>WSQC01000022.1:0-718099 GCA_013248845.1 Passalora sequoiae
TTCACAACAACAACTACAACAACAACTACAACAACCACAACAACAACAACAATCACAGTCAAGATGCAGTTCTCCGCTATAGTCGCCCTGGCCTTTGCCGCTTTCGCCTCTGCGCAACAAGCTCCAGCGTACCAAAGCAGCAGCAACGCATCCGCACCATTCCCAGTAGGCAACACCACGTCCACTGGCCCAACCGCAACCGGCACTGGTGCCAGCATCGCCACCAACCAACCCTACAACAACGCTGCCGGCCGTCTGTCAAGTGGCGCACTCGGCCTCGTCGCCATTGGCGGTCTCGCCTTTGTAAGTCAGGTCCATCTCCTGTCAGTCACAATCCCCCACTAACAGTTCCTAGGTGCTCTAAGCAACTCCCTACCTTCTTTGACATTTGAGCATTGTTTGGCGCATCTGGCATCGAGACGGGCTGGCACAATACCACTAGAGACAAGGCAGCACGGCGTTAAAGAAAGGAAAATGGCATACGGGCGTCAAAGCATAGAAGATCTGCAGAGGGAGCTGCCCAGGTGGATAGCACTCTGCGAGAACCACTCCGACGACGAAATGGCACTGTAATTGTAATCATGGGCATCAGGGAGCCTGATACTGGCATCGACTGCTTTTCAGCACCGCCCTTAGATATAGAGATCCTTATGTAAATACGACAGCGAACAACACATTCGAAAGATCTTGATGAGATGCTGACTGCTCCTCAGTCTCGTTCGTCCATCCATTCTGTTAGAGGTGTGTGGTAAACACGACAGCGAAATAATGGTCTGACTACTCGGTATCATTGCTCCCGGAGAGAAACAATGTTGCACGACTACTGTCTGTTACCGCTCACACAAAGAAGCAACATTGCAAAACTTGTATTGCCTATCACTTGCTCGTCGTGTATTATTGAGGTTGGGAACAAGGATTCCCAAAGGAGATTAGTGACAAGAGACAGGGGTCCATCACGCTGTTGATAGTGCCGGGATCACTGTCTTAAAGTCGTGGTCAGTGGCGAGAACAATGCCAAGATGCATCAAAATCTCGATTGAGCAGTGACAACGAAGCGGTGAAGTAATATCGACGAGTTCAATACATATCTCTTTGATGCGTATGGGACAACGATGACGTCATTCGACTATCGGAATTCATACCCTGTTCGCCTCGCGACCAAGAGAAGGAAATGATAGAATATGGGCCTGAAAAGCAGCTACTACTGAAGTACAAGATGGCGACAAATAACAATGATCGCAAGGCTCTTCACGACGAATCCCGAGGTCGCAGCGAGACCACCCTATCAATCATGATCCTCGTCTTTGTGATTCTGAGGTTTCGCCTCACTATTGAGCGTAGAAAGGTTTCTATTCACCTTTCCATCGCCAGACCCAAGCGCAAACAGAATATCGATCAACTTGAACAAAACAGGCTCGAGGTCCGTTCCCAGCGCGGCTGGATCGATTCTGTCGTCGTTGGAGATAGATTGAGTACACCCCCTTGCAGGTACAGATTCCGCAAACGCAGCCTGGACGAATTTGAACGCTCCTGTGAAAGCCAGTGACTCGGTCGTGAGGTGTCCGCCACCGCCTAGCGTCACGAAGTCGATGGCCACACCCCTGTCACACCAGCTCTTCACGAGGGATGTGACGTCGTCGTACGGGGTGATTTCGTCCTTTTGTGCGTTGTAGACGTAAAGCGGGGCGATGGGAGTGTCCTTGCCCAGGACATTCTCGTCGAGCACGCGAGAAATTGTCGGCTGCTGGAAAACGTTCTTGCCGATTTTCTGCACGCTCGTGTCGAAGATGGATTTTTCGAAGAAGTTGAAGAGCGTGGAGAGGCAGTGCGTGTCCGCGTAATCGAGGACCGACTGGCCATAGGGGGTGACAATGGAGGCATATATATCGTGCAGCGACCGGCCGTAGGCCGTGGGCTTGTTCAGACCTGCGATGGCCGCTGGAGTGAAGCCGCTGTAGACTGTACGGTCAATGTGGTTTGCGACGTTCCTGATGCTGACCGGAATGCCACCCATAGACCAGCCTTTGATGTTGAGCTCGGGTGCATAGCTGCGTTGTAATTCTGCGCCCCAGGCCGAAGCGAGAGAGCCACCAGAGTATCCGTAGCCTACTATCGCAGGATTGTCAGTGGTAAGGCCGAGCGTCTGCCCAAAATTTGCCACTGCTCGCATCGAGTCCAGAGTGACCCAGCCCGCGAGTAGACCGGCACCAAAGGCGGATTCTCTGCCCTGATAATCCGGTGCGGAGACAATATATTTCGATATGAGAAAGGCCTCGAGCGTCGTGAATTCTTCATTCGTGATAAGATCGGTTTGCTCAGCGCCAAGCTGGTAGGTATAGCTGGGGTTGCAAATCTTGGCAGCAAAGTCATAGTGCGTATGGAAAGATACAAAGCGATCTGTCAGTGCGCCGACGGGTACGAAGACGGTCGTGACTGAAACGTCTGGCACACCGCCTCGGGGGTGGTCCAGTAAGCCGCCGATGACATTGGTACGGTAAAGCAGCTGCCATGTCTCGACTCCAGATGGGACTAGGCCTAAGAACGTGGAGTCGATCTTGCGAGTCTTCAAGACCGTGCCAGGTGGTTGATTCTCAAAG
Organism: Passalora sequoiae; assembly: GCA_013248845.1. NCBI lineage: Eukaryota > Fungi > Ascomycota > Dothideomycetes > Mycosphaerellales > Mycosphaerellaceae > Passalora > Passalora sequoiae. The sequence continues at coordinate 2,598 of WSQC01000022.1, forward strand.
CCAGGTGGAGCTAGATAAAATTCGTCGTCGTCTGGCATGGGAACTTTCCTTCCTTGCTCGTTCTGTTGTGGCTTTTTCTCAGGTGACGTTTTAGGTTGTGATTTCTTCGGTGACCTTTTCTGATGTTCCACGTTCTGCTCTGGCGCATTCACGGCGGCTGCGATGCTAAGTGGTAGATAGAGCAACAGTAACATGTAGCGCATGATGGGTGCCATTTTGTAAGAGTATATGGAAGGAACTGATGGCGAGGAGAATACGGGGACTAGCTGTAGAGTGTTTCCATCCAGTACGGTGTCCTTCGCATAGATTTATATCGCGCCTCGCGCTCGTATACTTTGCGACGCCCCATGCCTCACACGGTCTTTTCCATTGCCTCTGAGCAGCATATCCAAGTTCATCAAACCTGTCTTCCGCTTCCCCAAAGGCTGAATGGGCTCTAGACGTCTCGAACCCCTCGGGTACCTCGTGTCTGATATGGTTCGGATGGATCATGACTCGCATATGCTTGTGGCGGACCATGTGTTTGCACACATGCTTTGCATCGTGCTTCAGACGCGAAGTTTGCGGCGCTGTCAAGGAATGCACATGAATATCTACTGATCGCTCTGCGCATCAGTGTCATGGCTGCAATGCAATGTATGTTGTCGCAATGATCCAGTGTATGAACTCACAATGATGAGAGACGGTATTGGATGCTCCAAATCAAAACAGTGTATAAGTCATCAGATGCAGATGTCGTATGTCGAAACGTCTGACAGGGTTTGTGCAAGGTGTCTATTCTTAGACAGGGGGAAGCATGGTAGCCGCATGGCAAGAACGGATCGGATCTGAGTTATCGGAGACGTACCTGCACATTCCACTATCTCATCGCGAACATTTTGAAGTCACCGAGATCATCTGAGTCGCGCTCACACCAGGGCACTATCTCGCACATGACCAACATTGCGGTGCGCGCGCCGCCGAGACTGCAGGTGGCCGCCTTGTGGACACCGTTTGATCTCGGATATCACGCGATGGTTCCCGGAGATGCTCTAATGACTGAATGATGTGCTTTCTTGACACCAGTCCTTAATCTTTGGGCCAGATGTCATCGCCACTTCGCAGGATATTTGGTGTGGTATGCCGCGTTATGTTTGGCACATGTCGGCTGCGAGGCGCATCAATTTTTCGACACCGAAGATCATATTATGATCGAGACAAGGGATAAATGACAACGGAGCCATCGAGCAAGCGAAAAGGATGCATCAGAAAGCATTGCTACAACCTGAGTCGAGACACGACGTTGCAAGTCAGCCAGTACTTACTCCGTCCCAAGCGGAATGGTGACGGCAAACACGGCAGAAGTACCGACGGCTCCGCATCGACCTCATGGCTGCAATGTACCTGTGTACAGTAGTACGCACCCCGCAAAGACGATTCGGCAACGATCTGTCGTGCAACAGCTCACAACCGAGGCCGCCACCAGTCTCGCGTGGACGATGTTGACAATGTAAGCTGCCGTAGGTATTTTCTTCCTTTCTCTCATACTCGTACGCGTTGCGCGCCTTTTTCTGGTTGTGAAAGTCTACTTTTGGGAAGAGCTATCCTTGGGTTGGTTGAACATGGCTGGTAAGAGCTATTACGACTTCGAAAAGAAGCGTTGTACACAACAGCTAATGAGTTCAAGCTACTATTGCGGCAGCAGTAGCAGGTACAGCGGCCGCAGCAGCATACTTCGATGCCAAATACCACCTGCGATCGGATTTGGCAAAGGGCGGACTAGACAATGCAGCTGCAGAAGCACAGCAGTTCATGACAGACAGAGTTGCTCAGAACCGATTAACGATATACCATGACATTGAGGCGTGGGCGAAGCAGGATATTCCAGCTCATCAATTCCTAGAATATCAGGGTCGGACATGGACGTACAAAGAATGGTACCAACAGCTGCAAAGAGTTGGCAACTGGCTAATGAACGACCTCGGTATTGAAAGGCAGGAGATGGTTGCAATAAGCGGTCCCAATAGTGCCGAGTATATGATGTTGTGGTTCGCATTGGAGGGCATAGGCTCTTGCCAGAGCTTTATCAACCACAACCTGACTGGTAATGCTCTGGCGCATTCCGTCAAGGTGGGCTAGATCGAGGAAAGAACATAAAGTGTGTTTGCTGACAATGGTTAGCTCTGCGAACCACGCTACTTGATCGCAGATCGCGAGACCGCCGACAAGCTCGAGTCGACCCGCGAAGATATCGAACAAGCCGGCATCAAAATCATCTACTATGACGAGGCTTTTCTCGCCTCGATGCAGGACACGACACCTTTGCCACCGGCCCGAACAGCAGGTATCCAGGTGACGGACATCCGATCCCTGATCTACACGAGCGGCACGACCGGCTTGCCCAAAGGCGTCATAATGTTCTCTGGTCGCATCTGCAACACAGCCCGCTCGATCGCCAAACTCCTCAAGCTCAAACGAAGCGACAAATTCTACACCTGCCTACCTCTCTACCACGGAGCAGCACAAGGTCTGTGCACGCAACCGGTCATTCATGCTGGAGCATCAATGCGACTCGGCAAAAAGTTCTCCCACAAGACCTTCTGGCCCGAAGTCTCAGAAAGTGGCGCCAACCATCTTCAGTACGTTGGCGAACTCTGTCGATACCTCACCAACGCGCCACCACATCCGCTAGAACGACAACATAACGTCAACATGGCCTGGGGCAATGGCATGCGTCCCGACGTGTGGGAAAAGTTCCGACAGAGATTCAATATTCCCATCATTCACGAACTCTACGCCGCGACCGATGGCTTAGGCGCGACATTTAATTGGAATTGTGGCGAGTTCGGGCGGAGTGCGATCGGTGTGAGAGGAGCCATATGGAATTGGAAAATGGGAAATGTGGAGGTGAGGGCGAGGATTGATCCCGATACGGAGGAGATTGTTAAAGATCCGCAGACGGGTTGGGTGGTGAGGGCTGGTGTGAATGAGCCGGGGGAGGTGATACATCGAGTGGACCCTGCCCTGAAAGAGCTGAGTTTCAAGGGTTATTTCAAGAATGAGGCCGCGAGTGAGAAGAGGTGGATGCGGGATGTCTTTGAGACTGGAGATCTGTGGTTTAGGAGTGGAGATGTTATGAGGCAGGATGGAGATGGGAGGGTGTTTTTTGTGGACCGGTTAGGAGACACTTTTAGGTGGAAGTCGGAAAATGTTAGTACGAATGAGGTGAGCGATGTGTTGGGGACTTTTGAGCAAATTGCCGAGGCGAATGTGTATGGTGTGGCTGTGCCGAATGCTGATGGACGATGTGGATGTGCGACGATCGTACTGAGGGAGGGTCTGATGCCTGAGTTGTTGGACTGCGATGCACTGGGTCGGTTTGTGCTGGACAGGCTGCCGAGGTATGCCGTGCCGTACTTCTTGCGCGTGGCGCCACAATTATCGTACACAGGCACGTTCAAGATACAGAAAGGACAGGCCAAGCGAGAGGGGGTCAATTTGGACATCATTGAGAAATCGGGAAGTAAGGACAAGGTGTTCTGGTTACCGCCTGGTGGAACGAGCTACAAGCCATATCTTCGAGACGATTGGGATGCTCTAAGGACGGGTAAGGTCAAGCTATGATGAGCTATCGTCGACAGTAGCATGATTCAGTTAGATTAGAAAGTCATGATGCTGGGCCGTTTGTATGCGAGACTAGATACCTTTGCTTTGGCCACCACAAGTCCTCTTTCATCAGGTGAAAACTAGTGCCAGTATGGTCACGTGTTTTCGCGGCCCTTTCGCGATCCTGCCTGACCCTCTATATGCAGCATGTTTTCTCGCACTTCGTTCTTCCGCTTACGTTCAATGCGTGTTGCGAAATTGCATAGACTGACTCTCGTCTACTGCCGCCGCTCATCATTTCGTTGACACCACTTAAGGCCCGAGTCATGTCTATCAACATGGCAAACAGAGTCTGTTGCTGGAGGAGATCTCGCTATCGTTATCAAACATCAGCACTTCTCGACATTGAGCCGACTCTTTGCCGCAGGTGGTGCCGATCCTAATGAAGATCTCGATGAGAAGGTTTCATGGGCCTTCAATTTGGGAATGTACAATCAGAAAGACGAGCACGATAAACGGCCGAAAGAAGCGAGAAGCATTCGAAGCTATCAAAGGGCCCATGTCACCACACGATCGTGCAGTGGTGCTTCGACTTCAGCAAGATGTGCCCCCGGATCAAGTGCTTCGCCGAAGTATGGCTGACGGCCCCGCGTCGCTTCATTTCGTATGTCAATGTTTGGCAAAGCAATATGCTGTCGTCGAAGCTCTCCCATGACGCAAACGTAAACCGCTCCTGGATGCTCAACGGGAGGACAACGTGGCGCGCATAACACTACAGTACCTCTGGGAGCACGAAGAACTATGAGCACCGTTTGTCATTCGCGAATACTACGCACAGTATTATTTATGCTACTAGCTACCGTACAGGGACTGGAAGATATCATCTTCCAGTGATTTTTCTTTGGATGTTAGAGGCGAGAAACCGGATAGATTGGATGAGAGATCGAAGAACTTATGGCGAGGCTCGCTCCTGAGAAACCTCGTTAATGCGCATTCTACGCTCGCTCTCAATGCAGACAATGTCATTATTTGCTTTTTCAACGCGGTCGACATGTCGCGCCGGAGGTATCGTGGCTCAAGCTTGCCTCTGTGGCCTGCTGAGATGGAGATTAATTCATAATTGACGGCAAGAACGATGAAAGGCACTGATCCACGGCTCTATGACAAATACACCGCGTTCGTCGAGGAATACAGCGTAACAAAGAGAATCAGTGGTGCTCAGTTGAGGACAGCGCTTGCGAAATTAGCACTTTGCCATCCAGCAACACTCTCTGACATTTGCGCTCGTGAAAGAATACATTGCTCATATTAAAGACGATGGCACGGTCTTACCTAGCCTCTGCAATCCCAAAATGAAGACATCCCTCTACAGAATGCTGCGAAGAACTGTTGAGGTTGCACACCAGACTGGCAGATCAGAGGTCGCGGCGATGATTGAGCACCAATTTCCCGACCCCTCGAGCTGACCTGATGACTTAACGGTGGTCACCGCAAGTAAGCGGAGATGTGCAACAAGAGCAAACAACGTGTCCTTCCAGAGCGTTTGTTAACCTGCGTCACATCAAAGCATGGAAGATTCGAGCAAACGGCTCGGTGCCTGCCAGCCACGTGAAGCTGGCAATAATCGACGAAGGTCCCGTTGACTGTGCGGCACCTGATACCTTCGAATTGATTCATCGCAAGCCTCCTTCGATGGCAATGTTCAAGGACCTGTCAATGAGGTCGACTTATAGTCCAAGCTGTCTCTCTGCATAAAGACCATAAAGATCACAAAACCCTACATAATGAAGTCAACGAACGTCATGTATTGGTCTCGGAGTAACGAAGAAACCCGTTTGCCTCAGCCTGGAGCGTGCCGAAGACTAGAAGTCCGTGGAAGGTCCACGCAGGCACGATACACAAATCAAGATGATTCACGTGGCATGCCTCAGCGACCGTAACTCGTAAAGCTCGTCGTGCAGAAGCCCGAGGACGATATGCAATCCGCTTTAAAGAATGATGACGCACTCATGTGCTTGCCATCAAGAACAGAGACACAAAGTCCTGTAGCAAAAGAAATTCGACTGAGCCTAAGTAAACTCATGGCATAGTAGTGCGAGGCGGATTGAGATTCAGAGGTTGAAACTAGCACGTTCAACAACTCATTCGAGTGGTATAATACAATCGAGGCAAAAACCAGAACGCACTAAACTCTAAACTCTTGCTGAGAGAAAGAACTCCGCACTTATATGCTTGATCAGTCCGCTAAACTATCAATGCTTCACAAGCGCCTTGAACACAGCGTCACTAACAATCTTGCCAAAGGCAGACACGAATGGTGGGCACATTATAGAGAAGTGATCTGCGGAACGCGCATCAGCAACGTTGAGTATTTAACACCCTGAGCGAAGTGCTTACCTCCATGGACATCAAAAACATCAGCATCATCGCCCAGCAAGTCTCCTATCCAATCATACCGAATTTTCCTCGCTTCCCTTAGGACCATGACCTGAAGTAGCGCTCGAAGTCGGACAGGCCCGTTTCTTCCAGACGCTTATCAATCTTCAGCCCCGGACGAAGCATAAAAGCTGGCGGTGCATCCGGTCTTTGGTCCAGATCTCGTCGTTTCCTCAAGCCGACGAGTAGGTGCGAATGCAGGAGCAGCAATACGACCGATACCTGCAGTGACAATTACAGTGCTGGCAGGGAGCATGAGAGGATCGCTTTTGGCATGACTGCCATGCTCCTAATAATACAGTGGACATGTTTCAGGAGACATTCTCCAAAATACACACTCAGCTGTCGCATTTGGACGACTACCGTGGGGTCGCGTCTAATATCATGCTGTGATTGCACTCCTAGTGGTGGCGCTCTGTGAGGTCGAATATATCGTCGCGTGTACCCAGGTCGGACGAGACCATAGTGGGTGCTGTTCGAGGACGTCCGCGTAGCGTTGTGGAGCATTGGTACAAGAATTGGGCCGCTGGCGATTGCACTTTGATGGAGCATTCGGGTCATGAAGATCATTGAGCAGATCCTCTTGCTGGCCGCAAGACATCAAAACATGGGTTGGGACAGCCATGCTACTAGACTGAGCTGGACGGGAAGGCGGTTCCTGCGCTACAATATTACGATGTGGCTGGGTTTGGCCACTTTGCTGATTTGCAGGATCCTGGACAGCATACAGGCTTTGGGTCTGGTCCGATGCTTTTCGTGAGATAACGTGTGCAATGACCAAGTCGCAATTGCGAAGAGACGTGATCGGCTGACTTTTCGCCCGAGACAGGAACATGTCAAGGAAGTGAATCCTTTCTCAGACATAACAACAAATTCATCAACACACGACTCCATTTTCGGACCTGTACAAATTACAGGGAAGATCATGAGACAATATCGAGCTGCGCCGCATCGGTCTTTCTCGCACGTTACAACTAACATTCGATTATGAGCACATCAATACCCATCGTATGAGGTTCCCCGTCTCATGCTATATACTTGGGCCAGAGCGTCGTTGAGGCTGACATGGCAGCGCTGGAGTGGCCATTTGTGCTGTACGGTTGTATGCTGTACAGACGTCACAAACCATTCATGCTAGTAAGGGCGCCACCACCGCGTGAGGCGTGCGAGGATGCCGGTGGCTCGTCCGGAATGCCACGGGAACTCTTGACCGGCGATACTCACAGAGACCGTTTGATTCCGACATGGTAACAGTCGCGCTGTCTCGTCTGGAAGACGAAGTGAGGTCTATAAAAGCACGACCCGTCGGTCCCTCGGGTCGGAAGGGTCAAATCTCCGAGCGAATCATGTGCTACAAGATTTAGCCATGGAGTAAGACAAACGGTGTCAGATGGAGTGCCGTCACCGAACGACCTAGCGCGGACCGGCCCAGGTCGCCATTGTACACTGTGCCTAAGCTGCAGCAGATGCGGAAGCTGTACACCGGCTTTACACGATGCACTTGCGCGTGTGCAGCGTCTGCCAGCAACAGACTGACAGTCTCAGCATCGTGTCTTGCTCATACTTAGCATCGCAGCAGAATAGGACTGTCGTTTGCGGAAGCTACCGGAATACAGCTAAACGATGTTCCTCCGCTGCTGACAGACCCTCTACGAGCGCAAAGCTTACATATTGCCGTGTCTAAAGTGCGTCGGCCCTCTGAACAAGTATTGCCAAGAAATACTCTACCGTCAAATACCATAAAAGAGTTGCTTGCTGACGCTCGGTGGAAATACGTCCACGAACAAAGGAACGTCACATTCCACACAAGACCTCTGCACCATCATGTCTGTACCATCCAACGATGTGCTTGCAATAACTAGCCTCTTGAAGCGTGAACGGTATTATCGCGACACAGCTCAATGGGATCAATTCAGGGCATGCTATCACCCAGACACGAAGGAAACCTACATTAACGCCTCATGGTGAGTGAGCGAGTCCTTGACCTACTGGAGGCGCTGACCAAGTCATGATCAATCGCAGGTTCGAGGGGGATGTCGATGACTTCTGCCGCAAATCTGTCCATCGCCACGAAGATAAGGTCAATATCATTCACGCGTTCGATCCCGCGAACATTCAAATATGCGACGACCGCGCGGTCAGTGACGGTTTCTGTCTGATGACTGCCTTGATGACACTGGACGGACATGACTATGAGCTCCGCTCTTACTTGCGACTATTCTTTCGCCTTCGAAGACTAGCTGATACAGGAGAGTGGCGAATTGTACGAATGGAGGCGGTATACGTGCGAGATAGCTTGACGGCAGCATTTCCAGGCGTTCCAGAGACTCGCCGACTCGAAATGACGGATGCCGCGCTGGCATATCCCAAAGCGTACCGCAAATTGGCCCTCATCATGCTGAATCGAGGCATAAATATAAGGAAGGATTTACCACACGGAGGGGATTTAGCTAGTGTTGATCGGGTTCTGGATGGAACACGAGCCTACCTGAATGCGTAGGCGTTTCAGATGGCTCTTGATGCCACGACAGACTATCGATATTGCTGTCAGATAGCCTTTGCGCAAGCTTCCAACAAACGCGCTACACTACCAAGAGCGATCAACGCCAGCTGCTCGGTCGTGAGCGTAACGCTCTTTTCAAACTTCTGAGACCACTCCTGATAGCACTCCAGTGCTTTCTGATATGATCTGAATGGCCAGCCCACGCTGTACATGACTCTGTCGATCTACGTATCCTACAATAACCAGATTTCAGACGTCAGACTCCAAGCGCACAAAGTCCTGTTCCACATGTTATCGTTCCCAACACCATGCAGAGAACTTTTGTATTTGCCCCATCTGCCCCTGCGAGTGCTCATACCAAAGCAACGCTCGAGCCAGGTGAGATCGTGAACGCGGCGAAGCGCGAAGGCTTTCCACTCTTCGTCATCGCTTTCGCGAGCTGGTCATTACTCCCGCAAAGGCTACTTACAGTGAGTGAGATCTGGGCCCGGACCACAGCCTCTAGCCTTGCATCGCCAATCCCTCGCAGCCGATCTACCAAGTCAGGCACAGCGCTGAGCATGCCCTGGAACCGACCACTCGGACCAATGCATATTGATCCAAAGTAGAAATGGTTCTTCCAGCCCGACGAAAGGATCCCTCTCGGGCCCGAAACGAAGAGTGATTGACAGGCATGATGATCGGTTCGGAAGATCGTGGGTTATCACTGTACTCGCCATCACGACGTAGACTTTCTGTATAGGCGGGCATACGACCGGTCACGTTCCTGGGCTGCAGCCGACGCTTCGATCCTAAATCCCATATCATTTACCTATTCTATATGGCTTGCCGCACCGAAATCACTACATATTCTCCCACCATGCCGTCGGAAGTGTTCGACCATATGCCCTTATCCGCATCCGCATCGTTCACCACGTGAGCTAACACCCTCCTCCACCACATGGATGGCACACTCGTTTTGCCAGCTTCGCTTCGGCAGCTTTTCTCGATAGATCATTTTCGTGCTTTCTTCGTCTACGCACGAATGCCGTTCTGTTTTTCCCCTGCGAGTTCATACATTTCGTCGTCACTACTGGAAACTTGAAACGCGCTGCTGTTGTAGTAAGAGGTCGAGGAAATGGAGCATGTTTTAATCCTTTCAACGGAGTTTTTGTATGTATGGAGTGCCCCGGCAAAGGCGCGCTGTCGATGGGATGAAGATTTTGTCGTGCGAGTCGACGTTCGTCTGTGGTAAGCGTGGTTCTTCAGAGAAGCGGTTGAGGGTATGAAACATGCTTCGCTACCTCTATTGGAGTCTTTTTGTGGCGGAAGGGGCGAGGCAAAGGAGCGCGCTGTGTGGAAGAATTTTTTATGCTTGTCTGTACTCGTCGGGATCGAGTCATGCTTCACTACCTCCACGGTAGTCATGTTATGCCTGGAATGCCCTCACAATGGCGCGCTTCACAATCCCCTCCCACGTGCTCGTCTATCTAATTCGACAAAACGCGCCGCACAAATTGCTCCAGACTCCTCCATCACCTCCTACTCCAAGCTCAAATCGTCTAACCTCCTCCTCACGAGCCTCTCGCTTCCCTGCGACACTGTCGCGCCGCTCAAACGTTCTTCTCCTTCTTCTTCCTCTCTCCCCGCCTCCGCCTTGACCTTCGACTCGAGAGCCCGTGCCCTCTCTCGAGCCTGTACTGCCGCTACGTCGGTATCGTCTCGAACGGGAGGTCCTCGTTTGTACGGATCTTCTGTTGCTGACGGGACGGACTTGGATTTCCAGCCGCTGGTGTTCTCCCACTCGCCTGCGTGGCGGCCAGGGCTGTATTTGGGGTGGTTTCTGGCGTACTCGAGATTGACGCGACGAGGTGATTCCGAGTAGAGTAATGCGGTGCCGCGGAAGTTGACGCTTTTGCTGCTTCTGGCTGGGCTGGCCGTCGACGGTGGTTTGTTCGAGATGGCGGGTCGAACGGGCGATAGAACGTGGTGCTGTGGCTGGTATGTCTTTTGTCTTGGTAGGAGACCGAGCCATGGTTGTCCGTCGTCGTCTCGCTGCAAATAGACCTTGTGGCCGTTCTGGTCGCGCGGGGCCAACGCGAGATGGTTGTGATATCGCGTGGGCTTTGAGGGAGTTGGGCTGGTCGTGTTGTGCTTTTGAGCAGTTTCACGTGTCTTCAAGCAATGGAGTTGGACAGTGCGTTCGCGACCCCGGATAATTGTACAGCGTTTGGACGGATGTACGACCCCTTGCAGAGCTAAGTGAAGTCTTGCACGTTGCGTCGCGACCAAGCCTGGAGTCCTGTGGCGCACAGTGCCTTCGTCGAAGCAGCCCTCCGTCCAAGCTACCCATCGCTCCCCCAGCGAAGGTCAAGATGCGGAAGCGCGAAGAAGTGAACCGTTCTTCTCGCGCGCTTTTTGTAATATGTTCACGAGATACCTCACCTAAGCGATTATTGCTTCAAGATCTTGACAACCTTCTCCTGCTGCTCTTTATCTACACCACAGCCCTGCAAATATGCCTCAACACTTCCGTATCTGTCTTGGATCCACTCTGAGACAGCGTCTACCCACCCCACTTGACACCCAGCGAACTCATCTGGCAGCCCAATGCCTCGAATCTGCTCCAGCCTTTCTTCGTATGCTTTCCCATCTGCCTTGAGCTCCTGCTCAGTCCGCATATAATCTCTATCGACCGCATCAAGCGGTACATGCAGCAGGAGAAGCACGAGCAGTACGGTCAGGCCCGTACGATCTTTGCCTTGCGTACAATGCGCCAATACAGGATAGCTTCTCTCCTCCGCCAATACATCAAATATTTGCTTGACTTCAGCGGTGGAGTGCGTCAGGCTGTCTTCTGCGAGCCCGATCAAGCCTCGTTTCGACATGACATTCTTGCCCAAAATGCCAATTGCTTGTGTTCTGCAGCCTGTGACATAGAGTGTGATGAGCTTGGCGGCATTCCAGTAAGAAAGCTGTTTCATCAATGCGGAGGAGTAGGCGTGGCCGTTCAAGCTGATGTAGAAGTATTCCACACCTGGTATGCGAAGGGCTTGAGCCGGATCTCTTGGTTCGTTGATGGGCGATGCGGGAATCTTCTTTGCGTTCTTGCTGGTTTGTTCGACATGTTCCGAGTCTGTTCTGAGGTCTACAATACTTTTGATCTTGTACTCTTTGGCGATGCGTAGTCTGTCGGTTGGTGTTGCCTCATCTGGCAGGGCGCTGCGGTAGAAGAGGCCTGTTTTGAGCAGGTCTTGGCCTGATAAGGCATTAATAGACTTGGCCACATCTCTGAAGTTAGGGATTTTCTCAAATGTCGCACTTGTCTCCGAGTCTGTCATACTGGCAGATATGCAATGCTAGACGGAGTGTAGTAAAGAGTGAATATGTAGGATTAACGAAGCAATACTTCGCGTGCTTTGCAGCCAGAAGATTCGTGCTTTACGATGCTCGATATATCGCCACGGTGGTGCATGCATTCACCGAAGTCAACATCAACAAACAGTGACTCGGTGAGCAAGTGTCCCTTGACTTGAGCATGTGGAATATGTATGGCTATATCCACCAGTTACCGTGGTGTAGGTACGGCATTATTATCTCGAGATCTGGATAGATGGAGAGTTGTCCGTGAAGGGTCTAGACTGGAGAGCAACATGACTTGGACAACTTCCTTGTTTTGGTGTTTCCTTTAGCGCCACCGCTTCTGTCATCGACGTGGCCACCTGCACGTGATGAATGATGTTTCTGCAATGCAATCAATGAATAGCGAAGGAATTGATTAAGATACTTTCTGCTCGATCACATGATGAACATATATGAAGAAGAAGAATAATAATAATAATAACAATAATGAAGCTGCATAATAGCTCATCACGTGGAAAAGTGAGGAGTCCTTTGTCGATGCCGCGGAAGAGGGCCGATTGTCGTCATAGTCATCGTCCTTTCAACCCAGTCTAGTCATCCACATCATGTTGCAGGTTGCCAGGGCTGTTGGCGATGATCTCAGAGGTCGAAGGTTAAATGACATAGCCTCCCCGTCCATGCTCTACCTTAGCTACATGAGCTGTAGTCTATCTCACCTCTTGTTTTCCATGTCGTCGTCGTCGTCGTCGTGCCGTTTGTGACGTTGTGTATCATCTTTGTGCACCTGACGACGTTGGAGCAGTGCACTCTTTGTATTGATTGTATTTGTTGCTATATCACAGCGACCGCTTTTGGAGAGCGCAGAAGGCTTCGGCTTACAATACCGACTTGCGACAACAACCCCCGGCCCACGCAACATTGAACCTGGTCTAGCTCCCCCACAGCGATCGCGACCATGGCCTCAGACACGGGCAGCGAAATACCTTGTCCCGACCCTTCGGCCCATATACATCACAATCCCAAACTATCCGAACAGGCTTCCACCGCGGCGCTGTACGTGACAAGTGCTTCGCGACCGCACAACGATGGACGCGACAGCACCGCTTCCGACAACCCGCTGGGACCCGACGGCAAGCTATCGTCCAAGAGTAAGTCCACTCCCTACTGCAGCTGCATGATGCTACCACCACCCTAGTCACGCGCGGGGCATCATACTGAAACCATCGCTGTGCTAGGTGCCGCGACGTCACTCAAGTATGCGAAGCCACAGGATCTCCCCAGCTTCCCGAGCGTTGGAAATACCTCCAACTCATCTGCCCAGGCCGCCATGCTTGCAAAGGACTACAAGATGAAGGATCTATGGCAGCCCGAACAGAGTCTGGCGGGATCCAAAGCGGCCCTCGCCGCCAACAAGAAAGGTGCCAAGCTCGATTTGTGGGAGCCATCGGCGAGTAAAGATGGTATGTCGGCTGCAAAGCTGGCAGTAGGCAATAAGACGGCCATCACTGCGTACAGCGGCGTCGATGCAGATGCAAAGAGCAAAGCGCTGCTCGCCGCGACCATGTCCGTCAACAAGGGCAGATCGCGCGCAACCTCGACGCCACAGCCCGTGCATCCAGCATACCCAGACTCACACAACTCCGCGTCGAACGCGCTGAACGCAGCCACCGTATCGCACCGCAACAAGCTTGGCTCCGCCGGCTGGGACGACGAGGCGAACCAAGCGGCGAGGATCACGAACCTGCACAAACCTATTCGATCACAGTTTGGAGACAATGTCGAATACGATCCGGATCCAGACGACACCAGGCACCAAGCTGCCCTGAAAGCTTCGGCTGTGTCCATGGCCAAGCGCATTTACGAATCACAAAATCGATCGGCTCTCACCGGCGAGCCGGGGACTGCGAATGTGGCAGGTGCCCAAGCAGCAGCAGCGAACCGAGGATCAACCACCTCTCAACCAGACCTGAAGCAACAAGCGATGCAGTACATCAGTCTGCAGGACGCTGCGCACAAGCTGGCTGCGGAACGGCTCGCCAAGATCGATAAGGATGGGGAGAATGCGCGCTTCCGCGATTACTACGGATATGGCGACGAGAAGCCTAAGAAGCTGTCTTCGCGCTTGTCTATGCGCCGTGCCGGCGGTGGACGCCAACACAACCGAGCATCGAGCGATGGTGGACGAAATCGATACGACAGCGACGACAGTGACGATGAAGTGCAAGCACAGCGCATTCGCACACAAATGTCGCAACTCAGTACAGGCATCGGACAAGTCGATCAAAAGAAGCAGCAAGATGATCGCGCAAAGCTCCTGGCTGCAGCCGAGAAACGCGTCTCCGCGCGTATGCACACCATGGACGAGAAAGTGCTTGCCGATACAGGTAAGATGCCGAACTCCTTGATGGAAGCCTACGAAGCCAAAGCTCGCGAGCGAGCGATGAAGGAAAGAGAAGAAGCTGCGGAGCATCCCGGCAAGACACACGTGGGAGGAGGCAAGTTCATGGCAAATGCGGACATCGAGGCCGTCGCGGCTGCTAGACTCAAGCCGACGCTGGACCAGTTGAACGAGAATGCTGAGAAGAAGAGGGCCATAGACGAGGAGAACCGACTTGCAAAGGAGGAGCAAGAGAGAGAAAAGCGTGAGAAGAAGCAGACTGACCGAGAAGAAAAGGAGCGAATCAAGAAAATCACTGGTGAGTTGTTTCGCGTGTGATGTTATTGATCCAGTAGCTTACGTGTCAATCAGCCGAAGAAAAAGCTGCTGAAAAGGCCCGCAAAGACGAGGAGAAGGCCCGCAAGGCAGAAGAGAAGCGTCTCGCACAGGAGGAGAAGCACAAGAGCCGCGAGCAGAAGAGGGACACTGTTGCTGCAGAGGCCACAGGAGTTGCAGCGGTGGAAGCCGACAGGACTGATGGAGGTGAAGCGGATGCCGAGGAAGACCCTGCCGTGACCAAACACAGATCAGCATTGGGCAGGCTGAAAGACAGGTTCAAGAAGGGCAACAAAGAAGGTGAAGAGACGGAACCGGCGCTTCAGCCAGCGCAGTCCGCTGAAGTCAAGGAAGAGCGTCCGCCTACCGCTGCAAGCACAACAGCAGTCGCTAGTGGTATTCCAGGCAACACAACCTCTGGTGGCACGGCGACTGATGGGTCTGTCTCGCCGGTTACACCTCCCGTCGCCGATGAGCGTGAGGTCGTGCAGCCACAACCGCTTCGGCCTCAGCAAACAGAACGCTCCGCTGTCCTCGATCACGACGACGACCACGCTCCTGCACCAGCTCCTATGCTGTCGGGACCGATGACTGTGCCAGAGACAGAAGTGCCCCTACCCGCGGCTCCCACCAGGGTCGATGACTCTGACGACAAATATCATCCTGTCGCTGCCCCTGCAGCTGCAGCTGTGACTGCCGCGACCATACCAACGCTGACCGTCAACGATCAAGAAGCAGGAATCGATCCCTCCGAATCTCAGCCGAAACGACCTGGCTTTGAGCAGCACCCAAGTCTGTCTTATCGCGAGGAAACAGACCATGCTAGCAACCATATGCCGGAGCTCGAGCGACACATCTCGGCGATCCCGGACAGCGATTCTTCCGATGACGAATGGAGCGATCATGAAGAGGAGAAGCTACCGACAGCTGGTGCTGTAGCAGTCCCTGCCAGCTCAGCCACGCAAATTGGCCGGCCTGAGCCACAGTTGGACAGAGGCTCGCAGACGGGCTTGGTGGGTGGCTCGACTGCAGGGGTGACAGGCAACCTCGGACAGGACAAATCGCAAGTCGTCGCTGATCGTGCCACTGCTGCACCAGTCACGAGCGAATCGAAAACATCGCACGAGAAATCGCTTGCGCAGCCCGCAGTGGAGACTGAGCACGCTGAACCCGTGCCGTCGTCGGTCGTCAAGTCGACCGGCGTGCCTACAGCGGATTCTGCCGCTTCCATTGTTCACAATGAGCCATCCACGACCGCTACTCAAACCGATGCTCCAACTTCTGCGGCAGTAGGCGTAGCCGATGGTAACCACTCTTCGATTGATGAAAAAGTTGCTCGTGTAGCCAATACTAAGTTCGGTACCGTCGATGACAAACCACCCGCTACGGCGCTGGCTACCGCATCGTCAGGGCAGCCGAAGGAGCCTGCAGGCCCAGACCCGAAGCCTGCAAAGTTGCAAAAGCACAGTGGAGCGGTTGAAGGTGTAGGTACTACTGTCAACCCTAGTCTGGACTCTGGCAAGCTCCACAAAGACCAGAAGCACACGTCGACCGGGCAAAAAACCCCGCCTAAGGCAGACAAGCAGGAAAAGGAAGGCAAAGGCTTTCGTGGCCTTTTCAACAAGCTTCGCCACAAGGAGAACAAGGATGAGAAGAAGTATCCGGACTTTAAATCGCCCCCACGTCAGTCGTCCAGGTCGTCTGGAGTGCCTCATGAGACTAAGAAGTCTGGAGACAAGCCCGTCACCACGGGGCTGATTGGGACAGGCGCAGAAGGTGCCTCTGCAACCAAGACAGCAGACACAGCGCCGAAGCTCGAGAATGTTGACACTGGCCCGACTTTCGGTACAGCGGCACACGCTAGCACAGCTCCTGGTATCGCTGACGTGCCAGATTCACCGTCGTCCTTCCGCAGGGGCGAGTCAGGTCTAGCTGACCCTGACGACGTCTCATCTTCAGGCGCTGATGAGGATGATGTAACTCGTGGTCGTCGCACAGGCCCGAAGAAGATGGGCTTTGGCAGAAGTCGTACTACCAGAGCTGCTGCTGCTGAAGATGGAAAGAACAGCAGCACCGAAGATGAGGCCTTTGAGGAGGCGAGAGACCACTTCGATGAGACCCTTGCGCCGCCGCCAGCATTCGCTGGGCAAGCGAAGAGCGAGAGTCCAAGCAGGGGCACGAAATTCCAGGAGCAGCTGTAAATCCAGCCAAGCGCGAGAGAAAAGCGATGGTGCGTTGATGACGATGAAGAAATAAATTTTGCTGTGCGCTTTTGTTTTATCTATATGCTTTATACCACACCACTGCATGGCTTGGACAGCACTGCTCTTTGAGAGGACATCGGATGCATGGCAGATTGTAATGAGGTTTTGAAAATTCACGAGATAGGCAACAGATACTGATGTAGGATGTAATGAACGTGGAATGCGAATGATACTTGACACTGCATTTTGTGGCGAGATCGAGGTCGACGTCGTCCGAAGTACATGTAGTTCACGTGTATTGTCAGCATGATATTATTCTTGCTGCCTTGAGACGCGTACGTGAGCCGGCGGCGGCGCCACGCGGAAACGTCTTGAGAAGCCAAAGGCGCTCTTTCACATCATGCTTGTTTGATGTTTGAGTCACGTGCCAAATACTTGTGCAATGTGGTGAATGGTGTGTGTCTATGGTGGAATATCATTCACTTCTTTTTCTGTAGAATTCTCCGAGGTGAAGCGCATATGCATCCATGTAGATTTCGTGAATGTTGCATGCCCGTCTGCGCAATGTTTGATGACGTGAACCGTCCCGACCACGCGGCACTCCCGGCGCTGCCAAGATCGTCGTCTCCCCCAGTCAAGTCCCGAGCTCGAGCTTTCGTCTTTGACCATCTGCATTATTATTCTTACACGTCGCATGGCATAATACCGCGCCGGCAATGTTCAGCGGAAGCAACTCGTATCTGGGAGGAGGCCCTAGTGGCCGTCCTGGACAAGGAGGATTCGGCCAGCAACAGCAATTCAGTGGCCAGCAGTATGGACAACCGCAGCAGCAGTTCGGCCAACCTCCGCTACAGCAGCAATACACTGGAATGCCTCAAGGCGGATTGCAACCGCAGCCCACAGGCTTCATGGGGCAGGTTCAACAACCTCTACAACAGCAGCAGACAGGTTTCCCAGGACAACAACAACCCCAACAGTTCCAACCGCAACAGACTGGCTTCCAAGGAGGCGTGTCTCCAGGCTTCCAACAGCCTCAACCACCAATGCCGCCTATGCCCACGAGCTACCAGCAGCAACAGCCTCAGATCCAGGTCGCGCAGCCAACCGGGTTCCAGAGTCAACAGCAGAATGCGTTTCAACCACAGCAGCAGCAGCAGCAGCAGCAGCCGCCGCCGCCGCAGCCAGTCCGACCACAAGCGACTGGCATGACGAGCACCGACATGGCCAATTCTTTCCGAGGCACCTCGTCAGCCTCAACGTCCTCCGCGCCGGCCTCGAAGTCACGAAACAAGATCCCGAACATCCGACTCAGCTTCATCACTGCGCAAGATCAGGCAAAGTTCGAGCAGCTGTTCAAGAGCGCGACCGGAGGCGAGCAGGCGCTGAGCGGCGAAAAGGCGAAAGATCTACTGCTGCGAAGTAAGTTGGACGGCAATAGCTTGGCTCAAGTATGGACACTGTCAGACACCACAAAATCGGGCCAGCTACTGTTCCCGGAGTTCGCGCTGGCCATGTACCTCTGCAATTTGAGGCTCACTGGAAAGGACATGCCTTCTTCTCTGCCGGAGAGGATTCGAAATGAAGTCTCGAGCATGGTAGATATTATATCGTTCGGCGTGGAGGATAACCCACAAGCTTCTGTGCCGAGCAGCAATGCACCAAACTTCAACGAGCCTCCCAAGATCCAGCAGCCCCAGGCGCAGAATCCGAGCAACCAGCAGTTGCTTACGCAGCTCACTGCAACGCCGACCGGCTTCCAAGTGCCGCAAGCGACGGGATTTCAGCAGCAACCTCCTCCAGGTATGCAGCCGCAACAGACTGGCTTCCAGGGAGGTATGCCACAAGCACAAGGCTATACTGGACCACGACCGCCAATGCCGCCTATGCCCACGGGTATGGGTAGCAGTCTCTCCCCTGGTTTCGGCCTTGCGCCGCAGCAGACTGGCTTCGGAGGCCAGATGGTTGCTCCTCTCAACGCTCAACCAACGGGCATGCCTGGACAATGGGGTCTTGTCAATGCGCCAGCCAGCGGTCTGCCAAATTTGACGGCGATGCAGCAGCAAATGATGCCTCAGCCAGGAAGGGAAACGGGCTTCACGGCACAAGGGCTACGTGGTAACGCGACTGTGCCATGGTCTGTCACTAAAGACGAGAAGAAGATCTACGATGACATGTTCAAGGCATGGGACGGCTTTGGTAAAGGATACATTAGCGGCAATCAAGCACTCGAGATCTTCGGTCAATCGGGGTTGGAGAAGTCTGAGCTTGAGCGCATCTGGACTTTGAGCGACCCAAACAATAAGGGTCGTCTCAATCTTGACGAGTTTGCAGTCGCCATGCATTTAATCTATCGTCGTTTGAACGGATATCCTGTACCGAACCAGCTCCCGCCTGAGCTCATCCCACCCTCGACGCGCAACATCGATTCGAGCATTGGGACAATGAAGAACCTCCTCAGCCAAGACGCGCAGACGCGAAAGTCGACTGGTGCCTTTTTGCAGCCACAACGCACGGGTGTCAGCTATATGAAGTCACGATCTTTCCAATCGAACGGTACGTCCGGTATCCGCAAGGATGCAACAGTCTTTAAGAACAACGACGATGATGTCGGGTACCGCTCCTCGGCACGACGAAGGGTCGGCGCAGATGGTCGGAGTGCCTCACCGGCCCCGAGCGACACGAGCAGTGCTACCGCAGACGACATGGGTATCGATCAGCTGAAGAAGACAATCAGAGAAAAGCAGGTGTTGCTTGACGCGATGGACTTCGAAGATGAAGGCAATGCTGATGAGGAGGACGCGCTTGATCGTAAGGATAGGAAAGAGAGCGAAGAGCTGTTCAGGCGCATTCGCAGGATCCAAGAGGACATTGATGGACATCCCAATAGTGCATTCAAGACTGGCGACTCAGACGCTGAACGAAGAGCACTCCAAAGACAGCTGCGTGGCCTTCAAGATCGGCTGCCTGAGCTTGCCAGTCACGTGCGACGATGTGAACGCGCGATTGCAGATGCGCAGCTTGAGTTGTTCCGGCTGAAAGATGCCAAGGCACACCCTAGTACCGCTGCTGCTATCGTGGGTACTGGTCCGGGTGGAGCAGTCACCGAGAGCGATCGTCTTAAAGCCAGAGCTAAGGCTATGATGCAGAAGCGATCAGCAGCGCTGACGGGTAAGAAGGTCGACGAAGTAGATGACGGCTCTGGCGCAGCTGCGAGACTTGAAGAGGAACAGAAGCGTGTCTCCCGAGAGCGCGAGGACAACGAGAAAATGGTCCGCGATGTGGAAGAAAGCGTTACTGAATACAGCAAAGGTCTTGAATCGAGTCTCAAGGAGGGCAGCGAAAGTGCGGCGGACGAGCACGAACGGCGGAGATGGGAAGACGGTCTTGGCGTCGAGGATGAAGTCAAGGACTTTATCTTCGACCTGCAACGAAGCTCCAGATCTGCGCGTGTTCGCAACGAAGAGAAAGCGCAAGCTAGACCTCGTGCTGTAGAGCAAGTACAGGATGACAGCAGAGCAAACACGCCGGTGTCGAGAACTGACAGCCCAGCTTCAAGTCGACCCGCTGCCTCGACACCACAAACCACTGGGTCTTCGTACTCTAGCTATCGCACGGCGGAGGAGCGTGCAGCCTTCATCAAGCAGCAAGCCGAGCAACGCATGGCTGAGCGACTGGCTGCACTTGGCCTCAAAGCTCCGGCTAAGAGTGGCGAGTCCGCCGCTCAACGTGCCGAACGTGAACGTAAGGAAAGAGACGATCGACTGCGGAAGGCAGAAGAAGAGGACGCAAAGCGCGAACAAGAACGTCAAGCGCGTTTACAGGGCGAGTCTGTCGGTCCACCATCTCCTGTTGCCACCTCTGGCAAGCCAAAGCCCCCTCCGCCTGCGCCACGGAAGAACAGGAGCGAGAGCGTACATAGCGATCAGGCGCAAGCTGAAGCCAAACGCGCGGAGCAAGAGATTAGAGAGCAGGCGCTTCGAGAACAGCAGGCTGCCATGGCGAAGGAGACCAATGAAATGGAGTATGTCGGGATCATGTTGACTGAAGACGGACAAGTGCTGACATGTCACAGGAACGAAGAAGCACGCCAGGAGCGCGAGCTGCAGCAGCAGCGCGAAGACGCGGAGGCGTCATTGCGGGCTCTTGAAGAGCAAGTGAAGGCTGGCAAAGTCAAGAAGGCCGAGGAGAAGAAAAGACGAGAGGCGGCCAAGAAAGAAGCACAAGAGAAGGAGGCTCGTCTGGCAGCTCAACGCGCTGAGATCGAAGCGGCCAAGGAGAAGGAGAGGCAACTTCGCTTGCAGCTTGAAAGCATGGGCGACTCTGACTCGAGTGACGACGACGAGGAGGCCGAGCGGAACACGCCCCCCGAAAGCACGCCAACTCAGAGCATGGAGCTGCCCACGGTTCAAGAGCCACCAAGCTCGCCGCCGTCGGCACCTGAACCACCGCCACTGCCATCGACAACAGCACCACCACCGCCGCCAATGCCAGGCTTTTTCGACTCTACAGTGCCGAGCCCAGCCGCGCCCGTCACGAGTCCGCCAAGCGAGTCAAAGAACCCATTCTTCAAGAGCATGAACCAGCAACCTCTGGCCTCGCCAGAAGCGGAGAAGAAAGTCGACACTAACCCATTCCACCGTCTGACCCAGCAAGATATCGCCAAGCAGCAGGCACTTCCCGACCCAGCAGCACAACCAAGTCGGAAGACTGCCAAGCCGGCAGACGAAGATGATTGGTCCGTGGTAGACTCCTCTGACGACGAAGACGATGAAGATAAACCACAGGGCGGATCAGCGAAACAGCTCGCCTCGATCTTGTTCGGCACTATGGCTCCACCACGACCCCTCTCAGCTATGGATAGTCCTGCCACGGCTTCCGGTCCAAGTTCGCCTGCGCCAGCGAGGGACCGTATTGCTAGTCCTCCACCACCTCCTCCTATGCCTAACGCCGGCGCTCCACCTCCACCTCCGCCGCCAATGCCAGGCAATGCTGCTCCGCCGCCACCTCCTATGCCTGATTCCGGCGCCCCTCCCCCACCTCCTGGTCCGCCGCCACCACCGGCATTGCCGGCTGCTCCACCTGCTGGGGCTTTGCCGGATCGGAGTGGATTGTTGGGTGAGATTCAGATGGGCAAGGGGTTGAGGAAGACGCAGACTAAAGATAGGAGTCAGGCTTCCGTGGCTGGACGGGTGCTTTAGAGAGGTGTGTCACGTGCGTGGGATAAGTGTTTTGGAGCTGTTGTTAATAGCTGTAGAAGTTGACTGCTGTTGTTGTTGCTGTTGCGCTTCTGCGCGTGTATAGTGCTGAAACCGGTCGTGGAATGTACGTATGTATGCATGCCATTGTGACTATCACACGTACCTCACCGGCGACTAGGCCATGCATGGGTTCACGGTATCGCTCAGTTCTCGATGTCTTTTTTTCTCACCAAAAGAATTTGGCCAGCTTGATATGAGAGTGCACAGTGGCAGACACCCTATTTATGTACTCACACGAGTACTGACTACTCAGCAGTGCTTCTCAATGAATCTCTCGCACGTCGGTCATATCACTCACACGCGGTCAGTACAACCCAAGAGCCTGGGGACCTACGATGGCAGTTGTCTTTTTGCTTTCTAGTATGTGAGCTGTGACACAGAAGCGGTAACGCGCACACTACGGTCGCGGTCGCGGTCGCGACTCGACTCGAGTGAAGTGAGGTCTGTGCGCTTTGAGGTTGAGGTTGAGGTGAGGAGCTTGGGTTCGTGAGAGGAGATGAGTGATTTATTGTGACTGACTTACTGACTTACTGACTGAATGACTTACTTACTGCCTGACTAGAGACGTTTCATTTTTGCTTCGTTAGCGCGAAAAATCTGTCCATTGCGCGGGCTTTGGGGATGGGGATGGGGGCCGTTGTAGAGAGGTCCTGATAGAATGGGATGCAATATGATACGAGGCAAGAAGCATCGTCAGGTGCGCTTCTGGCTCGCTGCGGGTAGGAGGCTGGTCATTCGTGCTGAGGGGTAGGGATGCTGTTGCGCGCCCTCTGTTGTTGTTGTTGTCGTTGATTCAGCCGTGAGGAGGGTTTAGGGACGGACATATATGTGTGGACGTGAGGCGCGGGTTTTGCACGGTATTGTCGGCATACGGGGGAGGTGAATGGGTGATGGCATGAGGAAATGCTATTGATTGCGAGGTTTGGCTCAATATAGCAGTGACTGTATTTCTTGACTGGGCTCTATGATTGCAGTGTAAGGGGTTTGGGCTCTTCAGTCAAAGATGTGATAAAATCCGAGCCTTTGTACAATCAATTCTATGGAGAAGCCAATCCCGTCATCGGATCGGAATAGACGGCCGGCTAGGGTGACGGGATTTACTCCGCGGTCCGAGATATCGGTACGGCTGTAGTCTACGCGTGTATGCAGCGCGTTAGCTTACGGGAGCGGCTGAACGGGAGGCTGTGTCGGATGAATCAAATATGAACAATCATCAATTTTGGTGCGAACGGGAGTGGCACCGAAAGAATCCAAAAGGTGAGGCAAGTTTGACAAGTGGACAACCTTTAGTGTATGTTATTAACGCCGTCATTCCATGCCTAGCTGTCCAGGCCAGGACAGTTCTCGCTGTACATGTCGGTGATGGCGCTGTAATTCGGTGGATCGACCCAGATTATGTCGAACCTGCTGCCAGGGTAATCGGGCGCATTATCGTCTCCCAACGCAGTCACGATATCTGCAAGTAGTCAGCACGTTCCCTCGCTTCGCCGCTGATTTCGAATAGAGATTTTATACATACCAGTGAGTGCTTTGTGCTCCCAGCAGATCAGGATGTTGCCATCGAGGTCGCTCAGACCATCGACCTTGTCCTTGACGCAGTCTGGGTCGTCGCGGTCACACGAATGGTCGATTGTGAGGCCGAGATCTTGGGACAAAGGAAGGACGGTCTCGTATGGTCGTTCACGGGAGCCATCTGAATGATCAGGTCAGTCATGGGGCCGATTTTCAGTTGGGAGTCTACGGCACAACATACCGGCTTTGTAGTCTTGGGTCAAGATTGCTTCGATGTTGTAGCCAGAGCTTGCTCCGAAGACATTGCGAAGACATTGTGCTCGTTGCATGCCTTGTGCGCTCAGTCCATCGCCGCTGGAGGGCTTCTCGCCATGTCGAATGAGGTAGACAGTTGGGTCGGCGACAGCGAGAGCAACGAAGCTCAATAGGGCAAAGGTGGACTTCATCTTGTTGGCTTGGGATGTTCTATTCAGCAAAAGGCCTCTGAACGGTGCGCAGTTACTCTTATATGTGTTTGTCGTAAGACTCGGGTCACGGAGACACGTATGTGAAGTGTTCAGCTACTGCGAACGTAGTGCTACCCATACTTGCTGGATGAGGATAGTCGTCCGTGGATGGTTTCTTGACCAACAAGGACTTTCCTATTGCTGTCTAGATCAACACTGCATGCGTGTTAGTACGACAGCCGTGTGGCCACGCATGAGAAAGGAAAACGGCTCGCTGCGTGGAAGGCGGGTAGAAGCTGAAGATCGACATCATGATCGGCGAGCACATGTGCCAAGCACGAGCTGTCATTCGCCTCTGCCAAACGAGCTCCGCCAAGCTTTATACCTAGCGCCTTACAGGCCGTGCAAAGTAGATGCTTGACGTCCAGCTCCACTTTAACATGTCAACGTGCTCGTTGATGTAACGAACAACAAGGAAGTCAAGTGTGGTGAGCGTGGCATGAGTGCTCTTCGCTGTCACTGTCTTATCTTCAAGTTTGCTCTTCTTTGTCGCGTGTCACGCGTCTGACCACCGCGGCTTACCCCAGCCGACTCATCGATGAGCCTTCATCTTCACAGAGGCCACGCAGTTCTTGGTTCACAAGACTGTCTGTTTGAGCGCTATTCGGAGAGACAGCCGTCACTGCAAAAGCAGATACAGAGCACGTCAGATGCCCTGCTTCAGCTGTCCTTGCGGAGTCACCGTAACCGTGCCGACCAAATGTCGGACATTTGTACTTCTTTTTCTAGTGTGATCCGGGGGTCTAAAGAGTCTTGCAGTGATGCTTTTGCGCGTATGGCTTTCATGGTTCTTTGAAGGCCTTTCGCAATGTGAAGACAATCATCACCACTCCGCCAGCTGGTTGGCTTCCTCTCCCGTCCATCTACGGGACGATCTACCGAATGTTCCTGCCTCGCTTAAAGGGTCTTGCCGCATGGAACCCATCTTGCCTTACACGGCATTCACGGTTCGCCCGAGCTTTCGCGCGATTTGTGCACTGGGCAGGCCGGCAGCACAAAGGTCCTGGAGTTCTTTGTCTGCATGTTCTGAACACTTCTGAGGCTGGGAGATGCTCATGCGAGCCTCAGATAGAACAGTCCTGATCTAGCGGCCTCTCACACTGCTGCATACTCTGTGCATACGTCTCGCGATCTCTTTCCAGCCGAGCTTGAGCTTTCCGCGGCAGTGCTGAATCAGCGTCTTCTTGCGGAATGAATGGGCCATGCTTCATATCCCGTACGACGTGTTCCAGACACCATGAACGTGTTCGGACTGGTACAACATTCTTGCCGGCAAGGAGAGCCAACATATCACGCGATGCAAGACCTCGTGCTTTGGCATCGAATGTATCTTGTTTTCTCCTGGCGTCCAGGCGTTTTTTGATTAGTTAAGCCGCGAATATTTCTTGCTGTCAACGCTGGCTCGAAGTCTTCTGAGCCTGCGATAGATGGGGTTCCATCGTCCTGCCGGATAATCGGGCATTCGTATGGTCATGAGTCTGACCGGCGGCGAGACCACGCTCCAATGTCTGGTCTTTGTCGCTAGTTCGTTTTCTGGCCTAAATTTGGGTTATAGATTGGATTTGCTTCCTGTAGAAGTTGGCGCTTGGGGTCGACGTGCCATGTAGGTGAACACTTCGCCAGAGCGCGACATGAGATTCGCTCACATAATCCAGGGGGTAAGACGCGTCGAGCTGTCGTCCCGCAATGCATAAATTCGCACACGAGCAGAATGAATGGAACATGGCATCGTGGAGCGTGTCTGGCGCTGAACACGTTGTTGATGTCGCTCTTAAGCGCTCAAGTGTAGCACGAAAATGCTCGTCTCCGACTAGCGAAGGTCAGAAGTCAGATGTGCTTCTTCCAATTCTAGCATGAAGTTGAAGTTGGAGTCGAAGGCATAAGACCTTCGAGGGGTCAGAAGAAGCGGGACGCTTCTCGTGAGTATACTGTTGCAGGCGCTTGACTGCACGCTCTCCTTTCAGAGTGAGATCAGCGTCTTTGCTGTGGGAGCTAGACTCGTACTCGCAGAGGCGCGGCCTTAAACGGGGTGGCGGGCGCTTCTTTCAGTAATTGCGCATAGTATCACGAAGTGCATGTATGTTCCGCGAGAGGAGATTCCGTTTGAGTTCACGATTTTGGTCAGCCGAAGAAAAGCCGTCACCCCACACATGGCTTTCTTCGAAAGTACAGTCATAGCGGCGCTCTTGATTGAGAAATGTACCAGTCAACTCGACACATCGCCACGACGAGAAAGTCCGCTTCAGTCCTCCAGTCCACAGCACAATCATAGAGGCAGTCGTATAGAAGAAAACTATAGTAGTATAGCCGACGAAGGCGCTCTGTTCGACACTGATATTCGACCCTTAACCGCAACATGGCGACTAATGGCGATTATCCACCATCCGACGACGAGAGTCCTCCTCAGTCGCCGACGCTCGAGGCTCAGACAGACGAACCCAGAGCCAAAGGTCCTGCAGCAGCACCTCGATCAGCCATGAAAAAAACCAACGCAGCAGCGGCAGCGCTGGCAGCAAAACCTTTCCTCCCTGAACAACCAGAACCTTCAGAGCTCGATGTTGCATCTCTCACACCACTGTCGCCCGAGATCATCGCGCGACAAGCAACTATCAATATTGGTACAATTGGACATGTCGCTCACGGTAAGAGTACTGTCGTGAAAGCCATCTCTGGTGTGCAGACAGTGCGGTTCAAGAACGAGCTGGAACGGAATATTACCATCAAGCTGGGTTACGCGAATGCGAAGATATACAAGTGCGATAGTGAGGAGTGCCCACGACCGACATGCTACAGGAGTTACAAGAGTGAGAAGGAGGTCGACCCGCCGTGTGAGAGGGATGGCTGTGATGGAACATATAGGCTACTCAGACATGTGTCGTAAGTGAACTGCTTCATATCCACTCTCGCGTAGGCGAAAGCGTGTCTTCGGGCCTCGTACCTCGCCGCCGCGTTCCGTCAACTCGTAGCAAACCTCTTCTACTAACACTGCTCCAGATTCGTTGATTGTCCAGGGCACGATATTCTCATGAGCACCATGCTTTCAGGAGCCGCGGTCATGGACGCTGCGTTACTACTCATCGCCGGCAACGAAACCTGCCCACAACCCCAGACGTCCGAACATTTGGCAGCCATTGAGATCATGAAGCTACAGCACATTGTCATTCTCCAGAACAAAGTCGATCTCATGCGCGAGGAGGCTGCAGCACAACATTTCGAATCCATCAAAAAGTTCATCCGAGGCACCGTAGCCGATGGATCGCCTATCATCCCAATCTCTGCACAGCTCAAATTCAACATCGACGCTATCAACGAGATGCTCGTCACTCGTATTCCCGTGCCAATGCGAAACTTCCAGGACGACCCGCATCTTATTGTGATCCGATCATTCGATGTGAACAAGCCAGGTTCGGAAATCGAAGAGTTGCAAGGCGGTGTGGCTGGTGGTTCTATCTTGACCGGTATCCTCAAGCTTGGTGACGAGATCGAGATAAGGCCAGGCATCGTGTCCAAGGATGAGAAGGGTGCCATTCAATGCAAGCCCATTTTCTCTCGTGTTGTATCGCTCTTTGCCGAGAACAACAGTTTGAAGTTTGCCGTACCCGGTGGTCTCATTGGTGTCGGCACCCGAATTGACCCTACACTCTGTCGCGCTGATCGTCTCGTTGGTTTCGTTCTTGGTCTCAAGGGCAAGCTTCCGGAGATCTACACAGAGCTCGAAGTCAACTATTTCTTGCTCCGAAGACTACTCGGTGTCAAGACCGCGGACGGTAAACAAGCTAAAGTCGCCAAGCTCGCCAAGAACGAAGTGCTCATGGTCAACATCGGCTCGACGGCCACCGGCGCAAAGGTAGTGGCTGTCAAGGCAGATGTTGCCAAGCTGCAGCTCACCAGCCCTGCTTGCACAGCTCATGGCGAGAAGATCGCACTTAGCCGAAGAATCGAAAAGCATTGGCGACTGATCGGATGGGCAACGATTGTGTCAGGAACAACTACCGCTCCGCTGGAGAACAGCGCCTAGAAAGAAGATGAGTTGTGTGGGCAATCAGCGAATGCGGCACAATTTGACGAGGCTGCACCCAGAAACGGGCCTGACTCACCGTACGCTTCGAGACGTACACTTCGCGATATGTTACAGAAAGGCCATTCAGCCCCACAGACCATCCCGTCAGCGTTCCAAGGCGGGGACGAAGCGCAGGGTTTGACGCGCAAAGTGGCTTGCAATTTACAAGGGTCGTGTAGCTTTAGCATGGTGCAGCATAGGTTGAGGGCATTGGAGCGTGAAAAGCGATAGAGACAGAGACGCATTGAATCGAAGACGAGATGAAATATGAGACGACCGCGGCCTCAGAGAACATCGTAGACTATGTGATCGTGTCATTGGACCCAGCCCTGGAGAAGGGTCCGAACCTTCCAATCTCTCTGGTTTGAGTTTGGTTCCTGCTTCACCGCAAATGACCCCGCGCGCGCTAGCTGAACATTTCTATTTCGCACAGTTCCCCATCCACTCTGTATGCCTCCTGCGCTGTCCTGTTCCAACACCCGCAACAATAGAGAATCCATTGAACCACTCGAACTAACTACCTTACCGACATCGCCACCATGGCCACTACAACGATCAACACGATTCCGCCCATCAACGAGCGTCCCATCAAGAACACTGTGGTCCTGTTTGATGTCGATGGTACTTTATCGCCTGCCCGACTTCATGCTTCAAATGAGATGCTCCAGCTCTTGTCGGATTTGAGAAGAAAAGTTGCGATCGGGTTTGTGGGTGGAAGCAATCTGGTCAAACAGCAAGAACAGCTTGGAACCACGACCATAGACGTCACCACGCTCTTCGATTACTGCTTCGCCGAGAATGGTCTGACGGCATACCGCATGGGTGTGCCGCTGGAGAGCAACAGCTTCATCAAATGGCTCGGTGAGGACAAATACAAGAAGCTAGTAAACTTCTGCCTACACTACGTCGCAGACCTAGATGTCCCGGTCAAGAGAGGAACTTTCGTTGAGTTCAGAAACGGCATGATTAACGTGTCACCAGTCGGCAGGAACGCCAGCACACAAGAGCGAAACGATTACGAGAAGTACGATCTGGAGCACAAAATCCGAGAGAAGTTCATTCAGGCGTTGAAGAAGGAGTTCCCCGACATTGGGCTTACGTACTCCATTGGAGGTCAGATCTCGTTCGACGTGTTCCCTACCGGGTGGGACAAGACGTATTGCTTGCAGCATTTGGAGAATGATAAGAAGTTGCCCGATGGTGTGGATTTCAAGACAATCCACTTCTTTGGTGATAAGGCATTCAAGGGCGGAAATGATTGGGAGATCTACGAGGACTCGAGGACGGAAGGGCATGCCGTCAAGAACCCTGAGGATACGATGAAGCAGGTCAGAGAGCTCTTTGGCATCTGAACTAGAGCACGGATTTGGTCGGATATTCCCTCTGTATAGGCAATCATATCAAAAAAGACAGGATCGATGAAATTGCAATGATCCTGTCACAGCATAGATCGCGAAGACTTCGATGCGCAAGGCGTCAGCCCCGAAGCAAGACGTAGATACACGATAGATACGATTAGACGAACAAAAGTCAATTGCACGCTGAAAAGCATCCCGTCCCTAGGCATCCCTACCGGTTTTCGGGGCGTGACCTGCAAGTATCCATCTGGTTGCACCTGCGCCCATCCGTCCCGCGGGAACGGCCGCAACCTGTGCCTTCCCTTCATGCAAAACGTCCTTGTCTCGACGACACTTCCACTCGCTCGCACTCATTTTGACTTGATGACAATGCGCAGCATGAACGTCAACATGCTTGCGATGAGTTTTATGGCGAGAGACCTTCGGATCCATCTCTATACCCCCTCACCGGCCATACCTGCCTTGCCTTGCGGCTTCCCTTTTCCCAACGCCAAAATATCGCCACCGCCATTCCAGAAACGCTCGAACATGACAGATATCCTACTGCTGCCACGAATCCCGCCACGACATGGCAGCCTTGTTTTCGACCAATTCGCTACGAGCAATGTAGATATGAGACACGTCTGCGGTGCATCCCGAGAAGTTACCTCGCCGGCCGCAACAGGTCCAATGGCAAACCTCGTTATGTGCCAGATCGTCTTCATCTTCCGATGCTTCGGAGTCGCTGTCTCCATCGCCTGACCAGAATTTCCTGCCTTTCGGGCTTGTTAGTATAGCTTTGACACAAGAACACGATCGGTTTACTCACCTGGATGAAACAGACATGGCGTGGTCGGGTCGGCCCAATCCTTCTCGCAAAGCCTGCAGGTCATCGTCGCCGTACCCGCTGCCGTAGTACTAGAACAGTCTCTGGCTGCATGGAGCGCCGCGTCGTGGTGCCCTGGTGGTATTCGTGCCAGAACTAGGGCGGCATTCCCTTGCGGATGGACCGTGAGCTGGAGTGACTCGTCCAGGTCACAGCCATGCTTGCCATAATGCGTGACGGCATTATTGCATATCTTGAGCAGGCGCTCCAGTGCATCAACGCCCGATGAGCTCTGTCCCATGCCCAGCGCTCGCCACTCGTCGCCGCAACGAACACTTTGGATATGCCATTCCCTCTTTAAAGTCTCGAAGCCGGGAAGATCAGCCAAGCTTTCCAGAAGACTGCTTTGCTGGTGCAAGCGAGGTCGGGCCTGACCAGGGACGATCCGTAAGCGAACAACTGTCCCTTGTTCGCGCGCGAGGCCGATTATGTGCTGCAAGTCTCTCTTCTCATGTTTGGAAAGATCATCGTCCGTCGCCGTTGCCAGTATGGCGAGTGGCTGGTCCTGTAATGGGCATGGAAGACCGGTGTTGAGACACTGAAGTAGTTCTACAACCATGTTAGTCAGAGTTTGGAATCCTTCGACCATATCCTTGACCTTGTCTGAGATGCTGAGCCATCGCGCAAGAGTTTTGGTTGTGTACTGCGCAGCACTTTCCGACGAGCATTACAGGACACTTTGTACTCGAAGCCCGTCGCCTGCATGGCGAACATCAATGACATAGAGCTTGTGATCTCAGCAACTGTTCCACACGGAAACAAGATCTGGTGACTCAGAGTCACACAGTTGCGATCCAGCTCGAAAAATCTGGTCGACCAGATTCTCGAAAGCAGCTCAATTACCGTCGCACTACATCCCTCTACGCCTGTCGACGTAGCAAGGTTGGAAGACTCAAACTGCGGTGAGAGCGTTCCGAGAGGAGGATGTAGGTTACATTCACGCCAGACATGCTCAACCACACCGCAGAGTATGCAACGTCTTTATGGGGAGCACGGCACGACTTTCACAGCAGCATATCTGCTGCGGGAATCTTTGAGTGATGAGGAGTCTGATGTCGTGCCAGGCGTCAG
Source organism: Passalora sequoiae (assembly GCA_013248845.1). NCBI lineage: Eukaryota > Fungi > Ascomycota > Dothideomycetes > Mycosphaerellales > Mycosphaerellaceae > Passalora > Passalora sequoiae. The sequence continues at coordinate 34,011 of WSQC01000022.1, forward strand.
GCTCTGCATACCCAGCTTGCCAGCTCATGGCTCATTGCTTAATCTTGACTGGTCAGCCAATTTGCGGGCTCATGGCTTATGTCCTCCATATCAAACGGGACCTCTGGCTTGTTCCCGTATGCCTTTAAACAAGCAAAATGAGCCGGTTCATTTGCTATGAAACTCACTTTGTATCGGAATATGCCACACGCCAGGAGTACTTGGCTTGTGAGGGCCATGCACACCTCGCAAGATTCACGCACAGGCATTGTTCACCTCCCGAGAGTAGGCCAGTGTGATCTAGCATGGGTTCAGGATCGCAAATCCGGGTCACCCAATTCCTCGGGGTCGTATCTGGTGGTTCGGCGGTCAAGTTCTGCTCGCTCCTGTCACTAATACACTATCGTCACCTATGATGCACGTTACACAGGGAGCCCCTTGCTAACAGATGACCAGGTTCGCATCTGAGCACCAATGGTAAGCGCGGTGTGGATTCACGACCTCACCATACCCGCCGGCTATCAGCCGCCTACCATTGGCGCCAACACTGCGAATCCTAGATCCACTCACATCGCTATGTCGCGGCCGGGGAACCACGGGATCGCCACTCAATTCATCCTTGAAAGGCGTTGTGCAACTGAGATTTTGCAGCATGCATGGTCTGTTGTGTAAAACTGCGCGAACAAACCCGCCACCTGCATCGGGGAATAACGTCAGTTTCCTCGTCTCGCGTCCATGTCAAAGGTGATGAGTGTGTCGTCCAGAAAATTCCCCGTATAAGACAGGCAACCGAAATGCTGTCGAAAGCTTCGTCTTGGTAGATTTTGGTTTCTCGCTAGTCATGCAAGGACATCAGCGTGATGAGACGGAGTCGGTGGAGGACCTGAATGGCGCCAAAGAGACTCAACACGCCTTCTAAGCCATAGGATTTTCAGTTGTGGGCTTTCTCTTATCCTCGCCTCAACAGAATGGCGGTCGGCTAGACCTCGTGGCAGCCATGCACAGTGACCATACTGACGCAAAAAGTGGTCAGACCATGGTCTTACGATCCCGAGCTACCGGGAAGCCCTCCAAGGTCACATCTATGGAGCTTGAATTTTTGGCGTCGATGGCACATCATTCGGATCATCCCCCTGTTCCCCTCTGAATCTTTCTCTTCTCCTGATCCACTGCGGGCTCGTGTCTAGAGACCGCACATCCGGAAGCAACTCCTCGCGCCTGGCAGCAGCACAACATGGATCAGTGCTGGGTTATCTTGTTGTCTGCAAGACCGGACGGACGGCGCTCCTGCGAGTCCATGTCGTCCCATGCATCGGTCCCGTCGGCGACATTCTTTGGCCCTGCTTGGCATTAGCATGATAGCGTAGGGTGATATGCGTGGCGCATACCGGGATGCTATATGCAGCTTCCAGCAGGATCATCTGTCACCTTGTAGTCTGCATCACAGTGCTGTCTCATTCGGCTTACGTCTTGTAGATGCTTTGTCTGCGGCGGGAACCAAGAGGAAATTCCCCATCAACCTATTTTTGGAAGTGGTGGTTTACAGAAGTTTCTCGCATCACATGCGGTGGGGCGGTATCTATCGCCTCGTCGAGCTCATCTGTCAGCTTCCGCGAGCCGGCGGCTCTGACCACTCTCTGGTGTTTCTCGGGCTGGGCCACATTTTGCTGCATACGCTCTCTATTCTCCCTTGTCTTCCTAGGCTCCTTTTCGCTCCTTGTATCTGCTTTTTTCTAGAAGTCTGAGGCTTGGGTCGCGCTGAATAAGGTAGCTCGGTACACCTCTCTGTGCCATTGTTCTGTGCCAACCCGAGGCTGTTCCGAGTCCAGCGTTTGGATCGACCCGATAAGGCACAGTAGTGGAGAGTAAGTATGACTTTGAGACCTTGAGTAGAAACTGCAGTCACCCACGCGACCAAGCCCAATGCTATCAATGGACTGATTGTCAAGCGCAGCACGACGATGATATGATCATGCTTTATCGTACATGTAGCGTCGGCCACTGACTCAGCCTCTCGCGTCGAGTGCGCGAATGCACGTGCACAAACATGATCTTGTCATCTTGGCACTCTTGTCCCTGTTCTACCAACAGCTTGTTGAAGCATTTCGAGACTCTGCGCCAATCCTGCGGTACACAACCAAATACTCATTTTAGAGTGGATAGCGAGACATGGAGACACATCTGAAAGCGACGACGTTACCAGAAGATGGCTGCCGAGCTCGGCCAACACGTCATCGTACTGCCGACAAATTGTCTCGATAACGACCCGCTTCGGCCATTTGCCAACGTGACTAATCAACCTTCATGAAGCTTTTCTTGCCTCCTCGCGCGCTATCCATTGCTCGGAGATTGCATAGCAGATATCTTTGGCACGCGGGCGACACCATGGGCTCCGTGCCAGTAGAGACACGCGTTAAAGCAAATAGCGTTTGCGTTGTTGGAGCAGGTCCTAGTGGTATGGCAGCGGCGAAGTAGGGTCAGATTCTCGTCCTCATCGATTCAATTTCAGTGTTGATGGATGTAGGTACCTGGTCGCGGAACGAGCTTTCACTCGGATCACTATCTTTGAACAAAGAACTTGGGTGGGCGGACTGTGGAACTATGTACCTCATGATGAAGCACAGCCTGGGGATGTCTCGATACCTCAAACCAATCCATTCGCTGGCGTAGACCAGCCGATATGGCAGAAGAATGATGCTGAGCCGCCACTTGGCGCGGAAGCACGAGAGCAGGCGATTTTCACGACACCAGTTTACGAGAGACTAGAGACGAACATCCCTCGTAGTCTCATGGGGTTCTCCGACCTCAACTGGCCTGACGATACACAACTTTTCCCAACCCATGAAAATGTTCTGACATACTTGAACCGTCACGCCGAGGAAGTCATACACCTAATAGAGTTCTCTACGCAGGTCCTGGACATTCGACAGCAGAGCAACGGTGGCTGGATCGTCAAAACGCGGAAACTCGCACGTAGTGATCGAGAAGAAGGTCAAGTGCAGGAGTTCGATGCTGTGATCATCGCCAATGGACATTACGACACGCCATACATACCTGGAGTTCCCGGAATTGAAGCCTGGAATGAAGCATACCCAGGCATCATCACGCACTCCAAATTCTATCGCAGACCCGAACACTACAGAAACAAGAAAGTCATCGTCGTCGGCAACTCTGCCTCGGGTATCGATATCGGTGCCCAAGTCGCAACATGCTCCAGACACCCTCTCCTCATTTCACAAAAGTCAGAGTCATACTTCCAGGTCGGCAGTCCATCACCCGACACGCTCGAGAAGCCTAGGATCGTGGAATACATCATCGCCAACCGCAGTGTCAAGTTCGCCGACGGCACAATCGAAAGCGACATCGATGCGATCCTGTACTGCACGGGATACTTCTATGGATTTCCATTTCTGCCCAACAAGAATTTACATGGACCTGCTCTTATCACCACTGGCGAAAGAGTCGAAAGCACTTACCTTCACACGTTCTACCGTGCGGACCCTAGCCTAGCATTGATGGTACTGAATCAGAAAGTTATTCCCTTCCCATTCGCAGAGGCGCAAGCCGCTGTCATTGCACGGGTCTTTTCGGGAAGGTCGACGCTACCTACTGAGGGAGATATGGAGGCGTGGGAGCGACAGACTGAGGCCGAGATGGGCCGTGGCAGGAACTTCCATGTGCTACAATTTCCAAGGGATGCCGAGTTTATTAACATGTTGCATGATTGGGCGGTTTCTGTTGATGATGGGAAGGTTGGGAAGACACCGCCGCGTTGGGGAGAGAATGAGTATTGGATAAGGGAGAGGTTTTCGAGTATCAAGAAAGCTTTCCAGGAGTTTGGGGAGGAGAGGCGTGGGAAGAGGAGGGTGGAGGATGTTGGGTTTGATTTTGAGGAGTGGAAGAGGGAGGTGATGGAGGAGGATGGGAAGGTGTAGAGGAAGATGGTTTTATAGCCGCTATGCTGTGCAGGTACGTTCTTCGTTGAGTGGGAGTGGAGCCATTTCACTGGCCCTTATCATTTCGCCAAGCCGTATTACTATATACCCAGACCATGATAGCCGGGGTGGTAAATCTGCTTGTCCTGATGACTCGCAAGAGGCGCAACCACAATTTGCTCCCTGTGAGGCTGACCTTGGAGAACCATATCGTCCTATTCCAAGCTGTTTGGAACTGGTGTCAAAATTCCATCGCGAGGAGCAATTCACGCTGTCTTTCTCGAACTGAATTCGATACCGCCATGCGCAATCTCTGCCAACTGACCACGTGCATATGCATGACCTAAGGAATGTGTTATACACCCGGAAAAGTTGGAGCAGCAAAATTAATCCTAGCAGCAATGACTCGGTCTCCAAGCGCTGCGAGCTCGGCGTGCTTGCCCATCCTCCAGCTTGAAGGCGATCGAAGAAGATAAAATTGTTTCCCCAATCCCGAGGGAGAACTGCTTGTCTTTGCCCTGTCACAGACCTTGTTCATGCTGTGATGAGCATTTCGTCACCCACGAAGACAGATCCGGTGTACGACTGTACGGATTGCCAAGGTGCTTTAGGGTCAAATGTATAGTACTTGATAGCGCGCGGTTAGTGCTGCACCAACGACTATATGCAGATTGATTGCACGCGCCGCTATAACTCGTCGCAGAACGCTCGAAATCGATAGCTGCAAGTTTTCCAGTTCAATGACAGGCCTTCTGTGACCTCCTCAGGGGATGAGGAGTTGAGCTGTCTATCGACTGGATATGGATCGAGAGGAAGTTCAGCGGAGCCATAGAGTCATGAATTTTCAAGCATGCTATTTCAAGCAGACATTACCCACTACCAGTGCGAGCCCGTCCTTTGACAACCGTGCTTTTCAGGAAGCCCAAACGTCAAACGAGCCCGAGCGACCGTGACACCCGTGTTCACATCCCTAACAGGAATGTACCGATCCTCCACAGTGTCACCATGTGCGCAGACGCAGATGCTTGTCATCTCAGAGACCAGAGTAGGGTTCTCTTTGTCGCGAAGCCCGAACTGGATGTCGACCAATTGGTGTCCGCCGATGGATTCGCACTTGGCGAGTGACCAGTCGTTGAGGATCGTGGTTGTGCATTGGATGCCTATGTCGCAATAGATGTAGATCTCACCGGGCTTGTTCCCACTGGCTGTGGCGGTGGCGAGGAGGGCGAGGAAAGGGAGGGATTCTAGTGAGAGTTTAGTAGTGGATGATGGGGAGTGCTGTGGGAGGGGACTCACTCATCGTGAATTGGAGTAGAAGGTATATGTTGTTTACGAAAATTGCTCGTAGGGATTGGGTTGGGAGGCAGATTGGGTCTATGGACTTATAGAAAAGAGCTAGACTACTGGACACCAGACCCCAAAACGGAGGTGAAAGAAACATTTGTAATAGAGACACATAAATTTTCTAGAGAGAGCCGAAGTATCGTACCTGCTACCGTCCTAGAGTAGAGCGAGTGTCATGATGGTGAGACAGATTCATATGTAGTAATGAGTAGCGTTTGCCGTAGACTACCTATGGCTTAGCTGAGTGGTTCTGTAGCAGAAGCCTCGAACCACCTATGCCAACATGCCACTACTACAGAGAAGACGTGTTGGAACTTGTATCGCATATGGAAAGTGATCCAGAGGAGGAATAACTACGGTCAACCGCTGGCAGGAACGTCAAAAATGGGGTACCGCCGAGCGTCCGAGGGTCCGATGGATCTCGACCAATTAGAAAAAATGCTTACTCATCAGACTAGCATGTCGCCAAACTACCACTTCGTCCTTGCCTCACGTCTGCTCTTGTACAGCCACCCACCATATTCCATCTTCCATCTCCCATCTCCATTCGCCTGTCGACTGTTCATGACACGAAATTGCCAACGTCAAACAGCGCTGACATTTCTCCAGCGGGAAATTCTTGGCGACGAGAAAGCACATGACCACGACATCCCTTGCCGCTACAGAAGCATGAACAACTGAATGGATACGACATCAAATGCGGACGATGAAATATCGAGGGACGCGCTATCTCACGACCTCTGCTTACATACAGTCAACCTACAGGTCGACAAACATGCGAGGATACGACATGCAATTATGGGAATCAGCAAATCATACATCGAGGAACGATATGCTTTCAACTTCTAGCAAGTAGCCCACGAATGCCCCATCAGACGCTTCTCCCCATGACACTGAGAGTCACGACGCTTCCAACCTTCACATTCTGTACCACACTCGCATACGCGTCGCTTCTCCTATAGATCCCGGTCAATACGTTCGGCACATCGACGTTCGCTTGCCACTCATTCCCAGGCCCGCCCTCAGGAGCGCCAGGCACCAATAGTATCATGTCTTCGAATGCATGCGCACCGGGCGCCTGTCGCAACAATGTTCGATACATCTGCAGAATTGGCCGGAGGAGTCCCTGACGCTGGCGCTGCGGATCTATCCACACCAGCTCGGTGAACATAACGTCGCCTATATCGAGCCGATCTCGAAGTACCAAGGATGGTTTGCCGTTCAGTCTTACCTTCAGGTTACCTTGCTGTGTGTATACTGCTTTCAAGCAGTACGCAGTTTCCTTGAAGGATCTTCTTCTGGTCAGAGCCGTGCCGCTCGGTCGTAGCAGTTCTCTGACCCAGGGATCGCTGGCTCGGAGGTTGTCATCGTCGATGTTAGGTCTCTGGACTCGCCAGGAGTCGATCACACCGAGTAATGCCTCATTTTGAGCAGCGGTGTTAGTAGAGAAGTAGAAGGAGAGCTGATACTTCGTGCGGCTGGTGAGAACAGGGTCCGTCATGATGGCGAGCATCCCGACCAAGAAGCCCGATTGGCCTCGGTAGGTGTAGGGCGTCCATCTGTTGAAGTTAGCAATCACTCTGGTGGCATTGGCTAGGACGAAGCCATTGCCGTTGCCGTTGCCGTTGCCGTTATTGGTGGTGCCGCCGCCGCCGTTGTTGTTCTGTCGCAGCCTAGTGCTTCTTCGAGGGATCTGAGCAGCTGTTTCAGCAGCCCATGAGCCTGCGGGTGAATCCGCCCTGACGCCTCTGAGACGGCCGGATCTTCGCGAAGGTTGACGTCTGCCAGCCATGTTGTGGAGAGCACAGCTCAATATAGGATTATGTACAGGTAGGAAATGATAGACAAGACAGGTGGAATGCAAGGAATCTTTAAACACTGAACGAAAGGCTTTCATCAGCTCATGTAATGGCAGGTCAAATCTGCTCGATTGTCAACGCTCGACGTCTCGAACCTTGCCGATTTCAGCGCTTTGTCTGCACAAGATGACATGGCCCAAGCATATGTTCTTTCTTCTGGAGCACAATCTTATGGGCAAAGAGACCTTTGGTTTGCGTCTTGGCCTTTCTGGGCAAGATAACCCACCAGAGCTTAGCAATGGCCGAGAGTGTGCTCAGATAGAATACAGTCACTACGAACCTGGATCAGTGCTGGTTATCTACAGATGATACTTGAAGTCGAGTGCCCAGTCGCCCGTCTTCACCTGCCGATCGTCTTTCCTTTGACCATTAGCAATACGGTCCTTCCTCAGGCCACAAGACCTGATGTACCACATCTTTGCAACAATCAGGAACTGGCTCAAGCAGATCGCACCCAGCGAGAAGCCATTTCCAAGAGTATATGGCGAAGCGCGATAGATCTGCCCAGCCACAATTCCAGCACAATTGCCAATGGTTTGCTGCAATCCAGTGGCCGTGGCTCTGCGGTAATGCGGCGCGCTGTTGACATTCAGCCATGTCAAATTTAGTCCAGGACCAGTATAGACTGCCACCGCACAGAGGAAAGTTGCGAAGAATCGTACTCCCGAAGACAGGTCGCAGAGCAGAAGTGCATATCCAATGATTCCGAACACATTCGCGAACAGTAAGAATGGTGCTCGCAGCGTGAGGCGATCCGATATGAATGCGAACGCCACAAACATCGCTCCTCCGAACACGTACACGGGTACGGTTAGGTACTGCCTCTCATACGTGCCGTATCCCATCTCTTTGATAATGCTCGGCAAAAATGTGCTGAAGCCGTATAATAAGATATCCTGGCAAAATTGGATAGCGCCACTCAAATATACCTTGGGGTCAGTTGCAGCGATTCTCACCTCCGCCCAACTGAATTCCTCACTCCCCATATACGCCGCCCTTTCCAGCGCCCTCATAGCCATAACTTCCTTTTCCCTCACATTCAAAAACCACGCCCTCGAAGGATCATTCGGTAGTCCAAACCACACAACCACAGCAACAATAACACTGAAAATCCCCTCAATGATATAAACCCATCTCCATCCCTCCACACCCGCAACACCATCCATATGCAAGATAGCATAAGCCAGCAGACCACCAAACGCCCCCGCAATAGCCGTGCACACAAAAAGATAACTCACCCGTCTCGCCTGCTCCTCCCTCCGATAAACCATGGTCAAATACAAATTCAACCCGGGAAACAACCCGCCCTCACAAGCCCCCAAAATCAGCCTCACTACATACAACCCCGCCACACTCTGCACAAAGCCCGAAAAAATCGTCACGAGACTCCACACGACCGCCAGTCCCGTCATCAGGACGCGCGGCGTCAACTTCTTCAGGAGAATGGCCCAGGGCGTCTCGGACACGACGTAGGTGGCGTAGAAGATTGAGACGGCGGTGGAGAATTGTTGGTTCGTGGCGTGGATGGCGGTGGGCATGCCGGCGACTTTGACGTTGCCGATGTTGGAGCGGTCGAGGAAGCAGGAGAGGTAGACGAGCATTATGATGGGGACGAGGAAGGCGTCGAGTTTGGCGAGGAGTTTGCGTTCTTCTTTTTTGTTGATGGGGATTGGGGCGAGGGTGCCGTGTGAGGGGGACGGGCTGTCTGGGGGTGCGGTCGAGATGGGAGGAGTCTTTTCGTCCCAAGCTAGGGCCATGATGGGTGGATTGATTGTCTGTCTATTGCGGAGCTGGCTGTTGTTCAGTGTGCAGACGAGTGTTAGTGGGACTTCTTTGCAGCATACCGGTGTCTGAGAATTGAATCTGTGTAGCTTTATTATGTCGTCGCCTATGATGCACTGCTGTGGTGCCCTATCTGTGCAGATCACCGGCCGAGGTGCCGATAAGCCGATGCACGCCGGGATCGTATCAGTATGTCTGTTTGTTGCGCTCTAATGCTTTACATTCTGGCCTCTTATCTCTGTATTCCGGGCTCTAGTTGAAGACAACAGTCTTGGTGCCGTTCAGGAAAACTCTCTTCTCGGACCACCACTTCACCGCTGCAGCCAAAGTCTGCGTCTCGACATTGCTGCCCTCCTCCACCAACTCCTTCGGTTGCATACTGTGATTGACGCGACTGATGCGCTGCTCGATAATCGGCCCTTCGTCGAGATCTGCTGTCACGAAGTGTGCCGTTGCGCCCATGATCTTCACACCTCTGTCGTACGCCTGATGGTACGGCTTGGCACCCTTGAAAGATGGCAAGAAGGAATGATGGATATTGATGATCTTGCCACTCATCTCCGAACAGAGTCTGGGTGACAGCACTTGCATATAACGCGCTAGCACGATCAGATCAATCTTCTGATCCTTGACGAGGTCCAGGATCTGGCTTTCTTGCTCGGTCTTGGTGTCTTTGGTCACCGGGAAATGGTAGAACGGCACATTATAGCTTTTGGCGAGTGATTCGAACTCTGGGTGATTCGATACGATAGCAGGAACCTCGATGTTTAACTGTCCGGTGCGCTGACGGAACAGCAGATCGTTCAGACAGTGGCCGATTTTGGAAACCATAATCAGCACGCGAGGCTTGTGCGAAGTGGGCACGACATCATAATCCATCTTGAGGTCTGACTGGAGTTCTGTAAGAGATTGTGCGACATGTTCCGTCGAATCTGCATGGCCAAAATGTACACGCATGAAGAAGCGGTTGGCCTCAGGTTCTGAAAACTGCTCAAGATCCAAGATGTTCAGATTATGTTTTGCCAAGACTCCCGTGACTGTGTGAATGATGCCGGGCTTGTCTGGGCATGAGAGCGAGAGGATGTGGTCTTTTGACATTTTGACCGGTGTCTTGGTCGCTAAGCCGACGCTCTGTGTTTTGAAAGCTGGAGTGGAAGCTGCTAGTGTTCTTGGAGTAGTGTTGAAGGCGGATAACCTTAAAATAGAACGTAAAGCAGCCATGAATGGTCGGCAATTATGTTGGAATGCTGAATTGTCCACGTAGTACCATTGATCAAAATGATTCACGAGGCGACACTGAAGATTTCGGTGAGTGCCGGGCCAAACAATGCCGAGACCGGCGACGAACCTATTGTCGTGTCATGGGCTGCTGGCGATGAGATACTCCAAGATCGCCGGCATTTCGTAACATCAATCTCAAAATTATTGACGGTATCGTGTTCATGATCGTATGGAGGAGAGGGAGGGCAAATACACGAGCTGCATGAGAAAGAGTTGTGTTTGTGAGATGCCGCTGATGGGTTGGTTCCTCCATGCTCGTCCTGTCTCTCGATTGGTCAGATAGCCGAGACTGTATCTCTACCCGCTCACTTGTCCTGTATAGTGCTAGACTAGTGCTATGGTATGAGCTATCTGAGACACAGACGCCGGAAGTTATGCGCAGTACCGCATCTTAGCGGCGTCTTCGCCACGCCGCATGGCCAGCAACATGGTATGTGATACGTTTCTGACCCTTGCGTCTGTCCTTGCTGCTGCCTGACGGAAGCTCTGTTCCGAAGTTCATCGGTCTCCAAGCGGCGCTCCCAGCCATTCACGATTGTGACGGTCTTCTTCTGGTCAATAAAAAGGCGCGCTCCAAGATGTACAGCGCGCGTACACACTTGCGCGATCTCCATTCACCTCACTGCCTCGCTAAAGCGGACTGTTTTCCCCACAAGCGCTTACTAGCGGGGCGTTAATTGTAACATAACACGAAGTGTTGCAATTGCATCTTGAACGAAGCACTGCCTCTTTGGGCCAAAGGTCGTAGATGACAGTCACTCTTAATGGCGCCGCAATTCCCAGACATGACTCTCCATGCTGATTGCAGCACTCGAATACCTGTTGTTCCGTTACACTTTCCTCCTCGCCTCATTTGTGCACTAACAATCTCATTGGCCAGCCAGAACTCCAGCAAGATCTCAACCCGAGCTTTCAACGATGGCCGTCACATTCAGGAACATCAGAGGCAGGCCCGACACCATTATGGTGGACATGGATGAAGTGAGCACATACACGTGGTCCTCGGAAGTCCAGTTCCTTGCGACTGATCGTCTGAACGGCTGCACTGCCGTGGCCGTCACTTCTGTATTTGGTGGCCTTCTGGCTCACATAGCACCACGGACCGAGACTGGAAATGGCGATCAGAACGTTATTCGTCTGATGCAGCGGGTGATTGATCAATTCAGCCTAGGAAGAAGAAACGGTATATTCCCGGCATCGACCAGCATTGTGCTTGCTGCTATGCACAAAGGCACTACAGCGCTTCCAGATGCCGTTGATACTATCAAGAGAGTACTGGAGCGGCTCGAGCTGCACATTCGATACGAAGAATACGTTGTGCGCCCACGTGGGGAGAGGCGGACCGAAGAAGAGACATCACTCATAATCCATGGTCGAAGAGGTCGGACGCCACAGACCTATATCAATGATGTGCTCTTGCCAGCTGAAGGCCAGGCTAATCCGCCTGGATCAGCTGTGGCTTCTGGAGCAACCCAGCGCGGGCAGAGCAGTCAACAGACATCGGGACCAGGTGGCAGTGTAGATACCGCTTCATCTTTCCAGGATCCTCAAGTCGTCCTCCAGCAAGCCAAAGGACAACGCGATAGGCTTGTAGCAGGCGGCATGTCAAGGCAGCAAGCGATTGCGGGTCTGTACAGGATGCTCTCGCGGGCTCTTAACATTTCTGAGGCAGATGCCATCGCCTATCTGGAGCAGGATTGAAGCTCTCGCAAGCGAAGGCAGTGAGATTGTGACTACTAGAGAGCCATGTCCATGCAGTATACAGAGGCGAGCCTACCTTCTATAATCAGGCGTTTGTTCTGTGTGGAGTAGCAAGGCAGTCCAGGGTCACAGGTGGAAGTCTCATTTGCTTGTGGTTGGATTGGTGATGCATCTTTGTACATTGTATAGCATGAATCAGGAAATCGTCAATTTTGATATCAAATCCTCGTGCCAGGTATGAGGTGTGTCGCCGGTAAACTAAGGTAATGAGAAGCACAGCGCAGTCGAGATGGGAGACAGAATCAGGGTCGATGCGGTACCTGCCGATTAGTCACGACCTTGGTATCTGGGAAGATATTGTCGACTGGTAGTGGTATGTCGTTGACAAGGTGCAGAATCATGAAGCGCCTGTTCGCCTTGCCGAGCGGAACACGGGATACACGACCAATGAGGAATCGCCACACAGTCTAGCCTCCAGTGTCGCCAAGCCCTGGCCCCCGCTGCTTACATGCCCGCACCGCGACTGCCGCAACTTCGAGACTAACTCGTCGACCCAGCACGCAACTTCTGTTCTTCATGATATACAGCACATCGCATAGTAGGGAACCCTTCCAGTCATTCTGAGCGTTCCGAAATTGTCAGTATATCGAACACACGCACGTATACAACGGGTCAGTGATTGGTTGCACCTCCAAGCACATCAGACTCTACCAAATCCTCCAAAATGGTGGTAACTCTGGACGACTTCGACTTCGACCGTGTGGACGACAGTCTTGATCTTGAAAAGCACTCAGCGCTGTCACCGCTCGATATGGCGCTCCTCGACCGCCTTCAGCAAGCCGCTACTGACAACGACATATCTGCAGTTGAGGATATATTCGAAACTATCCGCGGCACTGATTCAGAGTCTGCAATTATCGTAAGTTGAACTGTCACCGGAATTATTCATCACCAGGATTTCAATGCACAGGAGCGGTCATGCTTCGTGAGGACGGAGATCGCAGTAGACATGTTCGAGACATTGCTGATCCTCTCTGCCATGTGCTCATAGGCTAAAGCTGGGTGGGCAGTCGCGAACGCTGTCGATAAACAGCATGAAGATATCGCTCGATACCTCTTGAGCAGAGGCGTGCCAGTCTCATCCATTCACGCAAAAAGTGCTGTCAGATCAGGATCAAAGCCGATGATACAGCTTGTACTCGATCATGGGTGGTCTATTAATGAACAACTTGCTTGGTCTGATCCCCCAATACTCGCGTAAGTATGCTCACGATATCATGGCCAAGATGTCACAGACTCAAACCAATCACAGCTACGCGACGGATGACATTGAGCTGACGAAATGGCTCTTGGCACGTGGCGCTGATCCGAATGCTTCATGTTGGTTGAATATGACGCCCTTGGGAGCTGCTTTGCGGTACAGCCCGATGGAGGTCGTCGAATTACTGTTTGCGCAAGGAGGGAGCGTCAAAGAAGGTATGTCAAACTCCTTAGAGGCATTCATCCTAGCAGCTGCACATGCAACGCCGCAATTCCCGCAAACCTGTCACCTCTTCTTGAGATAGTGCTGATCTCCATGTTTCAAGGCCAACTACTCCACAGCGCTATTGGGCGCAAACAACCTGATCGAGTAGAAGCGGTCAAGTTTGTTCTGCAGAAAGGAGCAGACGTGAATGCAATGATGTACTGCGACCATCCAGCATCTTACTATCATTGCGAAGCATTCGGGATCGGCACTCCGCTCCACACTGCTGCAGAAACTGGTGATCTTGAAGTCATCCAGGTATTACTGGACGCAGGGGCTGATATTAATGCCAAAAACACTAAAGGCCGGCTTCCATACGAAGAAGCACAATACGAGGGTCACATCATGGCAGCAAAGCTGTTACATCCAGAAAACGGTGTCTAAATGTCCACTACCTGGGCGCAGCCGCGCCATGTCAGTCGGGGAAGCTTGCGACCATGTCGGACCGCAGTCATATGACTGCAGACAATGCTTAGACAGCTACTCTGCGCGTTGCAACAGCTACAAAAGCGATAGTGCAAATGGATCTGGGAACAGGACAGGCGACGGCGGAACGAGGCGAAAGAGGACAATTTGAATTCAATGCAAGAATCTAAGGATGGTGGTAGTGACTGAGCAGCATGGAATGGAACAGACACCCGCAGACGAGACCGCTGTCATCACTTACGATCCGTCAAGAACGTCCGACTCCTTCACGTCGAGCACAATCATATACCCAGGCGCATGGCCCATAACGGTACCCGGTACCTTCGTGCGCATCACAGCTTCTTGCGGTGTGACACCGCATCCCCAGAACACCGGCACATAGCTATTGCTCAAACATTCTTCCCGGGTCTGTGTAACAAGCTTGCACTCCGGAGTAACAGGTACGTCACCCCATTCAGGGGCAATTATGCTCTTAACACCGAGAGCCTTCATCCCATCCCACCCCCATGCCATCGGCTCACCATGTGTTGCGACGTATGGTCGAGTAATTTGTCGTGCTTTCTCAATATCTCCCGCTCTATACATACGCATTGACACAACATACGTACTGTCCTGGAAAACTCCAGCTGGACACAGCGGGACCTTAGTCCTATACATGGGCACATTCTTGCCGTGCTGTACATGCGCAGGCATTAGACCTGCCTCTGTCAATGCGGTCTCGAAGCTGTAGGAGCATCCGATCAGGAATGCGACGTGATCCTCGTTCCACTGCGCTTTGATATCTGGGACTGATCGCTCTGTGAGCTTGCCATCGATGTAAACGTTGTATCGTGGTGCATCGGTACGGATATCGATGCCTGCAGCGATTTTGGTGTCTGGTATGCCGGGCATGCATGAGATCAGGTTGTTGAAGTCACCTGGTGATGCTGAGCGAGCGAGAAGTGGACATGGGACGGGGTTCCGCGCGCACAAGATCTGGAAGTCACTTGCGTACTTTGATGGCAGTACGATCAGGTTGGCTTGGAGGTGGCCGGCTGCTATGCCACAAGTCGGCGCATCCCAGCTGTTGTCGCGAGCTCTGAGTCGTGCTTCTGAGCCGCTTGTTGGGACGTTGATAGTTCTTGCTGGGGCCATGATTGCTGCTTCATGGTGCGAGCATGGCAGACAACTCTATGCTATAAGGCGGTTTTCTATGCAGGTGGCATGCTGAGGCCGCCACACCGGCCAACCTTAGTTTGGCCGATCTGCATCGTGTTACCTCCTATCTCGCAGTCTGTTTCGACACCTCACTTCGTGGCTGATCTTCATGTGCTCACATCGTTCAAATTCCATCAGACATTCTCTGCTGGAGAAAGTGTCCCTATAGCCTCGGTATACGATTGCATCGACCAGCCTGCAGCGTGCTGTCCACTGATGAGAATGAGCTTCTATGTAACGATCGAGCTCTTCCGGTGATATCCATCATTCCGGAGGCGGACAGTCATCATTAGCAGAAAATCCGGTGGTGTCGACGATGATGGGCGCTGGAGACAGCTGGTGAAGCATCAATGCGACATCTGAAAAGACGTGATCCGGTGAGAGTCACGTGAGCATCATTGACCGAATACGACGTACGAGGCTCGGCTCGTGGCTTCCGACAAAGTGGAGATATGAGATTTATATCGCCGCTAGACAAAGCGGAGACATGATCGTACCGCTCTATGCTTCTACGTCATGCAGAATACAGCAAATCTCAGCAAATGTTGTTCGCCATTGTGCCAATCATGACAAAGTGTCATGCAAGCACCCCCTCGGCCGCTTTACCAAACAACGACACGAACGTGCTGCTATACCGCAAGCAGAAGCCAGCCCGAACTTTGCGCCTCGGTTCCTGTCTTTCAGCATGACCTCACTCACAAAGGCCGTATACCTTTGTGCAGTCGCGATGCGGTGGCTAGATCGCTACGGCCGGGTAGGTCTAGTCCGGCTGGAAGGCATCGACTTCAAAGGTGAGGGTACTTTCCAATCTTTTCTGGCTGTCACGTTTAGGATTGTTCATTGTCTACCCCAAAGTATCATTATTCCAGGATGAAGGCCAGTCTTGCGGCAGCTGTAGCCCTCGTGGCAGGTGCTATTGCCTATGACAACCAGGCCTTGATGAGCAGACCCTCCACAGCTTCGAATTCGACGACAGCTCAAATATTGCCACCGAAGGAAGATCCCTGGTACACAGCGCCCCCGGGATACGAGTCTGCTGCGCCAGGCACGATACTCCGTACGAGACAAGCGGCCGGCAACCTCACATCTGTACAATCCAACTCCAGTGCCGCGTATCAGCTTTTATATCGTACTACCGATAGCAGATACAACGCCAGCTGGGCAGTCACGACATTGTTCGTCCCGACACAGTACAATAACACATATGGCGGAGAGAAGCTCCTATCATATCAAATTCCATACGACTCAGCAGACCTTAACGCGAGTCCGTCTTATGCTCTGTACGCAAGCGCATATCCAGATATTGAGACAGCTCTAGGCAAAGGATGGTTCGTCAATGTACCTGATTACGAAGGCCCACTCGCTTCCTTCACTGCAGGCGTAATCTCTGGCCATGCAACTCTTGACTCGGTGCGAGCAGTTCTAAACTCCGGCTTCGGCTTAAACACAACGTCCTCCAGATATGCTATGTGGGGCTACTCTGGAGGTGCACTGGCCAGTGAATGGGCAGCAGAGCTTCAAGTCCAGTATGCTCCAGAGCTCAACTTCGCCGGAGCTGCACTTGGCGGTCTCACTCCAAACGTGACTAGTGTAATGGCTGCAGTTGACGGCACAGTTGAAGCAGGTCTCATTCCGGCTGGCATTCTCGGACTTGCGTCCCAGTATCCGGAGCTTGCCCAGTATGTTGAGGAGAACCTCAAGATGAACGGACAGTACAACGCGTCCGGTTTCCTTGAGACTCGCAATTATACACTTGTGGAGGAAATCGTTGCGTACGCTGGCCAAGACATTGCGCAGTATTTCACAAATGGCATCTCGACACTCATGTCACCAATTGCACAGCGCGTGATCAACAGCGACGGCATCATGGGCTACCACGGCGTACCCCAGATGCCAGTGTTCGCTTACAAGGCTATCATGGATGAGGTCAGCCCGGTCAATGACACTGACAAGCTTGTTGAGCGATACTGCCAAGTCGGTGCGACGATTAGGTATGACCGCAACACTGTTGGCTCGCATACAACTGAGTCATCGAATGGAGAAGCGAGAGCGTTGGCTTTCTTGACAAGTGTTTTGGGTGGCATGTATAATGCGACGGGATGCCAGATTCAGAATGTTACTGTGAACGGTACTTCGAGCTCGTAGATATGGAGCGGAGGAAAAGCGACAGGATTGATGTGAGACGGCCGAAGCATTATTTTACATAAATCAAAAAGCAGCATACCTTCCCCATTTTTCCAGCCACATTCTTAAGACTCATATCACTTGGGCGCATTTTAGATCCTCAAACCCTAATTGTGCTGGCGCCTATGTTCTGATGGTTGGTACAACTACAGGCTGCAGACTCTGACCTCCCTGAATGCCCAATTCTCCATGGACGACAAGCATAAGGTCTCTTTCCGTGTCGCAGCCACGCAGCCTTATCGTGCTGACGACATTCCTCAAAACTCCTCATCAGCGCTCTGCTACCCATGCAAGACCCGTTCATACTCCTCTCGAATGAAGAAGATCTCCTCCCTGTCTCTCAGGATCTCATCCACTTCCTCCCGAACCGCCGCCTCGATTTTTCATGTAGCGCGTACAGCGCCGGAAATTAGGCACGAGCACTTCGTACTGGCCTGGTGCGGACTTGACCTGTTCCTGTTCGTACCACGGCTCAGATGCCTCACGTTTGCCCCAGCTCGGCCTACGGAGGCATGGGTGGCGGTTGACGATGCATCCTAGACGGAGGTGTGGAAGGTAAGTTGTGCCGTGGATGTCGAGCCATGCCTCCGCGTTCTGTCGGCCTTCTGGAATTGGAGAGAAGCGCTCGGTCGGATATAGTTTGAGGTATTTCATGTATCGAGGCACGAGCTCACGGCGTGTCTGGCAGTTGACTTTGGCCGGCGCTGGTAGGCGTTTCAGTACGAGATTTCCTGCATATGCGGGTCGAGCTGGTGTCACGCAGCTTTCAGTCGAGAGCTGTAGTGAGAGGAATATATCATATATCTGGTTCCTGATCTCGCCTGGCATATCCATTAGACCTTTCGGCTTCGAGGTCGTGGCGCAGTCATAGCTGAGGTTTTGAGTCGGAATATCGGTCGGAATAGGTGTGATCTCCACGATACGACTCGGAGAGGATGTGCGGATCGAAAGATCACTGATAGGTGGTGATGTGGCAGAAGTGCACTATCAAGAACAAATCCTTTGCAAGGTTCGCGCACGGACTCTGGCGCTGGCACATGCCGGCTGGACATGCTTCGAGCCAACTTCACATTTCCCACCTGCGCAGGCTTCGAGCCCACAAAATCCTGGTACGACGACGATAGTTCTCACGCAAAGCCTCTGCGCAGCAGCGCCTTGATATGTCGTGGCCTATAGCACATCACAAAACGCTCGCCAATGTGACATACAACATGGAGAGCGAATTAAAGCAAGGGCGTGTTCATTCTTTTTTTACTTCGCAAGTCTTACTGTGTGAGCTGCCCACTTTTCCTCCCTGTGTGTACGTTCCAAGGCACTCAAAGCAGTGCGCCATCCCGAATCTTCTCCTGCAGTGTCGCCCTTTACCACCCTTCACATCATCGTTGCTGCACACTCGTTCACGAATGCAAGTGGGTCAGACGGGCACACGCCAACAAACTTGAGGATACAAGTGGCAATTTCCTGAATGGTCCTGTCGAAGCAATTGCCAGTATCACTGAGAGCTTCGATGTAGTTGAAGAGCTGCTGTAAGCTGATGATCTGTCGAGCTACCAGATGTAAATGCGTGAAGGGAGTTTAGAGGTACCGCTAAACGCACACTGAAGAGCTTCTGAGCGTTGCTCCACGGGCAGAGATTGTAGGAGAGAGAGGTCTTGATTTTGGCTCGGAATGCCAGCCGCCAGGACCGCAGATGCTTGAAGCACCATGAGTGATTGGAATATTTTCATATCTGTCGTGGAGAAGTGTGTTCGAATGCCGTCTGATACAGTGCTGAGTGATCAGGAGCAGATGACAGATTTCTGCGAAGCTTTATATGCTTTGCAAAGCAGTTGGCATCGGATTCGGCACATAGCTCGCTTCGCTTGGAGAGCGCAAAATTCTTGATCTTGTGTTGACGGCGGTCTTCGTGTTACTGGAAGGCGGAGCTTTGTTTGAACCAATTCCGAGAATCGCGAGACATGGGCGCTGAGCTCAGCTGGCACTGCTCGGTTGTGTCTGCACAGCATTGTCGGTTTCGCACACTGCCTTGCTGAGCTGCAGAATGCGCTCAACATGCGATGATCTTGTCGAAAGTCTCGATGAGTTCAAGCACCGGTAGCGACACTCAAATTCCAGCTATAGATATCTAACCGAAACCCTTCGGAACAGCTGGTCCAGCACCGGCAGGCCGTCATAGTAGTACCGAGCTTTGCAAGGCGAGAAGGCCTGACCATTTCTGGACATGATGTCTCATCAATGAATTATCCAAATGCCGCTACAAAAGCCCGAGTCAGCCCGCCCACAAGTCTTCTCTTGCGAGAGAGTCAAAGTAAAGTATGCCCAATAAGCCAGAATCGCGTCAAGCTATTTCAGCGACGACTGTGCACCAGTCTCGCCTCCTTCGCCGCTTAAAGCTGCTCCGTGATGCCTCATTCATATCCATCGCTGAACACTAAGCGCGGCAGATGCTGGAATTGCATCCTTGATGCCCTTCACCCAGGTCTTTTGCGACCGCATTTCTCATGCACGATTCGAAGAGCCAACGGGTCTCGACTATTGATCGCATGCTGATAGATGTCATTGTGTACTTGAATAGTGAGGTCGGAGAATTTTACAGCCTTCGAATCGTGGCCACAGCAGAGGTGAGCAAGCATCATTCTTATCATGCGAACTAGAACTCCGCGAAGAACGATAAGATCCCTCTAATCGAGTATCGCTTTGCTCGAGTGCTGGATGTTTGTATTGTATCGTGATGCAATTACCCACGATAGCATAGTCGAAGTGGTGTGCTGTGCTACTTCCCTGGTGGCCAGATTCTGACTGCTTACTCCTTTACCTATCTTGACTGACAGAGGTCGTCAATGTGGCGCTGTGCCCGTGTCAGTGATTGATCCTTCAGTGTTACACCATCGTTAATCATACTGTGTCACTACAGGCCGAGCTTGCACATTGTCGTGTACTGACACCGGCCGTCCTGTCACCACTGGCAGTGGTGTGAAAGGCTTGCGATGCTGGTTCGGCTCGAAGTCACCAACGACCTGGTGTGGCTCTCGTTCCTCTATCGAGTCTGGCTGGTGCAATTTAAGGTCCTTGAGGTTGAGCAGATTTCGCGCCTCAGCGCCACTGAGTCGCAGTGATGCAATCGTCAGGACGATGAATTCCAACATCGTTGATCGCAACATGTCGCGGTTCTCTTTGCGGTCCTTGATAGAGGTGGGCGATTGTGGCAAGAGTCTTGCTTGAGTGTGGTGTGCGAGACAAATGAGATCCAAGAAAGTGCGTGGTAATGTCCTCTAGAAGGCCAGTGGAGAAAGTCATGAGCTCATGGGACACGAGCTCTATGGCGTAAGGTTTACTGGTTGCCATCACCCGACGTGCCAACACGGCTATCTACCGAGACACGCGATCCATCAATCACGCCAAGAAATAATAACGATAGTCTGACGGCGCAAATGCCCAAAGAGGAGACAAGCAAAGAAGTCAGTAAGCGAAATATCGAAGCCCACCTCATCCGAAGCGGGCGCAATGCCATTGGCGAACACGGCGTAGAGCGACTCCTCTCGGCCAAGAGACTATGTAGATGAAAGTGGTGTCGTGGGCTTGGAAAATCCGAGAAGGATGGACTATCGAAGTATGAAGCACTATAAGAACAATAAGCAGCACGGAACAAGTACGTTTTAGCCGCGGTGACCGACACTGTAGGTATGGCGCCGCTTGACCCAGTAAGCCGCCAACGTGAATGTGAAGTATATCGTGTTCCCAACATGATAACTCGTGGATGAGGCGTCTCTTGATAATGCTGGCCGTGAAGAAGTCCGTCAACAAGTAGGTTAGAGAGAGAAGCACGAGTTGTAGATGTTGATCTATATCGGGAGCGGGGCGGTCACCTGCAGAAGCATGCCGCGCCAATCTTTCGGAATGCCGACTCATCCGGCCGTGGCGTGGTAGACAAGTCACTTATATGATACTGGAGCATTGTAGATACGCCTGTAAGCACTTCAGGAAACAATCAGAGCCGGGCAGATTATGTCAAATTTGAGAGTGTGGTCATGGCGCCAGACTACAGGTGAAGTCGAGGCATGTGCGACCTTTTCGTAGCGAGTTGATGGAAGAGATATATCTGCCTTATCTTTCGAGCTCATACGTGTCCGTCGGTTGTCCATGGGTTGGTGTAGTTCCTTGTCATTGTTTTCCGCTTCTCGAGAGTCGGGATGAAAAGTTCGATATTTGTCTTCGGCTTACGGCAAGATTACAGCGCGAGTCAGGCTCGGCTTCATAGATGTGATTGCTGATTCATGCAGTGATCCAATGCGACTTTCGTATGAGGCTCATCTCAAAATGTCTTGATCGCATTCGACATTCTTCTGGCAATGGATGTGCCGCCGCCTCCACCCCCTTCCTCAGACTCAAGTACGTCTCGCAAAAACCGCGAACGTAACGCGCATCACACTAACGATCAAGTACCTCCACCACCGCCGACTAGCGAATCAATACCACCTCCTCCGCCGAGTGATTCAGTTCCTCCTCCGCCGAGTGATCCCGTTCCGCCTCCGCCACCGCCGCCTATAACCAACGGACACGAAGATGTTGAGCATTTCCAGCCTCGCGTTGAGATCCCCGCGAAGAAGCGCAAATTCGAGCCTAAAGCTGCTCCTCTTAGCGTAGAACAGCTGCTTGCACAGAAGAAGGCTCAAGATGCTGCTGCGGCGAAGCCTAAATTCTTGTCGAAGAAGGATCGCGAACGGTTAGCGAAGGAGAGAGAGGCACGTGAAAAGGCACTTCGACATGCTGCTACGACTACGGAGAAACCTGTACCCGCGAGCGCTCCGACTGCACGACCAACGGCGCCGAAGTCCATGAGGCATGGGAGGGACGATGCGCCGCGCGGGCCCGCGGCTATGCGAAGGTCTGACTTGCCCAACAAAGGGTATGATATGAAACCTCCGCCGCCTCCTTCGAGAGACGCCAAGATAGTAGATGGTCCCAAGTCGAACAAGAAGCGATCAGAAGCAGAGGTTGAGGCAGAGATGTTCAAGCAGCGCTATATGGGTGCTGATACCAATACATCAAAGTTCTCTGCCAAGAACAAGCGTAAAAGGACTACAGAGAAGAAGTTCAACTTTGAGTGGAATGCAGAAGAGGATACTAGCCACGATTACAATCCCATATACGCAACGCGAGTCGAAAACAGCTTTTACGGTCGCGGCAGACTAGGCGGCTTCGACGATGGAACGGATGAGCAAGCGAAGGCCTATGCAGATGCCATTGCGCGAAGCGATCGTGAAGCTGGAGCAGATCGCAGACAAGCGATACTGGAAGCTGAGAAGAAGCGACGCGAGGAGGGCAGCAGATATGGTATCGATAAGCATTGGACCGAGAAGAAGCTGGAGAATATGCGGGAGCGAGACTGGCGTATCTTCAAGGAAGATTTCAACATCGCCACGAAAGGTGGAAGCATACCGAATCCTATGCGCAACTGGTCGGAGTCTGGACTACCCAAAAAGATATTGGATATTGTTGATTCCGTCGGCTACAAGGAGCCTTCTGCTGTGCAGCGCGCAGCGATACCCATTGCTTTGCAATCACGAGATTTGATTGGTGTGGCTGTCACTGGTTCAGGAAAGACAGCTGCTTTCTTACTGCCACTGCTTGTGTACATTTCAGAGCTTCCACCACTCGATGAGCAAACGAAGAACGATGGTCCGTATGCTATAATTTTGGCTCCCACCCGAGAACTTGCTCAGCAGATCGAGCTGGAGGCCAAGAAGTTCGCCACACCACTTGGCTTCAAGTGTGTGAGCTTAGTCGGTGGTCATAGTATCGAAGAACAGAGCTACAATATGCGAGACGGTGCGGAGATCATCATTGCGACACCCGGTCGCTTGGTCGATTGTATCGAGCGCCGAGTGCTAGTGCTCAGCCAGTGCTGCTACATCATCATGGACGAGGCGGATAGAATGATCGATCTTGGTTTCGAAGAGCCCGTCAACAAGATCCTTGACGCACTGCCTGTCTCGAACGAAAAACCCGATACCGAGGAAGCAGAGAACTCGATGATGATGGCTCAACATCTAGGCGGGCGAGATCGCTACAGGCAAACAATGATGTACACCGCGACCATGCCTGCAGCAGTGGAACGCATAGCACGCAAATACTTGCGCCGCCCAGCACAAGTCACGATTGGTAACGTGGGAGAGGCTGTGGATACAGTCGAACAACGTGTCGAGTTCATCCAGGGCGAAGACAAGCGCAAGAAGCGTCTGAACGACATCCTGAACTCCGGCGAGTTCAACCCACCCATCATCGTCTTCGTCAACGTCAAGCGAAATTGTGACAGCGTTGCTCGAGACGTACAGAAGATGGGCTTCTCTTCCGTAACTCTACACGGTTCCAAGACTCAAGACCAGCGTGAGGCTGCTCTTGCCTCACTTCGAGAAGGAAAGACCGATGTGCTCGTCGCGACCGACCTTGCTGGAAGAGGTATCGATGTACCAGATGTGTCACTCGTCGTTAATTTCAATATGGCTACCAACATCGAGAGCTACACGCACAGAATTGGACGTACCGGTCGTGCTGGCAAGACTGGTGTTGCTATCACGTTCCTTGGTAACGAGGACGGGGACGTGATGTACGATCTGAAGCAGATGATATCCAAGTCGAGCATATCGCGGGTGCCTGAGGAGTTGCGGAAGCATGAAGCTGCTCAACAACGTACTGGGAAGGGCAAGAATAAGAATATTGAGGACTCTGGTGGATTTGGAGGAAAGGGCGGATGGGGTTGATCGTCAGATAGTCCTGTCATGATAACGAGATAATGCGTGTCGCCGCAGCGCTACCCACCATGCTCTTAAGTGTTCATGCTCGAGGGCGCTTCGGGTCTGGCGCAATTTATTCATGCATAGTGATGATCCCTCGTGGGCGCACGCATAGGCTTGCGGGCTGTCCTCCGTCGTTCACGTGTCGTCTTCCTTCGATTGCACATTGAGGTTTGTTACTCTGGAGTACTTGAAGAGCTATCGGTTGGGCATATTCAGTGAGATGATATTTCCAAGAGGTATCCATGCCCGAGTGCTGAATGTGGGAATGGACGATAAAACGCCGTGAATAGCTGTGTCCGTCAGGGGATTGTGTCATCACGGAATTGCGCAAAGTGTTAAGTACGACCAGACCTGGCACTCCCGTATCAGTAGAAGGATTCTTTATGCGTGTCCACATCAAGCAAGTAGGCATGGTGGCCCTTTTCTTTGCAGCAAAGTCTGTAAGTCGATACCTTGCATCAAACAACATCCGCTGGTCTACGAAGACAGCACGTCTGATACCCAACGCCTTGCACCAGTCTGCTACAAGCACGCCAAACCAACATACCAAAAGCCCGCCGCATCGCGCACTTCCGCGCAGTCTCTCCGTAGCTTCATAACCCTCTATCTACACCACACCACGGAAACAGACATCCCACAACACGAACCATAAACCCCAACACCTCGCTTACAAACATAACCCCATACACCACCTCCCCTCCCCCTCGCCACCCCCTAAATCTCAACAAACCTAACCTGCAGCCTCCTCCCTCCCACCTCCGCCCCCTCCATCACGTCTCTAATCGTACTCGCCTCATCCTCACTGACAAAAGTCGCACTCACATCCACCACACTCTCCACACCCAGCTTCCACTCTTCGCCCTCGAGCTGCACCTCAGTGCAACCATATTGCTCGAGCAAACTTTGGAAAGCCGTGGTGAAATGCCCATATTGCCATGATGCGATGCGGGCGAGGCCGAGGGTGGCGGAGGGGCTTGGGTCTGGGTCAGGTACTGTTTCGGTGCTGCCGTAGAGGCGCCAGGATTCGAGGACTTCGGGCTGCTTCGTCTTTGACAAGGAGGATGGAGTGGGTGGCTCTTCTGATGGTGCGGATGTCTTGCGAGATGTTTTGATGGCGGCGGTGCCTTTTTTCTTTCGAGAGGGCTTGGTGACTTTGGATGCGGCCGGTTTCCGCTGAGAGAGTGTTAGCATGGCACCAGTGGTGTCGAGTTGATTTTGGATGGTAGAATGATTGGAGTAGTTACGGGTGCCTTCTTGATGCCTTGTGCTTCGGCTTCTTCTTGCTCTTCGTTCTCCTTCTCCTCTTGCTTGCGTCGAACGAGTCCCGCCAGGCCGCCATCGAACTCGTCGTTCTGACGCTGGAGCGTCGCCCATGCGGAGGTCGTGGCTGTGGCGGAGATGAAGGACTTGCGGGCAAATGCGCCTTCCTTGCGGACCTGTGCCCAGCTCTTCGCCTTTGCCATATTGAATGCCGACAAAGGATGTGTTGTGGTGCTGTGAAGTTGTTGGTGGTATGTCGTGTTTGTCAAGAAGTGGATGAAGATGCGTAGAAGGAATAGAAGAGACCTCGATGAGGGTTTTAGTAGTGCATTTGTGCTCTTGAATAGTGACGTCCGCGAGACTATCACATGGAAATTGCTAAGCGCCGCGCTTCAATGACTTCCAAGTAACGTGTGAAGAGCCATCGAAGCTCCGAAACTCGAAAATTGTGGGCAACGCTGGCAGCAACGCGTTCACGGGAACCCGATGATCCCTGATTGCCAAACGCGCGCTGGAGGTTTCCCGTTATCTGGGACGCCAGTCGTCCTTGGAAGGGGCGTTTGGCACCTTAAGAAGGCGCGTGTCAAGTAACTTGCACAAACGTTCCCGCCCGCTTTGGGGACTTCCGTTCATCAAACACTCACAATTGGATGCACTCAGCCATGTACCGCGAGCGAGTAACACTCAACACCCGACATGCCACCTGGGCTTGCGTCCACGCGATGCTTCCGGCCTGCGAATCGCATCAATGACCCAGAGATCCCTTGGTGAGAAACCCAGTGCGTGAGAACGAGCTAAGTACGCATTTTGAAGAAGGGAAGAGTCGATCGTGCTGAGGCTAGCCGTTACCAGTCGGCGTCAGCCCATCCTGTGCAGAAAGACCGTGCATGGATGAGGTATATGCCATTGCAATTTTCCCTCCTGTGCAACACTATCTTTCAACCCGGAAGCACATCCGGAGGTAGATCAGAACACCATGATCTCACCATGCTCGTATCTCCATCAATCGTCGTCGCAGACTGGTGAGCTACAGCTTCGCCCTAGACACTTCTGTTGGTGTCCACTCTATTTCGCGCCGAGAGATCGCAGCAGCTTACTTCTTAACATACGCCTCCCCTATTCCCCTTTGTGCCGCTGGTCTCTCCGCAATCCTGTCAATCCACTTCAACAGATGTGGAAACTCGCTGACCTGCTCCTTCGTAAATCCACTTCTTTCCCAATTCTTGACCCATGGCCACGTCTTGATGTCCGCAACACTGTACTTGCCCTTGCCACTGCCTGCCAAGTACTCTTTTTGCTGGCCTGTATATTTTCCGCTGAGGTGAATCTCGAGGACGCCGAAGACACGCAAAGTCTCGTTCTTAAAGCGATTGATCGCGTACTCTATCTTCTCGGGCGCCGCTCGGGTGAAGTGGTTCACTTGACCTTGGTATGGAGCGCCCGAGCCATGCCAGAAGAAGGTCCATTGAAGCGCTTCATTTCGCTCCAAATCAGAGGTAAAGCCAAACCTAGCAGCACATAATCAGTATGCACTCCAATGAGCTTCAAGTGCATGTTGTGACATACTTGTCCTGCTTGTCTGCGAACTTCAACAGATAGAACAGCTCGGCTGATGTCTCATGGACGGTGAACGGCGGGCTCTGAGTGTTGTCGACGAGAACTGGAATACGCCCTGGCAAAGTATAAGCTATAAGCCATGCTGTCCGTTGCGAAGTACATGGCATGCATACCATTGGGATCAAGCTTCAGAAACCAATCCTTCTTCTGCTCGTTGGTGCTGATGTCGATGATGGTCGTAGTCCACTCGGTACCATATGCATCCTTCAGTTCTTCGAGGAAGATCTGGACTACCTGTCCGTTGGGTGTGTTTTGAGTGATGAGATGCAGGCCTTTGGCGTGCTTGACCGAATCCGGAGTGCCGTCGAGGTAGAAGCTGTTTGACATAATGCTTGACTTGTTGTGGAAGTGGTGTGAATGGTGGTTTACTATTTGTTCTCGTGCCTTGAACGACACAAGTTCATCTGCAATTCAGAGCTCACCTTACCTAGGTATTTGTATCAACGGCATGATATGCACCTCTATGACGAATCTCTAAGCGGAGTGTCGCAACCTCCAGTAGCAATGAGGCAATCGCTTGAGCCCCTCCATCGCTTACGACAAACTGGAGATGGACGTGGAAAGAGCTCCCCACAACTTTAATGCAACCTCGACTGCTCTGCGGCCAGACAGACACGTGATGTATCTTGCAAAACACACCACATAGGACTCATAGTGTCCATTTGTGTTTGCATTGCACTAGGTGGCCTGCACGTGTTGCGACATCATCATCATCATACTGGAGCGGCGGCATAACGGCGCAATGAACTCGCTGCCGGTCTGTCAAATGTCTCCTATTGACGCCAGCGAGTATTGCCGCGCGTCGCACGTGCCCTTGGTTTTGACCATCAAACCGTCCATTTGTTCCTCGAGTTTTCGTTGTCGACATCTGCTTCTGCTTCGGCTTCAGGCACGGAAGCATCACCGTCGTCCCCACCAATAGTTGGCGCAAGTTCGCGGTCGACGGCCTTGCTGCAGGGTCTTCTACAACTGAAGAAGCACGACTTCTGGGTCATGCCATATGTTTCCAAGCCGACAGTCTTGTTCATCTGCGATTCCGAAGCTCTTGAAACATTTGACGGAGTCATTGTACTCCAGCGCAGGCAGAATCCGTGTGCTTGCGTTGAGGGTCGTGGGATTAGCTGCCGAGAGAGTAGTATGGCTTCATCGCACATCAATGTATATTATCATCATTCGACATTGTACGCATGATCGAAGTCTACAAGACATGTGATCAATCATCGCTCTCAAGGGCGAGGAGCACGATGCTGCAGATGTGGCCGGCATCTCGAGCGATCCAGTGCCCGGGCAAGCTTCTTGACCTTCGGGAACAGGATTATGCCGGACGGCTACAGGTGAGCCACCAATAATGGCTTTAGCACTGGTGGACATGGATCATGATAATACCAGGACATTTCGGGTGTCGATGCCTTCCTGCAGCGCTATGTGCAAGGCTTATAGTGAGTACGCGACTACTGCAATGAGATTGTTGCTGACATCATCTGGATAATTACTTATTTACCTCCTCTCCTGCCCATGCATCGGGGGTGGAATCACAATGGCCGTCAGGGCGGGTGCAGGTGCAGGTGTAAGTGATTTCTCAAATGCCGGCGGGTGACACTTTTTCCTGCAATTACCTCCTGATGAGGTGGCCACTGGTCAGCCAGTCAGCCAACCAGCCGAGCCGAGCAGCCTAGATCAGAGGATCGTCCTCCACTCTTCCAAACAAGCTTTCAACGTAACAACACGCCAAGATAGCCAAGCACGCAAGACTTGGCTAACAACAAGTGAGTGCATCCCACCTCCTATCTCGCAACCAGCCTGGCCCAGCAATCGCGCGACCAGAAACAGAGAGCGTCTCTCGCACTGTGCTGCTCGAAACAGTCAGTTCGCCTCTGGCTTATCTCGGGCGCAATTCACCCATTGCACTTGGAGAGATGCGATGCGCGCGCAGACCGACTCTCCTGCAGCGACGATGACATGTCATATCAGTCCGCGTCATTGCACAGTCCGGAGCGAGTGTGCGCAGCCACGGTGACCACCTGCGCAGACTACTTCTTTGCGCTTGAGCGGCACTCTACGCGCGTCTAGACACCGTCTGTCATTTCATCTGCGTTGCTGGCCTTGTCGTACCCACTGCCCGCCCACTGCAAGCGTACGAGCAGCCCGCTGGGACTAGTTCTAACATGCTCTCCTCAGGTACGCCTCCATACGACGTCTTGGCACCTCGACGGCCAACGGCCTCACCGCGCGCCATTCTTGCATAGGGTGCGTGCGGATGCATTTGTCGCAGAGCGACAGGCCATTGCCGTGTCGGCTATCTCTGTCAGTGCGCTCGGCTGCGATCCGCTGTCTCTGGCTTGCGCCTGAGGATGCCGATGCCCTCTCCTGCTGAACGATCTCCCTCCGTGAACCCCTCGACGACGCTGCCAGGACGACGTCTGCTTTCGCGCATCACTTCGCCATTCTCCAACGCCAAGACGCGAAACATTGCTGATTACCACATCCGCGTCAACGACCCGCACAAGCAATACGGGCCGGGTGATCAGGTCACTGGCGCGGTGCACCTCAGAGTACTGAAACCCATCCGAGTGACACACGTTGTTGTTTGTCTACACGGCTACGTGCAGGTCTACAAGAACCCTGGTCTGCCGCCTTCGGAAGGCTACCGCGTCAACGGCGTCAATATTGGCCAAGGTAGATGCAGCAAGAACGGCGAGTACTTTGGCAATGGCTTCGCATCTTTGTTCGAGGACGAGGTTGTGCTTTGCGGAGACGGAAAACTTGGCGAAGGGGCATACCAGTTCGAGTTCAATCTCGAATTTCCAGATCGAGATCTACCCAGCAGTATATCTGTATGCCAAGATTTCGAACGCGATCGCGTCGCGAGACTGATGCTGACCTGCCGCCCCAGTTCGAGCGAGGAACGATATCCTACTTGATAACAGCCACTATAACGAGGCCCACGACGATCAACCCAACGATACAATGCGACAAAAAAGTGTATTTCGTCGAACGAATAGACATCTCCAATCTGCTACCACCAAAAGCAAGGACTATCACGCTGGAAGCGATATCTAAAAGAAGTAAAGCCAAAACGCAGGCCAAACGTCTGGTCGACAGTGAGCGAAAGAGCCGGAAGAGCGGTTCAAAAGTGGACTCGAGCGAACGTCGAGGAAGTCAAACATCATCTTCCCCAAGTCTAGTCGCTGCGGCCGAGCAGGGCTTGCAAAGTCCTTCGCCTAGCGAGCAGAGCTTTGACAGTCTCATGAGCGGCAGTCAAGAGCGGAATTCGCAGTCACAGCCAGACTCCAACGCGACATCACCTCGACATAGTGATGCCAGCAAACAGGCTCCAAGCAAGGACCCGGCAGCCACCACCAAGACTATCAATGCCACTGTCGAGTCTATGGTAGGAGGCACTTTGCGTGGCGACTCCATCGCCGTCAAAGTACATGTCAACCACATCAAACACGTCAAGAGCTTGCATGGTGTGATCATAACGTTATACCGTCAAGCCAGAGTCGACATGCATCCTGCCATACCTGTTGGCCCCACTGAAAAAGGAAAGGAAGCAAAATATGAGGATTATTACCCAAAATCCGCGACTGGCCTTGGCGGACTATCCTTGTCAGGCGCAGGATCGAGTCACATTTTCCGGAAGGACTTGTCGCAGACGATCATGCCACTTATTGTGGATCCAGCCACGCTCACGGCAGAGGTGACTGGCAAGATTCATGTAGGCGATGATGTCTTTCCGACTATTTCAACGGTACCTGGCGCCATGATCAGTTTCAGATACTACATCGAAGTCGTGCTTGACATACAAGGCAAACTTTCTACTCAAGATCGGAATTTGGGCAATCTTGGCGGCTTAGCCAACACTCTTACTCCGGGCATGACATCTGGCGTACATCATGACCGCTCAGTCTATCACGGATCAGGAACGCCCATGATCGACACCGCTTCTGTTAGACGGGACAAGGGCGTTGTGTCGTGCACATTCGAAGTAGTCGTTGGCACCATTGATCATGGTCGTAGTCGCAAGGGCAAGCAGAAAGCAGAGCCTGTCATTGAACAGCCTGGCGAGCCAGAGTCTGAGCCTCGGCCGCAGCAAGCAAATACCGACGCCCGTGAGCAATCAGAATCACATGAAGCCGGCTACGGGGACCGATGGCATGGCTACGATCCGTACTATGACCCGTATTACTACAACTACGACCTCGGCCCTTATGCACCGCAAGGTTATCCGGTGAACGATGGTTATCATCATTATAATGGCTACTACGATCAGCATGGCTACTTCGCACATGATTATACGCAGCCTCCTCCAGTGCCTTTACCTGCCACAGACGATGAATCGCAGCTGACAGAGAAAGAACGCGTGAGACGTGCTGAGCAGCGCTTGTTGCCTAGTCAGCCACCTGGTGCCGAGGCAGGAGCGAGTGCAGGAGCTGCGCCAAGTGCGCCATATCTTCCTGATGAGCCACTTACCGAGAACAACGCTAGCCCGAGCGCTCCTCCTCCATTCATGCTGGAGCCTCCTGCTCACGTGGCTACATTTACCAATAGCACGACTTCGGCGTCGCTCGACTTTGCTTCCAGCATACCATTGCCTCGCACTCCCACGTACGAGGCCAGTGAAGGATGTGCAGACGAGTCTCGAGCACAGTCTACAATTTCGGGGCAATCGACGCTACCAACAGGATCGCTGCGGCAGCCGATGCCGCCAACGGATGACAAGCGCGAGCTCGAGCGCCGGAACCTGCACACATCAGCGCCGTCGGTGATTGACGTAGATCAGGCTGGACCATCCACCGCGAATGGGTCGACCTCGCTTCTTCTCGAGGATAACAACGTACTCGACGCTCACGACAGCCATGCCGACGCGTCAGCTAATTCTGACTTGCCAAGGTATGAACGATGAAATGAATACGGCGTTTAGGAGTGAATGGGCACTCGAATCTTTGCGGATATGTCTTCCGCGAGGCAGCATTTGAGCTATATATATCTATTCTGGCATCTGCATGATACCGCTACTGCCAACTCCTAAGGGAAAAATGTGGACCGGAGCTATATTGTGTATATGATGCACATGTCAAGCACATGTGTGCTTCTTCGTGACGACTTACCTTCCGTTCTGCAGTCTTTTGTGGTGCTCGGGGCACAATATTCTTGAGTATCCAGCTCCTCGTGATGCCGCCTTGTCACGCATCACCGTCGCCTGCCTCTCTGGCAGATTGGCGAAGGCATGTCCACGTAGACAGTCGCGGCCATGCTGAGGTGGAGTGTCAGCACGGACTGTGGTGCGCAAGTAAGCTTGTTTCGCGGGTAATCGTGTCGGTTCGGAAACCAATATGCTGACAGATAGAGGTGGCACAGGACTGCTAAGCTGGCGAGGCTGGCCATAGCGCTGTCAAGTGCTGCTCTCGCGTTGGCTTTCTGTTGTTCTAGCGGACAATGATGGCGTCCCCCACCCTTCGTGCACGCGGAAGTTGCACGATGGCATCTCATGTTCCACAAGGATCT
The DNA here is from genome assembly GCA_013248845.1 of Passalora sequoiae. NCBI lineage: Eukaryota > Fungi > Ascomycota > Dothideomycetes > Mycosphaerellales > Mycosphaerellaceae > Passalora > Passalora sequoiae. The sequence goes on from WSQC01000022.1 coordinate 66,406, forward strand.
TTCGCCCTTCTATCTAATCCCTGGGTTTATAGTCCTTGAGCGCTCAGCTGTCGTAATCGAGAACTAGGTTTAATGCCTCCTACAGTACGATGGAAATAAATCGAATAAGCACGATTCAAATGCCCCGAAGCTTGAACGAAGACAAGCAGGGCAATTCTCAGGTTTGAACCACGAACATGCCGGCAGTAGCCACTCTACAAGGCTTGTGAGGGCGAAAAGCTGTAGACATCGTCTATAAAAGCTACTCACTTGACCTCCAGTAGCGGACTCTACTTGGTTATCAGTTCTACTCTCAACCTCCACAGACACTACTACTCGACACTCGACAAGACCATCGTACGCGCCCAATATGCTTGCTTTCTACTGGGTTTGGGCCGCTCTGGTTCCGATTGCGTTCTGCTCCTACAGCGTTACCACAAATGGTACGTAAAGCGTAGCGTTGCTTCTTGTTGGCCTTTATACTCACGATCTTGCAGGAACATGTTACTTGCAGTCAGATTGTGTTTACTGCGATGCCGACAATGGTGGTTGCTATCTCTTCTGTAGCACGTTCAACGATCCCACAAATCCGAAAAAGAGTTCATGTCAGTCGCATTCTATCCACTGAACTATAAGCGATGGTGGCTGCTAACATATGGACAGATCCTGGACTCTGCAAGAAAAGACCTGGCTATGATTGTGGTCACACTGGCGACGATTGCCCTGCGGTCAAACCCGCCGCCTGAAAGATGGCGAAGCTCTTTTGAACTCGGTCCTATTCGGTTGGGCACTTTATATAGTTCGGCAATACTAGCCTACGAGCGAAGGCACCGAGACATTGGGATAAACAACAGAATGTTCGTGGATACGATTGCGTGAGTCGGTGTCGAAACCGGGAAATTCAAGGCATACTAGCCGGCATTACGCGCCACGACTAGCATCACTATATGTTCATGCGCTTTCGCGCTATTCGGCGTTTCAATCTTCGCCTAGTAAACATGCTTGCACTCCTTGTGCGTATGTGTGTCAAGAATGCTCGATGTGAGAGATTGGGTGATAGACGAGCTCGCTGCTGTAGCTAGACCGAGTGTGGTCGTAGAAAGCCTAGGACTCTACACACAAAGTAGACAATGTCGTGCGTGTGTCTGGTACGACCTCTCCTCACGATACAGAACCCATGTCTGACGTTCGTGGTCATGAATCTGCGACACCCTGATTGGTTCGATGATAAACGAGCACGTGCTCAGATCGCGCTCGTGGTGCAACGGAGACAATCCCGTACAAGCGCCGTATCTTTTGGATCTTCCCAGGTTCTTTGGGGAATGGCGCTAACGATACGAGCAGACCTGGACACGTCTCGGAAGCTTCGGATAGAGAGATGAGGGACTAATATATAGCGAGGTCATGTAGCTCGCGCAACTTCCAAATTCGACATAGCAGAAAGACACCACTCGGAGAAACACCAGACTCCACTACAAGAAGCTTATACGAAGGACCCGACCGATTCTTCCAATGCATTCGTCCTATCTCAAGGCTCTGCTCGCTAGCCTGGTCGCTGCAGCTCTAGCGTATCCCGTCCCCAAAGCCGGCCGCCCAGACATCGAGGTCGACATCATCGGCACGACCTAATAAGCATCTGACCATACACTAACCACCTACGTAGACTCCCGCACCTCTCGAAGCTCGTCAAGACACTCAGCCGAACCAGGGCACAATCGAGACTCGGGATCCTTCGGTCTATCTCGTCCACGACCCTTGTAACGGCAAACCTGGTTGCCATCACCAGTGAGAGGGGGAGGGGCTTCTCCTTATCCTTATCCTCCTGCTGTGTGATAAGACAGGGAAAGGGGAGCGCGCTACGATTGACGGAGGTATGTTAACGCGTCTGTTACGGGACTGGAGGTTACTCACGCTTCTGCGAGTATGAGTCGACTCTGCTTCTACATCGAAGCTGCTGACCCGAAATTGTAGGAGCTACCGTGCGCGCGAAGTCCAGCGTTTGGGACAGAACTATTCGCGAGAAGGGTTCGACTTTTTTTTCTGGTTATTCGGGAGGTGCTTGTAATCCGCGTGGTGTAGCTGTGGCACTTGGTGGCATCGGAGGAGCACGATCGAACGGTCATGATGGCGATGTTGTATGGATCAGTACGGGTGTAGGGCAACCCGAGATGATAATGTGGAAGTTTAATGTAGTACAGGTACAGATTTCTGTCTACTCTGTGCTGCTACGCCTCACAAAGTTTGGCGGATTGGCGGAGCTGTATCAGAGTCTTTGACTGTATGGCTGCCATAGCATCGACGTGCTAAGTTGCGAGTATCTTGGAAACGTACGATTGAGAAGAGCTGGTTTGCTTGAGGTGTTCTGGATCTATGTGTGACATGACCTTAGGCCGTTTGAGTTGCAGGCATTGTGCTCGTTGCTTGGGACGCGGTCCTAGAGGCATCGGAATGATAATGGCGTTCAACCATAATAATGCGAAAGATCATCTTTAAGTCTACTGCAGTCGCCAACGAGAACGATGCCATTGCGGTCGAATCAGTTCACAGGACGATTGAGGTCCACAGCGCCTTGCATGAAAGCGGTGACCGCCGGTACGAATATGCCTAACTTATCTCTTATGGTCTCAATGCTCGCATGAGAATAAGAGACAGGTGTGTCTGACTATAGATTCGGGCTCGTCAGCAGCTAAGCTGTGAGATTGGCTAGTACGATATTGCTGACCTGATGGCATTAGTTGACATGATCTGGTAGACGATTTGACCAACACATCGGCTCAAATCGTATCTATCGCCGTAGGCTGTACTGCGCACTTTACCTTACTGGAATGATCCTCAAGCGCGCTCCAGGCGATATCATTTGTCATTGATATGGACACTATGTGGACACTGCTGGACTGATGGTCGGACTGACCAAAGCTAAAGGAGCCAAGCCAATCAAGGCTTGACTGGCACTTTGCTATTGGCTTCACTCACTGTTTGACTAAGCCGAGAAGCAGCTGACTCGACTGATTGACCAAACATTGGCTCGACTGTTGACGCGTCTGTGTAGCTTGGCTGCTAATTTGTGGCATACGCCTGGTATATTCTGCTGATCCGTACTGATCATGCCATCATATGTGGGTTCTTGGCATTCGTTCCCGAAGGTCTGGAACCTCCGGGTGTTGTAAGAGTCCGGATTCAGTAGAATGTCATATTCGGCATTTTGCTGCAGTACCGAGAGTAACAAGTTGGTATCGACCCGAGCTGCAAGACTTGAGTCTCGTACCATTGATGCAGCCACGAGTATTGTGGATTGTCTCGGCTGGTTGCATGGCTTGATGGCAGTGTTGGCTGCAGTGGTGTCATCCGTACAGAGGCCATTGGCGTGACTCGTATCTTCGAAATACAGAAACATGGTCGTGGCAGCCCGGGTCATGCCATGTTTGTACTTGCGGCCAAGCCGTGGTCGAGACTTTAGAATGAATACGCGCTACGCTGCGAATCGGGTCACCACAATCTGGAGGTCATGCGTCTGAAGATGCTCGATGCTTGGGAACCGCAAGAAAACACAGGATCGATCGCGGGAGAAGAGGCGTCTGCAAAATACGACAGGACCGTTAGGCCGTATGTTAATTGCAAACGATGTAACGTGATCTGTGGTTGTGGCGGATGTTCAGCGTCGCAGGGCGATCAAGTCTGATCCGTGGTGTTCCAAAACGTCGGCATGCGCTTTCGCAGTCTACACGAAGCTGAAGCCAACAGAGCTGTACAACAGCAGAACCTATACATATCTTGCGAAGCTCATATGTCGTAGAACATGCGGAATAGCTCGGCCTACCTACTGGTGACACGTAGAAGCGGAAGTCGGTACTCTCTCGCCGAATGCTCGGTGGGACACACCTGAGGTCGCATTTGACTGCCGCGTAATGCACGCAATCGTCGATGAGGGTGCATAGAGTTGCTGGTTGCCTCGGAACCTGTCGCTTGGCTTGACAGCGGTGCCAGGGTTACATGATACCGAGACATGCTTGCGCAAGAGCGGACCTGACTCCACATCTCCCAGTTCCATAACAGATCGCCTACCCTCTTAGGCAGGTCATCAACCCACCCGTAAGGGTTTCACTAGAGCCGACCTAGGGTCAATGCTGTGAAGATACATAGCGAATGCATGAAGAGCAGATTGGTTCACGAAGCAAGTGCCTGCAATCAGTTGTGTTCAGAGATATGTGAGACCTACGGATCGTCAACTAAAATTGCCGTCGCCTGTTCGTCTTATCATCATCGTGTTCGAGGTGCGCCTGTTGGATTGTTTACGAGATTGGCCAGCGGCTTCCCAACTGCATCGTAAGAGTAGCCACATTTGTCGTGAATGAGTCTCGCAGACAGTCAGCACAATAGGCGCAACAACGAGTCGTGCAGGAGTACTGTACATTCTCCCCTGGCTGAGAGGTCGATTACGGGTCGGACGCAAGACAAGTGGAAAGTGCCTTTCCGGACTGCATTTCGGCCGAATACCGAAATATATCCAGTAACTCACGTGATGAGGGCGGGCTTGAGACGCTTGCACATGCCTGAGCAGAAGCCGATCCCCATCTTGGCATGCAGTGCACTGCAGTCTCGACCTGGCGAAAAAGCTCACAGGCTGAACCAAGTGAGCCGGGGTGTCGAAGAGGAGCTGCTCTTTTGTCGGAAACATATTCTGGTAGCATCAGCGTGACCTCTCCCGATGCACAGTCGCAAGTAGCCGTTGGTTCTGCTCGACATCTTGCGGGCAAAAGACCAGTGGGAGGTTGAGATGATGTTGTGTCAGCAAGGGAATTAATCACGACGAAGGGCAAGGTGTTTTTAGCTTCTCGCTATGCAAGCCATCGACCGAGCTGGATGCAGCCATTTTGCGGCTCAGCGTCAGCGGCCAAAGTCTGGTCAGCCATGGGCGTACCACATCGGACGCACCACTCATCCGCTTCCCTGTTTGGATATGTAGATCTGCTCTGTGGGGGTATGGTGGTATATATCTAATTTTGATGATCAAGACATCAGCATCATAGGAGAGGGATCAGTTGGGAACAGTTTTCTCGATCCATATAGCTCCCAGCAACAGGGACTGCCCACGAGATGCGAAAAGATCGACGATAGCATACTTTCCAAGCCAGGATCCAAAGAGGACAAGCTTGATCGGCAGATTAGTGCCGTCCACGGGGTTGACGAGAGTCTGGAAGGGCCGTTGCGCCGCTTCATCACGTCTCACAGTCTGGATGCGACCTTTTGTCTCCACTCTCTCTGTTGCTCGTCATATCTTCTTGTTGGGCCAGAGCCATCGCTCTCTCGCCAGTCATCAGCTTGCTCCTCCTGTCAGACCGCACCGAACACTAACTATTCTTGATCGCCGCGCCAGGAACCGGTGCCAAAGGCAAGTTCGAGGTTGCTTGCCGCTGCTGTATCGATACGCACATCCATCTGCTGTCTGTCTGGCTGTCTGTGTGCCTGTCTGCTTTCTGCTTTCTGCTCTTCTCCCATACTGTGTCTCTTACCCGGTCCATGCGCATCGTCACATGCATGCTCTCCACCACCACGACTCCTTCTAGTCAGTCAGTCACCACCATCATCATCATCAGCATCATATGCGTGTCGTGTCGCTGCTGCCACCGTCGGCGACTGCTTGCAAATCATCATCACTCCTCACACACATACATACGTTGCACAAACCACCACCCGCCCGTACCTGCTCTTGTGGGGAACAGGCCGAACACGCGCACCTTCCTGCCTTTCTGCGCCGCCGATCGTATCCCATTATCTGTTAGTTCTACTACTACTACTACCACTACTACTAATCCGTCATGCCGCGGGTGCACATACCCTGACTGACCGATCCCGTGGAAATCTGCACGACCCGACCTTGTGCTGTCCCTTGCTTGAATCATCATCCACACTTGGGTACTGCACTCGTCATCTTTCATCGACGACCTGGAGTCTGCTTACATATCCGCCTACTGGATGAAGACGACCGCTAGTCGCTGGATGTGTGTGGGAAAGAGCTGCCATCTGGATGAAAGCAGCTGGCGCAGGGAGTAATCCGGGAATGGATCAAAGCAGCAGGGCGGAGAAAGCAGGCATGGAGCGACGTACCATTTGTTTCCCGCAGCATGGCACTCTTGGAATTCTGCAGCATGGAGATCCGGGCTTCAAGGATCAATTGGACAGACTCTATTCGACCGCCGAGAACAACGCACTCGAGCAATTGATGGAGCTGAAACGGCAATTGCGGGACATGTCTATCGATGATTTTTGGGGAGCTGTGACGGAAGGCATGTCGACCATCCTGGGAGCCGAGATCTGTTTCGTAATGAAGCGAGTCTTGGTCGATGACCAGGAATCCGCCGTCGAGATGCCACCCCTCGGCGAGCCTGGATCTTGTATGATGGCCGCGGCACTTCACTACTGCGCAAATGACGGGACCAAGAACACTATGAAACAGACAAAGTTCCACGCATATGGATGTCCTTGTGCCTACATGCGCCACGACAAGGTCTTCTGCATTCCAGACCGTTTGAACGATTTCATCACTAATAACCCCAATGTTTTGCCGACACCATGCGAGGCATATCTCGCGGTACCCTTGTTCGAGGAAGGCAAGTGCTTTGCACATATCGGTGCTATGTGGTCGGCGGAGCGTGCTGCGCAAAAGCCACTGTCCTGGGCTTTCACCGAACTCATCATGCATTCGTTAGAAGACATGGTAGCCTACCGCTTGTTGCAAGGTGCAGACTTTGTGAAGATGGGCTCAGCAGCCGTGGACAAGAATCGGATCATACCTCACGACGCGGTGACCATTGCCCAATCGCTGAGACCCTACGCAGGCAGCCTTTCACACGAGCTAAGGACGCCTATGCAAGGCATCGTGGGAATGCTAGATGTCATGTACGCCACTGTACAAGAAGCAGTCGAGACCCAGCAAGACCCGCGAGTTCGCAGAGTGTTTGAGACCTTGAAGGAGAACATCGAGGTGGTCCAAGATAGCTCGCGAAGAGCAGTAGAAGCCGCAGACAACGTGGTTCACGCATACGATATGGACATGAGCGTGCCCGAGATATCTTTGCCAATTCCTGATGATCCAGGCGATTCGACTCTTTCCACAACTGCTGAACGACGTCCTGAGATCTTGGTTGCTGGTCACAATTTGCCTCTCGCTAGGCCCAACAAACGCAGACGGGACGAAGCATTCTCCCAGCCTCCCTCGAGGCAATCCAGCGATGCCAGTTCGCAGAGCAAAATGCCACGACTGGCACGCACATCAACCCCATGCCACTGCTTGCGACCGGACATTGAAAAAAGCGTAAAGCAAGTAGAGCAGCTGCAGAGCCGAGATACTTTTGGCGCAACAGTGGTGGATTTCTCCTCAGTGCACGATCCCGAAGACACTTCTGTCGGTGCTAGCAGAGTGATTGCTCCCGGTCTGCGACATACGAGTTTACGAGATCTTCTACAGCATGTCATTGGCGAAGGACTCAAAGTAGGCGGACGACCTGATTCGGCTACTGCACAGGAGACGGAATCCGGCGAAATCATCGAGGTCAGAACGCGGGGCTCTGACGGTACTGTTGGACAGAAGACCATTGAATGGCGCGTCGATCCTTCTGTCCCAAGTACAATGTTCATTGATGAGAAGGACTTTAGCAAACTGATCTCTTGCGTCTTTCTCAATGCATTGAAGTTTACAGACAAATCAGAAGGCATGATCAAGGTAGATGCAAGCTCTCGCCACCATGGACGTTATATATCGATCAGGATCTCGGATAATGGACCGGGCATACCAGCTGCATTTCTGCCGAAGCTCTTCAAGCCTTTCTCGCAAGAGAACGGCTCCATCACAAGATCTAGTGAAGGACTCGGTCTTGGTCTCATGGTCGCAAAGGGCATCGCCCGGAAGCTGGGAGGAGATCTGTTATGCACAAAGGCGGAAACGAAGGAACTAAACCATGGCACTGAATTTGAGATCAAGGTACCTCTCAATGCTGGCGATACGATCAGCAGACCATCATCGCCTTTTCGCTCGCCTGCACCGCGTCCGGTGAAGCCATACGGAAACTATGATGCCCCACACATCAAGCCATTGCCCGCTGCACCGAATAGTCCTCGGAAATTATCTCGAGCGCTGCACGAAGCTGTTTTCCAGACACCTTTTACCGGCGCTGAAGCAATCACTACGCCGAGCTCCCCGCTATCGCCCAAATCATGTCCAGTCATTGACACCATTTCGAGCCCAGCAGCTTCGCTACCGTCTCCACCCAGCGACAAAGAAAGAGCGCCACTTCGGCCTAAGGTTCGGCGGTCGGTAGCGAATCCCGACATTGATCGCGACTTGGCCACAAAGTATCCATTGACCTTCCTGGTAGCGGAAGACAACAAGATCAACCGCAAGCTGCTGGTCAGCATGCTCGGCAAGTTTGGCTACAAGAATATACTGGAAGCGCACGATGGCGCCGAAGCAGTACGACAAATGTCACAGCCGCGTGGCAAAGATGAAGAAGTCGACATCGTGCTGATGGATCTGTGGATGCCGCTGATGGACGGCTACGAAGCTACGGAGCGTATCTTAGGCATGGAGGATGTCAAACAGAGCAGGAAGCCGACGGTCCTTGCAGTCACTGCGGATGTCACCGACGATGCTCTCGAGCGTGCTGCCGCGGTCGGCATGAAAGGCTTCATGACCAAGCCTTATAAGTTGCTCGACCTGCAACGACTCATTACGGAGTACTGCGCAAGCCACAGGGGAGGTTCGGATCGGGCTGCATCGGCTGTGGCTGCTGCTTGAACATGATCACAAGATAGAGAATGTGGAGGCTCTACACCACGATACAGCCAGCTCTAGGGCCCGAGACAGCGGTCCCGTTCTGTGACCAAGTGATACAGGATCGGGCATGTCGAGCTGGAATTTGACGTGTCGGTAGCGTGACCGCGAGTTCGGGACGACGATGCGAAGTAACGGATCACGTGGAATTGATTTATGATTGTACATACTGGATGTTGGACAACAGGACGTCTTTACGATATCGAATAATGTACAAACTAGATACCCCACGTATATTGTATTGAGAGTAACGGAGACATAATTAGGCATGAATATATTGAACTTTCGCTACACAATATACATGGGAATGAGTCTGTCCGAAACACCCTTGCATCGCTATCTCCGGACACAAGTCCGAAGCATTAAGGCACCGAGCGCATGGACATGAGCAGGGATAGTGCGGCATCGTCCCGCAAGCGAGCTCGAGAGTGAAGTCGGGATCCGAGGGCACGATCTTCTCTTTTACGCGACTGTGCACATGCATGTCCAACACTTTCGCCGCGCACACACATACATCCCATATCATTATCCGTGAAGAGCACTCTCGCAATCGCGATCATGGCTACAGACGACCAGCTCATTACAGACCCGACGCTACTCTCCGTCCTCCGCGCCGCAGAAGAAGCACGCAAACTATGCCTCGAGCTCACCAATCTTATTGCACAACAAAAGTCCAATAACGACGACGGTGAGATTGCAGAGGATAGCAGTACCAGCCGACTCCAGCGCGAATTGATGGCTCGCCTCTCCCTCCTCCGCGGCTTGAACAGAAATGCCATCAAACTAGCTCGCGCAACCAAAGTCAACACCACGGAAGCCAGACAGGAAATTGACAGCTTGCACCTCCACCTCAGCAACCTCCGCTACGAAGAAGGACACCTCCGCGGCGAGATTGCCGAAGCGGAATCCTTTGACCACACTTACGCCAAACTCCCCATGATATCGGTCGAGGAGTTCTTGAGTGCGCATCCCGAACACTCCGACTCTAGCGAGCACGACCTCACCCTTGCACGTATCGCAGACGAGCATGCGGCGAGACAGGAGCTGGAGAGGGAGAGGAAAGAGTTGGTGAAGAGGAAGGAGCAGCTGGTCAAGGAGACGGACTTGAAGAAGTCGGAGCTGGCGAAATTTGATGTCGAGGTGGAGAAATGGTTGATTGCTGGTGGAGGGAAGGTCAAGGAAATTCTGGAGAAGAGGGAACAGAAGGGGAGTGTATAGGATGACTGTGAAGATGGTGAGATTATCGAGTGAAGTGGTTGACGACCACTGTTGCGACAACATGATGGAGGCGACGGCGATGAGAACGCATATCAGGATAAGGAAAAGGTTGATAACGAGGTTGAGATTTCGCACAGACAGGACAATCTGATGCCAAACGCAGTGGAACACGCATCTGAGGATAGTCCGATGCAGAACTCACAAGATGACACATCTGCGCCATCTCAGCATTTTTCAAAAGGGCATGAGCCTTTCCAGCGTGTGGCATCGAGACAGTCTGTCGAACATTCAGATCACCTCAAAAAGCATAACCGGACTGTACAATACCGCAAACACGAGTTCAACCGGTTCAATCGAAAGATCATTATAATGACCATAATGGCCTATGCTACGAGACGCGATCACCGACCATGGCGCGGAACTAACAGCAATGCCTCTGCACCGGACCCCGCGATTGTGGTTGGAGAATTCCAGAGGCTTAGGCTATGCTGTGCATTTCTATCGAGCGATAGAGGAGGTGGGGTCCGAAGTCAGCAAGGCCACATCGCTATCCCATTGCATGTCGAAGTCATCCGCGCAGGCATTGTACAAACTCGCATGCCTGAAGCATGGTGTATCATTGGACCACGCCCAAGTGAGAGTAATGTCGGAATCATAGAGCTCTCGGTGCTGAGAAAGGGTAGCAGGTCTGTTAAGCTACTACAACGACCTCGCTAAATGATGGCAGGAGGGCTTCTACAAGTACTTCTCAAACCACGCCAAGCCCTGCTTCTCCGCCTCATCCATCGCCTTCTTATCCTTCTCACTACTCCAATCACCCCTCAACGCAAATCCATGGATCTGATCGCCGTACACCTGGATCTCGCTGGCTGGCAATTTCTCGCCCTGCTCACCGCGCTCTTTCTTCGAGAGTGTATCTCTGATCTGCTCAACTTGATCATTGGACAGAAGCGAGTCTTTGTCACCCACCGCCAGACTCAAAGGCACAACGACCGGATCAAAGTCGCTCGGAATCGACACGAGCGAAGGATGGCACGCATAAGCGGCATCGATGCCCCGACCAGTCAATCCCGAGAAGGGAGTCTGGGCCGCGAGAATGGCGTACCGACCTCCCCAGCAAAAGCCAATGGCGCCGACTTTGTTGGTGCCTGGAATGCCGCGAACGTGGTTGATGAAGCCTTCGATTATGGGACGGGCCACTCCTTCCCGATGCTTGATGAGCCATGGTCCGAGGGTCGTGCCGACGGAGGCTGTGGCTGTGGCTTTGTCGGTGAGGGTTAGAGCTTCTCGTTTTGGGAGGGGTGGTTCGACGGTGTCGAGGAATTCGATGGGGAGGCTGTCGCCGTTGTGGACGTCGGGGATGTAGGCGGTGAAGCCGGATTTGGCGTAGTCGTCGGCTAGGAGCCGGACGTTGGGGAGTTTCCAGCCGAAAATGTCGACGAGGAAGATGACGCTTTTGGAGACGCTGCCTGTTTTTTTGAGGGGTGGTGGGTCAGTGGCGGTTTTTGTTTCGTATGTGGGTTGAAACATGGCTGGGTTCGGGTTGCTTACCATTCTCAGGTCGAGCGACGTAGACTTGGACGCCACCGATCTCTTCTTCTTTGCCGGTGGGCGTTTTGCTCGTGTCTGCGAGCTTGCCTGAAAGGCAGCATGAGGACATTCCGACCCCCGTAGACATGTTTCCTGCGACGTTCGGCGAGGTTGTGTTCTGGTTTGGGATGTTGGCGACTTGTGGTGAATTATCTGTCATCCTACTACCAAGGTGCGTAGAGAGTGGAGCTGGTATGTGAGTGGGGGTTTTGTAGTCTTCCAGACGTGTTCTTCGGACGATGAAGTCATGGTCTCCATTTGTATTCGATGCAGCTGTGCAGAAGCTGCCCGTGGAGCTGGATTGGGGGGCTATGATTTGCGGCTCTGTGAGCTCTTTAGGAAGCTCATAAGAGCTTTTTTAACCGTGTAGCAGCATCTTAGTCGTGACTGTCTCGAGGCTGGCGGGGTATACATACATCGTATGTCGAGGCCGATGTTGGACGTGCTGGCGCCAGTATGCCTGCCTTGTGAGAGCGTTCTCGTAGATCTACCGACATTCGGCCGAAATGCGCCGCTCATCTTCTGGCACTCACTCTTTCTTTCCCACAACATCTCAGTCCGTGGCGAGCGTGAGGCCCTAATCAAGATTCTACTTCAAGTCATCTTATGCGCTCAGCCTGGTTCTAGACAACGATTTACCCATACGATGGCGTTGGACACACTTGGTCCGTTGCGATGGTGCGTTCGCGCCAGCGATTTTTGGTATTGCAGGCGGATTTTGTTGATCTTGGTGATATTTACCGCATAAAACATCCAGCTCTCAACTGCTGTAATGGATTCGATTGACACCATGCCAGCTCTCACGCCTCAGCCCATGATCGCACTCGCATACGAAGCAGAATCTCGTGCGGAGGATCGAGCTCGGGGTAGATCGGGAGGGTGCTCCAGCCGCGCATCGAGCTGTGTATTTGCTTGATCGCTCCTTCCGAAGACTGCTCGACATCTTTGTGAGTCAATGGCGGCGAATGCAGCGTCTATAAAGCGTCGGACGCAATTGTCATATAACAACCGCTCAGCTTGACTGCGAAGCCACAGCCTTCTTCGCCATGTGAGGTTGTAATGTTAGGTGCTGCACATCATGGCATCGCTCATCGTAAGCACATACAATAACCTAGCACGGATCATCTTGCTGCCCTTCCGCCTGATCTTCTTTCCCTTCCGCCTACTGTACAGATCACATACCTCATTCAGCACAAATCCACAAGCCCAACAGCTAGGAGAACTCTTGCGAGCACAGCTTGGTCGGGACTGTCGCTTTCGCCTCGACAATGACTCTTCAGCTACAGTCACCTTACCTGACGGCCGCAAGCTCGGGTACGCCCAATATGGCGTTCCGAGCGGCAAGCCCATCATAATGCTGCACGGCTTACCAGGATCCCGACTAGAGACCGCCTGGCACGAGGTTACCGCCAAGCGGCTAGACCTCAGGCTCATCGGTGTCGATAGACCAGGTGTAGGCTGGAGTTCACCACATCAAGGACGAACCCTGCGGAATTTCGCGGAGGATGTGGAGCGCCTGGCTGACCACCTCGATCTGGGACAATATGCTATCATCGGCACGTCAGGGGGCGGTCCTTATGTCATGGCCTGCGCGGCATATCTCCCAGCAGACAGGCTCAAAGCGGTAGCGAATGTCTGTGGTATGGGTGATGTCCAGAAATTCCGCCTCATAGGTATGGGTTGGCCGAATTGGTTGGGTTATAAGTACTGTATTCGCTGGCTGCCATGGCTTTTTCGATATCATGCGTCGCAGTGGCCCATGAATAGAGTCGATCTCAGTGAGGAAGAACGCCTCAGAGTCTGGGTGGATGAGATTGCGAACTCGGATCCGCCGCAGAAGGATATAGAAGCTTGGAGGTGCGCAGATGGCGTCGACTTCCTCCGATTATCTATCAGAGCTTGTCGTGAATACTTCCAGCATGGCATGGACGCATTCATCCAAGATGCGAAACTTCTTGGATCGAGCTGGGACTTTTGTGTGGAAGATATCCGGCCGGATCTGCCGTTGCACTTGTGGTTCGGCAAGCAGGACAAGAACGTGTCTGGGTATCACGGTGTTGAGATTGCGAGGCGTTTTCAGGGCAACGCGAAGCTACACTATTTGGATGAGACGCATCTGAGCTTACAGGTGAAGTATCGTGATCAGATCTTTGAGGATTTGTTACGGGACTTCTAGAAGATTTTCGAATTGATTGTATCATATATGGTCACTCAACTCATACCACGATAGGAACACTCCTCTCAAGAGCGCTGCACATTGCACACCATTTCAAGGACCTCTGGCGCTTCACCACTCTGTCCTTTGGCTACTATGCGAGGTCGAGCCTAGCAACCGGCATCGCAGCGTTTGTGCGAAACGCCCTGACTCGGTGTCCCCTCAGGCGCTCACATACCCATCGTCGTCCCCATTCACAAGTCCTTCCCGAGCACAATCTGCGCCAGCCCGGGTACAAGAATCCGTCGAGCATTCTCGTCATAGAGTTCGGGATACAAAAACGGTCTCGTCTTCCCAGTAGCGACATACCCACACCGCTCATACCACGCCCTCAGCTCCAATCTCGTGCTGACAAAATCCAACTCCAAGCGCCTAACGTGCCACTCTTCGAGCACATATTTCTCAGCAGCTTGCAGCATAGCGAACCCAAACCCTTGGCCGTGATACGCGACCTCCACCGCTAGCAGACCAAGCCATGCCGCTCCTCCCGTTATGTGAGACTGCGACGGAGTCGCTGGTCTCCGCAGATAGCAGCAGGCGACTGGCTTGATCCCTTTGGCCAGCGTGCCAACGAGCATAACCGTATCGGCTCCTTTGATCAAGGCCGAAATAACGTCACTGGAGACGATGTCGATACGGTACTCTTGCTCATCGTATAACCATGTCTGGCCGGTCTTCTCGCTGCGAAACGCCGTGTTGACGAGTGCTGTAATGTGGATGGCTTCGTCTGGTGTTGCGGGGCGAAATTCCATGTTGGATATTCTATTTTGTCGAGGAATGGGTGGGAATGGGGATCGAGGACGATTGGAACGCGGTCTATATAGGCGTTCCTGCGCGGTTTTTCGGAGAGTTTATGCCGAGATTTATCCCGAATGCCGTATGAGAAAATGGAAGTTTCGGATGGAGTCAGAGGGACGTGCGCTGCGCTTCAATTGTGTATGCTGTCTTGTCTACGGTCATGGATTGCCGATCTTTGGCTTGGATGTCGTCGTGAGTCCATGGAGGTGGTGGCGCCTCGCGCTCGCTTCAGTCATGTATGCTCTCGTGCCTACGGTCAAGGAATGCCGATCTTTGGCTTGGTCGCCGTATTCGTCGCCTGTGTTGGTGGTGGCGCGGCGCGCTCAGCGCGTGCGGTCCGTCATGCTGGTGACTATGTCAGTAGATGAGTGCGGTATGGTCACATAGCAGAGTATGCTTACGTCGCGGTGAGAGGCGGCTTTGGCGCGGCGTGTTCTTGCTCTGCGTTTGGGAGAGAGCCTGCTTCATGCTTTCGCCCGCGAAAGCTTTCTGCGCATCGAGTCGCTGTGGTCACATGTTGAGTCAGTTCATTGTGTGAAGCTTGTCGTGTGAATGTGGGTGAATGGACTTACGCTATTGATGTACAGCCGCTCGTCGATGCTGTGCTCCGAGCGCTGCTTTTGGTAGATCTGGCGCACTTGGTTGCCAGTGACGCGGTCGAAACGGGTGTCGCTCTTGATGGAGGCCGCGACTGCCTCGTAAAAGTCCTTGGCAGTCGAGATGGGAATCTCCTGCTCGACGTGCTTCTCAACATACTCGACGATCGCCTCGTCGCGGTCGTGGTAGTACCCCTTGTCGGCAACCTCGAAGAGGTTGGCGGCAGCGGAGGCGTCACGGTCGTTGAGTGGCGATGCCATTGCTTCGAAAAATCTTGTGATGGTGGTAGTAGCGGTGGTGGTAGTGGATCTAGTCGAGGCAATGCTGAAGCTGGAGTAAGCTGGGGAACGGAAGGACTCTTGAACGATTCAGCGTCTCTTATGCTACTGAAGGACAATAGCCTATTGTCTATTGAGCACGATACATCATTGAATGTAAGTGAGCTTCGAGAGCGCGACTGAATACGACAATAGCAATATGTGTGCAGTATAATGTGGTATTCAACACAATAGCGCCTACAACCACGTTATCGTCTCTGTCAATTGACGCGCGACGGTCTTTACAATACCGATATGTAGCGATCATTAGTGATGATCGAGAACAATAGTGGGTGACCACTATAGCACCAACGGCACATGTGAGATTATCAGCGTAAGCGCCTGAATATGCGCGCACTTTGACCTTTCCCTACAGTGACAATGCTGAGGAGGCAGCCTCCGTGGTCGTTGACGCCAAGATCCGACGCTAAGTGTCACCGCTTTGGTGTGCGCGCAGCTCCCGTAGTCGAGACATGTTCTCTGCTGGATGGCAGTCCTTCATGATCATCAATGCCAGCATGGATTTATTTGGAGCCGCACTTCGTGACGCGCATGACCTCAAATATGTATATGCAGTCCTTGCTAGGTTTCGATCCTTCGTGATCGTCGACGCAGATATGAATGAATCATTTCGGAGTCGCGCTTCGCAGCGAATGCGACTCTCAATGTGGCTGCAATTTTTGCTGAATTTAAATCCTTCGTGAGCGTCGAGGTAGGAATAAATTGCTCTATAGTTGCGCCTGGTACCCGCGTGACTCCTAGTGCACCTACACGGTCTCCGTTGCTTGCACATGCTTCGTGTTCGTTTGGTCGTAGATGCGCATCTCTCCGGCCAATGCTCCCAGACGGTGGTACACTTTTTTGTGGTATATAATTAATTTGCAGATTCTGGTTACCAAGAACTTGAGCCAATAAGCATCGAACGACTGCCGGATCTGGGTCATGTACTATCCGAATAGTGCCTGCCGAGTGCGCCAGTTAATCACTAGTCGCGGTGTGGTAATGATAGTTCTTTTGCCTTCTCGAATGCCGTAAAGGTCACCCGTTCGAGTCGTCCAGTAAGTATCTTTTTGCTGTCGTGCATTGCTTCTGTTGCCTGATTGTCATATGTGACTCATTTTTGAATTGCTGATCACAGGCTATGTACCGTAGTGAGTGACCATGCGAGGTCAAACCTCCTGATACTGCGAAGTCCGCTCTACGACTTCTATCAGCACAATGCTATGCTCCAGAAGTGGTAGAACGACGTTCGTAAGAATTCTTCTCGTGGGCTAGCTTTGCTCGACTGTCTCACTGATCTTGTGTGGAACGACTTCTTAGTGGCGAGGTCCATTCCGAAATCATCGTAACCGACTCGCAGCTGCTCTGCATGTAATGTGCAGTCGGACTGGAGAGCCACGGAGCGCTGTTGCAACTTATATCTGCGAAAGAAACCGGCGTGAGAGGAAGCTTGAGGCCTCCCCAAGACTTCCTGCCCGCGTTTGTTTCCATGTTCCCGAGCTATATACCACCGCGCTTCCGCTCACAGGGCAGGTTCTGTTCCATGCTCGTTTTCATGTGGTGGCCGCACCACAGCAGGCACTCCTGGTGTTCCAGGTCAAGCCATGCTCGCCGCCCTCACCACAGTTGCACATCAATTCAGCCACGTACTCATGAGTAGCTCTTTTCAGTCAAGAGCTGTACACTGCACTGCACTGTATATCATCGCCAAATACTGGCTTGCTCATCCTTTGCAAACAAAGCCCAGCGCGTCACCACAATGTACAGACATCTCGTGGAAGTTCTTCGGCGGATGTCTCATATTCTCCACTGGGTCAAATTCTGTAAGCCGCCGCGCAGTAACGCTTTCATGCGAACACTCATGTCGCGGTCTGTGGTTGTAGCATAAATATCTCCTTGAGCGAGTTGGCGTTCATGGATGCCATACGCTTCTGCATGATGTAACGATGTCTTACGGCATGACGTCCACCATTGTTGATAAAAGCGGGCGTTGCTGTCCCTTCACTTTCGCTGGGCACTGCTGACATCGTTGTCGTTTGCTCCGTCGAAGATCCACCCTGCTTGGCGGCTCTCTTTGCACGCTTCTCCTCTTTCCTCTTCCGACGCTCTTCCTTCATGGCACGCTTCTCTTCCTTCAGGCGGGCTTTGATGCTATCTTCTGCGGGATCCTGCTCTGCAGCTGCTTTCGCTGCTTTTTCTGCCTTGCGGAGCTCTTTCTTCCGTCGCTTCTCTATCTTGGCTTGATCTTCTGAAGTTGAATCAGAGCTCGAATGTGCAAATTCCTTGGCGGACTTGTTCTTCCTCTCTGGTATTGCGTACAACTGCGCCTTTTCTGTAACCTCCACCTTAATTGTGACGTCTGCCTCAGACTTGCTATTCTTCGCGGCTACATTTGTGCCGTCAACAGCCTTCCTCTTCTTGCTGAATACAGAAACTGTCCCATCTGCCTTTATGTCCTCCATCTTCGTGCTCTTCGGTGGCTCCATCTTGTCTCCAACCAATAATCCGCCGCTCACAAAGTTCATGAAGCCATACTTTGTGTTTTGATATGCTCTCAGCTCAGCGTCTCTCAGCGCATCCTGCTTCTTCTGCACTTCGGCCTCGCTCTTGCCATTGAGCCTGCCCAGAACGCCAGAGAAGAGCGCCAGTCCAAAAGTGTCGGCCTTGTTTCCACCAAGCTTCGCTCCCAGTCCCAGGTTGTCCTCCCGCAGCATAACCCGAATATGAGATGCATTTGCAGCGGTATAATGGTCAGAGTGATTCGCATTCTCGGCGCCGAGATAGTCGCCTGGTCTCCATCCTTGCCGAGACAGAATCTTGTGTCCAAAGTTGGTCTCGTTCTTCGCCCAATTCGTATTATTCGGATCGTGCGACAGCTTGGCGCGCCTATAGGCTGTCAGCAATGTCCATCGCCTGCGAATTCGACGGGCACATACTTCTTGACACCGGCGAGACCCATGGCTTCTGTATGTGCCAAAGTCGTGTTGTCCAGATCGGAATGTTCGATATACAAAATTTGGTGGAGATACACTTTCGGCAAGCATGACCCGATGAACCCTGCCCGCTGTGGCTGATGAGATCGCTTGGCGGGCGATCGACTTCAAAGCCTCGACTACATGTGAAAGGCTCCTAGATTAACATGACCACCGGCACGATCAAAGTTATACAACTTTCAACAAGAAGCCAGGCAGTTCCGACCAAAGCGCTTGGGTTCTTCGTCTGGGAGCGCCCGTCATGAGTTCACACTCCAGACCAAGGAATTTCGACGTACACAAACAGCATCTCGGATGAGTTTATAACATATTCTCTCCCATCATGGGCCGACAGCAGACCCTGATGCGCCTTGCCTTTGGTCGCTCAGCTTTCCAGGATCCGGAATCTCCAGTCGCCTCGTCTTACACACAACAAGAGGGCGAAGCAGACCATCCCCAGCAATACGACGCGAAAGGCAGACCTGTGAATCCCAAGACGGAAGACTTTAATGCTGAGCTACGCAAAGCACAGAATGAAGTGCTGGAGCTGGTTGGTGTAGTCGAGCGAAAGGACCGATCTGATCGCGCGGACGAGCTTCGAACACAACTGTCCCGAAAGCATCGTCAGTCACTGTTGGAGGACGAGCATGACAAAGGCGAGAATTTCGAGTGGATGTATATGCTCGTCAACTTCGTGGCAAGTCTTCCAGCGAAATGCATCTTGCAGCGTGTTCAGATTGGACTATATGATCCTTCGAGGAGCATGTCAGACGTGCTCATAGCCGAGCATCAGGCCATGTTCACAGGAGGCTTCTGGCGGTCTTTGGCAACAAGATTCCCTGGCAGTCTGGATATCGTGACGCACACATTAGTGAGATGGGTCTGCAGCTACGGCATCGAAGAACTTGCGGATCGTGTACAGCTCTTGATAGGCGCGCGTTGCCGCGATCGCAAGAAGAAGGCCTGGTTGCTTTCTGCTGTAAAGACCGTCTCCAAGGTCATGCTACTGAGCATAGATGTCGCATTGCTGCCCATTGAGCTCCAATTCAACGCTAAGCGTCTTGGCCTCGCTCCACCAGATTCATACCTACTATCGTGGAGCACTTTCAGATGGTGGCATATCGAAATTTTCCGTGGTTATAAGTGGTTGCCATTACTCGGCGTCGTCTGCATCCACACTCTGAAGTCCTGCCGGAGCTTCTTCTGGCCGAAGCACCAAGATTCGTTCCAGGTTGGCTGGCTCTCTTTGTTTGGGTTGTCTATGTCGATTTCGCGGAACTGTCCTGCCGCAATGCTGCTCTTACACGAAGTCGTTCACTACGATGCAGAGGAGGAGGACTACATACCTATCGGCAGCCTGTTCACACCCTTCCGTTACCCAGCCATCACAGACCAACCGACCTCGTCTCAGCTCACGCAATTGCCACGTCCATCCGCAGCCACAGATCCTCTAGGCTGGATACTCTACCACACCTGGTCAGCGCGTACGAAGATCCTGCACTGGTGCGGCTGGAATGTGGTCAAGATCTCTACAAGACCTCGCGAAGATCATTTCGAAAACGATACCACACTGGACTGGGACTACGATGATCTCGAGACCAAGCCACCGCCTGTGCACCGTTCCACAATGCTAGCACATCTCACAGCGCACAATCTCGCCCTCGCCGCCGACAAAATCTTCACGCGCATGATGGTCTTACCTTTCGAAAGCATCATGCTCCGCTCCCTAGCCCAAACCTTCATGGCCTCTCCGATCGCAACAAAGACCCCAGCCGCCATCGCAGCATCCTCACGTCTCTACACTCCCGAAAGCGGTGGACCTCTTGGCGCGCTCCTCCGCTCACCACGCAGCGCAGCCTCCTGGTCCCACGCAGGCTCCTACCTCAACAAGCTCGGCCTCTCTCTCTGCCTGATGACATCAATCGACGCAATTCTCTTCTTCAGCATTTACAAAACCACCAAATACGTCGGCACAACCTACTACGGCTGGGGTGAAACGGAGGAAGAGCGCGAGAGCAGGAGGTCCAGGCTATTGTCCGATGCCAGCACAATAGGCAGTAATGCATCCGCTTCGTAGCCCATACATAATATCTACATAAGAATGAAGAATGCGCGTAGAATAAGTCAACGCATGCCATGCTCTCCAGTCCCGTCCATCATGACTTTCCATGCATACTGACGATACAAAAGATATGCTCCCAGAACTTGCGCCCGCTCATAACGCAACATCCGACCCGATTGACCATGTTCCTAAGATCGCAAAAAGAGTCCTTGGCGAGCACGCAGCATGCCTCTCTCATCGATTGTTCAGGTGAACAAATCAGGCATCGGACTAGGAGGTAGCTCCGCGTCATTCCATTCCTAGTCGAAATCCATCGGCTTATCCTCAAGCTGCACGCCCTTGGTCTCTTGCACTTCATGTTCTGTATCCTTGTTTACTAGATTCTGTCGCGACAAACCGCCAGTACCTCTCCTGCCGTAGGCTGCCCTCCTGCTGAGACTATCCTTCTTGGTTGGTGTAGCTTCCGTTGCAGTATGGCCCACTGGCGACGACACCTCGTCCTGATTCATGACACGATGCTTTGAGGCCGGAGCTTTGACACTAGGTGCCGATGCGTCAGAGATGGGCCGTGAGCTGTGCACTACGCCAACGGAGTCAACGCTGTTGTGGTAGAAGTGGTGCGAGTTTGTGAAATCGTCTGCCGAGTTGATGCTCGCTGACATGCGTGCGACGACTGAAGAGCGTTTCAACTCATCGAGAGAGCCTCGTGTCTTAGGAGTGTCTTCCGAGATTTCTGAAGGCGGTGGCTGATGGAAACCGTTGGGCTTCGCAGGAGTTTCTTTTGGCGGTGATGGAGGTCCTGCACGAGCACTCGATGGACTCTGTGGTACGCCTAGACTGTCACGGTGGCTTGAAGAGCTTGAGGTCGTGGGAGACATGACCTTCCGCTCACTATTCTGCACCGCAGTTGTGTTCACAGGAAATCTAGTCTCTGGACCACGGCTGCGGTCACGGCGATGGTTGGGCAGAGGAACCCGTGTCGAAGTGTCGGATACGGGACTTCCTGCTCGGCTTCTGCTTCCGCCCGCCTGAGCTTGCTGTGCAGCTGCAATGGCGCGTTGTCGTTCTTCCATGTGCTCTTTGCGTTTCGACTCGTCAGTGCTGATGGCACGGACTTGTCTCGTTGATCCAGAGTTGGTGTGTGTCAAGCTCGACTGCCGCTTAAGCTCGCCGAATATTGCATCCTTATGCGCAAAGAGATCTCTGAGCAGACGGACGTTGTACTTCTCGTTCATGCTCAAACCAGTCTCCTGCTTTGGACGCATGATACACGGAGCCATGACGGCCGCTAGGTTGGCAACATATGCATCATCAGCACTGGCGAGCTCAATCAAGCGTGTGAAGTGTGTGATCAGTGCGTCCAGGGTTGCAATATTAGCAAGTCGAAGTTGGCCGAGTGTTGACTGGATCACCTGTATACGAGCACTTTCTGAAGCAGATTGCGAGGTCGTAGTGTAGATGGTCTTGATGATCTCGTAGACGTGCGAGCTTACGAGACTGTCTGGGAGTTCGAGGAGATACAGCTTCAAGACGGCGGCTACAATCGGTACCTCGTATTTCTCCAAGAGCTGCTGAGGGATAATTTTGCCGGTGTTGATCTGGTTGCGAAGGTGATGTGTCGCCGCCAGAGGCACGTCGACAAGCCATACATTACGTCGAGCTTCATCGCCTTCAAGATCAGGATAGTGAGAATCCATGAACGTCAGGATGGTTGTAATGATAAGTGGCACGCGCTTACGATCGCTTCTTGCTCGTGCTTCAATGTCCACGCCAAATGTTTGTTCGTCATTATTGTTGTAGTAATTTTCGTAAACCGTGACTCGTGGCAAGAAGTTGCCTGTCTTGTAGTTCTCCAGGGTATAGCGCAGGTCGCCCAGTGGCTGCACTGTTTCCTGAAATAACATCATGTTGTCCACTGTCGATTGCAAGGATGGAATAACATTGCTAATGGCGCCGCTGAAGTCCAGAATGACACTCTTGATCGCTTTCAATCGATCGAGCTCGCATCGCTCCATGAATTTCATATGGTCGATCATAGCCTCTTCCAGGCTGCAGCGCATGCCATCAAGCTTCTTCACTGCAGCTTTGTAACGCTCGTCGGCTTCTCGTGCCTCGCGACGTAGTCGCTCTCCCGGTGTCTCATTGGGATGGGCGTTGTTGAGTGGATTCCAGCCTCCGAGATACTCTGATACTTTGTCACCAATGACAGGACTGCCTGGAATAGCACCGTCAGAGCCTTGCGACATTATGGTCGACGTTCGGCCAAGCAGATTTGGCCGCTTTTCGGGTATGCCAGTGAGCTGGAAGACCTTAGGTCGCCACTGATAGTTCATCTTGCTGCTATTGGCAAAGTTACTGCCAACATTGCCGATCAACCTCAAGAACCCATTGTCAACCAGATCTTGACCGATTCGCTCAGCGTACGCAACGCTGTTAGCACTTAGATGCTTCTGAATATACTCCACGATCTCGGCACCAGTCGTGACATTCTGGTACGTGCCGATTATGGGCACTTTATGCTCCCCAAGTCGAATGTTGTCCAATACATGCGTTAGTATCTTCTTTAGCTGATCCGGCATGTACATTTGATCTCCGATTTCGACAGGCTCCGGCTCGGCCTCTTCCTCCTGCACCTTTATACTGGGGACGATCGTTGGCCCTGGCTTGGGCGAGCCATTACCCGTGGCAGAATTCGGATCCTGAAATGCCAGTTTCTCCTCTTCGTCCAGATCTTCCACCCGTCGACACTTGTTGTAATAGGCACTGCGGTACTGCCGCACCGTCTCTGCTTGCCGATCATGCGCCTTTATGCGTGCCTGGAGATCATCCTGACTGTTCTGCACACGCGCAGCATGCTGGTCGCACCACCTGCCAAATGGATTGACGACCAACTCGCGAATGTTTGAACCGATCTTGCGGTGATTTTGGGACTCCTGTTTCATCTCGGTTCTTACGCCATCGTATGCCTTTCTGAGACTTGCTCCATCATCTTTCTGAAAACCACCATCGATTCGGTTTGTGGCTGCTTCTATGTCCGCAAGCTTCTGTCCGTACAGATCCTCGGCATCAGCGCGCATTCGCGCAACTGTGAGTACTTGTTCATTCTCTTGCACGCCCTGCTGGAGCTTCGCGAACAATACACCAAGACCTATGACGTGTAAGTACAGTGCTTGCAAGGATTATTGGGCATAATGTACCTGCTGCGTAGTCCGGTGACCAGAAGGAAGTCGCGAAGGAACTCATGATTATGATGGAGGCCGAATGCCGCCAGTATGGTATGCGCCTGCGCTGACGGTGGGCCAATCAATGGTCGTACGAGATGCCCTGTTTCCTAGACCCAAGCGAGGCTGAATGAGCGTGTAGTAGCCGTGGAAACGCGCCGGAAATCTGTTCTAGGTCAAGACATCCGTGTAGGACACACTGTCTGCTGTCCGTGATCGGCAAAAGAACCAAGGCACAGTCCAAAGCAAAGTATGAGGCCACGAGGCGTTGATTCGGGTCGAGTAGTCGTCGTTTTGGCAAGAGTGACTAGGTTCTGAACTTCGTCAATCGAAGTGCTCGTTTTCAGGGTTCACTTTCAGCTGGGTCCCTGGATCGTGGCGTCTGTCAACGGCGGACAAGATTTAAAGGTTATTGACATCAGCAACGGCATTTGATATATGCGATCTTTCTATAACAGTTCAAGGAACAAGCACTTGCCCTGCCCAACGTGCTATTGTGCAGGAATCACGATGCGCCTTCGCGCCTTCTCCGAATTGCTGCTGCGCCACACTGTGGCGCTCATGAAACAAACAAGCTTGGGAAGTGACGTTCAACCCATGTGGCATGAGGCAAGCACGAGATTAGATGCTCATTACACGTGCTGCAGGCATCGCGACGGAGTGTAGGAGCCTTCACGGCGATTTGTCTAAGCACAAGCTACTCCAAAAAATGGCTACCGTGAAGCACAACAAGGTCACCAAGTCGAAATCTCCTGCTGAGCCTGCCGAGCATTTCGATGAAAGCGACGACCATGTCAGTCAGAGTCAGAGCCAGGCCACGGCACAGTCTCAAGAGATTGATTTAGACATGCTACAAGGAATGCTCAAAAAGCAACAAGCAAAGGTAGGACCAAATGTAGCCTACACAATGCCGACGCGTCTCAACACGGTCGGCTCACTGACATGCAACTTCAGCACAAGGCCAACCGCAGCCAGCGTGAGAAGGAGATCGAGCAGTCGCGCAAGCAACGTATCGAGAAAGCCCATAAAAGGATGAAAGACCTCCGCCAGCAGCATGAAGAGAGCCTGTATGTCATGTCTCAGCAGCTGTACTGACTGTGCGGACTTGGTCTGCGTTGTGAACTGATCACCGTCTACAGGCGGCAGCAGCGTCGTCCAAAACTGGAGCGACTTCGACAGTTGCTCGAGAAGAAACGCACTGTCGAACGACAGCTGGAAGAGTGCCATGACCAAATCGACCAGGCATTCGAGGCGACAATTCAGCAATATCAGGTCGCTATCGCCGCTCGTCTTGAAATTATGGATGCGAAAGGTTGATTGCGCACATTACTTGGCTAATAAGTCTCAACATTGCCAATGCTGGGATCTGGTCAGCATTGACAAGTCCTCGATGCGTGGTAGAGTGGTGTCGAGCAATGGAGCCTCCCAGCGACTATGATTGTACGCAGCACAAGCGCTATGTCGGGTCAGACAATTACTCCTTAGTGTTCGCAGACTTCGAAAGCTGGCGGAACAATAATCTTCAATTGAGTTCAGGTACGTGTAGATATGCTGCAAGACTCTCGGTAAGACTCCTCAGGGCTTGTGGTGATGCACGACTTCTCGCAGAATTGCTGACCGTCAAGCAGTATGCAGCGCGGATAGTCCGGTCGGGGTGCCCGTTGTCGCGTATGCACGAAACACTTGCTACTTTGGCGCTACTGCTCGACAATGGAGCTCTCCTATCACTAGAGTATTTTGACATGTCGGAGGAACTCCGTAACCACTATGTCAGAAGCATCAACCTTCGGTCTATCCTACACCTACGTTATACATCTCCGTCCACAACGACCTTGACTGGTCATGGTATCAAGCTAGAGCAAAGTTAAGGGCGTAACGCAGATTGGATCTTGTGTTCACCCGATGACTTTGATTCGATATATGTTCACGCCACAGAATCATCTAAACAGGAATCACTGCGCTTAGATTGCGAGAATTGTAGTGTATCATCCTTCCCACATCGCTAACGAGACCTTCCTCACCTCTGGTCCATTCTCCCACAATCCCTGCCCCACTCCCGATTTTTCCGTTCACCCCCAATCTTCCAACGGAACCCACCAAAAGTATTTCACACCAACGTCCCGGTCCAAACCAAACAAAATCGAGTGGTACACCTTCGAAAAGATCGTCAACACCCTTCATGAATTGTCATCAATCTTGAAAATCATCGATTCAACACCTGCACAAGGCAACCAATATACCACATCAGGAAGCAGCTCCGAACCCACACTTCGGAACTTTTGCCAAGTCCCCTTCATTCGAAACAACCACAATTGGCGCACTACCTATTAATCTGCCCGCCGGGCACTCGGTCCTAGAATCGTGACACGACGTCAATCCTTGTTCGGAGATTGCTCTAGACCACGTCTTCCACTGGTGTAGCTGGGGCGTGAGCAAATGGCATGTTTTTGACATTACTCGAATACAAATTGCTAGCTGCTCGAGTTGCGTTAGGCACCACCGAGGCGCAGAGAGAATTCCGCACTTTGCATGTGCATCTCACGCGCCACATTAAAAGTGGCAAATTAAGACATGGATTATCATGACTTTCAGGGTTCACAAAGTCTGGTTCGGAGAAGAATGCGCCAGAAAGGCCGCAGCAAAATCAGAGTTGATGATTGGGCTGCCATTACGAAGAAAGACATTGCTGCCGCGCTGCACACAGAGAGCGGCTGACGGATACTCAATGCCGTTCCGACTCCTGGAGCGGGAGATAATTTATCAATGTAGACAAGTAATGCAAGCGACCGACGCCGCCAGCCATGCATTCGTGCCTTCATGCAGCCGTAATGCCCGTCCTAACTTCCATGGAAATCGTTCTCAGGCACGCCCGCCACGCGACCGATAGCGCGGAGCTGATACCTTGTCGTCATAACCATCTGCCAGCTCCTTCCGCTTTGCAGACTTGGTGAAGATGCGGGAAATTCCACTCGTATTAATGATTGATTGAACGTCTCGCCATGCTACCGGAGTCTTTCGCTGTCTCTCTCAAAATCCATCACACCGCCTGGTAGATTGGTCTCAGATGCTGTCGATCCTCGAATCGTTGCCCGTGGCATCCTCTCAAGTATATTATGTAGATCAGCGGAAGGCCAATCCAGGTGCCGGCACACCAGGCGCGACACCTATGCCGAAAGACTGTGCAGGACTGCGAGTGTGGAACATCTGAATCAATTTCCGCCCTACCATGGGATCCAGCTCAGTGCCATCGCGTGCAATCTTCACCTCTCTGTTTGCGTTCAATGGATTGCGAAGGCCTCTGGTCCGGTAGAAGGGTAAACGGTTTGTTGACAGCCATTCAATCTGGAATTGCTTTCCCCAGTTCTGACCACTAGTGCCTTCCTTGTCCAGTAAGTCCGACGAGTCGTCTTTGGAGCGGTCTGCCTCCCAGAAAATGGTGCCTCGCGCAGAATCGTCGATGATGCGACCTTTGGGTGCGGTCGCCGTAGCTGGTGTCGGTATCGATTGCGGTGACCCTGCCGGATCTGCTGCAGCCTCGTCGACCGACGGGAACGTCTTTGAAAGGTCCACGAGTTCACCAGAGATTGCCGAAGTCATGCGAGCATAGCCAAAGTACTCACCCGACTTATTGGCCGAGAATATCAAGAAAACGTTGTCAGCCTGCTCGTAGGCTTTGTTAAGCGCACTCTCGTTGTGCGATTGAGTTGCCCAAATACCGTTCCGTACACTGGCCTCCAAATCTTGCGAAGTAAGGCTCTTGACGATAAAATATTTCTCTGGTACTTTCTCTCGTGTTTCCGGCTTCGGGATTTCGTTCGAGGTTTCGCTCACATCAGACCGACTACGAGCGATGGTTGGACCTGCTGCATCGTCATCAATCCCATCGGTTCCGTCGGCTAAAGGCGGTGACAGCGATGAATCTGGTGTGGTCTGCCGTGAGTCTTCGGCTGGTAAATTGATGTTCGAGCTGGGTACCGTCCCTCGTCTAAGCCTGCAAACGAGACGTACACCGTGGAAGCGGGAATCGTGAAATCGTTGCATGGCAGCAGCACAAGCAGCCTCCGTCGTGTAGTTGACAAATGCACAATTGCTCTTAGCGATTAGGAAAACACTTTCAATGTCTTTCGTGGCATCTTTGGCAAAGTGGTCCTTCAGG
This sequence comes from Passalora sequoiae, assembly GCA_013248845.1. Lineage (NCBI taxonomy): Eukaryota > Fungi > Ascomycota > Dothideomycetes > Mycosphaerellales > Mycosphaerellaceae > Passalora > Passalora sequoiae. The sequence goes on from WSQC01000022.1 coordinate 94,358, forward strand.
TCAACGACTTGCGCCTGTGGAGGCAGATTTCCTACCCACAAGGCATGTCCTGACTGCTTCGGCTTTCGTGGTGGCCCTCGCGGGAAGTTCGGCACTGGTGCAATATCTTGCGATCCTCCTCGTGTGAATTGACCTGTTGGATACGTCAGCACGATTTTGGCAAAATATGCTTACGTTTTGCCTAACCAATGTCCGGCATTCCTGCAGGCATGCCCAAATATGGAGCTTGAGGTCCGAATCGAGGGTCGATAGGCGAGAATTGGGGCGAGCTCATGCCATAGCCATACGGATCTATTGGTGAGTATTGCATCTGTTGCGGCATGGGAAAGCTCTGCTGTCGTGGCATGTTCTGTAGTGAACCAGGTCCGCCATAGTGGCCCGTCATGAACTGCTGTTGTTGTGCTCTAGCCAGCATTGCTGAGTCGGCAAATTGAGGACGCTGTTGGGCATACATGCCCTGCGTGCCCTGGTACATGGTCGACGAGGCGAGGCCAGAGGATGGATCGGAGGCGGCGTAATGCTGCGGAGTCAAGGATGAGTGTCCAGGCAATGCCCCGGCCAGCAGGCCCATATCAAATGACTGTTGTCCATACTGTTGCTGTTGCTGACCATGCTGTTGCCCTTGCGATGACAGATATTGTAATTGCGATTGAAACGGTGCGCTACCACATATCAGATTTAGGTGTGCCAGAAAGTACCGTGGGAGTCTGTTTCACATACTTTCCTGGCTGACGAGGAAGGTGCTGTGAAAGCTGGTACTGCAGCTGTGGTTGCTGACCGCCAGTGCCGCCTCCAGAGTCGTCGGGCGACTGAATCGAACCGTCATGACCACTCATGTTATTGCCAACTCATGAATCCAATGCCCAAGTTCCACTAGCCACGAAGCAAATCGAGTGAGTAAGTGAGCCACGCGGGATCAGTATATGCTGAGGTGAAATTGGGAGTGTGTGGTCCAATGAAATTCCAGGAAGATGGAGGAGGGAGAGGTGCAAAGAAGGTATGTCCGTGGTCGCAGCCACAGTTCCATGGCATATTTGCAATGCAGTGCCCTCGACCCGCGCGAAAAGCTGCCGATGGCTCGAGCTTCCGTACCGCTCGCGCATGGAGTGTCATCATCGAGGGCAGCTTCATGTTAGGCTGGCAGAAAATAGCTTTTGGGCAGAGGTGTGCAATGCGCCACTGTGTGCTGCATGGCGTTCATCAGCCGATGAGTGTGCAGCGACGACTTCCCGTTGCTACCAAGATGCTTGTCTGACGAACCACTCTAGAATGCCTAGGTCGAGACCGGCCGGCGCAGGGGCAAACCTACCGATCACTGGCAGTCATGATCGGAGACCAAGCCGACATATTGCGCGGGCGTAATAGGCTGTGCCGCACTGTCGAGTATGTATCGACGACGACGACGACAACGAATTGTACTGTAGTGCTGCACGCACTGATTTGGCGTCGGTATGGATGGACTTGGGGGTCGCACAGACCTGTGTGCTCCTGCGTGTGCTCTCCTTCTCATTCGGTCGCCACCGCGCCCACGTCGTGCCAGGGACAACGAGAGAAGCATTTGTTTACCAGCATACTCGCAGCATGCTGTCCGAAGCCGGAGTATGACCTTGCTTGCAGCGCGTGGCACGGCAGGCGGCAAAGCACAGCAGTCGAGAGCGCTCCTGATGAGCTGCATGTACCTTACTGATCAGGAAGATGCTCGAGGCTCCCAGAGAAGCGTCGAAGCGCAAGTAGAGACGAGAGAGACATCCTTGCGCACAGGGCTCGCGTGTGGCTGTGTTCTGAGCGCCACCCAATCAGGCCTCTCTGTACACGATTACGTAGAGCGCAGGCATTGATTGTAAGACACACGCCCTGCTCGCTAGACCGACCGGGATTTCCGTGCGAAAAACGTGGCTTATACTTCGCTCCCGATGCCCGTTGACTCCTAGAGCGGCTACTCACTCGGGGGGCTGTCAATACAGTACCGTGTCCCTTGGGTGGTCCTTGCTGCCTGTCTCCAAGCTTCACGATAGGCATTATTCGACATCTGTCGCGACACGTATCATTGACGGCCAACGCCGACCAATGGTCATCGGTACGCTGGGTGATCAGACCCGAGTGCCCGTCTCACGTCTCGAGCACAAGTCCACTGCATTGGTGATCAAGACCCCTGCAAGGGAAGCCCGAGCTGGCTTGAATCTGCTGCTTGGCCGTTCGAGGAGCGTCCAGATGAGAACATCATTATGCCCTGCCATTTTCCAAGAAAGGCGACAACAATACTCCTGCGCTCTCGTTGCGCGCCGGACGGGAGTAGCTCCACTTGCGACAATAGAGCGACGAACATACATACAGCTGCTATAGAAGTCCTAGAGGTTTTCCCGGAGAATATCCCGTGATCCGCCCTGATCTGTCCCGTCCTTTTTGTGAGTGCTTACTGTACCAGGCAAGCCACACCTCTGTCATCCTCAACATCATGAATACAATTTCACGTCCATGGGTGCCCTACACATGCATCGCCATATTTCAAAGAGTGCAAGCACGACAAACAGACCGAAAGGTCTACAATGCCAAGCGAGATGCGGAAATGCATTTTGCTGACGGCTGGTTGCTGCACACGACCACCAAGGCCACGTGCTTCTCGAGATGCTGCCGATCAAGCATGAGCCACTCTTGAGGGCGATCGCTAGCATCGCTCTGAGTCTATCTCGATCTCACTTCCGAATATCGTATTACACGCCGAGGTCTAGTTCGTCCTTTGACTTCAGTCACTTCCGTTGAGCTGCTCACATGAGGTGCGGGAAACCATTACCTGAACACTATGAGGAAGAAAATTCTGACTCAGCTCGGTGATGTACATTGAGCACTATCCGCTGCCCTGATGATCAGTAAGCTCGGGCTGCGTCTCCAATTCTTGCGCGTGGACGACACTTCAAGCGGACGTATCGGCTGCAGGTATTAATGCAATGTCGGACACGGCCTGCTTGCCGCGGACAATGCTTATTCGATACCCTCCGGCACTTCTACATGCAAGAGGCACGGCGACAAAGTGCTTCGAAACGAGATTCCTTGTATGGCCTGCCACACGCCATAGCAAAGTGCGTTCAACGACTTGGTTGAAAGCCAGCTGCACCTTCCAGATACGGTCGCCAAGCACGAGTGATGAGATGCGAAAGCGACGACTTTGCTTTCTGCTTGATACATGACACGCGCTCGAAGGCGATCAATGGACAAAACGACTATCTCCTGGCCAGCTGATGATAACAGTAATATTTCCTGCTCGTTCACAGCATCGTGCACAGTTTCCAGATTGCTTCCGTCTGGCTCCCGCGAAAGTATTGACCGTCACGCGCCAGATAGCTTTTGCCGCGTGGCCTTTTTCAGCCTGCCACGACTGTATACATCTCCGGCTATCAGTCTGTGCTAGTTCACAGTGTACAGGCACAACTGAAACAGTAATAGCACTTCTCAAGGAAGGAGTTGGGGAGGCTCTGGTCCATGGAACAGCGTATGGAAGGCGCAACGCATTACGGTCAAATTACTGGCATCTTTGACCAACTGGACTATGCCCCGGTAATCGCGATCCTTCTGGAAACAACCATGGAGCTGCGGCGGGAGCTTGTTCAAATAGCCTTGTGCCAGTCTCGAGCCCGTGGTGACATTCAAACTCTTGTCGACCGTGCAGACTAGTACCGTTAGCGTACCGGGATCCGCCTGGCTGCGCCACAGGAACCGCCATGCGACGTGCTTCGAAATCGTCAAGCATCGAAGTCGCCTGAGAATCATCGCTCTCCTGCTCATGCAAGGCTTGGCAATGTTCATCCACTTTGCCTTCAGCAAATTTCTGGTGCAAAGAACACAATACAAAGAGCTCCGCCAAGACCTCCGAAATATTCCGAATAAATTTCACTACGCCGATTCAGGTACAACCTCGGAGGCATTATTCCGTAAGTGCCGGCATTAGCCAACAATGTGTAATTTCAAGACTGTCATATCGCAGCTCGTGGCGTAGCATATTCTTCACGTCTCCGCGGCGACATTGTGCTGGGTCCTAATAGGGCAAAGCGCGAGGACATAGACAATGTAATGGCTGGTGGATAGCTCCACAATACACTAAAATCGACTATGTCACCATCTATTACAGCCTGAGAGCAGTCACGTGGGATTTAGAGGTATTTGCTAGCCGCTGCGGCTTTCTGATACAGCAGGCCTCAAGCGACATCCACCCCACAGGACCTCCTCCAAGTATAGCTGTGGTAGGACGGAATCAAGTAACTACGGCCAGTCTTCTAGCACGGCGCTGGACGTCATCCTCCACGAATTCCAAATCGACCAGAGTCATAATTCAAGATACTCTGTTTACGTTGCACTAGACCGGTTTGTGAAATATGTTCAACTGGTCACGGGAAGAACTGGAAAGTAGTCGCACATCATGCTCTCCTTCATACAGTATTGACACACCACGAAGCGGACCACGACCACTACCCTAGTACGGGATCCCATTCGTCAACAACTGGAAATAATCATATACTCCAGTCGAATAACTCCTCTCACTCCAATGCACCAACTTCCTCACAAACTCGGCCGCCTCCCGATCACTCTTCTCCAACACGAACCTTTCCCGAAAGTGCTGTATCGTCTGCGGTTTAAAGCACGGCAACCCACTGTCAATCATCGTCATAATGATATGACTGAGCTGTTCAACGTACTGTCTGCTCGCCAAAAAAGCCTTGACACACAACTCCTCGAATTGCTTGAAGCTCTGCGAGGTGCTACTCCCACCCATAATCGCCACCATCTCCTGCGTCAATTTAAATGGCGCCCTCTCGAATTTCACTCCTCCCGGAGCGATATCGAAGCAGAATCCGAAATCGATGTGGAGGATATGGCCCGCGTCATCGACCATGATATTCCCGTTATGGCGGTCCTTGAACTGCAGTAAATAAGATATGATCGAGTACGCAGCCATACTCTTGACGAAATTGCTCCGAGCTTCCTGGAATCGTATCGAGTCCTCGTACCCATATTTGCTCACAAAGTATTCGTATAGTCCATTGACTGCCTCCCGACCGAGCATGTCTCGAGATATGGAGTTGGGCAGGACATCGATGACGCCACAACCGGGTGCTGTTGCGGTTACGCGGTATGGGAAAACATAGACATCCAGACCGACATTGTTGAAGATGCCCCGGAACGCCGCGATGAGTTGCAAGGCGAGGACATCTTGACGACAATCGTCTCCGACTTTGAAAATCGCAGACTGCCAGATCTCGTAAGAGCGTCTCTTGTTCGCCGAAAGTGCAAGAGCTCCAGCACCTTGGTGGCCGCCTGCGTCGGCGTCCGTGTTCTCTTCCTTGCGAATACGGAAAGTTGCCATGTAGGGAGCTTTGGCGTGTGATTGGAGCGGTTTTCCGGATTTGCGGTCGATGCCGATGACAACTCCATCTGGATTGGAGGGGAGATAGACACCGACCTCGACGTCTATTTTGCGCAGTTCCTCTTCGATTTTGGCCTTCTTTTCTGGCTTGGGTGATTTGATGAATGGCTTCAAAGTGCCAGAGATACCAGTGACTTTACCAAAAAAGTCGAATTCGCGGTGATAGAAGTCCTTGTCTTCGGGAAGGAAGCTACTGATTAGTGCGTCCATGACACGGTCAAGTACAGGCTTGACGGGATCAGGGATTTGGGATTCTTCGTCTTTGTAGGCATTGGCTTTCATATTCCAGATGATTTGGTGGGCGAAGAGTTGGGAGAAGGTCGCGGTCTCGATGATGTATCTTTCGACGTAGCCGAGGGCATCGTAGCGTAGCGTTTGGACGATTTGAGGTACGTAGAAGAATGTGACATCCGTCGAATGACTCTCCAGAGCACGTACCGCATATTGTATGATTAGGGCATGGTTCTTGTATGCCGGTAGGAAGTAGGTGACTGCTGCCATTGGATTTAAAGGTGCCCAGTACAGCAAATATTTGAGCTGATTTTTGACATCTGTTGGCAGCTCAGATTGGAGCAGGATGTACAAGGCATCGGCTTCGTGGATGGCTTTCTCTGGTCGCTGCAATAAGAGGTTGCGCACGTCTGCAGCGAGTATGTGCGACTTGGGAAACCGGGTCACCATCTGAACAGCAAGGCGTGGATCTTCGTTCCAAGCTGTCGTCAACAGCGAAGCAAGGGCAGTCTCTTGGCTAGAACCGTCAAATTGGCCAGGCATTATGCTCCTAGACTCAGTGACCAGGGGATTGATCCATATCTGCAAGCGACCAATATCATGGCTCATCAACTGCAGAAGAAGTTCTTGCCTCGACTTCAACGACGGCAGGGCTCGGGTGCTTTGCGCGCTGATGTCCGGTGAAGTTCTGAACTCAACGCTGACATCGTTGAGTAGCTTGATCTCGGCCTTGGCTTGCAGCTTGTTGCTGCCATATGACCAGCGTGGTGCGAAGCAGAACCAGGACAAGCCCGCAGAGAGGATCGCATCTTTCAGGCGCCAGCGGGCAGGCGTATCTAGATGAACCGCGAACTTTAGCACTTTCTGCGCCAGAAGAATGATGTGAAAGTGCACCTCGCGTGCCAGAGGTTGGCTGACCGTATTCTTCATGGTGAGTAGGGTGACACGCATGAGGCGAGCGTAGATCCGCTCAACAGATGGCGAGGTCAACCTCGAAGCGCTAAAGTGGCTGGAGAGAAACTGCGTTAAACGCAGATGAGGCGCTATTAAGTCATGCACGAGTTTCTCGCGGTGTTTGATAGCCTCCCATTTTGATGGAGCAAATTCCTCCTTGACGTAAAATGGGTCGAGATGCTGTAATTTCGGGTAGAAGAAACCTTTCTGGCGTCGCACCGAACGCTCCCATCCAGTAGCGACCTCCACTAGGACTCTGGTCTCAAGGCTCGGGTTTTCTTTGATGACACCAAGCCATAGAGAGATGCCAAGATTAATAGATTGTTTCGTGAAAATTAGAAAGGGGATACCCACAAGGTCCTGGATGAGAGCAACACGAGCTGACCCATTCCTACTGAGTATACCTGCTGCATTCCGCAGAGTGGTCCGCACCTCGTGGAAGGGTATATTGGCGTCGTTTCGCAGGCGCTGAGCCATGGATCTGAGCTCAGCGGCTTCGTCACGAACTGGTGCCTCCGCATCAAGAGTAGCAGCATGAGTCTTGCCACTGTAATCGACGAGTGCCCATTCTTCATCAGTGTCCAGCTTGCCGTCAAGATGTCGATACTCCTGGCGGGTGGTGTACTGCGCCATGAAGTCTGATGCTGTGTTTGCAGCAATAGGTACAGATAGACTAGTGAGACGCTGGTCTGATAGTGGAATTGTGCCACCCATCTCAACAGCAAATGATCTGCCTAGCGCAATGTGTCCATATGCACCGTCGTCCTCGTATTCTTCGAGGTATGCTTGCAGGTGACCTTTGACATCAAGAGGAGCAACCGTGATGGCCTTCGACACCCAAGCGCGAGATCGTTGATGAAACGCGGCAAGTGTGGCCTGACGATCGTGCACATCGTCGCCAAGCTGAATCGAGACATTTCCTCGGTGCGAGCTGTAGCAAGATACGAATGAATACTCATCAGTCTCGGTGTCAAGACAGCTTTTCCAAACCAGTGAAAGCAATTCCAGCAGTGCAAAGAGCGACGTCTTCTGGCACAGTGCCGACGGTATGCGTTCGATGATGCGATCGCAAGACAGGATTGCAGCTTGACGGACTTTTGGTACGCGATGACAACAGCCTTCAAGAAGAGTTGCGAGCTGGACCGCAACCTGCGGTGCAGCAAAGTCTTGTCGTGTGCCGTCAAGAGACTTTTGCAGATATGTATTGACGCTATGCGTAGCCACTGCAAGCATGCAATTGCCAAGTGCACCTTTCTTCACCTTGTCTTCGAGGAAGTACGGTAAGACAGCTGTACAGTCGCCACCTCTTGCGCGAAGCGTGGAGACTAGCAATGCGGCCTGAAGAAACGTGCATTCAGGGTAGCTGAGTCCGCTAATATCCGTGTTGCATTGTGGTAGAGCTTCAGAGAGCAGGCGTTTCTGTTCGACGTGCTGCTTCGGACCAGAACCTCTTCTCAGCACAGCATTCAGCTCGATACCGCTATCTGGCATATCAACTCGAGCTTCATCGACCAGCGGCAGACTATACATTGCCATCGTTTGAAGATCTTTGGCATGCTCCTTTGTCGACGGAGAATTAATAGTGAAGCCGTGAACAACAATATTGAACCATGTGTCTCGACCAAGACTGCGCAATTCTTCTTCGTCCTCGATCAACGGCTGCTCATCCGATGACGCAAGAACAGCCATAGGTCGGAACATTTGCGCAATGGATTTCGCAGTGAGGGCAGCATCGGCGGCTTGATTCGGTGCGGTATCGCCACTGCTGATGCATAGAGCCAGCAAGTGTGTGAGGTAGAGCTCGAAGAACGGTGAGTCCTTCTTGACCCAGCCCGCAAGCCGTATGCGCGCTTCGTTCACTGCCGTTATCAGTAGTGTATTGTTCTGCGCAAGTGCATCGCTGCCGACGCGAGCGTATAGACGTAGCAGTGTCTTGAACTCGTTCGCACCGCCGCACATACCAAGCGCCGCAATTTCGACAATGATACGCGCATCGATGGCCTGACTGATCCTGCCAACCTTCTGTACAAGCATAGAAATGACCAGCGCGGTTAGCTGAGTCTCGCTTCGTCCTACCGCAATAGCAACGATGGCCTGGACGACAGTTCCATAGACCGTTGCCGTTTCTTCTTCGTCGCTGGTGCTCAGTAGAAGCGATATGGCGCTCCCCAGGTTCTGTTGCGAGCCACCATAGCCGTTGCTCTGGTTCTCATTGCTCAATCCGCTATTGAACAGCGGTAATGTCTTGTGCGCGGCATCATCGGAATGAACAGTCAGTACATTTCCTAGGTTATACAGCGTGCTGATGACAAGATCCTGAGAGGTATTCTTCAGTATTCGAGCCAGACACTCGCAAGCAACGGCTGCGGTCGGAGGCGTCAGTTTGCCTTGAACGATGAGTCGTGGTAAGGACCGGGTCAGATCGGCAGCAATCGGTCTACTAATGCTCGAAAGCACCACCATGCACTTCAAAACACTTCGTGCGAGCTCTTCGTCGATCATTTGCGTTGGGTCGGCAGTAGCGGCATCAAGCCATCCTTTTAAGACATCAGTATGCATGACATCCGCGTTCGTCCCTTGACCATCCAGAATGCAGCAACAAAGAAAGCTTCGTAGAGCACTGGCCTTGATCTCGCTGCCCAGACGCTGCTGCCAGACCGTTCCAAGCTTTAGATAATCGGCATCTGCTTCCAAGAACTTCATCTGCTCAGAGATGATTGAGGTCAGGTCTCGGACGTGCTGCTCTGAAGCATGGCTGTTAGAGCCGTACGAAGTCAGATTGCGTTGCATCAAGTCGTTGAGCATAGCATCTCCTCGCATGGGTTGTTGTATTGGCAGCAAAGCCTGGACGCTCTCCTCCACGATCTCCATGAACGCCTGCTGCAGTATCATAGCGCCTAAGGGGTGGCCTTTTGCGGCATAGTATCGTGTCCATCGCTTCCACTCTTTCAACGTTCGAGATGTACTACTAGCGTTGCGGACTGCGGACAATGCGCCTTCCAGTGAAACCATGAAATCTTCTGAGAGTATGCGCCGGAGCCTCGGAATGAGCGACATGCGCTGATCTGGCGACCATACTCGCACATACTTCGAGATGGCATGGAAGAAGCCCAGAAGCGATACATTTAGTTGTATAGCCCTGAGCGTTTGCTGGTCCACTTGGAACTTGGTCTCGCCGTTCTCCAATGACTTGAGCCATGCTGTATGTTCTGTACTTTTCGCAAACTCTTCGACTGTATCGTTGATGCATTCCCAAGCAGCCAATCGTAGGGAAGGATGATTGAGACCAATGGCTAGAACAGCAGTTGTAAGATCGTATGCTAATGTCTCCCATGGCGGCAGTCGCTGGTGCAAGGGAGAGTGACTAAAGACTTGTCGATGTGCTTCGCTAACATATGGCGTCAGTTGTCGCAGGAGAGCCTCGGCGTCATTGGTCGTCTGTATTATAGGAGCCGCCTGGCATAATGCAATGAGGACCTCTAACTCCCGGACGCTCATAGGCACCGACGACGTCTGCCGCTCCTTCGTTGCTGTATTCGGTCCATCGATGCCACCGTTCGTGTGTGTCTCCTGTGTATGTGAGCGGGCCAATGCACACAGCCTCTTAATGTCTTTACTGTCGGCTTCAATTGCGGTGCTCTCTGCGGACAATGCAGCGAGTTTGTTCAGGGCACTTCGCCGCGTCGCACGCGTGGTCCTGTAGACCTCGTTCAGCATCTTCACTTCGTCTGCAATGGAAAGTGCAATACTCACTGTTTCAAAGCGGAGGTTGGAGGCATGACTGTAGCCGTATGCAAGACTGCATTGGGCCCAAGCTGGCGTGGATACCATGTAGCTGGTCCCGATCTTGTTGGCGAATCGTCTTAGCCGCCTCAGACTCGTGTTTAGCATCGACGTCAATGTAGCACTACGGCATACTTGTGAAGGCAAGTTGTCAGAATTGTGGCTGTGGCTGTGGCTGGTGCGAAGCTTGATCTTTTCTCCGCCAAACTCCAGAGCTTTGAGACTCGGAGAAAAAGTTCAGCGGCACACGAGCTTGCTGCACATCACTATCATGTCGTCCTTTTTCACCTTGCCTGCATCACAGAAGAAGCGTAAAAGAGGACAAGGCGTAGATGCGCCAAAAGCGAACGGCAAGAGTACTAAAAAAGCAAGAGCGATCCGCGACGAGTCAATATCTGGCAGCGACAATGAAGACGAGGATGAACGTGTACGAGGGAAAGACGACGAGCTCTCCGAGTCTGATGACGAAAATGAGGAGTTCGCAGATGAAGATCCGGCAGCAAAGCGTATTCGATTAGCAGAGCAGTATCTGAAGAACACGCAAAAGGAAGTGCAGGAAGAAGTAGGATTCGACGCACAAGATGTCGATCAAGACAATCTGCGACGGCGCATGGGCGAGAGGCTAAAAGAAGACACCGCAGAGACACGAGGAAAGCTATACAGATGGATTGCGCCAAAATTCGATTGGAGCAACTCAGAAAGAGCACAGGTCAAGAAACATCGGAAGGCCGTCACAGGTGTGGCCATATCTGGGGATTATGCATATACAGTGTGCAAAGATCGAGCTCTTGTGAAGTGGCGGCTACCTACAGCAGCCTTGTTCCCGAACAAATTCGGCAAGATACCCAGCAGAAAGCCACAATTGGTGGCTTCACAAGGAACTCGCAAGCCTTCCACAAGCAAGGATGTCATACAACACACGGGTGCGATAATATGCGTTGCAGCATCGCAGGACGGCAAATTTGTGGCTACAGGTGGGGCGGACAAGAAGCTGATCGTGTGGGATGCCGCAACTTTGCAACCACTACGGGCATTTCCCTCGCCAGGACAGAGAGGACATAGGGATGCTGTAGTCAGCCTTGCCTTCAGACGAGGTACGAATCAGCTTTATAGCGCCAGCAAAGACAGGACGATCAACATATATTCGTTGGACGAGCTATCGTATGTCGAGACGCTTTTCGGTCATCAGGATGAAGTGGTAGATGTCAGCGCACTGGCAGCAGAGACTTGTGTAACCGTCGGAGCTCGAGACAGGACAGCACGATTTTGGAAAGTCGTGGAGGAGAGCCAGCTGGTTTTTCGTGGAGGTGGCGCGCCGAGCAGATCAAAGATAGCAAAGCTAAATGGCGCTGATAGCGGCATCGATATGGGTGAAGATGAACCTCCTCATGAAGGCTCTACCGAACGCGTAAGTCAGACTGACAGTCTGGCGGCATGCCACAGTGCAACAGACAGCTGCTGCTGGCATTCGCCGCCACAATACGATTGGACTTGATCGTAGCTGACAAGCTTTCCAGGTGGCCTGCATCGACAACGAGACCTTCGTGACTGGATCAGACAACGGCTCCATATCTCTTTGGAATATTCACAAAAAGAAAGCAGTCCACGTGTACCCGCTCGCACACGGCATGGATCCTCCCTTGCCACTCGATGAAGTCAGTGCAGAAGTCGATCCGCCCGAAGAAGCACGAACGAGACCCCAAGCGCGCTGGATCACAGCGCTTCGGGCAATACCATTCTCAGATACCTTCGTGACAGGAAGCTGGGACGGCTACGTGCGTGTATGGAAAATCAGCGAAGACAAACGACGAATAGAGCCTTTAGGTCGAATCGGGTCGACGGATCTATCAATCGAGGATTTGATGAAGGAAGAAGGCCTAGACGCGGCAGCACTATCGAACGAAGCTCTTCACGCCATGATTGACGGAAGCGAGAGGCAGAGTCGCATCAATGGCTTCGTAAATGACCTTGCCATCGTGGACAGAGGGGAACGAGCGAAAGACGGAGTGATAGTCATGGCTGCTGTTGGCAAAGAGCCCAGGCTTGGGAGGTGGAGAGATCTCAAGAAAGATGCTCGCGACTGTATCGTCCTATTCGACATTCCCCGAAAAAAGCTTGGCACTGAAGCGCTCCGTCGAGAGTCCAGCGAGACTCTCAAGGGCGCAGAAGATGGAGAAGACGACGGCGACGACTTCGCCGGTTTCGAGTAGAGAGTCACGTGTACAAAGTATGTACAATACCACTTCTTCAAACTTTAGGGTGAGGCCACGAGAACCTGATATTATCATCCTCGATACCCTTCAACACAATCGCACTCGCCCCATTTTTGATCAGCCACTCCAGCCTATGATCCCTATACTCCCTCCTCCTCCCTCCGTGCGGCTTCCACGTGCTAGGACCCATACTCGCCATCATCTTCGCGGCTCCAGTCATTTCCTCGAACGTCTGCTTGATAGCCGGCACTTCCGAGATCCTCGCATGCCACTTCTGCAATGGTGTTCCTTCAGCAGGACCGTAGCCGTAGTGGACGCTGCGGTTGAGGATTGGCGCCACCGCGATATCCGCGTACCCTGGTCCGCCACCTGGAGCTTCTGAAAAGAAAGATTTGGAGCCTAGTTTAGAGGAGAGCCAGTCTTGGAGTTGGTGCGTCTGTTCTATGGCCTGGGAGATGAGGCGGTCTGCTTCTTCGCCTTCTGCGCGTTTGAACCAGGTTATTTCGCCGATGGCCCAATTGATTGCTTCGTAGTGAGTGTCGCAGACTTCTTCGATCATTCGTGCTTCGGCCCTTTCTCTCGCGCTCTGTGGTAGAAGTGGAAGTTGAGGGTACTGATCTTCGAGGTACATGACTATTGCGGTTGAGTCGAAGATTTTGAAATCGCCGTCAATGAGGGCGGGGACTTCCATGCGTGGGTTGGCGGAGAAGAAGGCTTGGTTCGCTTCGCCTGAGCCTAGGTTTGGAGGCAGCTCTTTATCGAAGGGGATGTCTTTCAGCCTCAATGCCATGCGGACTTTTTGGGCATATGAAGAGACCGGGTGGTCGTAGAGGAAGAGTTTGGAGGAAGACATAGTCTCCGCAAGGGCGTAATCTATGCCCTCTACTTATGCTTCGAGATGAGTGTCAATGTCTTTTCTCTCTTCGTTTGGCACAATAACAAGGAGAGAGACTATGCGTTGTTGATACTGAGCTTTCTTTACCAGACCTTGACACCTATATCCGAGGTCGCTGCTTGAGATCAGCGTGAGAGCTGCAAAGCTAGACCCCACTTGCTCTGCGACGTCCTTTCTGACGGGTCGAAGTACGATGTCTTTGGAGGATGTGATAGAGTGATATCAACGCCCATTGACGAGATAGAATGCCACAAGTGCAGTGTGCGCTACATGACGATCATCGATGCGCGGAGTGCTAATCTACGCAAATTCCAATAGGGAATCTCATTTCGGAGAGCGCTTCCTGTCGTATGTGCTCGAAACTGCCATCTGCGTTAGGTTCAGGGTCAAAGCAGCAGCTTTGCAACACTGCTAACGGAGGTCTGGTCCTCGCTACGGTGTTTGGGTTGCCAGAGTGGTCTTCCGTGATCGTTGTGTCATGCTCGGTGGGCTGACGAACGATGATGACTTCTCAATACTCTTCACATGCGGGAGATGCACAATGAATTCTCCGTGCTATTCATCTTCATAACTCGGACGTGAGCGTCGAGATATGTCATCTTGGTTGTTGATGATGTCTCTCCATGTAGGCGGTGTGAATAGGTGAAGGTGGTGCCATTGATGAAGCTGTCCTGTCGCATGGAAGCCTCGGGAAAATAACAAAAAGCGCATCTGCTGGGAAGTACGTAGCGAGAGTGTGACTTCTCCTAGTCGCCGCTGGCACCCCACCAATCAGACGTGTCTGTCTTTCTACACACCGGGAGGGCACCTGCCGAGCTTGCTCACCTACGCAGCACGCTTGCCTTTTAGAGCTACCGGGTGCCTGTTTCCCCGCGACTTAATGCAGGCGATGATGCAGCTGGTCTCGCACCTCTGATGAAATTCTCACTCTCGACCCTTGCAAAGCACTTTGCGGATCACCTGTATCCATTGAATTCTCGTCCGAGCTCCAAACTTGGCTCTTGACTCTCCAGGTCTGTTTGACTCACTAACTACTCCAACATCACACAAAACGCTCCAATCCGCTCCGTTCCTACTTCGGCTCAGGCTCTTCAACACCATTGTCTCTGATCCATCCTACCGCACGGCAGCGTGAACGACCTCACCGATCGACCGATACCGGAGCGATCTGCTCGAAAACGAAATGTGCCCAACACCAGAAGAAAATGGCCACGCCAATGGCGTAAGCAATGGCACCATCAATGGCACCACCAACGGTGATCACAATGGCTACAAGTATGTATAGCACTAGTCCTAAGCTGTGGGAGCAGTGCGCGCGTTGCTTCTGGCGTGCAGATAATTTTCCTGCCGTTGCTATGCCCGCCATGTACGTTGGAAAAGCTGCTCCCGCTTGAGCAGACGCGGTCCCGTCACGCGCTCACATCCAACGCTTTCCGACAAGCGATAGAGCCCGGAAACAAATGAATGACAACACTGACGGCATTACCAGGGCTTTCGAGACCAAGACCGGCGCGACATCGAGCAACCCATACGCACCTGTACAAGACTTCCTGAGTAATGTTGGCAAGTTCAAGATCATTGAGTCGACACTACGAGAGGGCGAACAGTTCGCCAATGCCTTCTTCGACACAGAGACCAAGATCAAGATTGCAAAGGCTCTCGATGACTTTGGCGTGGACTACATTGAGCTTACGTCGCCAGCAGCGTCGGAGCAGTCGAGGCTCGACTGCGAGGCTATCTGCAAGCTCGGATTGAAGGCCAAGATCCTCACACACGTGCGGTGTAATATGTCAGACGCCAAGCTCGCGGTAGCGACTGGTGTTGATGGCGTGGACGTCGTTATTGGTACCAGCAGCCATCTCATGCAACACAGTCACGGCAAGGATATGACATATATTAAGAACACGGCGATCGAGGTCATTGAATACGTCAAGTCGCAAGGCAAGGAAATTCGGTTTAGCTCGGAAGACTCTTTCAGGAGCGACCTGGTTGATCTCCTCACACTCTACAAGGCTGTAGACCAAGTTGGCGTGCACAGAGTCGGTATTGCAGACACAGTTGGTTGCGCCACTCCTCGCCAAGTGTACGACCTCATCCGAACTCTCCGTGGTGTTGTAAGCTGTGACATCGAAACGCACTTTCACAACGACACTGGATGCGCCATTGCAAACGCATATTGCGCACTCGAGGCTGGTGCGACACACATCGACACTTCGGTCATTGGTATTGGTGAGCGGAATGGTATCACTCCACTTGGTGGCCTCATGGCCCGTATGATCGTGGCCGACCGTGACTACGTCAAGGGCAAGTATCGTTTGGAGAAGATCAAGGAGATCGAGGACCTTGTTGCTGAGGCTGTCGAGATTAACGTGCCTTTTAACAATCCCATCACAGGCTTCTGTGCTTTCACTCACAAGGCGGGCATTCACGCCAAGGCCATCCTGAATAATCCTTCTACCTACGAAATCATCACACCCTCGGATTTCGGCATGAGCAGATACGTCCACTTTGCATCGAGACTTACTGGATGGAATGCGATCAAATCGCGTGCCGAACAGCTTGGCTTGGGCATGACTGAAGCTCAGATCAAGCAAGTCACTTTGAAGATCAAGGCGCTGGCAGACGTGCGACCGCTGGCCATTGACGATGCAGACAGCATCATTAGAAATTTCCATTTCAACTTGAGCTCTGAGAAGGAGCGACCACTTCTCGACCTGAACGCTGAAGAGAAGAAGAAGTTCCAGAAGGCAGAGGCGGACCTGAGCAAAGAGGCAGAAAAGAGGGCACTGGACGAGACAGTCGATCAGCAGGCGGAAGTCCCTGTGGCAAAGAAGAGCAAGACCGTAACGGTCTCATAGATAAGATACCAGTTCATCGTTCGGCGTTCGGGAAGTGCAGGCGTTTCTAAAAGCGAGCATTGGGCCTTAGAACACGTAGTCGCCACCATGGCGATACGTCCGGCATAGCAATTTGGCAAGCTTACAGCAGCCCTACGGCTCACTCGAATCAAGTCTTTGCAAGCTACTCGATAACAGCATTGACAAGCAAAGTCTTTCAGAGTCGTCGCGGAAATATGCGCGCGGTGCTTGACGTTCAATGTGACACGCACAGCCTTTGCACACGTTGACGAACATCGGCACCTGGTGCCTACAAGAGCCAAGGCATTGACTCTTCGTATTCGCCAGGAGAAGGCAAGCTCTTGCGAAGGTCTACTGATCCCCAAGCCGCCTCGCAGTCACCTGATTCTCCTCTCCCGAGCAATCAGCGACAGATACAACCACATGACCTAGTATAATAAGGTCTCATTCCGACCATCTTTGACCCGTTCAAACTCAATTTCACATCCGTAAAGCACCGCCCCTCTCCCCAGACTTTCTTCAATGCGGGGTTTCCAGGGTGAGTGGCATGGCGCAGCTCTGCCATGCGACCAGTTTGATCACCATTACCTCTTTGAGCTCGGTGGTCGAGACTTGCACCTGTCCAAGTCAGGATCTGCCGACCGCAGCGGAATGTTTGCGATGCAAAGGAGCAACCCTGTCTTCACAAACACAGGGAATGGACGCACTCAGCATTGACAGGATCCCACCGCTTTGGCGGCCTGATGAGCTGTAACCAGCTGGCATACGTAGACTCGTACTCCAGATTGTTGACGACTGATTGCAAGAACCCTCGTCAGCGACATGTAAGCCTGCTTCATGCGGTCGTGCCTGCGAAATGAGCTCTACCACCTATCGCTTAGCCGCCGCGCTTACCATAAGGTAGAGCCACAGCACCTGCTAAGTCCACGACTCGGATGTCAACAGGGCAAGGACCGAAGGAACTCTCACCCGTCCACCTGGACTTCGACACCAAGGTCGAGGTGGGGAGATCATTCACACCTATGGTAGAGTTCAGCCCTGCATTCCCTAGTTCGAGATCTTATTCCGCACCTGATCGGCTCTATAAAGCTCATACTTCTGCTCTCATCTTGGGTCGGATCGCCACAAGCTCCCTCGTGTGTTTCTATTGATATTGATCATGGCTACCAACGGCGTCAATGGCACGGCCAATGGCCACAGTATGCCAGCTCTTCACACCAAAGCTGAGGATTTTCTTAAGCACGAGTACGATTTCATCGTCTGTGGAGGTGGCACAGCTGGTCTCGTTGTCGCCGCGCGCTTAACGGAGAATGAGGATATCAGCGTTGGAGTCATCGAGGCAGGAAACTGCAAGCTTGGAGATATGCTTGTCGACTCTCCCGTCATGTTCATGCAGACATTCAACAACCCTGACTACGACTGGGCCTTCATGACTGAGCCTCAGGTCAGTGCCGATCACGAACATGGGTACAGATTGAGCGCTAACGAACAACACAGAAACACAACCAGGGCCGACGCCACCACATTCCTCGTGGCAAAGCTTTGGGAGGTTCTTCTGCAATCAACTACATGATGTACGTTCGTGGCTCGCTACAGGACTACGATGATTGGGCCCTCATCTCAGGCGACGAAAGCTGGAACGCGGAACATATGATGAAGTACATGCGCAAGCACCAAACACTTGAGCCTATTGATGACTGCGTTACCGATCGATCGACCATGCCATTCGTTGGGGAATATCACGGCACTTCTGGTCCAGCCAGAACCTCATTCAACGACTGGCGCCTTCCCATCGAAGATGACTTTATCAAGGCTTGTGACGATGCCACTGGTATGAGTAAGAAGCCTCACGATCCGTGGAGCGGCGACCACATTGGCTTCTATAACACCCTCGGTCTTGTCGCACGATCAGGACCAAATAAGGGTCTGCGATCATATGCCGCTCGAGGCTATTTCCAAGCGAATGCACATCGACCAAATCTGCACGTCTTGACTGACGCCATGGTGCAGCGTATCGAACTTGATGGTGATCGTGCTACTGGCGTCACTTTCAAGCAGGGAGGTCAGACTCATACGGTCCAGGTGAAGAAAGAGGTGATTGTGGCTGGTGGTGCTATCCAGTCGCCTCAGATCCTGGAGCTTTCTGGTATTGGTGACCCAAACATTCTCAAGGCCGCAGGAATCGAGCCGAAGATCGAGAACAAGGCTATTGGTGAGAATTTCCAAGACCACGTACTCACTGTTGGCTGCTGGGAGATGAAGCCAGGCATCATGACGCTCGAAGCGATTCACAACCCGCAGGTCATGGAAGCTGCCCAGAAGCAGCTTGCCGAGACAGGTGGTGGACCACTTACCTCTATCTGCACCATGCAAGGCTTCTTCCCATACAAGGTAGGTCCAGCTCGCGATTATCATGGTATGAGAAAGCCTGACTAATACGCGACAGATGTTTGCCACACAAGAGGAGCAGGACAAGGTCGTCAAGTCCATCGAGAGCGAGCTGCCGAACCTGACCCCATACCAGCAAAAGCAATACAAGCGAACACTCGAGCACTTGAAAGACGACAAGTCCGCAAACCTTCAACTCGTCCTCGTCCCATCCCACTTTGGTATGGAAGCCGGCGTCGAAGATCAATCCGGAGTATTCCCGGCACCATCAAACCCAGAGGATCCTTATGCTATCTCTGCTGCAATGTGCTTGCAGTACCCACTCTCCCGTGGCTCCGTGCATATCAAGACCAACAATCCTGACGATCATCCTGCCGTCGATCCTGCGTTCTTGAAGCATTCAGCCGACGTGGATGTCCTTGCCGCGGGCTTGAAGATGCTGGGTAAGGTCGAGGAGTCGAAGCACATGAAAGACAATATCACAAAGCGACTTTTCCCACCTGCGGAAGATGATATGAGCAATACGGAGCAGATGAGGCAGCGGGTCAGGGAACTCGTCATGTCAGAGTATCACGCTTGTGGAAGTGTGGCGATGGGCGATGCGGTCGATACCAAGCTCAAGGTCTTTGGTACGAAGAATATTCGTTGCGTGGACGCTTCTATATTCCCGAACCATGTATCCGGCAATATTGTGTCGTCTGTTTACGCTGCGGCGGAGAAGGCTGCGGATATTATCAAGGAGGAGCATTTGTATGGCGGGCTTAAGGCTTAGGGATGGGATGATACCCGCATGTGTTGGTAGGGTGACAGTGTTGCAGAGACGATGAGAATGTATGAATTGAACAGTGTGACCATCGAGGCCTCAATGATGATGCACTCCACCTCTCCGCGAGTCCATAATGAAGACACTGTGTATGTGCGCGTCACTGAACCAGTGGTCATCGCCATAGAACCCTGGAAGCGAGATCAGTTGTTGGTTCGCGTGGCATTCAAGTTGTGATACGTATTCACAGTCTGGAAACAACCTGACGTGAACCCTGGCGGGCACCATGCTAGGAAACACACTGTGCTATGGCGAATTTTTGCAATGAGGCATGAACAATACCGCGGCTCTTGGCACGCCCAGGACGGGAAACGTGTACGATGTCTCCAACGAGTTGTGTTTCGGTCTTCTCGTTGTTGTCCCAGCAGTTGTTCTCGCAATTGACCCCAACCCTAGCTGACTGAGCAGTGAACATGAACACAGGTCGTAAGATTACCTTCTACTTTTTCATCTTACTTGTTAGCGACACATCATGGAACAATCATTTACGGACTCACATCCAGCTGACGATGTGTTGTTGCTATTGGTCGTAGACACCCGAGATGTCTTTTTGTGAGCGGAACTTTCTCTTCTTCACGCTCGAATGACGCTTGAAGGATTCGAAGACCCGCAAATGCCTCGTGACTGCCTGCGAACCCGCATTTTCCGAGGAATAATGTCAGCTGCTGCAGCGGCGTAAGGGAGCCACTTGGAAGGTAGACTGTGCACCTCTTGTCCGATTTCGCCAGTCACCATTGATCTTGCACATCTCTTCTCAGTCATTACTTCACAGGTCCATAACCTCCTGCGAACACAGTATTCTCTGTTCTACGCGTTGCCACACGAATCACCTGTCAAGACCCCGCACATTATGGGCGACCGCGACGTCAGCGATCTCGAGAAGAACATAGGCAGCCGCGAATCCCTCGACTACGAGGCAGGCGAGACCTCCTCGGATACATCCACCCTCCTTGACACACCCGCAAGCTCGAGCAATGGCCTCAGCGTCGCGCTTCCAGCCGACGATGCCACCGCCGAGCAGGTCCGAACATATATCATTGAACTTCTCACCCTCACGCATCAATTACCTGCCGACGAAGCCAGCACCATCGCCTCCAAATGGACCATCGGTTCCGGGCGCGAGCTCAAAAAGTTCACGATCTCTATGTACCGTGATGTCTTCGGGCCTGCCGCCGCCTGGGTCCTGTACAAGTCGGTCCACGCTGCAGCCAGTATCGAGAAGCGTAAAGCGAGTCCTCCAATGACAATGCCTGCTCGATTCGGCATTGCTGGTGCGATCCTCGCCTTCGAGGTCCTCATCAGCTTGCTGCTCTTGACCAAAGCTCTCGAATGGCTTGCATTACTGGTACCCACCTATGCAATCTCTTTGGGCGTCACGATTGGCCTCTTCGTGGATGGTGCGGAGAAGAATAGGGGTGAGGATAAGCAAGTGGAGATGGCGCTTGAGAATGCGGAGAAGGAATTGGTGCTGTATTGGGGTATCAGCGGCCCTGGGGTGAGGTCGTCATCATGATCGGGAGTGCTTGAATGGGTCACGGGCGTTTAGACAGAGGTTTTACGGAACGAATACAATAGCACATTCGCGAATGATTCACAGACAGATATATGCTTGAATGTGCACTGAATACGGCTTATGACCTGCTCGCTCCGCAACAACTCACAAGCAAAAATTAGCAGTCCTCCCCCGGCATTTATCGGCGAGCACATTGCACTGGTAGCTCTTCCTCATCTCCCCTTCACTCGACCCAATTTTTGGGATATCGTAGACCTTCACCCGTGCCTGGAAATTTAAATGCAATAAGGCCTCTTTGCGATGACGAACAGAGTGCAGAATCACTTGTGCAGGAGCTGCTTCTTCATAGCGCCACATGTATCATGGTTTCGTTACTGTCGCAGCCGAACACGCTGTCGTAGGTACCTAGGACGCAGGGCTTATACAGTCCATTCATATTGGCGGGGCGTTCCGTGGAATCTGATAAGACAAAGACAGCGCCTTGTAGAGGTAGTCGATTGCCATCTGAGGATTGGCGAGTCGGATCGTGTCGAGGTGCGGCTTTGGGGAGTTGGAATGGTATATTTTGTCGTCTGCTTTTGTATTCTTGGACAGTATTTTTTTTGAACATATGAATGAGATGTCTTTTGCGGAGCTAGCGAAGGCAAGGAGTACTGGAGTGAATAGTCGAATAATTCAACTATGAGTCTGGGAATGGTTCACAGCTTCTCACAAGTCAAGAGCGTGGGCACGATCTAGGAGTGAGTTTGATGGCATTCTTGACTGAGACCTGTGAGACCTTGTCAAAGACTGCTTACCAGTTGTCCTCGTTTGCTGTGACCGAACAAGCTCTTGTATTCTATGGCATTGAGGGGCTGTGGATGCGCCTATGCTTTGCGTCTACGTTCACTTCGATGTTGCCGATGGTAGCTATGTAAGCAGGTACGCTCGTAAATGTTGACTATGGCCAGCGACGGGTCGATGTCACACGGCTCTTTTTATGGGAGGGTGGCGCGGCTATACAGGCTCACTCAGCCACGAGCTGCGACTGGGAGGTCGCTCTCAGCATTTGATCAATTGAGGATTTTTCTCCCAGATATTTACACCGGCGCAAGGCTCGCGTATCTTCTGGGCATGTATTACTGCCATGCTTTTTTTCCGCTTCGATGATTCGTGGGTGAGCAGAAATAATGATTCAGTCGTCGCTTGCCTCGAGGCTATGCCGAACATCAACAGACTTGTGGACGGCTGATCTGAGTAGTATATATATGCTGCAGTCAACAATGGCTACCAGGATGCCTGGTCTATCACGGAGAACCCTGAACACGTTCGTATCGATGGAACCGAGGCACGCTCCCGAAACTCTATCTCGTGCCCATCGGCGACGCGAACGGCGGCAGAAATCTGCCAGCAAGATGGCATCAAACATACATGTACCGTTCAGCGGTCACGATCCTATCGCGAGATCACCAGGCTTGAGATGGACTGTCACCGCCCGTGATTTCGATCGCGACTGGACAGAGGTTGAAGCAGCATAGAACCCCGAATGCCTCAACCCCTACGATTCAGGAGCAATGGCAAGAGGTCGAGGTGACGATGGCGAGACCGAGCACGCAGTCTTACTCAAGACGTTCGAAAGAGATGAACAAGAAGGACTAGAAGCAGATTCGCAGAAAGAAGTTGGATATCTTGGCTATGACGGTGGAGAAGGAGCACATTCCAATGAACTTCCAGGAGGACACCATCCCTTGCGTGCTTCCTCGCCTCGTACAGCAGAAGATGACGTGTACCACCACCGCAACAACGACAACGGACTTTTGAGGTTCACACAAGGCTTGAGTATAAGACTGAGATTCCTCCTCCTTCTTCGCTCAATCCTTGGGTTTACATGGCTCCGCAACATCCCTGCAACGTGCCGACGACTCGGGTTCCGTGGCACGATCAGATCTGTGTTCAATTACATCGAGTCTGACTTCCAGCCCAGAAGTACAGCATGGCTAGACGGTCTTCGCGGTCTAGCAGCCTTCGAAGTCTACATCTTTCACTACGACGATGGATGGATCGACCGAACGCTGGCCTGGGGTCATGGTGAACACATGAGTACCTCGTGGTACTATCTACCTTTTGTGAGGACCTTCTTTGCCAGTGGCGATGCAGCCGTCTGTCTCTTCTTCGGGATATCGGGTTATGTTCTGAGTTTTCGGATGCTGAAATTGTTGAGGCAGGGACCGCAGAAGCATGAGGAACTCTTGACGAGTTTGAGTTCGGCGGTCTATAGACGAGGGATCAGGCTTTACATGCCCGTCCTGGTGGAGACATTCGTGTTGATGATCTTGTGTAGGTGGTTCTATCTGCCGAAGCCGGTCGAGTATGTGAGTGCACCGACATTTCAAGCGGAGGTATGGAACTGGTTGAAGAGTTTTGGACATTTGCTCATGCCGTTACGGTATCCGGATCGGTGGGATCAGATTCAGGATTGGTATGATGGTGGCATATCGTGGACTATACCCCTGGAGTATTATGGGTCGTTGTACATATATCTGATCCTGTTGCTGATGTCGCGGACCACCAGTATTACCGTGCGACGATGCCTCACGGCCGGTCTGGTTATGCTCAGCTTCTGCAAGGATGACTGGATAGCTGCTCAATTCTTGCTCGGCATGACCTTTGCTGACTACCAACTGGAGCGAGAGCACAATGCTAAACAGCCACAAGACGCGACCAAGTCGACCTCCACGAGATGGCAACGCTTACGACCGGCATTCTTTGTCGGCCTCTTCCTCTTCGGTTTCTACATGTCCGGAATACCTGGTGGCTTCATGTACGAAGAGTACGAGGGCGATCCTCGAGTCAAGCCTCGCCCCTTCTACGACTGGTTTGTACAGCCAATAGCTTGGGCAGGATTGTACCCAGAACGTCAGATGGACCGTAACATTCTATGTTTCGCAACCATGTGCACAATCGCTGGCATTGGCGAGACTCCATTCCTCAAGCGCATCCTGGAAACACGACCTGTACAGTATCTAGGCAGGATATCCTTCGGCTTGTATCTGTGTCACATCTTTGTGCGGACATGGCTGCAACCATGGAACGATGCTAGTTTGCTGATGTTTGGATACGATCTGGAGACGTTCTGGAAGGATAGAGAGCCTGGTGGTATCAGGTTGCTGGCAGCATATATTGTGAGAATGGTGCCTTCCACGATGGCGAACTTCATCGTGGCCGGCCTGTTCGAGCGCTATCTCGACAAGCCCTCAGTCAATGCGGGCAAGTGGTTCGAGAAGTGGTGTCTGTCGTTTGGCAAGAGCTCGAATGTAGTACCGTTCACATAAAATCTCCAGCAATGATAATGTTGAGCCTGTGCAGCGCGATCCGTCATCTTACCTTACCAGTAAATGCACGCGGACGACCTCGGTCCCAAAATTCGCGCATCTGTATGTGCTGATTCCAGCGGCATAGCACGGCTGCGATCCTATGTATTCGTGCATAGCCGCTAGTCGAGCTTGAAGTGAGGCGGACCCAGGACTGGTATAATTATATTTACAGAGCAGATATGGAAGATCTCCTCCAACAGACGTAGCAGCAGAGTATATCGTCTCTCGTCACCCACGCTCTTCTCTTGCCCCAACGACGTCTCAATGTCTGCCCTACGCACATCTCTCTATCTCGTAACCTTTTCAACCTGCCCCTTGACCTCCTTCACCAAACCCGCCGCCTTATCCTGCACCTTCTCCGCCGCCCCTTGGATCTCCCCAGCTACACCCTCGGCCTTCTCGCCCGCTACATTCAGCCCCTCCTTCGCCCTACCCTCCAATGTCTTCTCCCTACCTCCCATATACCACCAATCCACGAACCGGTAAGCTTGCGTGCTCTGAGCGCTGAAATTCACTAAATGGCATCCGAATAGCAAGTAGTTCTTCGGCTGCACGGCGAGGGCGTAGCGCATGAATACCCCGGAGTATCCGCACAGTGCGGCGGTCATGCGGCCGGAGATGATTTCGGGGTCTTTTTGGGTGTCCATTACGGCGGCGATGGGGATGCCGAAGTTGGAGGCGGGGCCCCAGAAGTGAGTGCTGCAGAAGTAGTCGGTTACCTGTAATGGGTTGTGTTATCAGCTGGTTGGTCGTCGGAGGCTTTGCAGAGGACATTTGTGGAGGTTTGTTAGACGTACGGGATTTGAGCGAATTTTCGCGTTGATGGCTTTGATTGCCGCCGCCATGGTCCTGATTGGCTTTGTGCTGGCGGAGCGTGAGGAAATGTAGTGATCTTGATGCTGTTGAGCTGTCGCGATATGTCTAAGCGAAGCTGTTCAACAAGGTTATGTAGCGGAGAGGGGACCGTCCGGGTGTATGGACCGAACTTGCTTGGCACCCGGCAGCAGCCAGCTCGCGTGCCTTCACTTTCGCTTTACGTTCTTGCTCACTTCTATCGCACGATATGAGGCTACTGTATCTTGGCATCTCAGATCCGAGCTTTGAATTCTCCTGATAAGCGCTTCTCCTCATCGTGTCTTTTATCATCGAAGACTGCTATTGTCTATCATACTGTCTGTTTACATATTCTGATTATGTTCAAAACTGTTATTCTATGCTGAAGCAGAACATCTGGGGTATCCCGACCATTTCCATGGATTCATCAAACAGAGCAGCTCAAAGCATGCAGACAGTGACCAGCACCGCTGCCACAGATTCGCCAACGCCCACATCACAGCATTACCGTCGAAAGCACATTGGCAGCAACCAGTGCCACCATGATTTGACGCACACCCATATTCCGACTCGCACCTCCAAGACTTGGCGAGCCATTCTTGCCAGCACCCGACTTGACCACGTTCTCTTTGAATTCGCCTTCATAATTGCCTGGTGGCCAGTACTCGCAAACCAAATAAGCACCTTGAATACCTTTGCTGCCACCAGTATCGCATTGAACGACGCCACATCCGACAGAAGTCGTGTCTCTCCAGACAAGTTGTGTGAAGTGGCCGGTTTCGTGGGAGAACTTTGCCTTAGCCCAGTTGTACTTCTTCTCTTCGTCACCCCAAGCATCGACTGCTAGAGTCTGGTTGTCGAACTGTGCTGCCAAATTCTCGCCATATGGTCCGCCCTGCAACCCATTAGAATGCAAGGTGACGAGCACCGTGGGTCTATAAGTACCGAATGCTCCCAGACACAATTCGAGGCATAGTCCTTTGCATACTTTGCCAAGGTCGTGTTCCAAGAGAGAGGTGCTGCCTCATATTTCTCACGATACCAATTGGTACTGTTCAGCATAACCGACTCCAGCGAACCAGGCGCAGCAGTAGTTGCTGGACTACTGCCCGAAGCGGCTGAGCTTGACGCGACTGCTGGCATCGTCTTGAGTGCAATGGAAGTGTATGTGGTGGTGGTGGCGTACGCCTCTGAGTTCCTGCTCAGAGTAGCGAGAATTGTAGCCGATGCTATCGTCGTGATTGACGTCAATGTTATAGTTGAAACATCAGCCGCCAAGGCATGATATTCTTGGGTCAGAAATACGACCAATAGCAGCCAGGGCGTGCGCCGTGCCGTAAGTATGTCTGACAAGGACTGAACCTGCTTTTGAGAGGACGGAGATTGATCAGTGCAAGGGAGAGCTTCGTGATAGCGGATTACAGAAGAAGGACAATTTTGGTAGGAGAACACCGAAGAAATTCACTACTTGACTTTACGAGGACGTGCAACGTCCGTTTTTCTCGGTTTTGTGCAACCACTCTGTTCCGGTTGATTGCTGGTCCTTATTTCTCGTCGAAAGAGTACTCGAAGGTTGCCATATATGGCATCGATGGCAGATCAAGGATGTCATTTTAGGCGTTTCATGGCTGTCGCATGACCAAGAACTGTTGGATGAGGTTGCCTGTCAGCCAGTCGTGCTCCGTTCGCGCGCGAGCGATTGAGTTCGTCGCTTAGGTCATGCGCGGGCCGCTCCCTTCCTAGCGCACTCTCACGCAAGTACTTGAGAATTTCTCCCTTCGCGCTTCTCTTCCGGAAAACATCAAAAAGTATCTGCGCCAGCCACGACATGCATCGCGCTCACACGGCCGCTTCAGTGACGGCCGAGCAATCTTAAGGTGCATGTTGCCAGCCTTCTACGGAGGGTGTGGTGCTGTAGAGCAATTCTCCTGGATATAGGAAGCGTCTTGCTGGGCCACTTCATTGTGGGATGGGCTTGAGGTGTCCGAGAAGGGAGTACAACCCGTACATACCATGGGTCAGTCATTATTCGATCGCCCCTGCGCTTCCGACATGTGCCTATATCATCCACGATGAAGCTGTTCGACGCCACGTATTGCGATGTGGTCCCCGTCACAGCTCGAGGACGTTTCCCCACCACTACCTGGCGGTCTGGCATGACTGTCATCACAGCTTCGAAGCACATGCGATATAGGAACTGCAGTTGTCCGAGGACGCTAAGTACGCGCATTTACTACCTTCTCAGTCGAACCCTTGATGTTCTACTATGCTCGTACAGTGATCAAAGCAGTTTAAGGACACACCCAGTTCCTGATCGGCCTCATCTTCAGCATCATAGCTCTGGCGTCTTCTCTGAAGCCACCGTCTGAGCTTCGCAACTGATGCATGACATTGTCTTCGAGTGGAACGACGAAAGCATTGTATCGCGCGAAAGCAGGTCTCACCTCCGACCAAATCCTTGCTACTGTTCCGCCATTATATTGGCAACGGAGCGGCACAGATGTAACAGCATGCACTTTCGGCAGCATCAACGTTCCAGCCCGACCTGCGCAATATCCGCTACTCAAAATGCTGCAAGCCCCAGCAATCACAAAGGTGCGCGTCTAAAGGTGGTGTGAATCGTTCATTCAATTCCTCGGATAACACGATGTTACTCCGCTGCTGACGGGACGCTATACAATCTTGGAATACAAGAATCCCGGTGTCGCCGTTCAAGGGTTGTAAGTTGAGAGCTTCTTCTAAATACAACGCCTGCAGCAACTCTATTTAATCGTATGTTCAAATAGCACGCTTAAACTATGCATACTTCCTTTTGGACGTTGGCTGCTCTAGTTATTCCCGCCTTCGGGCAGTTTTTGAATGCTGGCGGTATGCATATAAGGCTGATTGCTCTTTCGCCTTGATGCTAACGATCTTGTAGCGGTATGTGACTCAAAATGCGATTGCAGGTGCCGCGACGAGTCAACCGGCTGTCTACTGGACTGCAAACGTTAGTCGGACTTGGTTCAAACAGGAAGCGTCAGGAAGATTGTCGACCCTGACTGATGCATAGCCCCCAATCCTCAGATTCCGAGCAACAAGCTATGTACAAAGAACACAAACGATTGCATCCCCGGCGCAAGCACCGCATGCAAATGCTAGTATCCATCAAAGTGGGAATTCCGGAATGTGTCACAGATTTGAAGATCATTGAAGCTCAGTGCCAGAAAAGATGAGGCCGGCGGCAAGATGAATTAGGCGTGTCATGCCTTGTTGGCCTGTCGAGGTGTTGGCATTCCACCACGATCGAGTCTAGAACACTCTGAAGCACAGACGAGCACAAGACTACGGGAAAGCTGAGGCTGCTGTCAGGCCCCTTAAGTGGTTTGCTCTGCATTTGCATGCCAAGAAGTCGTGTAGAGGAGTCATGCGAACAAAGGTTATTCCAGAAGCCGAAAGTGATGGCTCAGAGACTCGAGGTGCTTGCGATGCTTGTAAGACCGCGAAAGCGCCAGTGAATCAGATGATTGGTGATGCAAAGATGATAACTGGCTGCAAGTGCAGTCGAGTGACTAGATTTGTGCTTCACTGCGCACCCTGACCCGTAGAGTGAACAATTCCCTATATACACTCACCGACTTCGAAGCGCGCAACTTCGACAATCTCACACCTGCCTCAGCAACATTGCTGCGCGTGTGCGCGGTCAAGTCCCAGACCGCAAACACGCCTTCCGGCCATGGCAGGCTCGAGATTGCTCCAATTACCAGCTGAGTTAAGGAATGAAATCTACGAACTCGCTTTCACCACCAGCGACAGTCTCAGCATCGACTTACGCCAAGCTACACCGCCCTCAAAATCAATTCTGCTTACCTGCAAGCAGATTTACGACGAAGCTAAAGACTTCTGTCGGCTTGGAAACCGCAACTACTGGACAAGAACTGCTTTTAGCGTCGATACATAGGAACAAGAAACGACCGCAGAACATGAGGTTCGGCTCAGAGCATTCCCCAACGATCTGCAACATGTCAGTGATCTCAAAGTCATTGCCCAGAAGAAGTAGGATAAAACTGTTCCCGAAGGTCACCCATTCTTTGAGGTGCCACTAGTCGCTACCACAGTCCTCCTTCACGCCTGCGGTTTTGGGAGGACGGACAGTCAATTTGGGGGCCGTATCGACAGCAAATCGTGCCCGGCTGTGAAGCTGCGATCAATGCCGGATGGTGAACTTACAGGACAGACCGAGCTATTGCAGATGGAAGAACGAGCCGAGCTCCTGCATGATATTCTGGCGCATAAGGTGGCGCCCCTTATCGAGCAGCAGCTGGCCCGCATCGAGGAGTATACTTGCTGTTGCCGAGGCTTCAGATGCGCGACAGAAACGTGTACAACATGCAAAGCTATCTCTGCGACAGTAGGTCGCTTCTCAGCACGGCAGCAACGACGTGACTCGAGCGACACGACACGCGTCGTGCTTCTTCTCCGCAACCCATACACGCTCCAATAATCCCATCTCTGTCAGGGACAGCACTTTCCATTGGCACAAACTCCGTTACAGCACAATTGCCCACTCCTCTCTAAGACTTCCAACACAGCATCCCTTTTCTCCGGTCCGCAAGCCGTGGCAGCCTCTCGAGCCTCCAGCTCGCGCTTTGCGCAGCACTTGCTACCACACTGGCCAAAGCAGCAGAGCTCGCTGGTGCGGGTATGGAGGGTCATGGTGTCGCGAGTAGCCTAAGAGAGGTCAGCGAAGCACTCGAGCCAAGTATTTTCTAGTGACGGCGGCATCAACGATAAGTGCTCGCGCTGCTCCCACCCCAGCGCTGGTGACGAAGTGTCAAGAACGCGTTTCATGACCCAGCAGGATAGCACCTAGTCTTGTGAAGTGACGGTCACGCGGCGCTGGTAAGCAGAACTAAAGGCAAGAACATACCGGAGGACAACGCCTCTCGAGATCGAGGCTCGGGGCCGCAAGAACGGGACTGCTCAGAGCAGAAAGAACGACAACAGAGATCCTCATAGTACGTATTTGCTTCTTGTTCTCGTATATGAAGTGGTTCGAGGTTGACGAAAAACACCCAACAACGACTTCCTTCCTGAGCCGCAAGACAGGGCATACTTATACATATGCTCTCCACAATTTCTGATGGCCTGGATCTCGTACGGTCCTCGTCGTCCGAGCATGGCACTCTGCGCGCAACACGATCCCGAAGCATGTAACCTCTCTTTGTCGTATGTGCCACACAACACCACGTTACATCCATGTACCAGCCGTTCGAGCAATAGAATTAGCACGATGAAGCATTGGAAGGCCTGAATATGTTGGTGGCGTTGACCTTGCATGTCAGCTTTTGCCGCTTCAGGCAGGTCCAATGCTATATAGCTTATAGAGTTTCGGAACCTGCTCACATGGAAGGCCTAACAAAGCGCAGGCTTGCTACATCGCCCACCTGAGTTGACCTTTCATGAGCGAGCTGATAATGCGACGAAGCTGT
This sequence comes from Passalora sequoiae, assembly GCA_013248845.1. NCBI lineage: Eukaryota > Fungi > Ascomycota > Dothideomycetes > Mycosphaerellales > Mycosphaerellaceae > Passalora > Passalora sequoiae. Next base: position 125,090 of record WSQC01000022.1, read on the forward strand.
GGCGATTGTAGGCTCTACTCTATTTTCTCTAGGATTTCATCTCCGATCACTCCGCGATCGTGAGGCCTCGCCTAATCAATCTTCTTCCTTTTCGCGGAGTCTGTGGTCTCCATAAAAAAGTTTCTCTCCATGAACTTCAGTCCCTCGTCTATCACGATGATAGGCGCACTCCAGGCAAGCACGATCTTCCACTCCTCCCAGCCAATAGGTACTATGCCAAAGATGCTCTGGAGAATTGGTGTGTAGAGCAGTCCGAAGTGCAACGCCATCGACAATGTTATTGCGTAGACCAGGATCATGTTCTTCCAGAGTGGTAGGGTGAGTAGCGATTCAGACGAAGAGAGGGCGTTCATGGCGTTTAGCATTTCAATCACGACTAGGATAGAGAGCGAGATTGTTGATGCTGTTCGGGAGGCGTCATTCGAGAACATTTCGCAGCCAATTTGTGGGAAGGACGAGGAGCACCGGTGGAAGTGGGTCTACACAATGTTAGCAAACGTGCTGGTCTGCGCGTTGTATCGAGACTCACCAGTTGCCAGAAGGAGATTTGTGGACCGCCCTCATAGAACATGAACCACCAGGCGTAGCCTCCCACGGTAGCTAGCCCAACATAGGTTCCGATAACCATATAACGGAAGAAAAGCCAGGCCCCGATAAGTGGTTCGTCTCGCTTCCTGGCCGGCCGGTTCATCAGGTCGTGGTCCTTTGGGTTGAAGCTGAGCGCTGTAGCTGGCAGACCGTCGGTGACCAGGTTGACCCAAAGGAGTTGTACGGGGATGAGTGCCTCAGGCATGCCGAGTGCAGCTGTCAAGAAGATGGACACAACTTCGCCAATGTTGCTAGAAATCAGATATCGGATAAACTGCTGCGTGTTGTTGTAGATGCTACGACCTTCCTCGACCGCCAATTCTATCGTGGCGAAGTTGTCGTCGGCGAGGACCATGTCGGCAGCTAGCTTGGCCACATCAGTACCAGTACCCATGGCGACACCAATGTCACTCTTCTTCAGTGCCGGCGCATCGTTGACACCATCGCCAGTCATAGCTACGACCTCGCCTTGCTGCTGTAGCAAGTCAACAAGCTTGGACTTGTGGGTTGGCTCGGTTCGGGAGAAAAGCGATGCTGTCTTGGCCGCCTTGATCTTTTCGGGCTCGCTGAGTTCGTCAAACTGTCTTCCTGTAAAGCTCTTGCCAGTGAGATCTTCATGCGCGCCGAATACGCCGATCTGTCTGCAGATGGTCTCCGCTGTATTTTGGTTGTCGCCAGTGATGACCACGACACGAATGCCAGCTGAGCGACATTTGGCAATGCTGTCAGCCACTTCTGGTCGAGGTGGGTCAAGCATTCCGACGAGTCCGAGTAGAGTCATGCCTTGTTCTAATTGATTGTATTCCTTCGACGTCTTGGCAGTCTTACTCAAGTCCGAAGTGCAATTGTTAATGCTTGCCAGAGCAATAACGCGAAGACCCTTGTTACCGAATCCCACGACCTCTTTCTGCAAGACGGATGCGAGCTTGCTAGTGAGCTGCACTTCTTTTCCGTTGCTGCCTACAAGACACTTCGTGCAGCGTTCCAGGATGGACTCCGGTGCACCTTTGACCAATAGCCTCTGCGAGCTACCACTGTTCACTAATACTGACATTGATTTCCTGTCGCGAGAGAACTCATATGTTCTCAACTTGTGTGTCTTGTCTTCGTAGTACTTGCTAGCGAGGTGGCGTTGCTGCTCTGGTTGGAGACTTCGCTTTTGCGCGTTATAGGACGGTTCAGGTGTACCAATCTTCTCTACTAGCGTTCTCAGAGCACCTTCTGTTGGCTCGCCAATATTCGTGAAGATGCCCTTCTCCGCATCGTAGGCAAGTTCTGCATCGTTGCAGATTGCTGCAACCTCAATCATCTGCGCAATAGTGCTAGAAGATGCTGCTGGAGACTCGATGATCTTCTCGCCGCGCCTGACAGCTCCTGTTGGTGCAAAGCTCGTGCCTTCAACCTCGAGTTCATCAAGACCAGATTGTGACTCATTGACGTATACTATCCTGTTGACGCTCATCTGGTTGGTGGTTAAAGTGCCAGTCTTGTCCGAGCAAATCACACTGCAGCTGCCAAGTGTCTCCACGGAGGGCAAGCTTCGCACGATAGCGTTCTTCTTCGCCATTGTTCTTGTGCCAAGCGCAAGACAGGTTGTGATGACAACCGCTAGACCTTCCGGGATGGCAGCTACGCCAAGCGACACGGCAATCTTGAGGTAGTATATAGCACCCTTAGTCCAAGAACCGCCGAATGAGGCATCGTTGAAGTGTCGAATATTAATCAGCCAGACAAGAAGGCAAATGCCAGAAATAACCTTGGCAAGCATATCACCAAAATCGTTGAGCTTCTCCTTGAGCGGAGTCGGCTGCGAGATCTGCGAAGTGATACTCTCGTGAATGTCACCCATTGCAGTGTTTGTTCCAGTGAGAACCACAATCGCATGAGCATGTCCCGTGACTACCGTGGTGCCCGAGAAGAGCATGTTGATCTGGTCCTGCTTGACGGCTTGCTCATCTTTGATGGCTTGTGTATCCTTCCCCACGCTCTCGCTTTCGCCCGTCAAGATACTTTGATCTACACGGAAGCTGTTACTGTTGATGCTTAGCAATCGACAGTCTGCCGGGACTTGGTTGCCGACTGCCACGTCAACAATATCTCCCGGAACCAGCTCTTCTGCCTTGATAGACTTGATTTTACCATCTCGAATGACCTTTGCAGTATTCGCGCTATACTCTTGCAGCGCCGCGATTGCCTTCTCTGCGGAGCTTTCCTGGCTCACACCGACGACAGCGTTTAGTATCAGAATAGTCAGGATGACGACTGGATCGACGAAAGCAGTCCAACCTTCCTCCTCTTCGAACAGTGCAAGGACAAAGGATATCGCGGCGGAGCCGAGGAGGATGATGACGAGTTGATCTTTGAATTGCTCGAGGACTAATTCCCATAGCGGCGTAGGAGGATCTTCGGGTATAGCGTTGCGACCATATTTCTGTCGTGATGCTTCCACAGCACTTTCCGAAAGTCCCTTGTGTTCTGCTACGCCGAAATGCTTCAGCACGTCTTGCGTTGATCGCACATATGCACGCTCCATGGTGCGCTTTTTCGCAGCGTCTGCGACGCAGTCGCAATGAGTTGAATTATGCGGTCCTTGGGTTGCTGATCTCGGGACAATAATGTTTGTTTATTTATACAGATGGCTGGAGCTTTCTCTTGTCATGGGAGGCCACGGCGAGTGTTCGGATTTCGAGATTCGGTGGGGCGGAATGATGCTCTAGACACGTATCATCGTCATTAAGACTAGTAGGGAATCCTGTGGAAAGATGAGGTTGTCGGAATGTAGTATCCATCGAAGTACAAAGACTTTATTGAAAGGACACCTATTCTCGCCCCACGTTCTTGACACTTTTTGGTGAAGGTACGGCAGGGTTCCGCGTGCATTGTTCCGGTGCAGGCACGCCGGCCAAGACCTCACATCGACGGGCAAGCTCCACATGCCGATAACGATGCCGACGTACTCTACATATGTATGTGATGACTTTTGTCCCTTAATTCTCGGGCTACCATAGCGACTCACGGATATTATTGTGATGTTCTTGGGAACGCTGCCCATGATCCATGTCCGGCAGTATATGACTGCGCTCAAAGTGACGAGTGTATAGAAGGTGGGCGTAGGTCCTAGGCGACTAGATCGGCGGAATGGAAGAGCAACGACAATCATGGGACAGACTCGACGCCGATAGAGCATGCCCTATGCCAGTACGAGCTATTGAGGACGACGAAAACAAAAGGTAGCGCCGATATAGCGAACAACGAAGCGAATGAGCGATCCACGAGGGAATTGTACTGAGGCCGAGCGAGACTATGAAACGAAGACCCATGCGAAAGCGCTGTAGGCATAAAGCATGATGGATCTGTTTCGAGAACAAACATAATTCGCATGTGCGCTCCTGCTCCTGCACAAGCTACATATCCACTTCGTAGGTGGCCGCCTTTATTCTGCTTGCGAGACGCTGCTGCTATATCTCAAGCTGCGACTGCGTGACCCACCATGCTGGACCAAGAGGACGACATCATCGGGACCATATCGCGGCGCAAGAGTGAGCTGCGGACTCGTATAAAATATGCCTGTTGTAGGAGAAGATCGTGAAAGCAATGGCAAGCTTCGAAATAAGGTTCGTCTTGCCAGAACGAGGCGCTGGAGTACACGACCAGTGATAGTGACTTCAAAGTGGTCAACAAATATCGAGGGTGATCAGTATGTGAAGGATGTCGCCAGCCCAGAGGGATGGGAAGTGTCAACCACTGACAGGAATTTCGATGCCGTATGAGAAAGCTTACGACCTGGTTGCTTGTGTTGCCGACTTCACCTGCAAATCTCGGCTAATGCTCGTTTGTGCATCGAACGGTGTGGCACGTACCTCAGTGAACAGCAGTTTACCGTGCGCTGTTTGTGGCATCACTTCAAAGATAGCATGATCAGATAAACCAACACAACAATCTCACCACCACCCATGACTCGCCGCGACCTTCACCTGCAGCTAAGCGCAAGCCGCGCACGCGAATTCGAGCTCAGCAAAGAGGTCGAGCGTCTGCGCGAGAAGCTGACAGAGGTCAACGAACAGCATCTGTTGCAGGAGCAGCTGCTAAATTACGCCTGTGGCGCGCTCAACGACAGTAACTCAAAGTTGGAATCCCTCAAGGACGATCATGCCGCCATCAAGAAGCGCTTGGACATTCGTGAGCGTAACTTGAAGACGCTTCAGACCGCCGCGACCAGAGATGAGGTGAACGATGATCATGTGCAAGTGATTACATGTCACAGGCTCACAGTGAAACTAGGAGATCGCAGCAGCACTCGAGGCACAAGCACAAACAACACTGGAATATACACGTAGTCTTCACAACGACGTCAGCGAGCGCGAGAAGAAGATTACGGCACAAGAAGAGGAGAACGAGTATCTCAAGTGGCGCGTAGAGCATGACCTTATGCACGAGGAGTGCGCTAAAGATCTACAGAAGCTGGTCGACACGCTACTAGAGGAGAATCAGAAGCTCGAGAGACAGCTTGGAAGGAAATGATATAGCATAGCTAGAGAGAGCGCGGTGCACCTCACATGCTAGCTCATTAACGGTACTGAATTGCAGAATTGATCTGCAATACTACATGCCACCACCTTCACTACTCGAATCGGCCGGCGCATATTAAACAGCTAGTAGATAACAGTATGAGGAGCACAGCACGAGCCAATAGCGTCTAGGACTGAGCGCGCTCGCCAAAGCGTCACGGGTCTCATTTAAGCAGCTATTTCACTCTCACTATCACACTGACATTTCCCTACCACTGACAGTCACCAGCATCCAATCACCACCGCATCTCACTACCATCAGCACATCCGAACAACGGCACAGTCATTTGAAGGTTTGAAACAATTGCCGCCATTTCTCAACATGCATGAGTCTGCAGACAATGAGCATGTCGGCACTACGCCAGGCATCACTAACGCGGACACGAATGGTGATACGTCGCCGAGGTCTGCGACTATGGCAGATACTCCGATTGAGATCAGTAGCAAACGCAAAGCCGACGAGCCAGAGAACGAGACACCATTGAAGAAACAGAGGACTCTCCCAGCAGAGAGAGATGGGGTTGTCGAGGTGTGCAGCAGTATCAGTGCGGCTTCTAATGCTGCTGCAAATGGTGGCAGAGAGCTGGAGGTGCCGCAAACGCCAGTAGAGAGGAAACTTCCTGAGCAGGAAGAGCAAGAGACCGTGCAAAGCGTAAAGGACAAGGCGAAGGAATCAATCAGAAAAGAGAATGCTCGCATCCGGGAATTAAAGGCTCAAGTGGAAGAGATGGGTTGCGACTGTGATGGCGAGCTAGAGACGGCAAAGAGCGAACGTGATAACCTCCAAGCCAAGTTGCATGAGGCAGAGATCGAAGCCAAGCAGTGGGAACACTCAAAGCAGAACATCTTTAAACAGTTGAAGGCTGAATACTCGAAGGCCAGGCAGGAGGAAGTGAAGGCCGTGAAGAAAGCGGCAAAGGAGCGTGCCGAGTCCATGTGGGAGAATCGACAGAAGACGTGGGAAGGGAAGCAGGAGACTTCGAAAGCGCAGCTCAGAGATGCTAAAGATGAGATCAAAGAACTGAGAGAAAAGCTGAAAGGCATGAAGCCAGGAGCCGCGAAGGAGCTGAAGGAGAAGGTTCGTGAACTCGATCAGTTGCAAGGTGAGTACAGGAGTCTGCAGATCCTGAGCAACAATCAGAACAAGGACATAAAACGAATCACAGAGGAGCGCAATGAGTACCAGCGCGACGCTGTCAGATTCGAGAAGAACGTCCGAGACCTCGACAAAGAGAACCAAGGTTGGCAGAATGAATATGCCAAGCAAGGCGCTCAAATCAAGACCATGCAGGCCGAGCATGATCAACAACTTCGCAAGCAAGATGAAAGGTGGCGAATCCAATACAACGTCGCTCAGCAGAACGCCACCCGAGCCGTGACGGGACAGCGTGGCAAGATGGATCTGAACAACGCCCTTGAGCGTAACATCGAACGAGCTGAGACAGCCGTGAAGGGAAAGAAAGAAGCCGAGAGAATGCTACATCTCGCGCAAGCACAGATCCAAAGCCTTCGCAACGAGCTTGGCCAGCGAGTATCAAGTCCCTCTTTATCGCCAGACGCCGTCGATACGAATCATGCAGCAGGAGCCGAAATGACTGAGTACCTGAACAGCACTCCAGACGTGCCTCTCGACAGGTCGACCAAGGGTTCCGTAGAAGTGGAACTCGAACCTCATGATATAGTGGCCGAGAGTCATGCCAAGACAGATGCAGCATCGTGACTGATGCCCAACCTTCGCAGATAGGCGAGGTTCATTCTTCGTCCGGCGCTCAGCCAAACGGCTCTACATCATCATCGTCCATGCATCTCTCCGTTGCTGACTCTGAGAGGGAGTCCAGCTCAGCCCCATATACTTCAAGCTACAAGAAAATGGCGCGCGATTCATGTGCGCATCTTGAACACTCGCGAGCTGCAAGGCATCAGCATGCCATTTGGGAGACAGAATGGCTACTAGCGGCGTCAGAGAGGTCTTCATAAGTTCTGTATAATATCTATCAGCAGCCTTAAAAAAGTCCTTCAAATACCATACTTCACATCCACTCCCTTCCCGTCAAGCACAACACTCGTTAACCCAATAGACTTCCCAATTCTATCCTCCAAAGGATGCAGCTCCTTCTGTAGTCTCGCCGCGACCTTATCAACCTCATGCCAAACCCTTAGCACATTCCTCCCAGCAATCTTTGCCGCATCTTTCTCGCTGACACCTTTCTCCAGTAATAGATTGATCAGATCGGGATACTTCGAAACATCGTCCAGACCTCTAGGCGTGCTCGGGATCCCATCAAAGTCACTTCCTAGCCCAACGTGATCATATCCGATCTTTTCACCGACATACATGATATGCTTCGCGACTTGCTCGATTGTGTTTGTTTCTTCTACGAAGTCGGGTAGACCATTAGGATTCTTGCTCTCCTTGCAGCTGATAAATTCGGGAGCGAAATTGATCATCACTACCGAATTACGTTTCTTGACAAGCTCCAGCACATCGTCTGGCACGTTGCGTGGGTGCGGGCAGATGGAGTATACGCTGGAGTGACTGAACATAGGTGGTGCTATGCTCCCGTTCCAGCCTTTTTCGGGCGTGCCGCCGAGGACATCTCGCATTGTGTCGGCGCTAACATGGCTTAGGTCCACGATCATGCCGAGACGGTTCATTTCCTTGATCAGATCCTGGCCTTCGCGACTGACGCCGCCCCAGTACGGCTTTGAGCGCTGGCTTTCGCCGTCGATACTGACGACTGCAGCGTCGGAGTATCGGTTGTGGCAGTTCCAATTCAGGGTTGCATATCGTACCCCGAGCTCGTAGTATAGCCGCAACGTGGAAATGGAGTTGCCAATCTGATGCAGTCCTTCGATGGCTATAGGAGAGATGAGCTTGCCTTCCTTGGCAAAGTTGTGCTCGGCTTCTGCGGCTGTCCTAGGAAGCGTGAAGTACTTTGGATACTCTGCAGCAAGGCGTTTGTAGAGGTCGATCTGATCCAGAGTGGCGCGTACATATGGGGCATAGTTTTGATCGCTGAAGTCGAAGCCATCGGCAGGGCAGGGCACCCAGGCTGACCAGAATGTGCCACCTATTTGGCTGTCATCTGCTCGTGGCAAGTCGAAGTGACCGACGAAGTCACCATTCTCAAAAGGACCTGTGAAGTTCTTATCGTATATCCTGTTGCCATATACTGCCCGTAGCAGTATCAGGAGATCATTGTGGCCGTCGATAAGAGGATTCGCAGCCAGTATCTTTTCCGCGCCGGACAGCTGTGGCTTCGTGTAATACTCGATGACTCTGGGCAAAAGCTCTGAGCCGCCATTGATATAAACGGTGATGACTAAAAAGAGGATGAAGACTAGCTGGGCAAAGGTTCTCCAGTTGCTCTCAGATTCCCTGATAACTTGCTGAGGATTCTCATGTAGCACATATCGATTGGATGTTTTATGCTTGTTGTCGCTTTGTGCAGGATTTTCTGACATTGTGTACGACGCTGCACGGCGGTGTATGGGATTTGCAGATGATGTTCAATGCCACAATCGATGCGAATCATGAGATTTGACAGGTATTGACGAATCAGGCCACGAGCTTCGTCCCAACCGGCAAGTTATCGCGTGACTTCCGCAATCTTCGTTCTTGCACCCTTGGCGCCAACACGTGCTTCGGACATATACCTGAGCAACAACAAAAGGTGACAACATCAGAACGATACTTGCCATCATGGCTTTGATCTCAGCCTTCACACTCATTCGGGCAATATCTTTGTTTCACATCACAGCGGCCTACGTGTTCCTCACTGCACCGAAAGTCCTCACCGACCAGAACATTGTCTTCATGCTAGGAGAATCGATGCGACTGGTATGCGTCGCAAAGCCTGCAATCGATTTCGGTTCGCTAATAGCACGTTGAAGCCACATGCAACTTCGTTAGACAAACCATCGGAGGCCTCAGCATTTATTGGAATTCTTCTGGCATTTCTCGGCATCGCAGACTTGACGGCAGCATCTATGGAGGAAGGCATTGCGCTCCATTACTGGCTCTCAAACGTGCCAGTACGACTTGTGTTCCTCTTTGTGCTCACAGCGTATTCCTACCTCTTCAAGGAGGGTGGCGCCTTTGGACCACGCTCGACCACGTTCAGTGACATCCGGATAGGCGAGCCTCTGCAGAATAGTTTGGTATTCTCTTTCGGCTTCATCGAGATTGCCGCCTGGTTCTGGGTATGCGTCGATTTCAGTTCGTCCTCATCGCTCAATTCTAATGCGATCGCAGATCTTTACCAGTCTTCGCGAGGAGCGCGGAAATTTGGCGCGCAGGCGCATCGAGGAACTAAAAGCTGAAGAGGATCGCCTCTGATTGACACGATGCTCCTGAGTCGTGAGTGGGCACTATGCGAGCTCAAGCGGGCTTTTACAGATCGCTAGAGTGGAGAGTGGCACCTTTGCCCAGGCAGAACTGTCAAGTGCTCAGCACCTGTCTCGGTATAGTGCAAGGCATGCACTGCGCCAGGGTTCTAATTGTCTTTGCGAAATGAGAATGTCATTAATAAGCACTACAAGTGCTTAGGACAACCCGGCAAGCGATCAGGCGCGATCATAAAATCACACTGTGCTGCCACTGGATGATCTACGCTTCATTATTCGAAGAGATGACAGGACGCTTAGTGAGACTTGTATTGAGCCATTGATTCCAGTTCTCTTACAGGCAGGCTTGCACGGTACAGGTATCTCTTCGATCTGAACAGGCCGACAGTGTTCATGAGTGCACGGGTGTATATTTGTACTGCCGCGCAAATGCTGCGACAACAGTTGACAATTGTTGACGCTTCTCATTATTGACCACCTTGCCACGCAGATGGCTCTAGGGGTCATCGTGTTTCTCCTCAATCGACCGCACGGCGTGTCCGCAGCGCGTAGCGCGAGTCCAGCGCGTCAGAACGTGGTTCATCATGCAGGGTTGTTCCTAAAATAGCTCTGCTTTGCCGCCAGGAAATCTTCGTGCAGCACTGCGCCCAGTCTTTCAGCCATGAGCAGAGACGGCGCATCCTTCGCGGTCCCCATTCATTGGAAAAGACGGCGTTGCTGCCACCTGTCTCTGTATATTAATGTATTCGATGTTGCAAAACTGGGCTTTGCCTACGTTTCAGGAAAGTCGTCGAAGCTCACGCTTGTCTCACACGGACGGCACTGCTACCAACACCGGGATTTGAACCCTAGCAACCAACACACGCCAAGGTTGAGCCAGTCTGCAAAGACAGGGCTGGGTATCTTCAGTACATCGCGGAAAACATGTATGGCAATTTGTGGTTGAAGCGGGTTTTGATTCCCTTCTGGGTCATCCAGATTGTCTTCGTCATACTTCTAGTTGCCTCGGCCAGCCTGGGCCTGCATTTCCTTGATGATCGGAAAGACTTTGAAGCCGAACAAGGTGAATACGACGATCAGGATGTCCATGGAGCAGTGAAGATTGTGAAGTGAGTGCACTCAGGTCAACTTTTACCCGAGAATCAGACGAAGGCTGACCGGGAACCCCTTCCTAGCGCCGTCATCGCGGTCTATCTAGCGATTTGCTGTGTCACGATCATCTTCGACATCGTGGAAATTGTGTTATACGCACGGAAGAGGCTCAGCCCTGTCACCGCCGTCGTGCTAAACACTATTGCGACTCTTGTCTGGGGCGTGCTGCTCATCCTGTCCATTGTTAGCGCTACCAAAGTCTATGCCTTTGGCTTCATTTGGAACATTGTGGTCTTGTAAGTTCTCGGGTACAGCTCCGTGACAGCTCGCTGACAGCGCTAACCCTTGACAGCGCTGCAGGCCTGGGAAAGTTGATCTACTGCTCTGTCATATTACACCGATTTCGCAAGAATCGCAGTGCTACGCGTGGCGCTTACTCAAATGCACCAGTACAGGTTGAAGCAGGGATTTACTCGAGCTACCCGGACACCGCATACAACCCAGCTCGCGTGAACAACAACCCAGCTGGTGCTCCGCCAGATCCGTTCCGGTCAGTAGCCGATGGCAGGGACCAATGCTTCGGCACTCACTGACTTGGTATACAGAGATCCTTCTCCAGCAGCCCCCCAGCGTCACTCTGGCACTGGCGTAGCGGCGGAATACTACGGCGCACCTGCATATGAGATGCAGCAACAGAGCGGCGGAAGGTACTATTGAGAGTTTGTTGGGTGGCATGATGACCAGCACAGGTTCACGGGGACCAAACGTTGTGATACCTGGATCTCATCAGCATTGGCACCTTGTCGCGGGCCACTAGAGGCCTGTTGAAGTAGAGTTCTCACCAGCACACGAACAGTTCCCAAATCAGACATCCAAGCATTGTCAGAGAGTGAGTACGATGTCTGTCGTGATGCATAAGCCGCGGCCGTTGCCTCGTGCGCATTCTTTCATTTGTGTTTTTCAGGCATTCGATGTGCAGACTGAGATGACGCATCGTATGAGTGCAGCGCAGCACAGTAGGGAAGCCTAGACAACGGCGTCTTCATCATTTCGATCTATACGATAGGGCCACGTGCGTAGATGATGGGGAGGGCCGATGATTGCGTTTGGTCGTTTCAAGATGGAGTACGGTAGTGGGCATCGAGTCAGTGCAGCGAGCGATCATGAAAGACGGCAATTTCACGCGCAAGCTCAATGCGGTTGGCGTGCTGGCCTACTTCTGAATTTCACGTGGCAGTCGTGACGTGCTTGCTGTGCACTCTTGACTCGACGCATGCATCTTCTCGCGTAACTTGCTTTACCAACAAATGCAATCCGAAACTCTCCTGTATCGCATCAAAGATTCGAATGATGTTTGAGCTTGGGCAGCAAAATTCGTTGTTTCTCGATTGATACCGCCGCTGTGGAGAGCTGGCAATATCCGAGCAATGATGCCCAAAACCTGCGCAGATCATTTTATCGCACGTGCAGCCACTGGGCGAAATATAAAAAAAAAACATCCATGATCCTCGACCGACCCCAAGGCAATCGTCGGAAGGCCGATACATCATCATACATGCAGGCAAAGAGACCACCTGCAACTGTTCGCCGTCTCGTTTCGATCGCAGACGAGTGCCACGAATGCGAGACTTCGATGTCGCACGCCAAGCGCGTGGGAGACACGCGGCATCGGAACGTCAGTTGCAGCCAGTGGCATTTGCCTCGTTGTTTCGAGAGATCTTCAGACCCTTGCTCGTGGGAGATACTTGCGCAGACATGTCGCGAAGCGGCTACTGCGCTCAGGCATACATACATCTCTGACAGTCTGAATGGGAGCGGTCCGGCTTGCTTGAAGCAGGGCGGTCGCAACCTTTCGGCACTTGAGGAAGCCGTTGGATGTCATGAATTATTTCCTGTCAGGCAGAAGTCGATGCTGGTCGATGGAGGGCTTGAGCTTGACCAGCATGTTTCGCGAACATGGTGGACATGCACGAGTGGACCCATGTGCTAGTAGACCAGGCATGCACCCTGGGCCAGCACGGGCGAGCTATCACAGAGACTAGTACATGTAGTTCTGCCTACTGGTTCATGGAGTGCGTTTAGACGACTTCGGTCAAGCTTGACATTCCGTGCCGTCGGCATCGCCATGCTTAAAACCGGGGCACCCTTGAGAACTGCCGTTTTCGAAAAGGACCTTGGGCAGGCACGGAAGACCGCGTCACAAGCTGCACAGCGAACATCCTAGTGCACAGTGGGAAAGCCTTGTGTTTCCTCTAGGCTGATGGTTCGATCGTAGCACGACCCAAGGCCAAATGGCTATTCGCTGGTTGGCGCATCTAGTCGCGCCTCACGTAAGAGAGTGCTTGACCCTCCCTCATCCATCAATCTCTGTACCACACTGATCTGCGAACGCTAGCTCCCACACAGCAGCCTTTGCGTTGTCGTTGCATCTGCAGCCACATCCGCCGGTTGCACATAATGACCTCTGGCGCCCCATCAGAACCTACAACCACGGGTTATGCTCCAAACGAGTCAAGAAGAGCTGCAGCTCTGCCAACGCGAGTAGAGGAGCCTTTTGCCAGACAGTACGTCGCCGACCGGAGCGTCGCGTGAGGCTCATGTTATGCTTGACAGCATTCGATGCTAACGGATCATAGACAAAGACTGCAGGACAGAGATCCGTGGGCGGCCTCTCGTCCACCAGCTACGCTCAAGTATGCCAATACCTACCCTGGATCTGCACCAACGACTGCTCACGCATACAAAAGCTTCCCTCCACCGCCGGGTCTAACGGGCGGCAATCGCACCGGTGCGACGTACCCTCCTTTCTCGACAACACAGGCGCAACGCTGGGCTCGCGAGGAATGGTCAAGTCGACCTGCCGCTCCTTACCAAGACCTACAGCTACTTGCAGGCTGGGCAACATCGCCCCTAGCACAACAGTTTCCACAGTCTCAGACGCCAATGCCTCCCGGCAGCGATCGTAGTCCAAGATCTGGCTACTCGGCCTTCCAAACTCCCTGGCCAGGCCCACCTCTCCGTCGCAGCTCCTCGGAGGAGGCCCGAGCAGGACTGGGAGCATATTACGGCGACGCAAACTCGAGCACTGCTAGTCTGCAGAACAAACAGTTCCCACAGAGAAGACCATCCAACAGAGACGAATTCGACGGACCATCCCAGCTGCTCGATAAGCCAGATGACGGCGGCTTCGAACCAAAAGAAGAAGATTTACCCCAGCTTCCTATTACATTGTATGCCCAAGAACAAGACGAAATCCTCTCGAAAGTAAACGACAGACTTTCGCAATGTGCTTTTGACTTCGTGGCGAAGTACCAGTTTCCTATCCCAATAGAACCCGACAAGCGACCTGTCCGAGTACCCGGCGATCGGGAATGGTCTGAGTGGGTCTATCTACTCAAGCGACTCGCAACCAAGAGACGCATTCCCGCGCGAGTCCTTTACAATGGGCAAATCAAACAGCTCATCACGATCTTGGAGAATAGCTTGGAGATGAGACATGCGGCCAAGCATCAGTCGCGGCCGCTGAAGGACGACAGGAACATTCTCCAACTCATCAGCTCTGGACTGCAAGTCGCAAAAATACTGAAGGATGCACCAGCGATGCAATATCTTGACAGCCTCTATATCCAGACGGAGAGGCTCATTCAGAGTCGTAGAGCTCCTGCGACCTCATCCTCTTACTCCTCCATGTAGGTGTGGAGATCCTAGGACAATCCATCCGCGCGACCGAGATCGAGCAACATGTTGTCTTCGTGTGGCTGCGCATCGATATGTGCCCACTGCAGTCGTGTCCAGCAAAATAACGAAGGAGCCGTGTACGCACCCACACAAAGCACGTTGTCGATGAAATGTCCATCATGTGGCTTCATATCATTGCGGCACAGATAATGTATAGTGTTTTACAGTCCAGAGATCAACAATTGGCCATTACAGACATACCAGGCCGGCTTGGATGTCCAACGGCAGGACGTCGCCGGAGTCAGATCTCGATGAATATACGGACCAGCAAGCCGAAGTCAGCATTATCATGATCAGGTGCATCGGATGCTTCTACAGTAGTGATGAAGGTTTAGAGTTTTGACACGGGTGCGCGGTGCTTCGTCGCACAGTAAGGAGCGGGGCGTTGCAGGATCGGAGGAAGGAGCGTTTCATAGATTTTAAGGTTGGGTTAGGACGCGCATATAACAATGCTTGAGACAGCGCATTCAAACCTTGGCAAGGAACGGACAGATATTTTTTCGATATTGATGGCAGCAATACAGATGCGAGGGGAGATACCATTTCTGGAAAGTAGGGCGGACTACCAGCATGTAGTAGGGAAGTGAAGCCAGCAGCTATTAGCATACCTCTTATTTGACTTCTGTTATCTCGAAGTTTGGCAAAATTGCTTCACGAGAATGAAGCGATACTTTCCAGCTGTTCAGATTGGCTGTTTTGCTCGGTCAGGGTTGTCCATGACTCTGCAAGCTTCAGCCTGCCTGTATGCGTTTGCTGTATCTTGTAGTCGCAGCCACGGCAACGCATATGCAGTACGGGACCCTTGGTCTCCTGACCAGCGCAATGGATCAATTAATTGATAATGGCTTGTTGACTGTCGGAACCCGCTTATCTGCAGGCCTGCATGTCCTCTCACCCAGATGTGCCTCTTCACCCGATTCGAGGTCTGTCATGCCCAGCGCCCAATCTGGACCACTGCTCGTGTTCTCGAGAAGCAGATCAATATGTGGTTCGTGCTGCCGTAGACATCGAGCAAGACTTCCTGGACACGGACAGATTCCCCTCTCGCTGTCAATTGCGCAAGACAAGGCTCATGCCACTTGCGAGCACGACATTCGTAATTGGCGCAGCTGGTCGATGCTCATCACGCAAATTATTCATGTGGGGAAGTTGACGAGCCGCTCCTGGTCGTGTCCTGGCCCACCATGGTCGACGATACATTACAGGCACGCAGGCAGCAGCTCGCGGAAGACGCAATGGCGCATCGTGCCCGGCGCAGGCATCGGAAAGCGTATCCGTTAACGAATAATGAAGCATGAACAGTCTTCGATCTAGCATGAGATCTGCATGTTTATGGAATCCAGGTACAGCGGTCACTTCATGCCAGGAGCCCAGACTGTATACGATATGCAGTGGGACATATGCAGCTTGTACCAACGGCCTGGCACTGCTCCACATGACAACTGCATCCTCGGTGCCAGAGATCTAGGCAACGACCACCTACCAAGTTCTCGATGATCATATCCAAGGGCTACGAACGCCTGGGCAATGGCCTGGCCAGAATGAATACGCTCGAGGCGAGCCCGCTGGAGGAAATATTTGATCGTCGTTCAGAGATCCTTCTCGCAGCGCAAACACGTCGCAAGTGTCACGAGACCGCAGCAGCCCATATATCAGAGCTGTGACACGGAACCGACACGCATAGACGATGCTCGTCGGGTCCGTACCTGAACGCACTATACTTCTAAATCGATGCTCGCACAGCTGCTAGAAGCTTATACCGAGTCGAAGATCTGCTCGTCAGATATGCATTTGCTTTCTGTACCTGAGTCAGTCGATCAGATGAAAAGCTTAACATACCTGCTTCGTTGTGGCACCGCCCATCCGGCGAACCTTATGCATATGTTCGACATACACCAGATTCTGCCACTTCTGCCCGACCCACTAATGGCTTCGATTTGAAAGCTGAGCAGGAGGGCAAAGGCAAAACCGCGGCCTGTACTGCTTGTTGTCGAACACGGAAGAGACACGCAGACCCTGATCTCGCAAGCTGAAGTCGCATCAACTCCTGCATTGGCAAAAATCGAATGGGCCGTTGAGAGAGATCCGCTTCTGAGCTCCGCGCCGCTCCCACGGCGAAAAACCCGTTCACCAAGCCCACGCACGCTGCACTGGCAAAGCTCACGCAAAAGCGTTGCATATCCTCGTGCTCATGCTGCAGTAATATGCATCGCTCGCATCTCCTACATGATCTACAGAGCACCATCATCGACGAGCTGACTCATTATATCCAGGATCCCCTACCGAAGTGCAAAAGGCCGCTCAAGCGAGGCGTACCTGAACGGACATGTAGTCACAAAGAGTAAGTTCGCCACGTGCATGCGTTCTGCAAGACATATGCACGATGCACTCCTGCCGGCGCTAACTTGCATGGTACCAGCGCGTCGGGCTCGATGTTCTTGAGGCTATTTGCAGGAAAATCGTTGAAGCTTTGCACTTCTCCTGCAGAATGGCTTCGAGACTTCTTCCTTCACTGACCGCCAGTGATCTGAGATGAACATGGTGCTTCAGGAAGGAGTATTGCCAGCGATGGGGGCCGACAACGGAAACGCCCGGTGGCTGTCGTTATACACTTTTTGCATTTCGTACATCATGTGACCATCTAGCCTGGTTCGGTAGGTATCTACAGCAAACGCCATTGCCACAAGCGCCAAGCACGCCGTCGCTATGCCTGTGAGGATTCAGAGACAGCACATTTACATGCGCTCACGCTGCCTCGGTGCAGCGCGAATGATATTGTCCACTCTGAGCAGCAGCTCTGCGGCTTCGCTGGCACTTGATACTACGGCGCGCTTGAGCTTGTAGCTCTCCACCACACCAAGCTCGCGCATATCTGCAATCCCGCCACCAGGTCGCATCAGATCGAGACCACTCGAAGACATGCCAGAATAGACAGCTTTCCGCAGTCGTGCAACCAGATCGGCAGAATCGAGACCAGCGTTGTCAGCGAGGATGGTAGGTAGTTGTCGAAGAGCTTTGGCGAAGCTATCGACTGCAAGCGCCTTCTTGCCAGCCACGTTCTGTGCTGCCTGGTCCACAGCTTTCGACATGACCATCTCTGCACAGCCGCCGCCGAGCGTTGTCTTCTTTGTTCCCACGGTTTGCGAGAGAACAGCGAGTGCATCGTGTAAACTGCGCTCTGCTTCGTCGAGGAGTTGCTCTGATGAACCTCGAAGCACGACCGTACATGCTCTGCCCGCCGCAACGCCGGAGAAGCGTATCAAGCTGTCCTCGCCGATAATGACCTCTTCTATAACGTCGCAGTGGCCGAGCTTGACGTGTTCTGGGTGGTCGAATGTGGAAGTGATCTCGGCTCCGGTAACTAGAGCTAAACGCTCCACGCCGTCGAAATCTGCGTGCTCGATAGAAGCAATGCCAACGTCCGTGAAGAGTTGCTCAGGCCAGTTGTAGATAAGTTGTCGGTTGACGAAACAGTTAATACCATGTGACTTGATCTTCTCGACTTTGGCCTTCATCTTCTCACGCTCCGCCTTCTCCAATTCTGCAAGCTTGCCTGTACCGTCAACCTTCACCCGGGCGCCAAAGATCTTGACCTTGTCTGTGTCCATAGAAGTGTTTGCGACCAGGATCTTGGCGTTCTCTACTCGCTTTGGTTGACCAGTTCCGAACTTCTTGTCTAAAATGAACCCAGGGTCAAGGTACGAGTCTGACAGCTTGCCACCTGCCTTCTTGATGACCTGGATGTGCGTCAGGTCCGTCGAACCCTTCATACGTAGCACAGCATCTGCCGCAAGTGTTGCGAATTGATCTCGGTCCTGACTCAGCACTTTCGAGCTCAATGTCGTTCGTGCTATCGCAATCAGCTCTTTCCTGAATGCCTCCGGATTTGCGCTGTGATCTGTCGCACTCTCTTCCAACGCCTTCAAGGCTGCTGCGCTTGCTATTCTGTAGCCCTCAATAATGGTCTGTGGATGGATCTTTTGGTTGACCAATTGTTCTGCTTCTCTTAGCAGTTCCGCTGCCAATACTGCCACACTGGTTGTTCCATCCCCTACTTCGTCATCTTGCACTTTCGAGATGTTCACAAGTACTTTTGCTGCCGCGTTGTCGAGAGCGACACTTTTGAGAATTGTTGCACCGTCGTTTGTAACCATAATCTCGCCGGTCGAAGCACTTTGAAGAATCTTGTCCTGTCCTTTCGGTCCGAGAGTCGACTTGACGAGGTCGCCGATGGCGATAGCGCCAACGAAGGCGCTATATCATAGTCAGTACTGTTGTTGGTAAATGCGGAATCTGCTTCTGGAAACTTGCCTAAGACGAGCATTTTCGCCGCGCTCTTCTGTGCTGCCCTCTGCGAATATTTGAGACTGTCAGACGTCAGTATGGCATCAGCTGATTCTTTCCGAAGAGCATACCATGTTGTGCGGTGGACGAAGGAGATATGTCAAAGATGCTCGATTCCCGTCGCGACTTTCCAAAATCTCAAGGTCGTTTCTCGCGTACATGCAGGGATTCTGATCGTGGGGTCGGGCCGCGCTAAAAGCTTACCACCAGGCAGTGTATATAATCCAAAGAATCACTACACTTGACGCTCATTCTATCACGCGAGATAACATCATGCTTTCTGCATACCTGAGATACAGCTGCTGCAGTAAGGTGTTCCGTAGATGTGCGGTTGTGTAAGCTGAGGTCGAACTGGTGGATCCGAAGATAGGAGTAAAGTAACTCTATCGTGAGGACCTAGTGCCCTCGTTGTATCTACTTCTTCGTTGTTATTCCTGTTGCTATCTCTACGACAGTCTAGCAGCTCCTATTCTGAGAGTAAGAGTTGTCTTGAGTCCCTTTGTTCAACACGAACGCTTTCGAAGTCGATAATTGCCTTACAGCAGCGTGGAGGATATAGAGTCTCGTCTATCAATGAACGGCGAAAGAGATTCTGCAACCATTCATCGCATACCTTGTGTTCAGCGCACGCCAGTGTGTCGATGTGCTTCTAATTCCCGTGGTCCCAGCAGGTGTGAATTTGGCCTCGCTCTCTCCGTTCTGTTTGCGAGCTGGCTCACTTACATCAGAAGGTCGCTTCCGCTTGCCAAAGGTGGATCCTAGTGTTGTAGTCAGTCCAGTTCGACTACGTGCTGGCGGCTGGGTCGTATCGTCCACACGGTTGATGGTCATTTCGCAGAACGCAGCCGCTATATTAGACTCGTTGTTCGATGTGGGAAGTGCCGTCACGGCCACATCGCTGCCTGGTGGGTTCACAGCCGTCACACCTGGTGCCGCTGCCATCTCGGCGTGGTTTCCTTCCAGCTTCGCGCTTTCGCTAGGTGGGAGGCCGTCCTCGCAGTCTTCAGCGCGTCTTCGTTTCCCTGTAGTGGTCCGTTTCGATGTCGTAGTATGTTCTGCGTTGGCCGCTGGACGCGGCTCTATGGCATCGGGCTCTCGGACATGCGACTGGCGCGTTGGAGCTGTCTGTGTCATGCGATCTCGTCGCGGATGCCAGCATCGTACTGGAGCTCGACAATGTCTTCGCCAGCCGCAGCTGCACGTATCGCATAGTAGCTAGCAGCGACCAGTACGAGCACGAGATACCGTTGACGCTTCACGTACTTGCGCAATTCAGTCACTGCGACCTGGCGTGCTACTACAGAGTCAGACGGAGCATCGTCTGTGCCGACCTGCTGAGCTTTAGCGCGAAGGTCTTCCATCTGCATCTCGACATTGAGCGCACTGTCTCATCGTCCAAGACGCGCGCCCATGCACGATCCATACTGGCTACACTCGAGTGCTCTAATCGAAGTGCAGAATTTGTTTTCCTGCTTTGTGGTGCTCTCGTGTCATCACCCTTGGCTATCCGTGGCCTTGTGCTACTACGCTTCGTTCACGGATTACCTCAAGCTTGGGATCGGCTTCTAAATTCTTCCCTATGTATAGATCTGTCCGGTAACCAGGTTTGTTCTCCGCAATAACGCTGAGGAGGAATGAGGCGCCTGCATCCTTGCCTTGATGTCTCAAAATATATGCAGCTCTTGTGAGATCATTCAACAGCGCGTTCCGCGAAGCAGGCCTAGCTTTAGTCCAGAGATCGTGCAGGTTGAACTTCTGCTCGATCAAGTTCACCATTGGTTGTGGATCAGGATTGAAAGGATGGTACAGATGTAGTCGAGCGATCTTTTCCGCCTCCGTACATGTGTTCATTATACCCCATAAGGGTGCACAGTTCATATGATATCCGAACAAATCGGGATCGTAAACGGGACATTCAGGGTGCATCAAAAGCTCGTGAACCACACGAACACTTCCGCGGAGAGGCATGCGTCTCTTGTACCCATGTGACGCACACGTTTCTACACATCTTTTGAAGCACCGCAGAGCTGGTTCTGGGCTTCGAGCCCCACCCCATTGCCAGTGAGCATAGACAAGCCCACCCAAAACTTGCGGTTTCCAGTGAAATTGTAGCTGCGAAACGGTACCCACCCACGTCCAAACATACTCTTCAAGACCTTCGCCCATCAGCGCCCGCATCAGCAGATGATTGAATCCATCTCCTCTCAACAAGGTTGGCCATTTGTCCTGTCGTTGACTCCATATCCATGCCAGGACGCGGCCTCCTGCCTTTTCTTCGCGCAGACGTGCTCTCTGTTCTGCTAAAGACAGGCCTTCACTGTCTTTCTTGCTGTGTTCGAGTACTGCCCATGCGTCTTCCAAAGTGGCTGTGCCAGCATCGGCACGATGCGTGAGATCGGCAGGAGATATGCGCGGACGTTTTGGTCGGAATGGCAGGTCTTCCGTGAACGGATCGTGGTAGTTCTGCCTAGTCAATGCAGAAAGGTATCTGCTCGATCGTGGCCTCCTCAAGCAAGAGAAGGGCGACGTGGAAGAACTCACAAAGCTTGATCTGCTCACTTGAGGCAAGGAGCAATATGCGCTCGACGAGGAGAGGTGACGAAGCATACCACATGCAGGCAAGGCATGTACAGTACGAATCGAAGCAAGCAGCTGAACGTTCCGGAGGTTTGTGGTACAGCTTTACGAGCAGTTCTACTAATATTTGATGAGGATGATCCACCAGTGCAGCAGGCAGGCCTCGGCATACATCAATTGAGTTCCAACTGCTACCCACTTTCCGCACACGGATGTCATGCATGGTCTCTCATGTTCATTTTCCTCCTGTATGCAAACACTTTCGTCGTGGCGGGAGACTCAGGTGTAGAGCGTGCAGTTGCGCCGACAATAACCACACACTCGCGGCAATGGCAGCCAGCATCGGACGATCCACAACTGTTGACGTCGTGTTGCTGCCGACATTGAAGAGCTGCTTACTCAACCTCCCAGCATCGCTCGTTGCGCTTCTATTGAACTCGAACGTAGTCGCTCAGAACGTCGTGGTCGAAGTGCAGTGGCGCCAGAGCGCACCTTCAAGCCAGGATCAACAGCGAGGCAAGCCGGCCAGCACAACACAGATCGCGTTTTTGGGATGGACGGGCATGCAGTCACAGTTCAAGCTTGCGCCTCTGGTAGGCAGAGAAGGAGTACGAAGTGGCGGCAGGCAAGAGCAGGATGTACCAACAATAGAGGTCGATGCGACTTTTGCGAGACGTCTGGGTCTGAGCGAGGGCGTGAAGGTGGGCTTCCTCAGAGGGACGATATATCGCTGTAGGCTGATGTGGTAGGTAGGCCAATGTATCACTGCATGTAGATCCGCCACAAGCACATACTGTCAACATTGAGCCTCTCACGCCGACCGACTGGGAGAGTAAGTCTCACGCCATAGACCGAGGCCGTTCTGGTCACTGACTTCAGCCTGCAGTAATTGAGCTGCATTCCTCCTTCCTGGAGATGAACTTTCTTTCTCAAGTCCGAGCACTTCCAAACCCGGCAGCGGGCCAGAGCCATCCTCTCACATTGCATTTGACGCCCACTAGCACTGCTAATATAACAGTCACTTCCCTTACGCCAGCCGCAGCAAGCACGCAGTCGTTTGTCAAGATCTCCCCAGATGCCGAAGTCATAGTGGCGCCAAAGACCAGAGAGAGGTCGAAAATGAGCAGTTCGAGAGACAACCGTAGCACAGCCAGTGCGGGCGCGCGGAGTGCTGGTGGCAGGAGCACGAGGAGTCAAGTCCGACATCGCAGTACCCACGATAATGAAAAGGCAAGGCCGCCACTATTTCTGCGAGGTGTCACTCGAAGCTTGAGCAGTGAGTGGTTTGAAGACGGTGGCGACGACTTGAAAGATGAGGGACTGCGTGTATGGCTAGACCGCGAGCACTTGCTTTCGAAGACACTGCGAGGCGTCGCTTGGATCGCCGCGACTGTGATCAAACCTGCTGGGCTACAAGAACCGGTCGACCCTCAAAGCCAGCCGACACCCGATCAACAGCCGGCAGCGAAAGTGGTTGCAAAGCTATGCGTTTGGGAAGATGCACCGGATAGCAGGCACGTGGCACTCTCTTCCGTGCTTTGTGCTGCGCTTGGAGCTGACAACATGGTGGGAGGAATCGTTCGCATCGAACCAGCCCCTGCGCCACTACCACGCACCGCATCTGCCATGAAGGAGCCTTCCACTCAAGCGAGCAAAGATGCCATCGTGAAACGATTGAAGATCACGCCTTTCACGCCGTCGCAAGCAGACAAGAAATCATCGAGTATCAAGTTCGGCGGCAAGTCAAAGACTGAGAGTGAAGAGGCTATTCAATTATTAAAGTCCATTTTTGGCAAAAGTATCCTCGAAGGTCCACTGACTGATGGCATGCTTCTTCCGCCGCAAGACAACTGGCCTGGAGGCATATTGGACTTCGAACCTGCGCCACCTGGAGATCCTGCAAAAGCCAGGACGAACTGGCTCATCGGAGGCGAAAGGAAGCTGGAGATGTCGATGCAACCAGAAACAGCACGCCAAAGGGGAGCGTCGTGGCCGCCCGGCGAACCTCTGCCAGAAGAAGTACCACAAATGGTTGGCATCGACTCTACCATCCAGCAAACACGCAAAAGCTTGCTTCATAACTCATCAGTACTGCTTACGGGAGGCTTGGGCTCTGGCAAGACATCTCTATCGCAACTACTTGCGCACGAGCTTCGCAATGACTATCTATATAACACGATCTACTTCTCTTGCCGCAAGCTCGCCACGGATGAGATACGAGTGAAGATGATCAAAGATACCCTACATAGAGTCTTTGCTTCAGCATCATGGGGAGCCCGCCTGGGTGGTAGAGCTTTGGTCATACTAGACGACATAGACAAGCTCTGTCCTGCCGAGACCGAGCTAGAGCAGGGCTCGAACGGCAAGAGCCGGCAGGTTTCAGAGTTACTCGGCCCAATTGTTCGCGAGTGGTGTAGTCGCGATCACAACGTAGTAATGCTCGCGACTGCTCAGAGTAAGGAGGCTATGAACAACGTTGTGATCGGTGGTCATGTAGTGAGAGACATAATTGCGCTCAAGGCTCCAAGCAAAGATGGCCGCAGGAAAGTGCTTG
Source organism: Passalora sequoiae (assembly GCA_013248845.1). NCBI lineage: Eukaryota > Fungi > Ascomycota > Dothideomycetes > Mycosphaerellales > Mycosphaerellaceae > Passalora > Passalora sequoiae. The sequence goes on from WSQC01000022.1 coordinate 148,898, forward strand.
AGCTGTTGGTGAAGCAGGCGCAGAAGACGACCAGCACCAACGATGGGACCGGGACCGCTTTGCGAAACGGGAGCGCCGCAAATGAATGGATGGATGGGTCAGACGGTGAAGTGGATCCAAGACCTGAGTCTTCTGGCGGAGCCGGCAGCGATGGTTTCGATCTCGATTCCGACCTGGACCTCTTACAGATCGCCGGCCAGACTGACGGCTATATGCCAGGCGACTTGGCACTATTGGTTTCTCGAGCCAGAAGTGAGGCACTGATACGCGCAGTATCAAGCGACAATGATTCGGACGACATTACGCTTGCGGCCGATGACTTTGCGGCTGCATTGAAAGGATTCACACCTGCATCGCTTCGTGGTGTTACCTTGCAAGCCTCCACCACTACGTTTGCAGCCATCGGAGGCCTGAAGGAGACTCGCCAGACTCTGCTCGAGACACTTCAGTATCCAACTACCTATGCGCCGCTTTTCGCGAAATGCCCACTTCGTCTACGCTCCGGTCTGTTGCTCTATGGCTATCCAGGATGTGGCAAAACACTGCTTGCTTCTGCTGTGGCAGGAGAATGTGGTCTGAACTTTATATCGGTCAAGGGACCGGAGATCTTGAACAAGTACATTGGTGCTTCTGAGAAGTCCGTTCGGGATCTATTCGAGCGCGCCGAAGCTGCGAAGCCATGCGTACTCTTCTTCGACGAGTTCGACTCGATCGCGCCGAAGCGTGGTCATGATTCTACTGGTGTGACAGATCGTGTCGTCAACATGCTGCTCACCATGATGGATGGTGCCGAAGGCCTTAGTGGCGTCTATGTCCTTGCAGCAACAAGCAGACCTGACCTTATTGATCCTGCTTTGCTGCGTCCTGGACGTCTGGACAAGTCTCTGATCTGCGACATGCCCAACGAAGAAGACCGTCTTGATATCCTTAAAGCCATCAGCAAGAAGCTACACTTAGATGCTGGACTCATCGAAGAACACAACGCTGGCCCGCAATCGCTGGCGGAAGTCGCTCGTCGCACGCAAGGTTATTCCGGCGCCGATTTGCAGGCGGTCATGTACAATGCTCATCTGGAAGCGATCCACGACGTACTTGGGCCGTCAGCAGACTCCGCAGGGCAGGAGATAGGCAAGAAGAAGAATGATGGCCGTGGACGTGGCGGTAGTGGCAGCAAGCATCACGACTTCACATACTTTCGACTCGGTGATGTCGGCAGCACCGCAGACGCTGCACAACAGACTCAAGCACAAATATCAGCCACTCGCGCCGAGATCGCTACAAAGCTCGCAGCGCTGCAGCTTGTAAAACGCAAAGCCAAGGCTGAGCGACATGCCGCGCAAGGGAGACCCAACTCAGCCATAGGACATCATCAGGTCAACGGTACCAGACCTGGATCTGGAGGACAAACTGAGAGTGCTGAGCCAATAATTTCCTGGAAGCATTTGCAGAAGAGTCTGCAGGAAACACGGAGCTCAATTAGTTCTCAGGAACAGCGTCGTTTGGCCAAGATATATAAGGAGTTCGTCGTTGGACGGAACGGAGATATGCAAGACGGACAAGGCGGCAGTGAGGTCGGCGGCCGGACTAGCCTGATGTGAACGAGACTCGCCATGAGATATGCCTCCGCTCACTGCGCCGCAGTCTCTGGGCATGAGGGGGCTCTAGTGCTGTTCGAGATACTGTCCCGGATGACACCTGTTATCAGCTCCGCAACCTCCACCGCATGCATTCACATGGCATGACTGGTGTCCAGCTTCCGTGCCTGAAACGCATGCAATGTCCCAGCATTGTATCGCAGGAGGAGTCTGGCCACGGAGGTTAGCTTGGCGAATTTTCACCTAACCTCCCACGACACCTACGAGCTCCTGGTTTTGTCCGTCACTGCTGGGATGGCATCTTCGATCGCTGCCGCACCCGCCACCGCAACCGTTGGACTGGCAGAATTGATGGTTGCCTGGGATGCAGGTTATGTCCCAGCATTGCATGCCGATGCTTGCCTGAGTGCCACTGTTAGCCGTAGCCCAGATTCCTGACGGCGAATCTATCCACTCACAGCATGTTCGAGCGCCTCTCTTGGCTGCACGCGCAAGGACGATTTGGTTTCCTTGGGCAGATGGGGCATTTGGGCACCAAGGACGCTCGTGGCGACTATGAGGATGGCGCCGCCTGTAACGATGCACCTCATGTTGGAATGGCTTCGGGTTTGTGTATACCGCTGGCCTGCGAGCTTTCTTAGGATATTACAGAGGCGAGAGTATGAGTTCAGCTTGGAGGCTTTGTACGATTGTGGGTCTCCAAGAATGAAGCTTTGCTGACCATTGCACGGTAATAGAAGTATCACCAATGACCGCACATGGTAAGCAGTCTTACAGTACTGGCACACGGCCAAAAGCAATAACATAGCATTTGTCTATCGGTTGTGCCGACGGCCTTGCACGCCTGCCTGCATTCATTCGACAGAAGCATCAAGGGGCAGGGTTTTGTGTAGCGCATCGATCATACCTTGGACCATTCGTTTACCACTCAGCAGCGGTTTCCAATACAGCTTCTTCTCAACCAGGACGGCCGAATCTCATAGCCGAGCAAAGATGCTCGGCACTTCGCCCGTCGCGTCTCACATCACAACACCAATGCACACTGCTTCGACACGTTGGAATGATCTTCCTCCGAGTTGCACAACATGGTCTACCCGTCTGGCACTTATTCATGAAAGACAACTATCGGAGCCTGTACGAGTTTCCTGGAAGCTACCAAACATTACTCGCGGCGAAGCTACTCCAGCGTACGATCTCGAGAATGATTTTGTAGTCACAGTATGTACGGCTTGCAAAGCACGCCTCGTGAATATTGTCGAAACAAAGACCAGAGCATACATATCTCGGTCTCAATGGCACGAGGATGTGAAGCACCTGGCGCTTACTGTAGTTCCCGGCATGTGGAGCAGTGTATGGTAACGCAACCTCTCAGAATCGCATAAATGCCCGCACCATCAACATATATGTATGAATCTCAAACAGAACAAAAAGAAAAGGGAAGCAAAAAGTTTTCTTAGCAGAACAAGGAATTGAACCTCGCCTTCGCTCAGGTACTGACGACTTATGCGATGCGCCGACTTTCGCATAGTAAGAGAATGAATACTAGCTAGGCCCCTTCGCGCGTGCGACCGCTACACTATTCCGCCTGGAATATATGGACTTTAGATGCGAATATATAGCTTCGATTATTTTATTGCTATAGCGATTGGAGAAAGCGGTGCTGTTATGGAGGTGAGAAAAAGTGGGTACGGTAGCTTGGCTTGTTGGCACCAGGTGGTTCGGGAGGTAATAAGGCTGACAATTGTCAGTGTAGCTTGATTCTATTTGGTGGCCTTTGCTGAGACATCGGTAACTATCTCGTCCCACGCTTCAGAGACGATTTGGCGTATGGCGATTTCAATGATAAGAGCAGGGCTGAGCATGCGAATGGATCATGACCGGAACCCTCAGGGTCTGATTCCTACCCTTCATAGCGGTAGGGTCATTGAGCACACTTCAGAATTCGAGCATATGGCCATCCTACAATGACAAGCAGATCCCCTTCTCCAGAGAAAGTGATCCAGAGAAAGTGATCCAGAAATCGATGCCAAAAAGCACCCACTGGAGATGACCACAATTTTCCAGGATCCTTCCCAGTCTACTCTATCAGGCATCACATCCTCTCATGCCCAAAACAACACTGCCATACAGCTCCATATCGTACGAGCAGCGCCAAGGCCATACTCGTGCGCCAGCCAACACCACGTATCCGGCGCCACATGCTTCAACGCTTTCCGTAATTCGAATAATCATTGTACCCTCGCCGGCACAGGTGCGATCATACTCACGATAGACCCCTTCCTTTTGCCAACCACCACATCCACAATGAAGCTTCGTCCTGCCACTACCAAAAGAGCAACATTACTTCTCAGACATGTGCCTGCTCATTTGAAGGCCTGCCGGCCGTTGTCGTCAAGCACAGCAGGCTTTGCCCGAGCAAAACAGATAGTCCAGCAAGTACCGATTTGGATCAGTCCGCACGTCGTCAACATCGAAGAGCGCACTCTTCGCAGCGGAGTGAGGCTTACAGATGCTTACAATAGACCTCGACTCGGTGAATAATGAGAGAAGACGTTGAATCGCAACCAAACCATCACGACGGCTTCAATCCGCAGCATCAGCACTGCTTCACTCTTCATTAAGTATGTAGCGCTTCGAGCTATCTCCGTAGAGTCTATGTTACCGAAGCATGCCTCCAGTCACGACGGCACAGCCATATCCGTGAATCATAATTTCTACTCGTCGTCTGAGTACTCCACCATAACTGTGCCCTGCTTCAAATTGGCCTCAGCAATCGATGTGTCTAGACCCACATCCATGAGATTCTTGCCCAGAGCGATAAGCTGAAATTCTGAAGCTCCAGAGTGACCTTCGATGGGAGATGCCTTCAGCCACTCGTAGATGCGTCGAACAGTGTCATCCAAGTTGAAACGACGCACGACGCGCCCGCCAGAATAGCGAAATTGGATTCTAGTCGTGTCTGGTCCGGTTGAGGTCGGCTCTTCATGAGGGTTCGTCGAAGAGATGCGCGAAAAAGCCGTATCTTGTTGGGCAGGCGCGCTGGGCGCTTCCACTACGTCTTCGACGTCCATGCCCTCGTCGGCACCGACAGGCGCCTTGCCCTTGCCGCTGAACTCAACGCTCTTTGTGAGAGCGTCGGGATCGTCTTCCTTCTTCGCTCCTGCGCCGTTCGCCATACTGGCCTGCATTGCCATTTCGAGCATTTCCTCTTCGCTCATAGCAGCGACGTCCTTCTTACTCTCCTTGCGCTGCTTCTGTACGGGGTTTTTCTTGGCCATTGACAAACTATATCGATCAAGGAATTCGTGTAGGTCCATAAGAAAGTCGGAGGCCTTGGGTGCGGGACTACCGCTCCACGTCTTTACTTGCTCTCCGGTACGTGGATCGATGATAGCGATGTGAGGGTACGCATCGTCATCATCACGCGTGTTGACCATGTAGTATTGAATAAACTCGTTGCCGCGTGGATCGTCTTTGTTGTATTGGAGAAAGATGAAGTGCTCTCTGATTGTTTCCCGGATCGACTCATTCTTCCAGATATCGCGGTTTAAAACCTGGCAATCGAAGATCGATGGGTTCTGCACGTTGACCAAGATCCACTTCTCACTCTCTTTGCCTTCATCTCTTGCTTCTGAAAACGACCACCCACTGATCAGGTCGAAGGGTGGTCTAAAGAGCTCAGCAAGGTGGTTTGACTTTGTAGACTGTGACGATTGACCTCCAGTAGCTCGCGCAAGAGCCTGTCGGCGAGCCTCAGGGTCTGCGTTATCATCGTTGTTCCAGATGGCAGCGGTCGAACGCTGGTTGAATATGCCAGGCGCTGCACCACGGCCAGCTGCTCGATGCTGACGATTGAACATCTGCTGTGCTATAGCTGCTTGCATCTCTCCAGGATCTTGACGCCAATCGTGACTGCCAGGGCCAACCAGTGTCTCGGTCGTCCGTGCCATGGGTGCTCTCACGCCATCCTCATCGAGTCCTGATTCTCCTGCTCCTCTGTTGCTCCCACCGCCACCGTACATCTCTTCTTGTAATCGTCGTGCCATTGCCTCATCGTCTTCCACTGAAGGTCCTCCTTGCTGTGCTGGCCTACTGCTCGTTTCTTGCACATCGTCATCATCGAGATCGAGTTCATCGTCGTCGCTGTCTAGCGTGATTGGTCGCTCACGATTCGAGGGTGCAGCAGGCGCTGGCTGCGTGGGTGCTGCTGAAGGTGCACCAAGATCTGGGTTCTCGAAGAATAGTGATGTGGCTGCCTCTACATTGCCGTCTGCTAGTTGTAAGTACCGCTGTGCCTGGGAGTCCATAGTCAATAAGCCGTTTGAAATCTGCCCTTTTCTGCTATGCTTGCGTACCTGTTCAGTCGTGCCACCGGTGAAGGCGACGAACGTTGAGATACTCTCGTCCATCGTGTCGAGCTCGCAACGCAAATGCTCAAAGCTTCTCGCGGTCGCTGGGCCACAGTACTCGCGCCGGTCACAGAAGGATATGAGGAGGCCTTGGTGTTTCTGCGAAAGGCTTCGACTGCTTCGAGGTTGTTCTGCTCGACAAAGCTTCGGAGGTCGTGATGTGGTTGGAAGATCTGCCTTCAAGAGTTGTCGTATGTGCTAGTGGCAAGAGCAACGCTGGAGGTAGAGTTGACCGACGTTATTTCGAAGGTGAATGTGTTCTAACGGTGCACACAGAAGGCAAGCAAAAAGATGAGCGTTTGGTGTTCAGGTTGTCTTGCGCATGCCCGCGTTCGTCATCGCGCGATTGCCAGGTCAGGGACGGAGCTCTGTTTCTACACATGTGAAACAACTGTTTTCTTAAGTTCAGTAGAACGATTTTCTCGAATAACAACACGAACAAGCCTCGAACAGTCTACGAACAACTCATAAATACTTAGGTAGGTTATTAAGTCTACTTATCGCCTATAAATCCCTTTACCTTGTCCTTTATCGCCTTATAGGTATTATATATCTTACCTATATTACTATTAATCTTACTAACCTTAGCCTCTAATACCGCTAATCTTGTTATTAGTGTTTCTACCTACGCCTCTAGCGCCTTATTCTACTACTCGAGGGTAGTAACTCGGTACTCGTTAGGAATAGGTAGTAGTAGTAGTAGTAGTAGTAGTAGTAGTAGTAGTAGTAGCGGCGCTAGTAGTAGGTCTTTAAGACGACTATAAGTAGACTTACCCTTTATACGAAAGAATACGTATACCTCGTCGCTACTACTAAGGATTCTATATAGGTTGCCTAATAGCGGAGGACGCGAACACCTAATAGTCTATTAGCGAACAGTACTACGAATACCCTAAGAATACTTACTAGCTATAGGGAACTTTATAGTTAACCCTATTAGAAGTCTTAACTATACGCTATACGGTATGATACTTTCGTAGCGATCGGGATACTACCTTATACTTCGTCGTATTACTAGATATATAGTCGTCTAACTAATTATCCTATACCGCCTACGATACTAAGTAGTACTAACCGGCTACTTATAGGCGGTTAAAGGAGGCGGCGGCGGTAGCACGACTAGTAGCTACGGCGGCTTCGGTAGCGGGTATAGTAGTAGTAGTAGTAGTAGTAGTAGTAGTAGTAGTAGTAGTAGTAGTAGTAGTAGTAGTAGTAGTAGTAGTAGTAGTAGTAGTAGTAGTAGTAGTAGTAGTAGTAGTAGTAGTAGTAGTAGTAGTAGTAGTAGTAGTAGTAGTAGTAGTAGTAGTAGTAGTAGTAGTAGTAGTAGTAGTAGTAGTAGTAGTAGTAGTAGTAGTAGTAGTAGTAGTAGTAGTAGTAGTAGTAGTAGTAGTAGTAGTAGTAGTAGTAGTAGTAGTAGTAGTAGTAGTAGTAGTAGTAGTAGTAGTAGTAGTAGTAGTAGTAGTAGTAGTAGTAGTAGTAGTAGTAGTAATAGTAGTAATAGCGGTAATAGTAATAATAGTAGTAGTAGTAGTAGTAGTAGTAGTAGTAGTAGTAGTAGTAGTAGTAGTAGTAGCGATACTACTAAGGGAAATAAGGAACGAGAGCGCGAATAGTAAGTAAGTAAAGCGCGAATAGGTAAGCGAACGTTAAGCGAATAATAGAAGGTACGTAAACAATAGTAGGAAAAGTAAAGCGAATTTTTATATACGAATTTCGAACAATATACGAATAGCGCACGAATAGCTAACTATAAGCTTAGTTTCTAGTAATAAAATCGCCCTTAGTATTACGCTTCCTCTATCCCCTACGTAGCGGTCGCTATATATTCGTAGTAGCGTTCGTAACCTCCTTACCCTTACCCTTATCCTAACCCCGATTCTAATCCTAATTCTGATTCCTTAAAGCCTTCGCTCTTAGCTTCGGCGGTATAGGCGTTAGTAGTGTAGGCGTTGATAGTATAGGCGTTAACGGCGAATATGTTAGTAAAGGCCGCGGCGAAGGCTACGGTAAAGGCTATAGTAAAGGCGTATTCTAGATTTCTATACTCCTAGCCGCGGCCGCGCTATTCGTATCTATATTCGTGTCTATATTCGTGTCTATATTTATTAGATCGAGGAATTCCGGCGGTACTAATAGGTCTACGATTCGTGTCTACTATAAACTAACCTCGCGAGGTCGCTACTAAAGCGGTAACTATAATACCTCCTATTTGATTCTAATTATAGAGCTATTCGATTCCGTTCGTAGTAGTGTTCGTAGTGCCGCTAGTATCGCTATCGGTATTACTATATCCGGCGATAATATATATTTTCGCTCGTTAGTCCGCGACTTTCGATCTATCTAGAACACGGCGATTACGAATTAGTATCGAGGAGTTTGCCCCTTTATAGCGGTCTTCGTAAAGGGTATAAGTTTCTCCGCTAATATCGGAGTATCTAAAGCTCGTAGACTAATAAAGTTAGGCGTATACTACTCGAGTTCGTCCTATCTATCGATATAGCCGCCGATTAACTAGTGATTATAGTAGTCCGTAACGGAGGTCGGATCGAATTAATTTAGAAGGCTAGTAAGAAGGAAATCTCGTAGGCTTATATCGCTACGGATAAACTACTACTCTATCTAACTATCTAAAGTAGAAGGAACATATAGGCGAGGTACCTAGTATAAGCGCTCTCCGCTACGCTCTACCCTTATATACTATATATATATCTTCGTCTCGCTCTAGATCTTTAGTACTACCGGTATACCTACCTTCCTACTCTTTAGCGAACTCGTCGTCGGTAGCGTAGCCTAGCGTAATAATAGCGGCCGGCTACCTACTAAGAATACGCTATAAATAGGCGTACGACGATAAGATTCGGCTTCGTCGACAATCGATAGGAATCGAATACTACCGCTAGTCGCGCCGCTAGTCGCGCTACCGTTCGCGCTACCGTTCGCGCTACCGTTCGCGCTACCGTTCGCGTTACTATTCGCGCTACCGTTCGTATCGTCCGGATCGGATCTAGCTATACTAAACGGCGTATAACCGCGCCGTATAGCTAGAAGTATATTCGTGTCTATATTCGTCGGCCTATTCGTAGGGGTAGCTATCGAATTACGCGTAAAGGATTACGACGACGGCTAGGTAGGATTCCGTCCGCCGTATAAGCCGTAGAATATATATATAGCGAAGAGCTTCGTATACTCGACGCTAGTCTATAGGCAGAACTTAGACTATAGTTCGTTTAATATTATTCGCGTATTATACGCGGAAGTATTCGCGTATTGTTTTTAAATATATAGGCGTATTATACGTACGGAGGCTTAGGGTATTTATTTACCTTTATAACGCGCTAGCCGTACTAAGAGACGCTCGCGGTATGTTCGCGGCTATATTTGTAGCCGCGCTAGCGTAGTATACCTTTAAGGCTACCTAGGTACTCCTTACGCGTAATATACCTATATATTTAAGAATAATAACGCGCTAGCGGTACTAAGCGTCGCTCGCGGTCCGTCCCCGGCGACGTTCGCGGCCGCGCTAGCGCGTTATTATTTTCGAATATATAGGCGTATTATACGTAAGGAGTGCCTAGGTAGGCTAGGTATGTTTTTTTACCTCTATAACGCGCTAGCGGTACTAAGAGACGCTCGCGGCGTATTCGCGGCTATATTCGCGGCCGCGCTAGCGTATTCTAAATGTAAATAAATATCCCTAGCCTACCTAGGTACTCCTTACGCACAATACGCCTATATATTCGAAAATAACAACGCGCTAGCGCGGCTAAGAGGCGCTCGTAGTATGTTCGCGGCGACGTTCGTAGCTACGCTAGCGGATTCCTCGAAAATAGCGACGCTCCTACTACCTACGAATAGCGACGCTCCTACCTACGAATAGCGACGCTCCTACCTACGAATAGCGACTATTCGTTCGGCTTTATTATATTAGAAGACGTAGCTACTAGAGGCGTAGGCGTAGGCGTAGGTAGGCGTCTATCTACGATACTAGAGTACCTACGCGGTATTATTAAGATCCTCGTATACGCCGGAACTAGTCGCTCTACGATCGTCGATACGCTCTTCGATAGCTATAGTATATCTATTACGACGCGTACCCTATAGCGCCGTATCCGCGACTAGGGCCTCCCTAATTCTAAGCGACCGCCTATCGTTAATATACCCCTTCTATGCTAACGAATCGTCTATATATTCTATATCCTTCGCCTTACCGATAACGAGACTAGTACGATACTTAACTTCGATAGGTATAACATTAACGCTCGGTAGATAGCTAAGTATCGGAAGAAGATAGGCCTATATAAGCGTATAGAAGCTAGTTAGAGGGTATAGGTAGAATAGTATATTACTAAGGTATTATAGAAAGAGCTAGATAATAGTAATATTACGGATTTTAGTAGGCGGTTACTATATGTTTATATACGCTAGAAGTATAATATCGTTAGCCGTAATCGGCTCTATAACGTACTTATTATATTAAGTCTAGAGGCTATTAAGATAAGGAGACTACGGTAGCGGTAGTACTATATACTAGGCCTACGAGCTAATAGGCTAGGTTATATATACTCTATAGATACGTACTATAAACTAGAGTATTAGGGCTTCTAGGTATATACCTATATCGACTACTTCTCGCGATTTATCGTATAGATATATATCGGAGTTTCTAGTCGGTCCTAGGTCTCTATATAGGTATAATATATCCGAACCGTATTAGCTAGTAATACTATATAAGTACGATTAGTACTACGGTTAGTACTACGAACGGGCTACGAACGGGCTACGAACGGGCTACGAACGGGCTACGAACGGGCTACTAACGGTATAGTCTACGTATCGTTTAAACGGACCGTAGTAGAGAGACTCGGTATACGGCGGACGCGTATCTTACGCTACGAAGATAGACGTATTTAGGCTCTAAGGTTAGTTAGTAGTACGAACGGCTATACGAACGTATAGCTAATAGCGATATAGCCTCTAATATAGGACGACTACTTCCGGTATAGTATAAGTAAGATAAATTAGCGTATTAAGATATAGTAGCGGTAGTTATTCTTATATACTAGCTTATAGCGCGAGTTCTTCGAAGAACTTAGCCGCGACGGGGACTATATTCGAACTAGGTACGTATTGAACGGATAGCTATACGAACGGCTATACGAACGGCTATACGAGTATAGCGAGCGTAGCGAGCGTAGCACGAATAGCTTTACGAGCGTAGCGCGAATAGTACGAATAGCTTTACGAGCGTAGTACGCGTAGTACGAATAGCTTTACGAGCGTAGTACGAATAGTACGAATAGCTTTACGAGCGTAGCGAGCATAGTACGAGTAGCTTTATAAACGAATAGCTAATACGTATTATAGAAAGAGCGATCGGATCGTACTACTCTTTATCTATATACTAATCCTACGATAGGTTATTACTAAGTATGTCGATACCTAGAATATATATCGCATCCGGAAGCAGAAGAATAGGCCTTATACTATTAGCGGTGTTCCCTTTATACTATACTACTATCTAGAGTAGTCGGGCTTCTAGTAGCGTAGTATCTACTATCTACTAGAGCTCGTTATATCTATATAGTTAGACCTCGAGGGCTTTAATATACATAAATACCTCCCCTAGTAGACGATAGAGTAGTACTATTCCGCGTATATTGTATAGATATAGCCTAGTACCGGCACCGTCTTATATACTAAGGTAGACGAGAACTAGGATAGGCTCTATCTATAGGTATATCGGTATCTACGTAATAAGCTTCGAGCCTACTTCTAGCTATTCGGTAAAGATAGGCTTTATAAAACGTAGAGGCTAGGTACGGACTAGCGGCCTAATCTAGCGAACGAACGGCTTCGTAAAGAAGCTAATAAACCGCCGTTCGAGGGTAACGAGGAAGGATAGCCCTGTTCGTAGCGTGTTCGCTACGCTATTTATTATAGTAGTAGTTATAGTAGTAGTAGTAGATCGGTACCCTATATATCGTAATTCGACTATCCGTAGCTTATTCGTAGGTAGTTCGCTTTAAGACTTATATATAGCCTACTTATACTTATGTACTATCGACCTACCGATTTATATTACGTATAACTAGCGTGTTGTGCGAATATATAAGGAAAGTAATAGATAGCTAGGTACTAAGAATATCGTTTTTTAACTATTCGTAGCTTATTCGTAGGCGATTCGCTCTAAGACTCTTACACAACCTACCTGTACTTATAACCTATCGATCTATACATTAATATATATAGATCTCGGTGTGTTGTACGAACAAATATACGAACACGCTACGATCAGACCGGATTTAGAGTTTTAGAGTTTTAGGATTTGAGTTGTTTCACATGTGTACATCGGGAGCTCCCTATCAGGGCGCTCGGGCTCGGCACAGGAAGGCAAGGCCCCCCCACCAAGGATTCAACGACCAAGCTTCAGGTTAGTCTACTAGCTTGTCATACTCATACGCTGTCCGTATCTATGAGTGCATATGGCCCTAAGGTGTATAGTGACATATGATATGTTGCCGACATGCAGATATGCCGATTATGTTGCTGTCGTTCAGTTGGGAGTCGGCACATCGACAATGGAAAAGTTTTGGTCGACGAGAAGTGTTGAGCTATGTGGAGCAGAAGACGTATCCATCTATACAAAAACGCCATGATAATGCCTATACATACGAAACCGTTTAGATTAGTCCACGTGCGCGCCTTCAAAATGCCTCTGTACACCAACGAGTGACCTTTTCAAAGGTCCTCTGTCTTACAGCTCCATGTCTTCATCCATTCCTCCATGCATACCCACAAAGTGCTGCTGGTGAGCCTGCTGGTTCATTCTCTCCCAATCTGCGTGACATCGAATCTGCTCGATCATGCCATACTGATCCTCCATAGCAGCTTGCTGCACAGTGGCCTCGTAGGTTGGGGCTGACCACAATCCGGCTGCTGCATATACAGGCTCTACCGCTCGTGGCGACGCCGCACCACGAGCTGCTGCAATCTCGTAACCGTTCACGATATATGGCTCAGCTTCTGTCGGCTTGTTCGTGGCCGTGTTGGCAGCTATGCTAGCTGCTCGCATCCTTGCCGCTGGCGGAAATCCATTGAAGCCAGGTCCGTCACCTATAGGACTGACGGGCTCGCGAACATACATGTCAAGCATGTGCTCCTCGTGCTGTGTCCTTCCATGCTGCATTTGCTGTTCATACCTTTGCCTAGCCTCGTGCTCCTCCCTCTCCACACTCGTCTGCATCCATTGATCCTGCAGATGCTGCTCGAGAGGATACGACGGAGGCGAAATGCGCCACAGCTCGAGGAGTCGGAGTCTCTGCTCGTAGTCAGCGTTCAGGAACAGGTCGATTTGGTTGGGCAGAAGTGCGGAAGGATCGATGCTGTTCTGCTGCAGCATATCGGCCATCGCATCTGGCATTATAGCCTCGCGATACGGCGGCGGAGGGCTCTGTGCTGGCTCGGATTGTGTCTCGGCTCGCACGTGAGCGGTATTGGGTGTGTAGTGTGCAGAAGCAAAATGAATCTGTGGTTGCCCTTTCTCTTCAAGTATCTGCTGCACTTGTTCGATGACGGGCGGTTGCTGTTGTTGTTGTTGCTGCTTAGCAGTAGGAGTCTGATGCTGCAGCTGCATGCTCTGAGCAAAGAGCTGAGCTAGCTCATCATGCTGGGTCGAGTTCATTGTGCCTTTGCTCTCACCAGCGATATCTGCACCGCGAGCACTAAGACCGCAATGTGCTATCAATTCAGAAGTTAGTCGGGAAAGGGGTCTGAGGATTGGCCTGCAGGAGGCCAGGCTTACTGCAGGTATGCTTCTGGGTCCAGACACTTGTCGAGTATTCGACAGGAGTGTTATAGTTGCAAGAATCACAGTAGTGCACCAGTACCGGCCAGCCAAACATCAATCCTAGACCAGTCTGAGCTTAGGGGATCGGTTTCGATGTGCACGAACAGTGCAAGACAGCGTGGTAGTCCTCCCGAGGTCCGATCAGGTGGAACAAGCAATGCGTAAAGGAAACAGGAAGCAAGAGGAATCGTATCAACAGCAGTGCCTTCCTTCTCTCGTAGACAGATTCTCGCCGTTACAACCTCTTTTGGCTTCTCGGCAAGAAAATGGTCTTCTGATGAGCAGGTCAGGCGCAACCAGTGACTCAAAAGCAAAAGCGTCGGAAGTCGAGATCTTCTTGCAATCTCGTGGTCTTGTCTCTTCTCTTTGTCGGTATTCTTTCAATTTGATGGCGTATGGAATGGCTATCGAGATGACTATCTACCAACAGTGCGCAGTCAGAGAAGAGAAAAAGGGAAGAGAAGAGGAACGGTGGACAGGAGGTGGAGTAGTGTATATGTGCGGTCAGAGTTGAGGAGTGACGGGACCCATGACGGCTACGTTTCATGCGCTAATTTGGGCACTGCTGCGCTACGGGGATGCTGCGGGAACCTCATTCGCCGAGTTGCTGCTGCCCAAGAGCACAAAGCCTGGTACAGTGGTACTTGTTCGCTCGATAACAGTTTCGCTGCCAGGCAAAAGACTGCCTATGAGAAAGCACCGAGCTATCTTGCGCTGTCGGACTGGCGTGTCGCCTGTTTCCAATCGATCTTTCGAGCAGAATTCAACAAATCGTAGATTTTAAAAAGAAAGTAAAGTTCGGAGTCGTGAACGCCGGAGATCGTGATGCATGAGCCACATCTTGAAGCTGTGGCTGATGCTTCCCGCTAGAGGCAGCTACGTCCTGCGCGTCTTCATGGTGTTTGAGGTGCAAGCTGCAGACGCAATACATGCTACACGATAGATCCCATCAACCATAACTTTCCAATACCGCCAGACCCATCAAAACTCCTCGTCCACCTGTCAGGCCGTACTTTACTGCGCTTAATCTTGCGACGACCCACCAGACAATCACTCCTTGACTACCAGCCATGGTCAGTGAGCAAATGTGCTACAACGAATCTCTCGAAACACATCTAACAGAACTCTAGACCTCGATAGGTACAGGCTACGATCTCTCCAACTCCGTCTTCTCCCCAGATGGCCGCAACTTTCAGGTCGAGTACGCAGTAAAGGCAGTTGAGAACGGTGGCACGGCGATTGGCATACGGTGTAAGGATGGCGTTGTCCTGGCATTAGAGAAGCTTGTCACCAGCAAACTACTCAAGAAGGATGCGAACAAGCGCATAGCCACAGTCGACCGAAATATGGGTGTGGTATGTAATGATGGAGAAGCTTCCTCGAGAATGATGCCACGCTTCCTCCAGAATAGTGCTGAACCGATGACAGGTCTACTCCGGCCTTTTGCCTGACGGCAGACACTTCGTATCACGCGCACGCGACGAGGCATCAAGCTGGCGGAGTACGTATAAGGCGCCAATTCCTGTCTCATCACTCGCCAACCGAATGGGCGCCTACGTACAAGCATACACTCTCTACTCATCAGTTCGACCTTTCGGTATCACAGCAATCGTCGGAGGATGGGATGCGGAGACGGAGCTAGACGTTGACGGAGCTGTTGGCAGCGGACCAAAGGCGGGATCTGGAGGCAAGACCAAGGGTGTGAAAGAAGGCGGGCCATACCTCTACATGATCGAGCCATCAGGACTGTATTGGGGATACTACGGCGCTGCAACAGGCAAGGGCCGACAAGCGGCCAAAGCGGAGCTGGAGAAGCTCAAGCTCGACCCGAAGGATGGAGAATGCATCAGCCTTGAGGAGGGTGTGAAGGAAGCTGCACGCATCATCTACGTTGCGCACGAGGACAGCAAGGACAAGGATTTCGAGTTGGAGCTGACCTGGATCAGCGCTGTGAATGGCCCTACCAAGGGACGACACGAGGAAGTGCCCAAGGCTCTGCGAGAAGAGGCAGAGCGGCTTGCCAAGATTGCGCTGGAAGGCGAGGACGATGAGGACGATGGCAAGATGGAGGAATAAGCTCATGTGCGATACTGTAACCTTAGGACTGATGCATAGACGAAATGTAGCACGCGCGTAGCTTCGGCGCAGGCGTGCACTAGTCATGGCAATGATACTGTATAAGCTGCATTTGAAGCATGGTTTGCTTGAGACACGTCCTGTCATTCCTTAGTGCGCTGCACTCATTACTTAGTGCATGCCAACTTGCAGCCTATGATCTGGTTCCCAGCGACACTACGGAACACGCTAACAACCAGCACTACTAGTATCGACGACCATCTCTCCAGTCCTTCTCCACTTTTACACCAAAAGCGCATGAAGCAAGCCTGGATCAGAACAATACATTACTGCCACTACAGCCAGAAAACTCCACACTGAATGATCAAAAACATACCAGACCAGCTGAAACGTGGTACGAAAGGGCGCCCGTCCTCGAAAGCAAGTTCATGTTCTCCCCAATGGTACCAACACATGGCTGGCCTTCCTCCTGCGTGCATGTCACGATGAAGCTCGATATAGTAACATCCCAGACGCCGTGGCGCGACCTGTGAATTACCACCACATGGCGCAGCCGACTGTAACAAACAAAAAGCACTACTACTACTACTCATGTTTCAACGGACGCGCGCGCCAAATCCGCGTGGCGTGGGACTACTCGTGCTTGATGGGGTGCGGTGTAGGAGTGGGCATGCTGCAGCTCCGGCTCGAGGATGCATGTGCGGCTTGCAAGTGAGATGCGGTGATACGCTACGCTGCGGTGGGTGGACTCAGGGACCTTATCTGCAGCAGCTAAGGCACGATGCGGCGTTGTGGAGCGCAGACGAGACTTCATGTGTGCGTTTGGCGCACAAATTCTGATTGGAAAGTCAGTGGTGATGCCACGGGGCGTGAAAGGGATTGAGCGTAGCGATGTTACGATATTGAGTCGAATGTGGAGTAAAGATTGGTGTGAAATGGATGGCAGCCTTGATGGCTTTACGACCTAAAATATTTCGGGTTCGTTTATTCACATCATGCACATGGTTCTGATGTCCGTCTGTTATGTTGCTCCATCAACATCCGCAGATTCCACTGTTCGCAAGCTGGTTTCGAGGGTAGAAGACTAATGGTGCACCCTTCTCCACTGTCACGGCGAGATTCCCATTCGCATCCGTGGTGCATGTCGTACAGCTGAAGATCTCTACAACTTTCTGGCCCGCCGTGAATCCTGATCCGCCGGCATCACCTCCTTTGACTGAGATTGTCGTAGTCGCGCCCGAGGAGCCTATATTGCTGAAGACTGAGACGATCTGATTGCCTGTAGCTCCTTTGCGCATCACAATGGTGTGAGAGTCGCTATATATGGCCAGTGCGTTGTACTGCAGGTAGTTTGTCGTAGCCGAGTTCTTGGCAGCCCACGACCGTATCTTGTTCAATTTCTTGATGTTCTGGTATTGCGTCGCACTTTGAGTGTAAGCTGATTTCCAGACATATTCTCTATTCTCTGGGGTGCGACCGCCCGAGAACTGTTGCTCTTGACCTTCATATAAGATAGGGATGCCATCGGCGAGCATGTGAAAGGCGATTGCGTTCATAATTAGGGCTGTATCAGAAGTCAAGCTAGGGAAACGAGGAATGTCGTGGTTCTCAATGAATGAGCCGAGGAGCGTGACGTCTTTGCAAGTGGCTTTGTTCTGCTCGATACCGTTGAGGAGGTCCGATATGCTGCCAGATGTATTTTGGAAGGCGTGAGTAATCCAGTAGTACATTGGGAAGTTCATGAGACCGTGTAGGTAATTCTGGTATGGACACATGTAGTTTGGGTCGCCGTTGAAGACTTCACCGAGGGTGTGGATGCCACCAGCAGCGGATTGAAAGCCTGCCCAGAAGCCTTGGTTGACCTGCTGGGCTGTGTCTACGCGTAGGCCATCGACTGGGAGCGTGATCAGTCGAGTCAAGATGACAGACGTCGTGAGATTGTGCTTACTGCTATAGTTGAAGACAAGCTGCTCAATCCAGGTGTTCCACATATTGGCGACAATGCTATCTTCGGTACGTAGGTCAGGAAGACTGACCTTATCGTCTCCTACCCAACATAGCTTGATGCTGGTATCGTTGTTATAGTCGATCTGGCACGGGCTGTGGTAGAATGATTTCTGGTTGAATGGATGCAGTTGGCTGTAGTCTACATTGGCTCTCGACGTGAATGATCCCATGTGATTAGGAACTACATCGACCATAAGATACTGTGACAGGTCAGCTTCTGAGACAGTTTCAGGATGATGTGCGAACAGGCGTTGCCATACCATTCCTCTGGAATGCAATGCACTGGAGAGCGCCTTGAGATCAGCTGAAGTGCCAAACTTGGGGTTCAACTTGTAGGCGTCATTTGCCCAGTATCCGTGGTATGAGTCGCCATCTGGGGTCGAGCCTATGGGGTTCTGCACAACCGGCGATATCCAGATCGCCGTGAAGCCCTGGAAGTGTCAGTACATATTGCAAAGCAGCGCTTTTCGCGTCATACCATATTCTGTATATAGTCCAAGTGGTCGATGATACCCCGCCATGTTCCTCCGCAGTACTGGTTGAGATCACATGTCGCAGTCGTTGAACCGTCTGTTCGTGCAAAGCGATCTGTCAAGACCTGGTAGATAGACTGAGCTCTCCATTGTGCTGGTGACAGTGCATTTACCATAGACGAGGCCGAGGCCAGTAGGTACAAGAGTCCGCGCGATTTCGCCATATCGAACGAGCGAATGAGAATGTCCGATGGGGATGAAAGGGAATGTACAAGATACTACAGTCTATTATACGTTTCTTTGTGCGAGCGACCGCGCCAACCGCATGCAGTCTATTGTTCCCACGGCATTGGCGTCTGAGCAGCTGAGCATAGTGCTTGAGTCTTACTTTCAGTATAAGGCTCATGAGTCTGCATAAGCTAGCATCGGTCCGGCCATCGTGGAAGTCTCATGATCGCGCCGTGGTCAGCCTGCCACATATGCAGTACTTGGACGTCATTCCAATATGAAGAAGGGCGGCATCGGAGTATGTGAATGACACATGTGGAAGCGTGGTTATTTCTGTTGGTTTTGTTGCGACTCATGGCGCTGTCGCAGATTTGTCTCCCAGTTGCTTGCCGACCAATTCAATCGTGAGTCCGGGAACTTGATTTCTAGTGCTGGTCAGGCACCTGTTTCATCACGAATGATGCGTTGCTATGCCCCCTTGAGGAATGCAGAGCCATCATAGCCGACGCGCGATGCACTTTTTGTCTTTCGGACCAGCTCAGGTGAACAGAGTGCAATCGGTCCTAATCTGCGTCATGTCTTGTGGACACAGCCGAAGTGCACTACTCGTATGTACTCAAACCTATCGCTCTCGGCCCAATGTCCAAATTCAGATCGAGAATACATTCTGTAGGGTCGTCTTGTCGTCACATTGGAGCTTGACAGCTGCATTCTTTGAGCCAGCAACGCTTCACGGTCTAGCGAATGGTGGAAGAGGTCACCTCAACGGCCACGGCGCACATCGCCGAACTCCCACACAGCGAGGAGATCTGCATCCTGCCAAAAGCCCAGACCTGTTGTAAAGCTCAAGCATCACCTCATCACGCACATGTCTTGACTCTATTCGGTGTTGTGCATGCGTTGGAGTAAAAGGCTTGACCTCGTGCTGCGCTTCCACTTGTCATGAAGTGCTACAGCTGAATCGCTGAACAGACGCATACGCATTTGTGGAGCAAGCAGGCTGTAAGCAGGTGCGTGATTTTGCTGTTGTTGTGCTTCCTTGCATGAGCGGCGTGAGCAAATGTTCCACTGATGAAGCTACCGGAGACTGAGGCTGGAGTTCACTTCGCCAAAGACGTTCCGGAGAACTGCGGTTCACTTTCGAGGCTATCCGAGCAATCGCCCATTACAGGGCCGTACAGGGCGATAAACATGGAGAGCAAGAGGTGCAAACAATCGTTGTATGAAGATGAGGAAGAGACGAGGAAGTGTAATACTAGTACATGTAGACGAATGCGGAGTCTCGAAGCTATAGCGAAACAAGGTCAGCAACTCGAATGATGGACCCACCTAGAACGACACCCTCGAGCGTTGCTTTACATCTAACCTGGCGGCGCGTCCATTCCCATGAGCAAGAGAGTGGTGCTGCGAAATAGATCTGTCGCGCAGATTACGAGCCGAGCGAACGCGAGAAACAAAGATCAGCGCATCTCTTTTGGACGTGGATGCCATCATGTTGGCGTATTAAGCCAAAGAGCTAGGGAGCAGCCACGGCTGCAGCAACAATCTGGCGTCGTGATCGATTGAAAGCCCTGAAAGGAAGCACGCCCGATGCTTCGACACGATAAGATTCCCACTGAATGCCGCGAGAGATACTCGGTCGAAAAGCCTCAATAGCCTATGCGCCCGAGTGCCTATCTAGGCCGTGAACTCTGCATACGCAAGTCGACTCCTTCCTTGACATAGACGGGAGTTTTTTGGCTCCCGAGCTTCTACGCGACGGGTACTAGGACAAGGTATCATGGCTAGCCTGAAAGAGCAAGGACACGACTGTAAGACGTTTCATGTATTATACTTGCGTTGATAATTTGGACAGCATGGCGATGCCTTCGCGTCCTCGTTCCTCCCGTCGGTATTGGGTCTGGAAGTCTGGTGGGACAGCACGATCCTTACTTTATGCATAGAGCTAAGTGACCGACCGGCGTGTGACACGTGCCATAGTCTGAGCGGCTCGCAGAAGTGATGAAACAGTCACTGCCATGACAGAATGATATTTGGTAGGTCAGGTCTCAGCACGACAGAAGGAATCCTTGGCACGGGGCATGTTCGCGATTCGGTAAGTCGCTCAAGGCCATCGGCGAGCAGTACCAAGCCGAGATCACATGCCACTTCTCGAAATTGCTTGGAGTTTGGTAGTCTGCTGATATGGCGTTCGACAGATGTGTACCTTCTGCAGAAGCAGCCCTTTCTCTCTCCTCATTTAAATGCCTCCGACCGAATGCTACACGACTGCCGGTATGACCTCTGCACATTGGAAGATGCCGGCGGAGATTACAACGCGTTCGTACTTGATCAACAGCAGAGACTGATTTGAAAGAGGAGTGGCAAGTCAGATATCAATTCACATTCAACGCTGACCACTTTGAGCATCATGCCATGTCCACTGGCAAGATGGGCCAGGACCATATCCTGCTCCTGCAGACAGCTCGCATCAGCGAAGTGAACACTCGATTCACTAAAACGGCAACAATGGTGCGCACGGACAATATCTTCTCGTGAGCATGTGCATCGGCCACTGTTTGAAAGTCCAAGCTTCAGCTCAGAGTCTGTGACAAACGCAACGGGCCTCACACAAGAACACCTTAGACAAACACTCTCGAGCCATTACCGAATCAACCAGCGACCTGCGTCCTACGTCCACCAAGGATGCCAACCAACGCTGAGTCCGAGGAGATTCGCCGCCGCTTCGAAGCCTCTCGATCTTTCGAAGATGACGACTTGTGGATACCACGTGGCAATCACCAGGATACCCCAAGTGTCATCGCAATGAAGCCAGTGCTCAAGCCCAATGCGCCGCAATGGATATTTCAGAATATGCAAAGCATGCAAGGCTACATGCCCATTCCGACTGGTCCCAGACGTATGACCGCTGTCGCTGAGACAAAGGCTTCGGCAAAGTCTAGATCAAGCTCGAGATCCAGCGCATACTCGATGCAGCGCACAAGCTCCAAAAAAAGGAAGTTGGCCGTTGTTCAGACTCAAACATTACGCAGGATCGCCCACGATAAGGATAAGGATGAGATCGAGTCACATGGTAGCAGCGAGCATGACGCGAAGTCGTCAAAGTCACAAGACGGACGGACAGTCAACGGACAGTGAATGCGTGGGGTCCCGCAGTGGCGATGTGGGCTCCAGGTAAGACTGGCGCACTGTTTGACAGGAAGTCGTGCGGAGTGCGGGAAGCAAATCCTGTGGGATCGGAGGATGCCAATGCTTCAGGGTAACAGGTCGGAAAGGTGCAGTCTTGCTGAACGGATCGCTTGGCATGAAGAGAACCTTTGGATACAGTCATGAGAGATTGCTTTGACCCGCGGCACGTAAGACTTTACATAAAGCACGAGACTTTAGGTACACATATGCATCGAGCGGCGTGTCAATGCCTCGGTCGGAACAACTATCGTCCAAGCTTGTCCTAAAGACGCCTGAAGCTCGCATGCGTTGCGCGATCTCAATGATGAGGCTTCTAATTGAAGTGTTGCACTCATGTCAGAGGAAGTGAAGTCAATAATACTGGTCGTGATTGGTGCTGCCCACAAAGGCGCTAACGGTTGCGCTCACGCCCGGGTTGGGCATGTTCACAGCAGGGCATAACTTTACTTGCATGTAGAAGCTCATTGCTCGGCCTCACTCGTACCTGACGATCACATCAAGAGCATGACTCGTCTCCAGATCTCGAGCTATGAGCTGAGATGTGCTGACGTCACTTCAACGCCGAGCTTGCATCACCGGCTCACATAGAATG
This sequence comes from Passalora sequoiae, assembly GCA_013248845.1. NCBI lineage: Eukaryota > Fungi > Ascomycota > Dothideomycetes > Mycosphaerellales > Mycosphaerellaceae > Passalora > Passalora sequoiae. The sequence continues at coordinate 171,313 of WSQC01000022.1, forward strand.
CATGAAGTGGGTCGTCATCGGCGTAAGCTCAACATTAGAAATGCCGCCACACACCCGAAGTCAAAAGAAAGCAGAGAAAGATACTGGGGATGATCATAATGAAGAGGCCGAATTACTGAAACGCAAGCGAGACCAAAAGGCACCTGCGAAGGACGGCGTACCGAAGCAGCAACACAAAACTGCAGAAGTAGACACGAAGCACTCCAAAATCCTCGGTGGCCTCTCAGACCCAACCCTCAACAGTCGTATCACGGGCGACGAGGACAACGACGACGAACACACAACCCACTACACCATTCCATTCCAGGACGCGAAAGGCAACGACAAAGCCATTGTTTGCGAACGTCACGGAAATGCCGAAGGTTTACCATCCCTGATATTCACCCATGGCGCTGGAGGCGGGATCGCCAATCCAGCCACGAGAGACTTTGCTTCTGGCTTCGGCACTTTATCGCCTGTGCTATGTTATCAAGGAACCATGAATCTCACCAGCCGGATCAGAACTTTCCATGCAGTGATAGAGCACGAAAAGTTCGGCAAGGTGCTGGGAGGGAGGAGCATGGGTGCCCGTGCCGCGGCTCTGACTGCGCTGGAAATGGAAGATAAGCCTGAGGCGCTGGTGCTTGTCAGCTGGCCTCTTATGGCAAGTGGGAAGGATGGAATCAAGAGAGAGCCGGAGAGGAGAGAGCAGATTCTGTTGGATCTGCCTGAAGGAATGGATGTGTTATTTGTGGGTGGTAACAAGGACGTGCAGTGTGATCTGGAACAGCTGGCAAAGCTGAGAGAGCAGATGAAAGCCAGGAGCTGGCTGATAGAGGTCGAGGGCGCGGATCATGGGATGAGCATCAAGCAGAAGGGTGGTCTGAAGCCCATGAGGATGAAGATGGGCGAGCTGGCGGCGGAGTGGCTGGAGAGCAGGAATGAAGGCAAGAGGTATTGCTCAATTGCTTGGGCAGATGAGGAGCTGAAGGTGGTATCGACGACGTGGCAGTGATTCTTTTGCACTGCTTTGCTCAGCCGCAGCTTGCAGTACTCAATGCAAGGCATGGTATCGTGCTTGCCATTGTGAGAGGGTCTGGCGGTTCGTTACCAGCGTAGCTTCTAATCGCCTGCAGCAACAGCGGAGGTCATTGCGTTACAAGTCAGCTTAAAGAGCAGTAATAGCGATGCTCTAGTATGCTTAGCGCAGACGATGCAGTGGCTCGTCGAAGGTCGGAGCCAAGGCCGAGAAGACTCTAAATTCCAGCGACGTGAATTTGCTTCACTTCTTTTTGGCGGCTGTGGCTATTGCTGATCGCACTGGAACACGACTCTGTCCTACAGCTGATCATTCCGCTTGATGGGTAAGACAAATTTGTGTCGAAGCTTCGTATTCTTACATGCACGTAAGCCACAGAAACCGTGCCTTGACAGCATACGCCCGCGACGGGAAGGCGAGAGCTGTCGTAGGATACCAAAGATAGATGTAGCTTTGGGTCGTGTTCTTACTGGTGATTGTGAGGCTACTGCTGGCACTACAGGGGGAGGCAGCGGATATCAGTGACGCGACGCCAAGATCGTAGCGCTTCTGGTTCTCTTTGCTGTAGTCTTGCTGGCGTGGCTCGATATTCAGGTTTGGAAGCAGGAGAACGCCACAGTACCGCCGCGCGTCATCAAAGACCGAGCATTGGCCTTCGCAGCACGTATTGGCGCAGCAATTGGCGCAAGCTTCTTCGTCCTCGTCTACTTGTCAATACGGTTCCAGGCCATCAAGGGTGGTTCGATATCCGAGTTCGAGAACCATGATCATATCCCCGATCTTAGCGCTTGTGACTTCCCATCATTGCAAGAAGCATTGTTAACTCTGTCGGCTACCAGAAGGCGTTCGTTCTCGCTTTGAGTGTACCTATGCTATCAGAGCTGGCTTGGCAACGACTCAAAGACCGCAGACAGGAGCCGCCAATTGGACAGGTGCTTTCTGAGACTCAGGTTGCACTACATGCCGGTATCTCCGAATCAGAATTCCGATTGGCTCAGCCATCGTCAACTTCTCGCAAACACTTTGATGTCCATTGTCTATCTTTGTGCGGAGAACGTGTTCACCAAAGGCTTTTCCACAAGGTCAAAGAGATGGCACCGGGGCGCGATCTAGTGACTTTTTCTGGGAATGTTGGTGCCAATGCTCTAATAAGGGTCATGCCGGCACACCGTTAGGCTGCAGTTCGTGCAGCCTACAGCAGTGCAAAAATGCTTGCATTCTTTTATGTCGGTTCGGCTGCAGCAGGCGCATCTCTCTCCTAAAAGCTGTCCTTTTCGGGTGGAATGTATCAGGGGCAAAAAGATGAGATGACTGCTGCATAATAGACTTGGCGTAATCGATGTATGCTTCTTGCACTGGGTTTACCGGTATTTGTGAGCAGAGTTAATGTGTTGTTGACCGCTACATTTGCAAGAGATACACATAAGCATGACAAGGCCATAATAAAGGTCTTACATAGAGCATGTGGCTCTTCGTACAACTTCGACATCGACAGAGCACAATCTCAGAAGAACGATCGCAAATGGAGGGAACGAGAACGATGTCGGTCTCTCAAGAACTGTCGGAAAGCATCAAGCTTTCACCGTGGGGTGGCATAGACGCAATGCACTACCAACAAGAGATGGATTGAATCGGGCCGCGACCCCTGATGCTGACACATTCAAGTCCGAGCGATTGCATGATGAGTACAAAGTGCGGGTGAAACGTCTCATCTGCTGGCCAAGACAACATGCGTTGTACGTCTTGGCACATTCAACCCTCACACCCTGTTCAAGATCCCCCCATTCAGCGTAATAGGCCGAAGACCTACGTTTACTCGGTGGTCTGCTCTCTGAGACCTTGATTTCATCCTTATCTATCAGCCCACTTCGGTATCGTTCGCGTCAATGGTCAATACAGAATCTTTGGTTCAGGGTGCGCTGCGAGCTCCTGCCGGCATGAATGAAGATCTGGTAAGGCACGTGCTAGCCTCCTGTACCTGCACGAGCTATATACACACTTCCGACTGGGAACCGTGACATGATTGCTTTGTCGGTGTGTGAAGCGGCTGCCGCTTGGTTCATGCTGGACGCCCACTCCTGCGGCCGTTGAGCGGCATCTTATCCGCGACTCAACATTGTTACTCGATTGAATCACACACAAGTCTCGGCGCTCTTGTCTCCTGCAGCCTGCCAGCTTGGCGACACTTTGGTGGCTGGTCCGCTGGTGTGCGGTGGAGTCACAGCCGTTTGGCAAAAAGAACGTTGCAGGTTACCCTGGACAACCGCGAGCACTGCTGCGCACTTCAAGATGAAGACGACTTCCGCCTCACTTTCACCCGAAGAACAGTCACCCTCCTCTCCAGACTCCCCGCACGCACTATATCACACCATCTGTCTGCTACTAGACCGTAAACTAGCCCATCGACCATACGAACAAATATCGGAAGATCAAGTTGGCGAACGAGTAAAGCCAACGACAGGGATTCGCACGTCTCCGAACTGAGCTTATCTGTCTTTTCCTCGGGTCCATCAATTTTAGCGCCGAATACTCAAAAACAGCTGAGAGCCCCGCTTCGTCATTGTTGTAGCTTCAGAGCTCGGCCTTGGACCGAACTTATCGAGCATTCTCAAACGCCGTCTCTTGCTCTATCCTCAAATCACCCTCCTCAAAGTGTACACACATCTCGAGGGGGACGAGCAGCAGGAGTAAATCAAGCAGCCATTCCTTTGTTGCTGCATCGCAATCATGTCGCAGAACAGCGAGCAGCCGCACCAGGGAGGAGATTTTGGCACACCGCACGCTGATGGGGATACTCACCAGCATGCCAACACAGTCCACTCCCGCCTCAGGGCGAACAGCTCGATCATGCAGCTGAACAAGATTCTGGTCGCCAACAGAGGAGAAATTCCCATTCGTATTTTCCGTACCGCACACGAGCTGTCCCTCCAGACAGTGGCAGTGTACAGTCATGAAGACCGGCTTGGAATGCACAGACAAAAGGCTGATGAGGCATATGTAATTGGCAAGCGTGGCCAATACACTCCGGTCGGTGCCTATCTTGCCGGCAACGAAATCATCAAAATTGCTTTAGAACATGGTTCGTGGTAGCCTTTTAAATGTTGGAGCGTCCTATGTGCTAACAGAATGTCTGCAGGCGTCAATATGATCCACCCTGGATACGGTTTCTTGAGTGAGAACTACGAATTCGCCAAGGCGGTCGAGGATGCCGGCATTATCTGGGTTGGTCCACGACCACAAACCATCAACGACCTCGGAGACAAGGTCTCCGCCCGCACACTCGCTCACAAGGCCGAAGTGCCTACAGTGCCTGGTACACCAGGTCCAGTAGGAAAGTTCGAGGATGCGAAGGAGTTCACAGATGAGTACGGCTTCCCGATCATCATCAAGGCCGCTTTTGGCGGTGGAGGTCGTGGTATGCGTGTCGTGTGGAAGCAGGAGGACCTGAAGGATTCTTTCGAGCGAGCCACATCCGAGGCAAAGTCTGCTTTTGGCAACGGCACAGTCTTCATCGAGCGTTTCCTCTACCGGCCGAAGCACATCGAAGTCCAGCTTCTCGGAGACTCTTACGGCAACGTCGTGCACTTGTACGAGCGTGACTGTTCCGTCCAGCGAAGACATCAGAAAGTCGTGGAACTGGCACCTGCCAAGGATCTGCCACAGGAGACGAGGGATGCTATCCTCAACGATGCGGTCAGACTTGCGAAGAACGCCAACTATCGCAATGCTGGTACTGCTGAGTTCTTGGTCGACCAGGAGAATCGCCATTACTTTATCGAGATCAACCCGCGTATTCAGGTCGAGCACACGATCACGGAAGAGATTACGGGAATTGACATCGTAGCAGCACAGATCCAGATAGCGGCTGGTGCATCGCTTGAGCAGCTTGGCCTGACACAAGATAGAATCTCGACCCGTGGCTTCGCTATTCAATGTCGTATTACCACCGAAGACCCAGCGAATGGGTTCAGTCCGGATACTGGAAAGATCGAGGTTTACAGATCTGCAGGTACGGCGAAATGCTAGTTCCTGTTCGAGAAAGTTGCTGACAGCATGCAGGTGGTAATGGAGTTCGTCTTGATGGTATGCTCCAGATCTACGATCTCAAGAAGATGTACTGATCGTGGTTACAGGTGGTAACGGTTTCTCTGGTGCCGTCATTACCCGTAAGTTGTTTGTCCATCCATTGACGACCATCCGCTAACATTATAGCTGTGAAGCATACTATGACAGGTGAATATACCCTTTCTACGATATGATACGACTCACGCTGACATAGGCCAGCATGTTGGTGAAATGCACTTGCCACGGCTCGACCTACGAGATCGCACGCCGAAAGGTGCTCCGCGCTTTGGTTGAGTTCCGTATCCGCGGACTCAAGACTAACATTCCTTTCTTGACATCCCTCCTTACCCACTCGACGTTCATCGACGGAACCTGCTGGACGACCTTTATCGACGACACACCCGAACTATTCAACCTCGTTGGCAGCCAGAACCGCGCGCAGAAACTCCTTGGTTACCTCGGCGAGCTCATTGTCAACGGGCCACAAGTCGTCGGTCAGAATGGTGAATCGAAGCTCAAGGGCGACGTCACGATCCCGGAACTCACCAATGCGAAGGGCGAGAAGCTGGATGTCAGCAAGCCGTGCGAAAAAGGCTGGAGAAACATTATCACAGAGCAAGGTCCAGACGCTTTCGCGAAAGCCGTCAGAAAGAACAAGGGATGTTTAATCATGGATACCACATGGCGTGATGCACACCAGTCGCTTCTTGCGACGAGGATGCGTACCATCGATCTCCTGAACATTGCTCGTGAGACCAGCTACGCTTTGAGCAATGCTTGGGCCCTGGAGTGCTGGGGTGGTGCAACTTTCGACGTTGCTATGCGCTTCCTCTACGAGGACCCATGGGACCGTCTTAGGAAGATGCGAAAGGCCGTGCCAAACATTCCATTCCAGATGCTGCTTCGTGGTGCGAATGGTGTTGCATACTCTTCGCTGCCAGATAATGCGATCTACCACTTCTGCGAGCAGGCGAAGAAGAATGGTATGGACATCTTCCGAGTCTTCGACGCTTTGAACGACATGGAGCAGCTTGAAGTCGGTATCAAGGCTGTTCTCAAGGCGGGTGGTGTTGCAGAGGGTACAGTCTGCTATTCCGGTGACATGATGAACCCAGACAAGAAGTACAATTTGGAATACTACATGAAGTGTGTTGACCGTATTGTCCAGATGGGTGCTCACATTCTTGGCAGTAAGTGATAGCAGATTCTCAAAGTATGGTCGTGTGTACTGACAAGCTCCAGTCAAGGACATGGCCGGTGTGCTCAAGCCGAAAGCTGCAACACTTCTGATCGGCAGCATCCGCAAGAAGTATCCTGACCTCCCCATCCACGTTCATACTCACGACTCTGCTGGTACTGGTGTCGCTTCCATGGTCGCTTGCGCGCATGCTGGTGCCGATGCAGTTGATGCTGCAACCGACAGCATGTCAGGAACCACATCTCAGCCAAGCATTGGTGCCCTAGTAGCATCTCTAGAGGGTACTGACTTCGAATCGGGCCTTGACGCGCACCACCTTCGTGCTATCGACCAGTACTGGGCTCAAGTCCGCATGATGTACTCACCTTTCGAGGCTTGGCTCACTGGTCCTGACCCAGAAGTTTACGAGCACGAGATTCCTGGTGGTCAGCTTACTAACTTGATCTTCCAAGCTTCGCAGCAAGGCCTTGGTGAGAAGTGGGCGCAGACCAAGAAGGCGTACGAGCAGGCCAACGATCTTCTTGGCGATATTGTCAAGGTCACACCAACTTCCAAGGTCGTTGGTGATCTCGCTCAATTCATGGTCGCCAACAGCTTGACACCAGAAGACGTCCATGAGAAAGCGAAGGAGCTTGACTTCCCGTCATCAGTGCTCGAATTCTTCGAGGGTCTCATGGGTCAACCATACGGCGGCTTTCCAGAGCCACTCCGATCCAACGCACTCCGCGAGCGCCGAAAGATGGACAAGCGACCAGGTCTCTACTTCGATCCGATCAACTTCGACAAGGTTCGCGATAAGCTTAGGGAGGACTGGGGAGGCTGCTCAGAGACTGATGTAGCGAGTTACGTGATGTACTCAAAGGTCTTCGAGGACTACAAGAAGTGGACCTCGAAGTACGGAGATCTTTCCGTACTGCCGACGAAGGTCTTTTTGAACAAGCCGGAGGTTGGCGAGGAGTTCCACGTCGAGCTCGAAAAGGGCAAGGTCATCATTCTGAAGCTTCTTGCTGTGGGTCCTCTCAGCGAACAAACTGGCAACCGAGAAGTCTTCTTCGAGACCAATGGTGAGATGAGAGCAGTCACCGTCCAGGATCAGCATGCCTCAATTGAGAACAAGACCAGGACAAAGGCGGACGCAAGCGACAGCAGCCAAGTCGGTGCACCGATGCAAGGCATGGTCGTCGAGGTTCGTGTTGAGGAAGGACACGAGGTCAACAAGGGCGACCCGATTGCCATTCTCAGTGCCATGAAGATGGAAATGGTCATTTCAGCGCCACACTCTGGAAAGGTAGAATCGCTCTCTGTCCACACTGGAGACAGTGTGGACAGTCAAGATCTTATCTGCAAGATTGGCAAGTAAGCAAGAGAATGGGGTCGTGTTCACGATATGCAAAAAGGCGCTACGTTTTTATTTGACACCGCAACTTAGAGGCGATACGTCTCAAGAATTTGGGTATACGGTCATGCGCGAGCGACACGATGAGGTTGTCGTCGTCAACCTCGTCATGAGGACGATTTTGTAGCCAAATCTTACTTCGAGAGGTAGTAACGATGTACGTAACGAAGGACTTATTGATTGACGAGTTACTCGCAGGAACTGGCGTCCCGCGCCTGTCAGATTCATGTCTGCTCCTTTTCGAACACTGGCTCTATCGTATGCGGGCATCAAGAGCTCTTCTGGAATCAGAAGTTTGCGTAGACATTGCAACCGAGGCGTGCGATATTTCTCCACTAGAGCTCTTTGTACCTGCATCTGATAGCCGACATTCATAGACTAGGAATACCGCGGTACAAGGCCAGCTTTGTCTCGGCACGGCTTTGTCCGAGGGAAGCTTCGAACTGGTGGTGTCTGAGCCATTAAGTCAATTCATTTAGCGAAAGATTATCTCGTCGCGTAAATGGAACGAGAGCGACGAGAAGCAGCCGAGTATTTCCGTTCTCTACGGTGCTGGAAACATGTTAATTCGGGGGGATACGGAATGGAGCAGAAGTGCTGCCTTCGCGAGGATCGGGTCGAAAGATATGTTGTGGCTGCATTGCTGAGCCCTGTATTGTGCTGGCTCGCTGTGGCACGGGTGAAGATGAAGTTTGTATTGGGCATATGTGTCTTGCTGAAGACGAGGACCTGAGGCCCATGGGTTGTCGCGAAAGACTTTAACCACTGCGACGTGATGGTGTTCGGACATGGGCAAGGGTATGCGTATGGAGTTTCGACGAAGCGAGTTGCTTGTAGACGCGGCATTCGAATTGCTACTACTGGGCTACAACACTTCTTGCGACTTTGGTCATGGAGACTCTATCGAGCACCGACGGCGAGGCGCCTAAGGAATAGTTTTCACGCAATCATGCCTATGAGGGGGTCCTATCTGACATCGGGCCGTCTTGGACACTGTATAATACGCAGGGTACACCTCTTCTTGATCAAATGTCCGTACTTCGGTTGTGGGAACCTTTACAAGCCTGCTCAAATATGGCTGCGTCATGAGGCGAAGCATCGCAGTCGCGGCGACCATGAACGTGATGGTGCGGAACGAGCGATTTTGAGAGACATCTCGCATGATCGAGCAGAGGGCACTACAATCTCCCATGGCGTCCATGACGCCAAATGAATCCATCATGGTGGAGGATTCGTACGTAGGTCGTAAGCATGACACGGATCTCAGCTTTGGTATCGCGAAGCGTCTCACACAACTCGCGGCGGCAGCATGGGCATGTAACGGAAGTTCCAAACCGTCGTTTGGCGCACTTGAGGTAAAGGAAGTTGAGGCACTTCGTCTTGATCACATTTCGGATCTCCTGGAGTACATTTGGGGGCGAATTGGGCATGCTTATATCGTGACATATTGAACAGGCACCGTGTACCGGGCGCTTCGATTACGGACCATACGTGCGCGTTCCCAGTGCACTCATGTCATCTGCATCTCTGTCCAGACCTGCTAGGAAGGCGCGAATCTGCGCAGTACGAGCAGTGGAAAAGCCTCGAAAGAATTAGTGCGCATAGCTAACAAGGATGTGAGCATGATCAGACATCCTGGTTCGGAATCGACCTGAACGTTCACCACATTCGTATTGCGTGGTTCACAAGCGTGATCTACCCAAGCTGGAATCTTGAAGTCTGGCTACCTACGCAGCCGACCACTCTCACTTCTCGAACTTCTCGCCAGCTATGCCAAGAGGTCGTGTCTACACACATTTGGCCGACATGCTGATTCACCATCCTGGCCCATTGGAGCATCCTGCTCGTTAACCGCAATATATTCAACGAGAGAGTCACTCCACCCATCCAGCCTTGCCCGAATATTCTCGTTGCTCACGCCCAAGTCATCGGTCCTGATTCCGGATTGCAGAACCTCGTCCCGGACCCCAGGGCTAAGCCTTAAGCTTCATCCTCGTGGCCATGTATTTCGTGACAAAATGAGGCAGACATGCGAGCCGTAGTGAACAGACGAACTTTCGGCATGGGCCCCAGCCAGCGGTGATTGTGTATCACCCTGCCTTTATTGTACTGGCAGCTCGCTTCGCATTGTCAGCGCTTCTTACACGATCTTGATCAAAGTTTGCACGCTAGCATTCCAGATTGAGCCCTTTGCCTCGTGTTCTGCATGGAAAGCGCAAGACGGGATGAGGCTTATTGTCTGCAGCTGCCGCAAGGCCAACATCTTTTCGTTGACGGTCAGTGACTCTAGCTGATTTTCGCTGCAGCTGATTTGACGCCTTGAGTGCGAATCCGAATAACATGCCCAAAACTCCTTGAGGAGATCACCACAAGTAGAAACGACTATCGTTGGCGGACATGTTGCTTCCATGATTGCGGAGTCCGCCCACGCGTGAGGACTTCCATCACTGATCACGGCAGTCGCACCTTTGTTATGTGGTACGTGAAATCGGGCCGGCTAACCGTGGTTCCATGGCCAAACACCACAGAAGCATTGTTGCCATGGCTTGATGCTGCAGGTACCGGTACAAAGTTGTGGAGTGGTTTTGCGAGCAGCGATTGAGGCCCCTTCCTGTAGAACGATGTCGCGTTTGAGCTTGGATCCGTTCCCTTTGCCGGGCGGCTTATTTGTGGGCGCGCAGCATATGGAGGTCGAGCCGGGATAGCATTGACTAGGGCAAGTCTGGTGGTGTTTAGTAGGTACGGTAGCGACGAAGCCGATAGTGAGAGCGGCCAATGCCAGGAGGGAGTGCTTGATGTGCATGCTTGCTGTGTAGGTGAGAGGGAAAGGATGATGAGCTGGAAGACTGTGCTGTGCGTTGCCTATAGAGGGAGAGACAGAGAAAGCTGGAATATCTATGGGTTTATATATACCAACTTATCTAACCCTGCCCAATCACTTGATCAGTGCCCATAGCGGGACCTGGTATTCGGATCATGCGGAGGCCAGGCGAGCTTCTCGAAATACGAGGCATAGCTGAGATATACCATGTATAGAACAGTATGTGGGGCGACGCACCTGTCGGACGCTCACCATATGATCCTATGCAAGCATGTCTCCATGTATTCCGTGCAGGGTCATGAAATTTTAGTGAATGAGGATGATAGTCATGTATCGATAGCAACGGAACACTGTATTGTTGCTAATACGAGGTATTCCGTAATATCTGGAGTATGCCTGGTCGATAAACAGTGCCGTGATTGCCCTCTTCCGGCTTCTGGCACAGCATTGCGGAAGGATAGCAGCTGCTGTTCTATATCGAAGTCGTGACGATCGGAGTAGTCTTCGAGACATATGCAACCCATGGACACTCCATAAGCGGTCGATGATTTTGATAAAGGTTGGTCGAAGATGAGCTCGCTCAGCTGTGTTGGCAGTTGGCAATAAGGCAAAATTCCAATTCTTTTCATGCGGTATGTCGCCCAAAATATGTAGACCCTGACTTTTTCAGAGTTGCAATGCTTTGTAAAAGTGTTCTCATTCTCAAGATGCGCTCTAAGCATAAGGCGAATCAAGACAGCCGAGCAGATCAGGTGGTGAGAGCCTGACACCCGCAACGACTTCTTCCGATCCACCATTGCTTGATGTAGGAAGAGCTCGTGTCATTCTCGAGTCGACCCATTGACGCTCATGCAAGACCACTACATGCCTCCCCTCTGAACTCGCGCTTCTTCTGCCCTTTTTGCGCGCTGGGCAGACGTTTCCGCCGCGTGTCAGTGCAGTCGCGGCTGTTGGACTGCACCGGAGCACTGTCAGTCTCTTGTCGCTGCTTCACTGATGATGCTCTTTCCTTCTCGAGCTCAGACTTCGTCATTCTGATCGCCCTCTTAGCACCTCTTCCAGTCTTCCGCAACACAAATTTGCCTTGATCATAATCCTGTTGTATCCGAGCAGCTCTGGCCTGCTCCTCGATCCCTCTCACTTTCTGATCATGGTCCTCTTCAATGGTAGCTTCTTCCTTGATACTTTGGACATGCATCCCGTTCGCCCACCGGCGCCACTCCGCTTCCCTCTTCATGCGATCTATCCGCTCCTCCTCAATCTCCCTCACTTGCTCATCATAGTCGTCTTCAACTGCAGCTTCTTCCTTCACCAGTTGGACATGCATCTCGTTGGCCCATCGACGCCACTGCAGGCACCTTATCTGCTCCGTGCACATTTGCACACCCTCCTCGCAATCCTGGGACTGGAACAGTGCCTCTAGAGCATAGAACACATGCACCTGCTTCTCGTACGCAAGATCTTTCAAAATTCCGAAATCGTGGTAGAACAAGTCGCAACCATGCGCTCCGTCTTTCCAGCGCAGGTTACCTCCGTCGTAATTCCTTGCTTTGAGGATTATCCGGTAGATCCATTGTCCAAACCACGAAGCATGGTTGTAAAACCACGTATCGTTGCAATCCCAGTACTGTGGAGTTTGAAAGGCTTTCAAAGTGGCCATCTTCGAGTCGACAGAGAAGTACTGCAACTTTGGGAGCTGATCGGAGAAAAGGATGTTAGACCAGAAAACAGAGCATTCCGCCTTGCTAATATCAGAGGAGAATCCCTGCAGGGCATCAATAGGCCCAATCTCTGATCGCCGTCCATTTGTAGAAGTACCTCTAAGGTGCAGGTATCGAAGGTTGCCGAAGCCGCGTAGAATACGACGGATCGGAACAGCTAAATTGTGATGCTTCCAGTCAGTCACCTTGAAGCTCAAGAACCTGATCAGATTGATGCAGCGTCCTGGCAGGTACGGGCCACTTTCTTCGAAGTCTGAGGGATCGATCGTAAGCTGAAAGGTCATGCACCGGAAGAAGGCATCCAGCGCAGCGTCTCGCCATCGCTTCGAGACTAGCAGGAGTGGATGTCCAGGTTGTCCCTTCGATCGAAGCAGACCAAAGTCTTGCCCTCTGATGACGCCCTTCTGGCTCAGTGACACGGGTGGCAAGGTAGGGTCTGAGAATACGTTTTCGAAGATCATTTCCGATAGTTCAGCGGGCAGTCTTGCAATTGCGGGCGTGTGCATCTGGTCTTGGGCCCTAGAGGTGCTGCTGATACACGCGGGCTTGGCGTTCTGATCCATGTCGTGCGACCTGTGGTCGTCCTTCTCTTCTTGAATAGTGTAGCGGTACTTTGTAGTCGTCTGAAGTTGATCTTATGTTGTCTCTGGATTCAAAGCTGGTAACTATCGATTTGTCTGAAGAGGGTGATCATTGGTGACTTATGTAGGACAGATGCTCAGAGAAAGTTTGAGGATACGAAACATTGGCCGAATGGTATCGCGTAGAGCTGCCATGACTCTACGCTGGATCATACAGCTCGTAAGCCGCCAGCTTTCGAAGCAACGGAGATGATGGGATCGGTGAGTAGCCAAGGCAGCGGTCAAGCCGGGTGCTGTGTTCATGAGTATAAGCCATTTTCCGTCAGAAATTGCAAAACTTCCTCATTCATGCCTTTCTGACTTTCCCTCGGCAATCGAAGCACTTCCAAACCTTCAAGTGTACGCGCTCGCGAAAGTGCAACATACACCATCTCCTTCTCGAAGCTGTTGTACAGGTCGACAGATACCTGGACGCAGATGTGTTAGCATAGTCATGTCACGTGACGCTTTGTCGGAATCTGCCGGCTCGTTTGAATGACCTACACGATCGAGAGTCATGCCTCTATCCACCGAATTAGTCCGTCATCACACAAGATTGCATTGAACAACTTACTGCGACTTGTGTATCGTAATTGCCCAAGCTGCTACGAGAGGGATTTGTGTTCGTGCGAGCATGCTGTAAGGTTTCTCCGTACCTAGCTCCTGCGTCTGACAATGAGCATAGATGGTCCTCCTCAAACTGTTGTTGAACTCGACTACAGGCCACTCTGGTGCCGGCGCTCTCCCTATAAACTCCCGGATCTGGTCTTCTTTGAATGCTGCGAGCTCGCTCATAGTATCGGCCGCTTCTGAAGCTCGACCGTTCCTCGAAGGTGAGCTAGCTGCCGGTCGCTGCACAAGCTGAACACGAGGGTCATATGGTTCAAATCCAACAATTTTGCCTTGGCTGCCATTGACAAGACCTGCTTCGATATCAAGATTGACGAGCAAGATGATAAGCATGCCTGATTTCAGCTCAATGTTTTCTTCGAATCTATGATCTCTGAGTGCCTTCAATGGTCCATCACTTCGATCTGGGTACAGAGGGTCTCCCTTGCTTCTCAGATCGGGTTCTTCCTTGTTGCGCCAGCTAAAGTAATCTAGGCATTCGTACTTACGTGAAGTAGTTCGCAGCATCATCAGGCCTTGCCGATTCTGCTCATTCACCTGATATTTGGTGGGAAGAAGCTTGACTGGATTTGCTATCGTCTTCTTTTGCAATAACAGATTTTTGTCTTCCTTCGATAATGGCTGGCCAGTCCGGCATTTCTGCAGTATGGAGATGAACATCGCGTCGCTCTGTCGATGTATGTGCTTGAGCTCGAAACAGGTGAATTCCGAATATTTCCAAGCGGGTGAGCGAAACGCCCATTTGTCCTCGTCTCTGTACACGCGATGGCATCGTCTGCACATCTTAGGGCTACCGTCTTGTTTGTTTTGTTCATCAAGCTCGCCGCCACCGCAGCTCATGCAATAGTGGAAAGGTTTGACCGGAGGCAACTGGCAGAAGTCTCCTGTGATGATGATTTGTACGCCTCCAAATGGCAATCGTTGTGTATGCTGTGACCGTGGTTTCTTCTTGTCTCCATATTCTGGTTTCCAATTGTCTCTTGCTGCCCGCATGACCGCGTCAAGCCGCGTGAGCATATCGCTCTCGACCATGGATATCTCATCGATGACAAGGACATCCGTTGTGCACAATCTCTTCTTCACTGTCTTGCCATTTGCTTTGCCAATCAGGAACTCGAGCTTGTTCTTGAATATGTCTGGATGCCAGCCAGCATAGGAGTAGATTGTTGAGCCGCCAATAGCAAGTGCAGCTATGCCAGATGGTGCTATGATGTCGACATGCTTTCCTTGTGCTTTAAGTCCTCGCACGAAAGCTTTGAGTACCGTCGACTTTCCTACGCCAGCACTACCAGTGTAGAAAACATTGTGCCCATTCTCTATGCAATCGACGACGCGGAATTGTTCTTCGTGGAGTGGAGGTTCTGGAGCGTTGAGAGGTATGGGTACGGATGCTGCGTGAGCGGGAAGTGGAATATACTGTGCAGGCGGCATCGCAGCCGGCGTAGTCAGGCGACATGCTCGACAGCGCCACGTCGTGGTATCTCTGTACTTGGTGCTGTTGGACAGGCCAACGCATGCCTTGTGATATTTGCCAATTGGACATGCCTCATTTGCACAGTTGACTTCTTCGCCGGCATCATCTTTCCGACAGGTGCAGATCTTTCTCGCGGATGTCGCAGTCTCGCGGAACGGTCGTGTTGCTGGCGCTGGCTTGGTGTATTCTATCGTGTCTGGATCGTCCTGTGTCAAGTCAATTACATTGAAGGTAGACTGTTTGAGCCTGTCTGCTTTGTGGAATGTCTGATCGCGAGATTTGATACGTTTGAGTCGAGGCTCGGATGATCTCTGGACCACATCTTCGTATCGATAGCCCTGATACTTGCGTTTACTGCTCATGTTAGGACATGGGCGAATAGCGTTGTCGTGTTGGTCATGCTAATTTGTGGCACAGAGCTATGATCTTTGCAAGTATGGTAATATGCTATGCCTCAAGAACAGTATCCAATGGCCACGAGGGTGATGGTGTGAAGGCGAAGTCGTTGACCAAATGCGGCTTGACGCGTTCCGAAAGACGCGTTCGAAGATCCTTGATGGCCGAGATGACGCGAGACACAAGACCGAGACCGAGCGGACTCGCATGAATAACAAGGACATACTCGGGAACCATACATTTGAGGGTCCGTAATCAGATAGCGAGCGCACACGGCCAGGACGAGGGAAACGCGAAAGCATATCACACTATGCAGTGAAGCAGAGAAAGCACCCACAAGCCATTAAACGCCCGCCAAGACACGGATATCTATATACATGTACTTCATTTACCTCCAAAATTTAATCACAGCAACAGACATAAACCCATCACTACCGCGGAGGGACGCTCATCGTGAACACCGCAGACTACACATTCCCCCAAAAGCATATACAATCATGTCCCACTGATCTATGGAAGCCCACTCATACCAAGAAAAATTCGTCGTAGGCCCCTCAAACAGCGTGGGTAAAACTTGGTCTAGCAAGATGATGGCGAGAACGCCAAACACCAGCAAGCTCGCGAATAGGAGACATTGCTCGGAGGACTGACTTGCGTGTCGTGTCATGATACGAAAATATATGATTGCCCCTTTGAGGCAGAAACATCCACCGGCCTCTGAACTGAACGAGTCGCTAGTGATGTGCTTCTGGACAACTGACTTTTTGGGGAGAAATTGAAAGGATCGGGTTGCGTCACGATATGCTGACATGCATCGTCTTCACATGCTAGAGTCCAGTCGTTGTGGTGAGAAAATGATGAAGTAACGGACGAAGCTCAAATTGAGGGAATAGAATTTGACGCCAAAGTCCGTGCTCATATCATGCCTGAGGCTCAAGAACCAGACAAAATCTGCAACTGGTGAGACCTCGTGGCGGAATATGCTTCTCATCCATTTCTATCCACCCCGTTCGTTTCAAGTATACACATAACAAGGCAAGCGCTTCATCTCGGCGCCTCGTCACGTAGCCCGCTCTCTTTTTGGCCGTGCCGCGCCATGCAAATGCTTCCAAAGCCCACAATACAGCTCAAGAGAATTCTCCCCTGCCCCATCGCTGATGACTATGAATCACGCGTTCCGACCAGCAAACGCAAGTGCAACATAGTTGGTATCGCTAGTTCAAGAAGCCCTTGCAGTTCGCAGAACCGCAAAGGCAAGGAATACGGTCTGTCGAGCCGATCTCGCGCTCGAATTTGTAATCATACGTCAATTCGTCGTCTGCAGAAATGTCAGTATATAACTCTACATGTGCATCTGCCAGGTTTGACTCACTCTTGTAGATGTCCTTGAGCGCGTAGATGACAATGCGAGGTGTGCCCTGGACCTGGATGATCTTTGCCGTGCAATTCGGGTCGCAAGAATGGTTGATGAAGCGCGCTATGCCTCCCTTCTTCGTGGCATCGACGATCTCATCGTCCATCATCCGGAACAGGTAGGATGAACCCACGCCTTGCAGCTCGTACTTGATCTCGCGCATGTCGGCGACTTTCTGCC
The DNA here is from genome assembly GCA_013248845.1 of Passalora sequoiae. NCBI lineage: Eukaryota > Fungi > Ascomycota > Dothideomycetes > Mycosphaerellales > Mycosphaerellaceae > Passalora > Passalora sequoiae. Next base: position 188,246 of record WSQC01000022.1, read on the forward strand.
GAACCTTTTCACCAACATATTCGATAATGAGCTCATTGACGCCAATGTTCTCTTCAGCATACAGGCCCCAGCCGTGAATAGCAGATCGGTCGAACTTCACTAGCTTCTTCCGTTTCTTGAGCTGATTGAAGCGGATAGCAACATCAGCATCGCCATTGGAAGCTGCAAGTGCTTGCTTCTGTGCGTTCACATCGTTGACGAAACGACGATTCTGGACACGATTGCTTCGTGAGGTGGCAGTGCTTGCAATCTTCTCAGCAGCGGCGATCTTTGCTTTCTCGGCTGCCTCAGCGGCTGCATTTGGATTGGCCTTTGCCTGAGCTTGCCGAGCTTCGCGCGCCCTCTGAACCTTGATACGATGAGGAAGGTACTTAGACTTCTCCTCGTTCAAGATCTTCTTCACGCCTTCAGTCCTCGCGGAGCCAGTAGGGTTGGGCACATAGTATCCTTGAATAAGCGGCAATGGTTGTGCAAGACCAGCAGCACCATCGCTGTTGAGTGCCTTGATCTCTTTCTGCTTCCAGGCCCAGAGCTTGGCGTCGCCGATATCGTAAGCGGGGATGTCTGCTAGAGCTGTGCGAGCGAAAGCCAGGTCCTCAGAGTCTTTTATGAACTGCTGCCAGCCATCGATGTCCAGGACAATCGTGCGATCCTCTTCCACGGTGCGCCTTGGCTTGTCGTACGTGAGATGCAGCTCTACATCTTTGTCCTCGACCGAGCTTGCGACCTCAATCTCACGTTCTGTTTGTTCGAGCTTCGCAACAGTCTCCGGATTGAGTCCTTTCTTGTTGGCTTTGGCTTTCTTCGCTTCGGCTTTGAGCGCGTCCTGTTCTGCGAGCAGCTCTTTCTTAGTCTTGCGCTTCTTCTTGATTTTATCCTTGCCAACTTTCGCATCTGTATCGGGCACTGGTGTGCTTTCCTGCTCTTTACTGAGAATGACAGAATCTTCCAAGAATTCGTCTAGATCACGCTTGACACCGCTCTTCACCTGGAAGAGGTCATCATCGGCCTTCGACCGCTGACGAATGTATAACTCCGTTCGTGCTCGCGTTGCATACGGTGAATCTCGCGGAAGTGTATTCGTGACCAGTTCTAGCTCGCGAGTCGCAAGGTCCTCAGGCTCCTTATGCAACAGGTGACCAAGCATTTCCTTGTGGAACGCGTCGAACGTCTCTTTCTCGCCATCGTCCCATTCGCTGACTTTTCTCCGCTTCGACTTAGGCGTATCCGTGACGGATTCCGAGGCCGGCGTTGAAGTGCGACTGGAGCGACTTGGTGGCCGCGTCTCTTGCTCCTCCGTGTCGCGTGTAACGGACGTGTGACGTTCATCGTCCGAATCTTCCTCTTCAGCATACATCTGCTGTAGTCGGAAATGTAAGCCTCTGGCGTGAGCAGGCCTTTGCGGCTTCCGTCGTCTTTCATCAACAAATGCATTGCTGTGGCCTCGATCCTTTTCTCCTCTTCTGCCTCGCTGAGAATTAGGGTCGTGCGGACGAAGTGGTCCACGAGACAAAGGATGTCCGCGACGAGATTTGGATGTCTGATGTGGTTCATCTCCGACTTTGCTGAACAAAAGACCTGGTGCTTTGTTTTCATTGTTCGAAGGGTCTGGCAACCCCAGCTTTCTGCGCTTTGTGGCATGTTTAGCAGGATCCAGAGAATCATGGAATATGGGAATCGCAACTCTGGTCTTGATGTCGCTCATGATCTTGTCGCGCAGTTCTATGCGTAGCTTTTCGAGAGCACCTTGTACTGGATCCAAGTTGTCTGCTCGGTTACGCTTCTCGATTTCTAGGTCCCCTTGCTCCTCGCGCATCAGTCGCTCGAACTGCTCCCGCTTCTCCTTCTCAGCAAGAACGCGCTCGGGGCTGGGGCTTCGCTCGTAATCGGGATTGCCATACTTCTGGCATTCCATATTCATTTTGTACGTGAACAGCGCGGCATTGTTGCACTCGTTGAAACATCGCTCGGTCTCATCTTCACCTCGTTTCGAGTCGTCAAACACAATATAGTATCCAGTCCCGTCCAGACGAACTTCTCGCCAATCGAAGGCTTTTAGACGTTTCTTGAGATGAGGGATCGTCGTGCCTAGAACAGGTACAGATCGATGCGGAATGTGAATGTAAGGCTTGCGCTTAATTTTACTGAGAACAGGCTCGTCTTCAATTAGTGCTGCAGCTCCGGTCTTGACAGCGGGAATGTCGGGGTCTGTCGTTCGAGCGCCTTTTGGTCCTGCGGGAGGGGGTTTCGAAGATGCTTTCGCAGAGGGTCCTTTTGGCGCGTTCAGTGGAGGTGCTGGAGAATGATTCGATGAATGTCCTTCGGCCGGTGGAGGCGGTATCGACACACTCTGATGCCTGGCACGTTCTTCTCTCGCCTTCTTCAGCATCGCCTCCACGTGGCGCTTGCATCTTCGTCCTTCCCGATCAAGCTCGACCTTGACTGTGTGCACTCCTATGCGCTGTCCGTTGAATTCGGCTTCAGCCCGCTTCGCAGCATTGACCGCAGTAATCTCGAAGCCGTCTCTGACAGCATCTCGATATTTGATCAACGCAATGCCAAGAAAGCTGCCTGTTTCCGGATCGGTCTTGCTCTGCACTGATGCGACGCTCCCGAATGTGGAGAAATTTAATTTCAGTGTCGACTCTGCTAAGAAAGGATCGAAACCGATCGCCACCACCTGTTGTGCCTCGCCAGGTCCGATAGAATGACGGTCGACTTTGAAGGGTGGCAAAGTGTACGGTGCAATGCGACAGATGGCCTTGCTTGGCTGGAACTTCGATCGGCATTGACCGGACATGTAGCCAGGTATTGCCAGTCGTGGATCTGGAGGTGGATCCGGTTCGTATGTCTGCCATTATCCAAGCGTCAGCAAAAGGGTACAGAGCGGTTTCTCATCTTTTTCTGGTATCTCAAGTTATGTTTATCATGTTGCGCAAGCTCAGCAGAATATGAAATATGTAGCGTACCTCTGTGCCGAAGTCTCTTTTGCGAAATTGTGCCCGTTTTCGCTCTTCTTTACTGAGCTTGCCGTCTAATTCAGGATCCCAAACCGCTCTGTACCCTTTCGCTTTGCCTGGTGGCTGAAGCATCTGTTTTCGAGTTTTGTGGTCAGATGGGGGTTCAGGTATTGTTTCTGACGTGGCAGGCATCTGTGAGGAGGCAGCGGCGCCATCAGTAGAGGCCATATCTGCGGCAGATTTCGAGTATCGCGGGCTGTTGCCTTTTGTGGGCGAAGATTCTGTAATGTTGGTGAGAGGCGTGCCGCTGTTGGCATTGGAAGAAGATCTGTTTTGCGCAAAGGTATGTGAGTTTGAGGTGAAGCCCGATGAAGCCGCACTTCCACGTGAGGATGCGGAGCCGACACCATGCAGTATGTCGCCTTGATCAGTTTGCATGCCATCCGAGTCCGGTGAGGTGTACTGGCTGCTGCGACTACCATGCGTCGTTGTGGTCATGGCAAGAGGTCCGTGGTTGACAGCGCCGTTGGCGGCTTTCGTGGTATCTGAGGTGTGAGATCGTGAAGGCGCGTGCTCACGCTTCCGCTTCAGTGAGCCTGGAGAAGCGGTTCTGGTGAGGGTCTCGAGGCCACCGGACTGCGACATGACGTCGCGATCCAGCTCAGTCCAGCCTCATCGCCAAGAGTGAATATGGTTGTGTTTGTGGCATCCACGAGGTGCTGGCACGGCTCTAACGCGTGCGACGAGGCAGACGACCTCGGGAAAAGACACTTTTGGGCTCGGGCGCGTCAATGGAGGTGCAACCGCGGGTAAGAGGGCGTACCCAGCGCGCAGGAAATGATGGTGTCGTGTCTTTGAGTCTTTGGAAACTCAGAGAAGTGGTATTCGATTGATTCGATGGTAATGGAGAGAGATGTGGGCGTCAGGTGAAAGCACGAAGTCCAAGGAGGAGGAGGAGGATCTACACATTCCAAAGTCTCCAAGCACGGTTCTCTCCGCAGCTTCAACCCCTGCACTGCCCAGGTGAGCTTCGTGCACCACATGCACTCGATGCTCCTCTGCCTCTGCCTCAAAACTCCACGGCTGCTGCCATAGTAATCAACCATCTGCACCGGCGGCTCAAAACGCCGCAGACTCCACGCTGTACAAGGCGATAGCTATCGCATTACCCGCTCGATCAACCTGTCGCCCACCTGGGCACCGAACCCAAGTTTGCAACCGATGAGGCGACGTCATTACTTTGCGGGCACAACATCAATGCTGTTCAAGCAGGCATAATACTCGAGCGAGCACTATCTTGGTCTATGAACAGCAGTTGCGAGATTATTACGCCGCGAGACTACTCGACGTAATCATACCTGATCAGAGCGCAGTCCTCTCGGTGTCAGTCGTGGGAACTATGTGCTTGTTGTATGGGTTGGAATGGACTTAGTTGGTGCAGTATATGATAGCATCGTTTGCATGCCTAAAACTACACTTGTGGGAACGGAGAGCTTGATGCCATGGACGACTCGAGAGCTGATGACGCGATAGAGACGAATGGCAAAGGCTGCAAGAGCTTGCGTGTCGTTGCGTATCTTCAACACGCTATGTCCATTCATAACTCGGAAATGTGTAATACATATGTAGCAATGGCTCCAAAACCGCATCATTCCCGGTAACGCCTCGCTAAGAAAGTGGTCGATCCGTTCTTATGCTCTGTGAACCTTGCTGTTCAATGCTTGTCACTCTTTAGTCACGAAGTAGTGCTTGCCCGCCAATGCTGATCCAGTGCCGCAGTCTTGACATCAAGAGCGACTGGCGCATGAGCGTTCGAGTCACTGCTGATATGCCAGTAGCTCAATCCATATTCCGTGTGTCTGAATGCCGCTATCATTAGCAGCCAGGCGGCCATGTCTTTCAGCATCCATACTTCGCTTCATACTATGACGAAGTCTCATCCACTGGATAAAGATGGTTCGCTAAGAGCTTGTTCATGGTGAACATGTGCACCGAGTCTCCCTTGAAAACAGCCCGCATTGCATCGTCACCTAAACAGATCGTTAGTCTGTTCATGCGTCATCTCGCACGATGCCGGTGTAGCGAAACATCGGCGTATCGCATTGTCGCGCGACTCACATATGATCTGCCTCTTGTCCTTCGGATTCTGCAAATCCCTCTCCTTCACGTATGCCCATATCTTCTTGACGGTTTGAGGTCGCGAAAGCTGGGTCTCGCCCAGCAGCGCGGAGAGAGGTTCGGAAAGGTTCATGGGCTTGTGGAAGCCACCCTTCTTCTCCCGCTCAGGCTTGTCTTCTCCTTCCACTGCACTATCATCGTCGGATCCGATCTTGGCCTTGCTCTTCTTTTTCGCTTTCTTCTCCTTCTTGATCGGCGCTTTACGTTTGGCACCGCCTCCCCGCGTCGACCTTGACTGTGCATTCAGCTCGGCCTGTAGCTTAGCCGCAAGCTTCGCATCCTCGTCCTCCTCGTCCTTCGGCGCTTTGCTCTTCTTGGCCTTCTTTGGCGCGGGTGAAGAGTTCTCGAGCTCACTCATCCCCTCGTCATCATCCTCCACAGGCTCGGAATGCTTACGTTTGTTCGAAGGAGGTGGCGAGGTGGCACTTGCCAGCTCTTCCATCGCCTCTTCCTTAACATGGCCATTGGTTGTAGGAGTTGGTTCAGGTATTGGTTGAGGCTTTGCAGTCTCTTGCGCCTTATCGAATCGTTCCATAATCAAATCCGTGATCGGCTGTTTCTGCTCCGATAGATCATAGTCGACCTTCTCTTGCAGGCCTTTGCGTATGCGCTTAGCTGATATCGTGTTTAAATCGGACGTCGCAAGGATCTCATCAATTATGGCGCTGTAGGCCGCGACCTGAGTTGTGGTTACTGAACAGTAGTGTTAGCCATGGAGCACCAGACCGAGCATCCGAAGCACATATGTCATGCTGTCATTCACTCACATGCTGCCATGGTGCTGATGCGGTGGTCGCGACAATGTCAATGTGTATCGCGTAGTATGATTGCTCCGGCCCTGACTTCAAGTAGCAGCGCACTGCGACCTAGAATGTTCACGCCAGTTCATGCAGTCCGCAGCAGTAGTGGTGGACCGTCAAAGCAAATGTGTGCAGCGGCATGTATCGGTGGCTGGTTTGCTCTTCAAGATGAGCCGAGCAGGCCGAGACCTATCGCAGGTGACCGAAAGCGTATTGTCTCTGGCAGCAACCTGGACGCAAATAGCCGATGCAGTTGTTCGATGAGCCTGGTTCGCAGTAGCAGGAGGCGTATCAATCAATGCAGAATTAAAAAAGACGTGCCGGTGAATAGTTGTATGCTGATGTGTGTATGTAGGGATGTACTTCGTCCCCACCAGCCAGCTGCCAGCGAAGAGTCCGAGTCGGCAAGATGTTCCTGGCTTCCACGCGATGACTTATGACAGCATGCAGTTCGTCCTGCTCAGTGGAGGCTGTTCTGTTTCACCACAGATCGTCGTCGGCCTGGCAATTCTCTCGTGTACACTTCAATTGACACAATTGATTGATACATTGATGTAGCAATGCTCAACCCGGAGCAAATTACATACAAGACAGACGATCCAGTCAATGAAGCATTCACGAAAGCCCTGCCCAAGGTCGAGCTCCACGCGCATCTCACCGGAAGCATCAGTCCGCAATGCTTACACGAGATCTGGCTGAGAAAGAAAGCCGCTGATGCTGCTTGCGATCTGGAGGATCCGGTGGTAGCATGTCGACCTGGAAAGGCTCACCACGACGTCTTCACATTCTTTCCACTTTTCGACAAGTACATCTACAACCTCTGTAGCACACGAGAGAGTGTTGCATTCGCCACGCGACGGGTTCTGGAAGATTTTGAACGCGATGGCGTACGGTACCTCGAGCTGCGCACCACACCCCGAGAGGCACTCGCCAATGGCTTGACGAAGGAGATCTACATCGAAACAGTGCTGGACGCGGTACAACAGCATAGCCGAGAGCACATGTCAACCTATCTCATTCTCTCGGTCGACCGCAGAAACACACTCGAGCAGTCCATGCATGTCGTCAACCTCGCGCTCCGATATCGTAGCCAAGGTGTGGTCGGCATCGATCTTTGTGGGAATCCGCTCAAAGGCGACGTAGCCATCTTCGCGCCAGCGTTTGCTCTTGCGAAAGCCAATGGTTTAAAGATCACGTTACATTTCGCAGAGGTGCCGGAGTCAAGTACTGTGGCCGAATTGCATACACTGCTATCATATGAGCCAGACAGGATAGGTCATGTCATAAATGTCCCAGCGGATGTTGAAGTAGAGATCGAAACACGACAAATTGGACTGGAATTGTGCCTCTCTTGCAACGTACATGCAAAGCTCACGCTGGGTGATTTTGCCGATCATCATCTCGGCAAATGGCTAGCAAGACGCTGTCCTATATCATTGTGTACAGACGATGTGGGCGTCTTCGGCAGTCCTGTGTCGAACGAGTACCTGCTTGCTGCGCAACACTTTGGCCTGTCGAGGATCGATATCATCCGCCTTGCTCGCAGGGCCGTACCGAGCTTGTTTGGAGGTGCAGCAGAAAAAGACAGGATGCATCGCCTGTTGCACGAGTTTGAATCGCGATTCGATCGGGACAGTGTGACCTGAGTCACTAGCCTGGTATCAGCCTTTGGGGCTGCATAGCTTGCTAACACCAAGGATCCTATGAGGAACCCATGAGCGTGGCATGGGGCATTCCAGAAGGTAAGTTATAAACGTTGTTGGCGCCATCGCTGAATCACGCTGCGCCTCGCATGCTCTTAGGTGACAGAAAAAGCGGAACATATTTAGCGATATTAGCTGGACCCATAGGTGCGTCGGCCGCTTCCATTGCTTGAGGCCAGTCTTCTGCGACTATAAGTACTATTTCTATTACAAAGACGCACGCTCCACTTTGCGAGGCACGCACGGAGTTAAGCGCCTGCATCCGAACAATATGCTCACGAGAAGCGCTCCGGGTTTTCTGTCATCCCGAAGGCACTCTATCGAAGAGATGGCATGAGGGAGAGGCCTGATTTTGACGCGGAATCTCAGCTCATGCCGGTAGCGTCGATGGGTCAGTAAAATGCCGCTGGATATGGTTGCCAGATCACATACCTACCAAAACACCAATATCGACTGCGGCTATTGCGCTCTATGAAGGTAGCAGTACATCTGGCAGCTTCGCAGACGCGTCTGCGACAAAGAGTTCTTACGCGACAATATTACGACTCCGAATGCTTGTATCGAGGTGTTTGGTGTCTGCTCTACCCGGTTCTAGGCGAGTGCAGCAATGTTCATCGTGTTATGACGGAAGACATCTCATGACTCAACGAGAATCTGGTACCTTAGCGGGGGTGTTTGTGTAACCCGACCAGGTATGAGCCATCTGATCATGCTGACCCTCAGCTTCATTTCAGCGCTCGTTCGTTTCTCCTCGAGCTTTTCAACCCAGTGATTAGACTAAAGCGGTAAGCATGACGTTCGCTATTGACAGCTTGCTCATCAAAGATGTTTCGTAATCGCTATGCCTCCAATACCGCCACTTATTCGGACAGCCATGGACATCGGCAAGTACAAACAAGGGCATGAGAGTAAGCAGGAGCGAACCAGCTCATGTGGGCAACGTGCCAGCATACTCACAGTTGGCGATCCACCATTAGACTATCCAAGTCCAGCCACCACTACCCGACGAGAGTCTGGAGTAGTAGCAGCCGCGAACAGTGCAAGAGAAGAGAGCTGCCACAGACGGCTAACTGCAGTCTCCATCTTTGCAGCTTTTTTGCCAGGCGCCACGCTTGACATGTCGGTTGAGCACTATGTAGCGCCCAAAGTGCGCAACCATCACAGGAGCATGGCAGTCCGAATCGAGCTTGACCAGACACTCAGACGAGCGAATCTGCCCAAAGATGGCGATGAGGTTCAATCGCCCCTGTTCCAGGGACGTCTCCGGTCATTCTTGGAGAGTTGCGTAGAGCTGGTAGTCCATGAACAGATCGCCAAAGCCGTCCTGGAGAATGCCGAGAGTGAGATCTGCGACCGCGTAGCTCATAAGCAAGTCTGCTGTGAGAACATCACTGAACTTGAAGACGATATTGAGGCTTTGAGGCTCTGCCGCAGTGACGTGGAGGTGGAACGAGCGCGGACAGTCGAGAGTACATCACGCGGCAGTCATTTGGGCCCCGCAGGTCCTGGGCCCTGCATTCCTTCAAGTTATAGCGAGCCTACGCTTCCGAAAGTCCGTTGCCCACCACGCCGAAAGAGCGCAGATGTCTACCACGCCGCCGAAGCTGATCCAGGCAGACGCGCCGCCACCCTGGTCCTCTCCGCCATAAGCACAATCTTCTTCCGCACCACAGCCTACTCAGCTTTTGACGGGCCTCCGTCTTTACGAGAATCATTCGTCAGGCCGACCGCATCCAGGACTTCGATTGTGTCTAGCGGTTCGTACGGGAACGAGAGCCACATGATCGAAAGCATCAAACTGTATGACGAGAGTATTCGCGCCGAGAAGGCGGCACTCCTGCAAAAGTCCTTGGGAGAGCACTTGTGTCTCCCTGGAGTCTATATCGATCGCAACACAACTATAGAACAGGCCCTAGAAGATGCTAAGTTCATGAATAAGCTCGATGATTCTCCAGCCGAGCACCAGCCGGATAGCTTGCAAATGATTGATCGCCTGCTGCGCCTCGTCGCCTCGATCGAAAAAGACATTTTCACGTTGCAACGGGATCTGAAACTCCAGCGTAGCGATCTGGATCTCAAGATCTTGAGGATGGACTGGCATTGTCGTGGCTCTGGCCGACTGGGACGCAATCTCCGGAGTTTGCAGACTAAGATCAAGCAGCAACAGACAGAGTCTTGGGTGAGGTTGCTGCAGACTGCCTTGGAGGAGCAGATCGGTGGTGGCACAGGTCCTGCGCTGGATCTGGCTGCTGGTAGAAATTTGAGGCATGGTGTAGGGCAACCGCCGGTGGTCGACAGTGAGGAGAATGATATGCAGGAAAATGATGACGGGGAGGGAGAGGAGAGGAAGAGGCTCGACAGTAATATCATCGCTGAGGAGATAGCGCACATGAAAGTCATGTGAGCCAATCGTCGTATGGCGTTTAAAGGACTTAGAACGTGGAAATTCTATAGAGTTCGCATAGAGTGATTCCCGCACAGGCGGATTGTGATACCTGAAGAGCTTCATCGCCCTGCGGCCTTTCCACCTTCCCTCTCTCTCTTATCTCCGTGCCAAGCCTTCTGGTGGATCGTTCCCCAGAGTTCCAGATCAGATTTCTGGAGAAGGACGGGCGGACTTGCGCTTCCATTCTTTGTGCTGAGATTTGCTGCAGGAGGAGAACGCCGTCGCACGCACAAAATGTCACTGGCCTATCTAGTCAGCGGCAGTTGTCTCTCGAATCATGCGTCGTCGTCCAGTCACACATCCATCGCTAAGGCGCCCCAGCAGCTTGCAAGGCAGGATGCACATCCGTCTTCTTTCCGCTGACGACTCGCTTCCATATTGCTCCCACAAGAGGAAGGTGATCGCTGCATATGCATAAAGCTCTATTTTTCCACCTCCCACACTCCACACTCGTCACCTATCTCTTCGTTGTCACTTCCTTTGAAATTGCCACAGTCTATGGAGAAAGACCACGCTGATACGGTGGAGAGCAAGGGCGGGAGCGATGACGAGAAGACCGTCGAACATGCAGTGCACAAGCAAGTGCTGGACGATATTTACGACCCGGATGCCGGGAAAAGTGACGAAGAGAGAGCACAGATAGTCAGTATCACGGCGGGAAGCAAACATTAAGAAGACCAAGATTTGACGTTGCTATAGGACAAGAAGCTCTTGCGGAAGCTTGACAGGAAGCTTATCCCTTGGCTCACGCTACTATATTTGGTCTCATTCCTGGACCGTACGAATATTGGCAATGCGAAGATCGATGGTCTGATCGACGACCTCCATATGACCTCCGGGCAGTACCAGGCCGCTCTGTCATTGTTCTTCGTGTCTTATGCCGGCTTCGAGCCATTGACGAACATTTTGCTTAAAAGATTGAGACCGTCTGTCTTCATACCCATCATCATCACTCTCTGGGGAATTGTCATGGTGTGTATGGGACTGGTACATGATTTCTCTGGTCTGGCTGCGGCACGCTTCTTTCTTGGTGTCGCGGAAGCTGGCCTCTTTCCCGGCGTAACATACTATCTCAGCTGTTGGTATAAACGTAGCGAATTTGGCATCCGTACAGCCGTGTTCTTTTCGGCAGCCGCGGTTGCAGGATCCTTCGGAGGCTTGCTTGCGGCCGGTATAGCACAAATGCGTGGTGTTGGCGGCAAGCCTGGCTGGGCGTGGATCTTCATCCTCGAAGGTCTTGCTACTGTCGTCATCGGCGTAATTAGCTACTGGATGGTATACGACTTCCCAGACGATGCCAAGTTCCTCTCACAGGACGATCGCGCACGTGTATTGAGACGACTCAAACTTGACGGACAAGCTAGTGCTGAGAAGGAACATTTCCAAATGGCTTATTTCTGGGAGTCTGTCAAAGATTGGAAGACCTGGGCATACGCTGTCATCTACATGGGTTGTGACAGTCCCTTATATGCATTCAGCTTATTTCTGCCCACCATTATCAGAACTGCGAATCCGGGCATTTCGAGCACGAGAGTAAATCTGCTATCTGTGCCGCCATATGCAGCTGGAGCCATTTTGACCATTCTCATTGGCTGGTACGCAGATCGTACGAAGAGGCGTGGATGGTGCAATATAGGAGTGTCGCTCTTTGGCATAGCCGGCTTTGCCATGCTGCTTGGATCGCAAGATCCATGGGTCAAGTATGCTGGCACGTTCCTGGGAGCGATGGGGATATGTAAGCCGGACGATTGTGCTGAGTGCGACACAACGCTAATTTCATGCAGATCCTTGCGTCGCTAACACTATCTCTTGGACTGCCAACAATGTTGAAGGTGTCTACAAACGAGGTACCACACTTGGCTTTGTCATTGGCTGGGGCAATCTCAACGGCATCGTCGCGAGCAACTTATATCCAGCTTCAGCTGGACCAGAGTATCAATACGGACATGCTGTCGTCTTGGCATACCTGACATTGTTCTTGTTCGGGGGCGGTATCCTTACACATTACTTGCTAGCGGCTGAGAATAAGAAGCGACTGTCTGGCACGCGAGACCACTGGATCGAAGGCAAGACGGTACAAGAGATCAGAATCAAGGGTGACAAAGTGTAAGCGCGGCGCCTGAACTTCACTCGAAATTACTAACACTGACGGTAACAACAGGCCAGGCTTTATCTACGTGACTTGAGAACAGGTAAACGCGTGCTAGCTTTCATGCGCTGTTCCCAGTCGGTGAATGCATCGCAGCTGCGTTGGATCGGTTGGTGCCCCGTGCGCCCTTAGGCATACATTCTCGCCAGATACAATATGCATTCTTCTCCGAACTACTGCATCGCTTGCTCGTTCCGACTGATGACTGCACCGCTTCGAATATAGTCAACCACAGTGGACCACACTCTAGCATTTGCACTGGCCATCAGATGTCAGGGCGGCGCCTTCTCGGTGGCAGAGAGGGCAAGATGATGTCGAGTATGGACAGCGTAAGGTGTAGGAGGAAAGATTTCTGAGGCCTCTAATGTTCACGTAGGTATCGAGTCAGCAACGGACCTCAATGTACCCGTTTGCCGAAAGCCGTTGCGAGCGAAAATGTCACCACTATTCGAGCTCGACCAATCGTAATGAGCTGCAAATCGACCCATTACCTAGTCAATCTTATTATACCTTTGAACTTGTACTGTTAACGCTGAACATCGCCATTCCCTGGGCTCCGTCACATAATTGGTACTGCACAGGACTTCGCTCATAGCGCGCTGCCGCTCTTGTTCGCACCTGGATATTCCGAACCAAGATATTGCCACAACGGTACGCCGTCCTTTGTGAGCTCTTTCCATTCTGGACAAGCCAGACTGAGCAAAGATCCTCCGACCGTTTTGGAGAGAAGATCTACCACGGGTCCTAGCGTGGAGTAGATATTGTTCAGGTAATCAGGCGCTGCCGTTGGTCAGTAAGTCACACGGAAATGGGTGAAATGTTGGTCGAAGCAACGACCGACGTCTGCTTACATGCGAAGGTGAGTATTTCCAAGGCGAAACACATCAGATTGTTGCCCTCTAGGAATCTCCCGAGATTGGTCAAGCCCTTGACCGGATGAGCGAGATCCAGTCCCGTGAAGGAGTTGACTTTGCCGGTATTGCCACCGATGCTAGCAAGTACTGGATACCGGAGGACAAAGTGCACAATGTCGAGGTTGAGCTCGACGAGGCCATAGGCGACATCGCGCTTTTTCCAGTTCTCGGGGATTTTCTCATGGCCGAACTTATACTTGAAGTTATCTCGCTCACCGGTCACGCTGAAAAAGCTCTTGAAGATTTCGCGAGCTAGTGAGCGTTAGCAGAGATCTGCGGTGCACGATATCTTCCACATGGACTTACACAGAGTACCCTTTGGATCCTCGGTGTGGTCGGACAGTAGGTTACCGAGGAAGCAAAACCCGGCGTTTCTCGCAATCAAGCCGGTCACCGGACCGTAATAGAAGTAACTATATCGTCAGCTTTGATGTTCTGGAGTGGAGGTGAAAGGGATCCCTATCACGTCATGCCGCCCAGAGATTGCAAACAATCGAGTCTGATGTCGCGACTACCTCGTACGGCTGTATGGCGGCGTGAAGTCTTAGGGAGGCCCGATAGGCGACCTTACGTACGGGTTCGTTGCTATTGAGTGATCAAAGCGCTTCTTGGCAAAGTCGGCCATGATATCCAGAGTCTTACCATGGTCGCCGTGCTCGGGGATCATGTCGTACAGCATCTCAAAGTTCTTCAAGTTCATGGTCACCGGATCACCAGTAACGTACAAATCGTCTCGAGTGGGCGAGGAGTCTGCTTCGATGAAGTTGTGCGAATGATCTATGCCGCGAGGGCTTCCTGCAATTGACAATCAGTACATTTGTCGGCCGGCAACCATGTTGCAGCGCATACCGAGAGTTCCAAGCACATTCCCAAGCAAGTTTTGCACCTCTGGGTCGGGGCCGCCAATCGAGAAAGATGGGTCCAACGAGACCGGGTCGCCAGTCCATACGACGCCCATGACGGCTAGCAGTGTCGCCAGTTCGATGCTCATACCATAAACTTGGTTTATCGCGGTGGCTGCTCCGAGCAACGAAACGACGCCATTTCGAGGAATATAACCATGATTCGCCTGCCTCTGTCAACAAGCGTACTGGCATCAACAGCCACTGTGAACCGCATCAACCTACCAATGCATTCAATGCAGGGCATGGCCCTCTTTGTTGACCCTTCGTAGGAGCCTGGAATTCATGGTCTCCAGTCGCATCACCACCACCGGTCAACGGGCCGAGCAGGTCGAGGCGCTTCTCGAGGTCTGCTTTCTGCGCGTGGCGCGCATGATGAGGTAGGTGGGAGGCCAGGACATCTAGGCTGAGGAGCGAGAACAGCACTTGGATCCAAAAGACATACATAGTGCACGCTGCTGCAGGAACAGATGACCAAGAGACATGTTTTGACTGGTGTACTTCTACCGTCCCTGTCGTCTCGCATCCCTAATGAAAGGAAACGAGCAGCATCGTTTCGCTTCGAGCACCGGCGCGTCTGACTATGCCCGTCTCGTCTCCTCGGGCTATCTTAGCAGTCCTTCCCAATGGCGGGTGAATATCGGGAATTTCATTATCCTGGCATCGGATCCGACTACTAAGGAGCCTGGGTCGCGGGAGGGTGGCTTTTCCGGTGTACGATACCCTGACCTTGAAGGTTCTTGATGACCTCCTAACCTGTTCCTGTATAGTGCTAAGCTGGATGTCATCCAGCCAGACGGTCGATCGATCGCCAACTCCGAGACCAGCAATAGCTACCTATGCGTGGCTCTCCAATTGTTCTAACTATCCTGTCGATGGATCAGGCGCATGAGAACAGAACTCGGAGCCCTCGGACACAGTTTTGCTCGTAGAGTGATCAAGCGACCACGATCATTGTAAGCGGGGCAACCATGATCAATGGTTGCGTAAGGTCGACCAAACAACGTATTGCTAAAGGATGTGATAGAGAACTTTCCTGCTGGAAACAGTGATCGCATCCAGTGTCTCTGCAACGAATCTGAGAATCAACGCAAATTGTAGCAACACGACAGCGCCAGCAAGTGTTGAAGCATGCGCAATGCAAAGTCGTGACACTCGCCAGCTATTGGGTGTGCAATCTCATTATCGCGCTGTATCTTTTGCGCCGACGAGGTGATCTCGCAGCTGCGAAGAGCATTGTGAGGACATACTGTGGGTGACCTATGCGCAATGCATCGAGGACCGCCTGTGTGAGTATTATTGGTGGGTCTGTCACTCTTTTCGCATACCTACTGCGCATGGTCTCATAGATATCTTCTCCTCGCGACAAAGGAGCACGAGTCAATGCGGACTTCTAGTGGGATAACTTGACGATCATTGTTGCAGCATTGCTCGTCATCCCGATGACTGTACTCTCGAACGTAGGTGAGTACTGCGCGTCTCGTTTGATCACTGATCTACTAGATCGTTGGCTCCTTTGTCGCTATGGTTAGCGTCCGTCGATTTGCGTTCCCTATCACACCCGTTGTAAACGACGCCACCGAGGCTGCGTCGAACATCGCCGCTCCGGCGTTTGTTGCAACAGGTCGATAGCGAGCCTCTTGGTGGCAAGCCGTTCGCGTGAGAATTCCAGAATCCAAGCACCAGATTGCTGCAGAAAGTGTTCAAGGGCTGGATAATACGTTAAATGAAGCCGTAGCCAAACGCATCATCTCCCCGACGCACGATTTCCGACAGTGCAACAATCCACAAATCGGGTCCGACCGAATTACAACCAGCCACGAACTCTCTCCAGCTATACCACCGGCTCCCGGAACCCATTATTACGAGGCGGCAGCAAAAGCAACACCCCATGCGTGAACTATACACACGTCTCAAGACCAAAAATAATCATTCGGCACTTCGGCTCCAGAAATTACAATACAGCAAGACATCCCGGTACCGACCGGCACGTGCAGGCGCTAGTAGCATCCGCGATCCTGGTCCCTGTCCTTGGGTGCCGGCGCACGATCTGGTACTGTGCCTACGTACATGTGTAGCTCACAGGTAGCTACCTAAGGAGCCACCAATCGTCTTGAAGCGAAGCTCCCCAGGGGGATGGTGTAGCACTGGCGACCACGGCACAGGAGCAATCCCGCAGGCGATCAAGGGGCGACGGTATGGAAATTCTCGGTCGACTGCTGCTACACCCTTATCTGATGAGAAGCACTGAAGCGATGCTGATCCAGAGCGATAGCTGCTGCAAATACCACTGCGCCAGTCCTGTGGTCCTCGAAGGCGACGCGGTCGTGCCTGCCTGTTTCATGTACTCCGTAGAAGGAACCCACGTGCGCGCGCCTGCAGCTCGGCTAAGTAACTCCTTCGAATATGCAGCTCTGAAGTCACAGTCCGATTGTCAGGAATCCTTCTTCGGAGGTTCGAGTTACATATGTATGTGACCATGAACTTGACGACGGTGGTCGACGACCTCGCGGCCGCATTGTGCTTGATCGCACCTGCGATTGCGCCTTGTACACCAACGTGTTCGCCACGACGGCCGTTGCGAGCAGGACAGTAAGTGAGTGACGCTGTTGTCGTGGGGTCGTGTCGCTGACCATCGCCTGCCGCTTGGAGGCTTGCTATGGAAAGCCGCGATGGATCGCTGATGTATGCTGGTGGCCGCCACGGCGATGCCTTCAGAGAAGCTGTGCCTGCCTCGGTCGGACTGCATACTACTGGTACGCTCATCCAGCTAGCGCTCCGCGCTCTACACGAGCAATTGGAAGTATGATGCTGTCGATGATGAGAGGGAGCAGGACCTTGTAACGCGAAGTACCTCGCGATATCAAACGGACTTCGGCGAGTCGGTTTCATGATCTGCAGATGGTACGATAGACCTAGTACCCATGGAATTGAGAACTTTTGCTTCTAGAAAAACCTTGCGAAGTTCCGAAACGTATATTGTGTTTGGCGTGTTGGTGCTTGCGCACGAAACACGAACGAAGATTCATATGCGACCGGCTATGGGTGGGTATCTCGCGCGACAAAAGATAAAAGACAAATTAAACCCCCTCACCCGGAGATTATGGCAGACCGAAGCCATCATTCGGTAAGCCAAAGGTCCTTATCCGGACTCGTGGCCGTCCTCGCGCCTCTTCTTCATCTATCTCTGCTGCCTGCGTGCTCGCTTCTGGACAATTTGAGCTCGCGATGGACTGCACGGAACTCGAGCTGATGTCTCTGGGCTTTGATGCGCCGGCTGCCAGTGGCGTCGCCGCACCACTGGGTGTATAGCAGCCGGCATGGATATTGTGGCGATATGTGTTGCCGCTGTCAGCGACGCGTTTCGCCTGGTATGTAGGTGGCAAAATTGTGTATGAGTATGGTGGCGGCGCAAATTCATGCGCAGCGCGAAACCCGAATTCGAATTTGAAAAGGTTGCAATCAACGGTCTCGTGCGAGAGCGACGATAACTCAGTCGCTGGTGATTCGCATTCCCGGACGTTCGTAGACGACTCGCTAATACTGCTGTATTTGCCGGAGGTTCCAGAACGAACGCTGGATGACGGGCTCGGGCCTATTCCGTCTTGAATGCCCAGTTGGTGCATTTCGAGTGTTGGTACATTGTCGAGCTCTGGTACTGGTGCTTCCAATTCCACAAACTCGACACAGCCTTGGAAATATGCATCGGTCTTGGTCTCGTCGACCCCGTTGCCGTAGCCTTCTACGACAATCTCACAATGAGAAGCCATTCTTCTTGGTGAGAAGAGGATGCTGTCACGTCTGACGCTGTTGCGGCGTGAGTGTAGGCTGCCGACGACCGAACGGTGTAGAGAATTGACGCTAGATCGTATCGAAGCTGTCCGTGATAGCTGTGGCGAACTTCTTTGCGGTAGGATGGGGAAACTTTTGTCGGAAGCAGACCTTTTCAAGCCAGTCATGGAGAAATAATCTTCAGCGTTGTCAGCCTCACAGTCCGGGTGTATCGATATTCGGTCATCTTGAAATTCTTCGTGGACTGCCGCCATGTCTGCAGATATGCATTGATAGCCAGATTCGACCATTGCTACCGCGGGTGATGGTGGCTGCTCCCAGGGCGGACCACCGCTGGTCAAGACACAAAGCGGATACGGAGCTGTACTATTGTCCCGAACCTCTGGCGGAGCTTTCGTTATGCTGTGCAGCATCTGCAAGACGCCATATACAAGCAGCCACCTAACTTTTCTCGACTCGGAGAGCGAGAGTTTGTCTTCTAGTCTGAGGTTCTCAAATCGAACATATTCCTGGACAAGTGGATTCGCCATCACGCCAGGGTTATTGGTATTTGACGAATTCTCAAACGCCTGCTTGACATGGGACCTCAACCTCGGCTGGAAAGCTGTACCCGGACGACCAAGCACGAAGTTCCTGAAAGCTTTCTGCGTTTGAATGGATCCCTGTCTTGTTCCATCCTCTGGCAATAATGGAATAGGGTGCGGTAATGGTGAGTATCCATGGCGCTGGTTGAAGACGCTGACGTTCTGAAATGTGCAAATGCCTCCGCTGAGACCTCTGCTACTTGTGGGATCGTTGGTGGATTCCGAGTCTGCGAGATATTCATAGACACATTGGAAGTCATGACACATACCCTGCCAAAGTTGTCTGTCCCAGCCGCTGCTCGAATCAGGCGGGAAGTAGCCAACTTGATTGACGTAGAAGGAATGCAAGGTGCTTCTGAATCGATCAAGATGAGTTCGAGCAACCTTGGAGAGACCCAGTTGTTCGGGTCCGAGCTCTTCTTCCAGGAAACAGCCGATAGCTTTGGTTACTCGGGCCATATGGAGCTCCATCTCCAGTGACGCGCGGCTGATCAGCGCTTTGGTGGTGTTGCTTACGCCCACAGCCTCCGGGCTATTATCCAATAGATCCCGCATACCTACGCAGTGTGCAAAGGCATCGATCCAGATATCCTTATTCTCAACCTGCTCCGCAAAGTAGACACCTGCCAGAGCATAGTCTGGACTATTCGCAAAGCTCAGATATCCTTGCTCTTGACAATACTCTTGAAACGCCGCAGACGCTCGGCAGTGTGGTTGCCACTCTTTAATTCGCTGTGCTAGATCCGCAAGTGCCTTTCCGAGTGTCTCGCCTACAACAGGCTTGGAGCATAAATAGGCAAAGTAGTTTCGTGTGCCAACGTGGTAGAGGAAGGCCTCCGTCCGGGCCAGATCAGCCGGAGCCGCTATGTGCACTTCGCAAGATGGCGACACTTGATCGACGGCTGACAGAATGCTCCGTCCAGAATCTGACCGGCTTTCGATGCCCTCGGATACGGTAGAGCCCGCTGATTCCGACGTAGGAAAGCACTGAGCCAGCAAATAGGCGCTGTCGGCGAGCAGTCGCAGCGGCACTTTCAGGCTAGCACCACGCCTCGACGTTCCTGGCGAATACAGGTGGACGAGGCAGTTGCCATCCTCGAGCCACAATTCTTCGTCCTACGTGGGATTAGAAGTTGTGTCATATTGTTCGTGGTGTCATGAAAGGGCTTACTTTATGCAGACCATCCCATGCCCGACTGCATTTTGTCATTCCATCGAAGCGCTTCACACAAGTGACCGAACGTGGATGACTTGCTTTGTTAGGTCCCATGATCAATCTTCGAGCATCAAGACCCACGAGCACGGCGCACTGCCTGACTCTCCAGATTGCGATGCTGGTCGTCGATCCAGCAGGCTGGCAGGAGCTCCGGTCCAGATGAAATGTGCCCTCAGATATGGCTCCCAACACGCGCAAGCTCTGTCACCTTCATGCTGAGCACAACAGTTCGGTGATGCACGTTCGCCCCCCAATGCCGAGCAGTAGCTATGCAGCAGTCATAGAGGTGTTCGCAGGGCAGCTCGAAGTCGTGCGGAGGATTATGTACAGGGTGTGATAAATGCTTGTTAAACAAGATAACGCGCAAAGCTGCAGCAGTGGCATGCGGGTCTGAACCTAAGGATGAGGAAGTAGCGACGATCAGATTGCGGTCGGTGTCGCGAGCAGAAGATTCTAAGTATCTTACTACTGTGCTCGGAAGCTTTGAACATGCATCATGCAACAAGCTTGTCCTGTTGCTCTGACAAGCGCTGTTCGAAGCGCACAGGCATGCGCAATACTGAAACCGCGTGCCGGAGCGTTGGCTGCTGGAGTGGTGGAGCGAGCCCCGGGTCACTAGGTAGAAGCGCAGATCGATAGGCTTTTGGCGACCCGGCAGATTTGACGACGCCTAATAAAGTGCAATACCTGCCATATCGCTCTATCACCTCCTCATCACCATCACCATCGCCTTCCGCATGCCCTGCTCGCGAGCGACGATCTCGCCCGGTGAGTAACGGAATAGCAAGCTGATGATTCCATGTGGCGCATTACATTGCTCCAATGCTCCGCCAACCTGGTACATAGCGAGCCATACAGAAGAGCAATGCAATCAGAGAGGTCGGGCAGGTTGGACAGGGTTCCGCTAGCTTTCGGACTCTTTAGCGTATCCGAAGCCGCATTGCCGATCTCCTGGTGTAACGATACCGCATCTGGCTGGGAACAACGTCGAGCCGTGTCATCCTGGATATGGTCCCTTCACCGCACATATGCGCCGACAGCGAGCGTTCGAGGCGTCTCAAGCTGAAATACTTCCGCAGTGTTCTTTCTACGATATGCATAGAGCGACAACGATATGCCTGTTGCTGTCGCAGATGCACCTGCTGTTGCCTTGCATTTCAGCTTCACGATCCCGCGTTCGGGACACCAACCCTGTGAACCAGCCACAGTATAATGACCAACTATAACACGTGGATGGTCTGATGAAGACGCGGGCGTCAGCTCTCCGCACTTCCGACGTGGCGGCCAACGGTTCACCCTGGGATCCCAGTTATCTTCCTCTCAGAGATCTCCGTCCCGCACCTGCCATCCTTGTTTTGCCACGATATGCAAAACATCATCGCCCACGGATATGCTCGTCATCAATACGTCTCTGCGCCGACTATTGAAACACGCCTTGACGTAGAGTATCAAGTTCTCTGAACTCGTGCGGCGATTATTTCGGGCGTGCGTGTGAATGGGCTGCATATCATTTGACGAGGAGCTCTACTTCCTGGTTGACTTCAATGCTTCGGATGCCATGAACCGAGAGCCTGCAGTAGCTTGCAAGCAATACGCGGCTTTTTTGTGGCTTGCGTTTGGCGTGTTGGACTCGAGTTCATGTGAAAATCATAATCAAGAGTAAGGTGATCCTTGCGTCCAGAAACACGTTTCGCTCCGCATCCTTCCAGCTAGCGCCGAGAATCATCATGGAAGGCCGTGGCACAGTCGTAGTAGGAGGAGTTCGACTGACGACCTGTTGATGAAAGTGCCGCGTATGTCTTTCCTCGACCTGGAGACAACAGTAGTGCGACTACTTACCCCATCTTCAGCTTGCTATGCCGTTCTTCTCTGCTACTGCCACATCCAGCATATGCAATCTCTTCCGTGCAGACGCCGTTTGGAACGACAAACGTTCGCCCGCATGATATCGAAAAGCCCGATGGTGCAGGTTCCGTTCGTCTAATTCTTCGATTTGGCAAATGCGTCAGCTGCCGCCCGGGCAGTTGCAGAATCGTACATAACACATGATCACCACTGCGGCGGCTGACTTTGGCACGACTTACATAAGCCCGCGTAGGTAATCAGTACACGAAGGCCGAATTCCTCTACGGCTGGGCAGGTTATCGCCTAATGCTGACATCACGTATGGCCCAGTCTTACATGATATCTCGGGACTTGGATCGATGTGCTCAGAAGCTCCTTCAGGAAATGCTAACAAAACTGCAACAGCGATCTCATGCTCATTCCATTGTCATCTCACCCGATTTCTCAAGCTTTGGCTTTGCATACGAATGTCCTTTTCTGCTGTAGCCACCGGAGTCCACGTGTCGCAAGGCTGCTGTTTTCTCCAAAAGCCATACGACAAGGGTCACAGCACAAGACGGATCTCCAATGCATAGTGCTGTATGTGGTCTCACCATCATTTGGCCTTCGCTTCACAGGACATGAAGTGGGTACCGATCGAAAGACCGTCTTTCACCTGATCTTTACCCCGCAAGATCGGTCTCCACACAGTTTGGAGAGCAAGAGTAGAGGGTAAGCTTGCAGAGATCCCTTATTTCACTCGACTGCCTGACTACTGATCATGAAATACTCTTGACTTAGGTCTCTGTATGCTGTCGATTTCTCTGCTCACGGATCACATAGCCAAGCACATCAATGGCTGTTGGGTATCATCGCACATCTCCAATTTTGTCGCTACATCTAATTATTCGATTGCACTCTCGCTCTCCTTGATGTCTTGGTATTCCTTAATGTCAGGTGTGGACTCCTTTCTCGCGAGCCCTAGCATAGCCTTCCCCTTCTCGATCGCATTGTTGAAGCTGCCTCTTCGCACACCCTCGGGCTTCTCCATCTTCGAATTTGACAATGCTCGCTGCGATTTCTTGCGCTCTTGACTCTTCTCGCGAGCTTGATCGGCGCCGCTTTTGCCTACAGTCGTCATATTTCCTTCGCCGCCTCGACCCCAGTGATATGTTCCACTCATGTCTTTGCTATGATGATCTGGCATTACAACGTCTTGGGCGGCGCGCGACTGATCTGGATTGGTGAGGTCGTTCTTCGCCATGTTGCCAGATCCACCACGGCCGGTCGTGTAGGTGTTCGACTTGATGGTAGGCGTCTTCAGATCGTCGGCATGCACCGGAGTTGGAGGCTTGTTGGTGATGTTACCCGCACCACCTCGTCCATGCGATCGGGTATTGTTGGATAGCACATCCTTTGCTGTATCCGCAGCCTTTGGTGGCTGTGCCATTGCAGCGGTACTTGGTAGACGGTCAGCGGAGGTTGTAGCCAACAATGCAGGCTCTTGTGCTTCTGTCGTACAATGTCTCGAAAGCGAAGTCAAGCTCTGATAGCAGCTGAAAGTTGGAGAGCAGTGTTTTCTAGGTGGAAGCTCCCAGCAGCAGTTGTAAGTTCGTTAGCTTGTCGCTGTTTCCGGCAGTACCGTGGAATGAGAGCAGAAGATCTGGAGGAATGTCTTAAGAACGCTGTCGCTTATTAGACAAAGGAAAACTTCAGCTCACCGCGTGACGTTTGTGCACGAGTTGTTACCTTCTCCTCACTTGCTCTGGTGCATAGCGCCGAGAAACTGCTCAGGAAAGCCATTTACCGCATTTCTGGTACGTAACCATTTGCCAATGCCAAAACCACCTGTGCCATGCTTGTGCCCACACGAGCTATGAGGCGATTGCCGTCACCGACATTGCAATGTCGGTAGGACTTGGAGATAGCTTCAGAATGTGAAAATGTCCGGAGCAGAAGATGTAAAATGCATGTAGAAAGATAGCGTTCGATGCACTGTTATCAGCGACCAGTCGCGCGATCGTCTCCACTTTCATTGGCTGCATTCGACGTGGGTAGAGGCTTGCTTGCCTGCCTCGCCCTTGCACTTTGCAGCGGAACGAGCCTGCGCCAACGACGTCTCAAAGAGCAGACCTGTTGCAAACAAGTCGATCAGAATAATTTGGCATCGCAAATATGGTAGCACCACTTGTCGTAGCCACTGAGGCGGCATCACGAACGATCGTCCCACGTCTGGCTTGGACAGCAAGCTCAATACGGCCTTTATCATTTGCACAGCATGGTACAGCAGCAGGGGATCATCGTAGCCCGCCTATACGAACGACAGCGACGGCAGCATTCGCGAGACGTGCTTGGCAAGAACGGCGAAGAGCAACATCACAAAGTACAAAAGCGTTATCCATCAAAAATGCAGCACAACGAGCATTCCATGCGACACCCGCGCGAGCCAAAGACCACCACTTCGATACGCTGAAGTTCGTACAACGACTGCAGCAAGAAGGCTTCACGGAGGACCAAGCAGTAGCAATGATGAAAGTACTCGGCGACGTGATCGAAGAATCGATACAGAACCTCACGCGCACGATGGTCCTTCGCGAAGACCAAGAAAAAGCCACATACACACAGAAAGTCGACTTTGCGAAACTCAGGTCTGAGCTCTTGTCGGCAGATACAACAGAGTCCTCTTTGACACGCGCAAGCCATGAGAGATTGACGAATGAGCTGGCGAAGCTCAATAATAGGCTGAGGGACGAGGTGCAACGAACGCAGGCTAGTGTGAGATTGGATCTGAATCTGGAGAAGGGTAGGATAAGAGAGGAGGCGAATAGTCAGGATTTGAAGATTAAGGAGACTGAGACGAGGATTGAGCAGGAGAGTGCTGCATTGAGGGAGAGGTTGGAAGCTGTTAAATTTAGTACGCTGCAGTGGCTGATGGGTGTGTGTACGGGAACGGCAGCAATTATTCTGGGTGTCTGGAGGCTGTTGATGTAGATTCTCTGAGAATATGGGATTGAGCCATGTCCAGGACGACATCGCAGTATCGGATATGCCCTTATGGACTCTACCTGTGGATATGAGCTCACGAATTCTAGTAGGACTCCGGGTTGACAGAAAACGCGGAACGCTTCTCGTAAGGAGACTGTTATAGATCCGAGACTCGTATTCGCAGGAGAATGCTCTCGAGTGACCGAAGCGGCGAACGCGCCTTTGAGTTCAGCCTGTATCGCCAAGTATTCCGCTTTTTCTATTACCTAGGAGTCGGACGCCCACCTTGCATGCAATCTTGTTCTGTCCCCTATTCTAGCCCTACGTTAACGGCGATGATACACTTCGATATATTTGGTAAGACCCTGCCTCGAAGGCCCTAAGCTTTGAGCGGACGCGTCGCAGTGCTTTCGCTTGTAGTCTCGCGATGCGTGTCTGAATGACATATGCCTGGCTTGTACATGCATCAACTATGCGTACATGTAGTATGCAATACAGCTGCAGTGGCTTGCACGGTTAGAGAACACCACTTGCCATTACAAAATCTGAAGGGCAAGTCTTATATGTTCCCGACCTGCATATTATCGTTCCCCATCATTAAGCTCTCGGTGCGGGAGCGCCACCCTTACTCGTCCCGCGAATTCGACGGGGATCGAGCACTTCTTTACCTGACTGTGCTCACCGAGCCACGACAACCACGCAAACACGTCCCTCTCTCTGACACCTGACACCTGCACCTGACTTCCTGCACTCCAAACCTTCACCACTCGAGTCGATTAGCTTGCTCTCCTTTAGGGTAAAGCATTAACGCCAACCATGGATCAAATCAAGAAGGTATGCTTGACCGCTCGTCTGCCTGCCCCTCAGTCGATGCGGACACACATGCGATGTTGCTGACACAGCCCCATAACAAAAAACTGCTCGGAGCGATAGCGGAATCCGCATAAGCTGTTCGAATATGACAGTGCTGATCAATATGCATCGATAGCGCATGAATGCCCTCCGCATCGAGGCCGACGAATCCGCAAGCAAGGTCGAGGAGTTGTCCAGCAAAGTGAAGGCTCTTGAGCAAGAGAACCTGCAGAAAGAGCAGGAGATTACTAGTCTCCAGCACAAGAACAGCGTTCTCGAGTCAGAAGTCGAGAAGCTCGAGAAGTTGCACGGCGATGCTAAGGCGGCCGCGGATGAGAGCGCACAACATGGCTCCCAGAACGACGCATTGCAGAGGAAGCTGCAACTACTCGAGGAGGAAGCAGAGGAGAACGACAAACAATTGAGGGAAACCAATGAGAAGTCAGTGCTACCCCTGATGAGACCGGACAAGGCCACCAAGCTCCTGAAGCCTAGCGGCCTGCAGAAGATGGTCAATGCTGACAATGTGGAACTGTACAGGCTTCGCCAAACTGACGTCAAGGCTGGTCACTATGAGCGTAAAGTCCAAGCACTCGAGGCGTCACGCGACCAGTGGGAGACCAAGTACGAGGAGATGGCCAAGAAATATGCCGACACCAAAAAGGAGCTGGACGACTTCGTTGCAGAGATTGGTAACATCTGAAGACCGAATCATCGCGAACACATCCTACGCATATCCATGAGGTGCTAATGTGGGAGACTGCTCCCGAAAAAGCTATGCGGGCATCTACTGGGGGCCTACCCTCGACCTAAAACCGTGCAGAGGGAAAGTGCTCGAGCAGGGATGGCGGGAGGACAACAGCATTTATGTTGGCGGAGCTGCTGGGTGCTTTCTGTCTTGCCGGACACTTGCCGATAGAACATGATGCATGGAGCAGCGATGTTGGGCCTCACTCTATTAGGCATGCACAATACCCATCCTTTGCACTTTCAACACATGATATGAGACATCACCAACAATCCACCCTTTCACCAGCGAGTGAATGTGGCAGTGAACATGGCAGACCATGTTTTAGCCGCGAGTATTCCAATTTCAAAGCGCGGTGCTGAAAACACGAAAGTGCACACGAACGATCGTCAGCCGTTTCGACGGGCCTGCGCCTGCTTGCTATTCTTCGATTTCTGCTTTTGCCTTGTAACAGCCCGTTCCGCCTTGCTCTCATACCTGAACTTCTTCTTCTTCGGCTTATCCTTGCCATCCTTGTCCCAAGGTCTTTTCTTCTTCTTGATAGTCTTCGAATCCGAACCCGCCTTCGCTGTTGATGCCGTCTCCTCCTTGACTGCCTCGTCTTCCTCCTCATCAGAATCGGCCATTGCTTCTACTGTAACTGTGGTGTACTTGTCCTCGTCCACGTATTCTGCGTCGTCGGGGAGCTCTTCCTCTATTATTTGGGCGTTCGCGCCTGCAGTGTCTACGGGTGCTTCGAACCCGTTGAATTCATCGTCGTCTTGTTCGCCGTTTAGAATTGCATTTTGTTTGCGAAGTTCGGTGTTGACTGCTGCGATGTGGGTTTCGAGGTCTTCTTTGCGTTGGTCGCGGAGCTGGAGAGAGAACTGTCATTAAGAGTTCTTTTAAGTGATCAGTCGAGGGGTATCTCACCTGTTTGCGCTCGCGGACTTTCTCCTCTTTCTCACGCTTGATCGCTGCTTCGCGAGCTGCTTCTTTTCTTGCGGTTTTGCGTTTAGAAAAGCCGGTGAGGTATTCGTCGCGTGCGGAGAGATCGAAGTTCAGTTCTTCGACAGGACGGTCGATCAATTTTCGTTTTCGATTGATTGGAGCCATGGTGTGTGGTGCTCGATAGTCAGAAGTTGAGCCAGAATAATTCGGTCATCGAGTCTGAATCCAACCAAAAGCGGGCCGCAGATCGAGCGAGAGGATCCCTGGAGGTACATCATCGGCGAGCTTCAGGCGACGAGCACCTAACAGACATATACACAACACAACGATGAGGACTGCGATTTTGCCGCTGCTACTTGCAGCTCGGACTGCTTATGGATTGCAGAATGCGAGTCCGTTCTTCTTGCTATCTACAGAACCGTACGCTTTGCAGACAACATCTGGCAGCGCCGCAGCTAATGCTCTATCAGAATCGAAGCGACGACTCTCCGATCCCAGCAATTGACCACATCATCAACACTCGAAGACCAACTCATCGCCTCGATACCCTGCGATGTCTCACGATACGTGTTCCTTGAACAATCCGGCGTCCGCGTCTCAGATCTCACAAAGGGCAGCATGCCACATATGCAGCACCGAATAAGCGATCGCAAGACATACCAGGGCTTCGTTGAGATTGCTGAAGTCATGGGCGAGGTCGATATATTGCGTCTTACATCAGGCCTACGAGATAGATGCAATCGGAACGGACAGAGTGACGAGGTTACATTGAGGTACCAAGGCCTTACGGGAGAGCAGAACTCAGCATTGAGAAGAAAAGTGGTCAAGGAGGCAGACACATACTTCCACGATGCCCTGCGCGCTTCTCTTTCGAATCACACCAGCCATGTTTTGATCTACATTGGGGGCGCTATTGCGGAAGTGGAAGGAGATTACGAGATGGATGAGCCACCTTTCCACGAGAACATGCATACGGACCTCAAGAGGGAAATTGAGCATGGCGTGAGGAAGAGGCAAACGAAGGAGCAGGATGACTTTCAGAAGGATCTGCCACTGTTTGAGAAGTATCAATTTTTGTCGCCTGGTGAGTGACGTGAGCAGTTTACTTGTGACGAAATATCGTGCTGATATTGGTATAGGCATCTTTATGGGCTTGTCTGTGGCTCTACTTCTCTTCATCATCCTATACGTGGGTGTGTCAGCCATTGCGGGGCTTGAGGTGAGCTACATGGCATTCAGCAAGGAGATGGGACCACAGGCACAGAAGAAGCAGCAATAGTTGTGCATCGACATCAGCGAGATGCAATGACGTTGGAGTCGCACGATGTGTAGCACCACAGACTGTAATATGAAATGGGTATTCAGCATGGCGCTTGGAGTTCTGCGCGATTCTATGATCAGGCAGTGCTGCGTCTACCGAAGTCCGAAAAGAGCAGTGTCGGGCCAAAGCCCAATATATGCCAATGCAGTTTCCAAGAACTCTGCGAATGGATCGTTGTATGCCGCGAACACAAAAATCGCTATGCTTGGAACGGCTTGAAGCCGGTTGGTGTTTTCGCTGAAACCATTGTGGACCGTCATGTTCAGCATAAGGGCTATTGCGTCTAGCACCCGTCCATATTGGGTTTGCGGGACTTTTAAACCACAGTCAGGTCAAACTTACCACTAGCATTGCACGAGGATGAGTGCCTTGGGCAGATATGGCGTGTCCTTTCCACACGGCACTGCCCTAGTACCTCGCGGATCGATTCAATTATGGCACTGCTATGCTGACAGATCAGATCGTCTAGAGGTGAGAGCTGCGGTGCATGAAAATTTGAGACCGACCGGAAGCGCATCTTTGCCGACGCGCAGCGCCTTGCGAAGTCCACCACATGCCATTGCCTAGCATCTTGGAAGTCGTCCTATGGCTCAACTTTTTCACTTCTGACCGTTAGGTGCCACAGCAGCTGCCTGATTTTCTGGGCGCTCATGCCAGTATGAGATTGAGTCTCTTTCATTATGGCAGATGCCGCCTACCGCCGACGATGTAGTCGCAGCAGTACCTGTTAAGTGGCTGCGACTAGCATTGTGTTGCGTGATGCGTCACTCCCACTTATGTTACAAGTTGGCACTGGCCAGAGAGTATATTGACAGATTTGGGGACTGCCCATTGAACTGACCACCAGCCTTTCACGCATGGAATCGTCGTCTCATCGTCCTACGCCAACACCGGCTATCGGCGTACACCATACCAAGACAAAGCTCTGCCCAGGTGGTGTCGCCACGCTGTCTTAGATTTGACATCGACGTTGAGTACGGAGAACCCGAAGCACACCGGAAGCGACCTTCCTCACTCTTATCATTAACTCTGAGAGCATCGCTTCTAATCTCCATCATACCTACTCGCTTCACCCATAATACATCAGACCATCCAGCCCCTTCGCCAATACCCCACACCACCACCACCACCACCACCAGCATGCACCTCACCCCCCTCATCCTCCTCGCCATAACCCACGCCACAGCCCAAGGCACCGGCGGCACCCTCGCCTGCATCGGCGGCGCCATCGGCGACGGCGGCTGCAAACCCGTCGTCTGCGTAAGCATCCTCACCCTCATCCTCATCCTCACTAATTCCCCAACACCGAAACCATCCACGCGTCAATTTTACTGATTCTCCGTCTCGACCATATAGTGCAAATATGACCAGGAAACGAGCCGGGCTTTTCCGTATCTGATTGGGGTGGGCGTGCCGACGAGGGATCCGGAGGGGAGGGAGTATTGTTATTCGAAGAGGGAGTTGGGGTGGTTGTATTGTAAGGCTTGAGAGGGGGGGAAAGGGGGCAGTGTGTGTATGGCGTTGGAGCGGGGAGAGGCAGGTGCTTTGGGCTGTTGTGGAAGAGGGCAGAAGATGAAGGAGCAGAAATCTAGGGGTCTATGCTAGAGTAAGTTGCTTCGAGAATATGGGCAATCTTGACAAGCGTTTGATGTCGATATGAGATCGTGGTTAGCGATAGGGAGAGCTCAAAAGCAGGGCTTTTGTCTCGGTTTCAGAGCTATACGTGATCTTGCTGTTGACGGATTGTGTGCGGGAACTAAGAATCAGCTATGGTTTCGAATCCTGTTGTAGACTGTGCGAACGTAGGGACATTCCATATTCTTATGCGAATGTGCGTGCCGAAAGCCCCCACATTGCCCGATATCCTCATGATCATAACCTGACGCCCTTAACCAACAACCACAACGCCACTGGCACCACGACATTGTCGTTAGCACCAGTCAAAACTGCCTCCATGAAGCTTGCTCCACAGGCACATATCACTGCTTTGACCGATGCCAGACTCCAGTCCCATGCAAACGTATTCCATCCCTGAGCGAATCTATCGTGTGAACGACCATTCCATCCTCCTAATTCTTGCCACGCTCGCGCAGCGAGAAGGCCCACAGTGACCGCAGCTGCAAAAGCTGCACTTCCCTCAATACTCTTCCCGCCAACCCAGATCCACTTATGGCGTCCGTACCGGCGACCAATGAGACTCGCTGCCGCATCTCCCATACCAACGCAGACGACGCCGGAGACCATGGCAACTTCGCGGCGATTGTCAGCCAATTCGAAGTCGTGCCATGGGGCGTCGCCTGCTCGGATGATGCTTGCTAGGGAGAACCATAGTGGTACAGCACAGCCAATGAGGAGAAAGATGTGACTGACGACGACTGGACCCCGTAAGTCTCGTCCGTCAACGTAGGGTGCCACAAATTGTCCAATGGCGTTGCCCAACGGTGGTACTTGTCCGGCGCGGATGACTTCCAGCAGGAGAAAGACGGCCAGGACCAGACCGAGTGCTAGTGCCACGAAGCACGGATCGATAAAGGTCGCTGGCAATAGCATGGCGACCATGACACCGTGGAAAACTTTGCGGCGAGTGTCCACTTCGACGACCGCTGTTAATGAGAAGACCGTGAGCAGACCTGCCAGCAGCACCGAAGCCCAATACACAACAAGAAACAGGCGAACGTTCGCTGGACCGAGTATTGTTCGCATCTGGTCGACGTGCGGCGGCAAGTCGAATGTGATGTCAGTCCATGATCCCATCGGCTTCGGTAGAGATACCCATGCTTGGAGCTGGAGATTCTCAATTACTGCTCGCAAGTGTTCGATCTGACCGAAGGCATAGCTTATCGCCCAGCCAATGGGTTCCTGACCACGCAATGCTTTCTGCGCGATGTAGATTCTGACAGGTATTGCAATGGTGACGAAGATGGCAAAGTACATCACAGCTGCATAGAACCACTTTCTGCGCTGTGCTTGCGCAGGTGTAAGCTGTAAGCACCACGGCATGTTCGAGGACTTCGTCTTCCGTTTGCTGCTGGCCCTGCGTGCAAGTGCGTCCTTGGCTGACGATTTTTCGGAGATATCGGGTGGTTCTCGCACAGGAACAGTATTGCGTCGTGGCCGCGACGGGGGTGCATCAACGATGGCAGGTAATATTGAATGAGCCCAATTTCGTGCCTCTGCGGTTTGCGGCTCAAACACGGATAGAGCGAAGGACGGCATGACCAGTCCCGCTGTATTGAGCTTTGGCATGCCTGTGGCGCTCCTCTTCAGCTTTTGCTTGAAGGACCCCTGGGGAACGTCTTCGTCTGCATCGCTGTCCGTACCATTCTGGCGCGAGAATGCACTACTCGCGCGCTGTATGTTAATGATTTCGGAAACTGCATCAACGAGAGATTTGCGCTCTTCTGCCGTATGTCCCGGCCTTCTTAACTTCCATCGTGGCACTCTAAGCAACGTGACATTCCATTGCAACACTGAGCCACATAACACAAACAATGGTACTCCACCAAGCCAGAGGCACGACTTGAGAACTATCAACTGCGGAGACTCAGCCAGCAGCAATAGATTGATCAGTGCCGCAGACAGGAGATGCAATTCTGAGATCAGTAGACTAGTCGTCGTCAAATAGTGCAATGGTACCAAGAGGGCTTGGTGAAGTGGATAAAGCGAGACCAATGTCTCGGGCGTCAATCCCTGGGGTGCTTTGAGCTGATATGGAGGCAGAGGTTTCGTCTTGTTCGGCCAAGCAGTGTTTTCGGATACGATGAGCGGGATGATGGTGATCAGCCAATGCAACGCATTATATCCTCCTAGCCGACTTGACCGCGGAAACAAACGTTGGGGTAAAGCAGCCAGTCCAAGAATGATGTTGGGCAGTATGACCGCTGGATTCGTCGGTGCCACTGACAATGCTACGAGGACGGGCAACAGAGGTGGATATAGCACTGTTGCCGGGTCGAAGGAAGCTGGCACACGAAAGCGTTCGCTGAGCTTGTTGTGCGTTGCTTGGGTGTCCACGATTGACAGCTTCACTGGATATGCTGCAACCAAGCCTAGGATGATGGGCGGCATGCAGAAAATCTCTCGTCGCCATTGCCACGCAGTTCTCGCGACTCCCTGTCCGCAGAGCACGCATGCCAGAATGAAACCCATCAGTGCGACTTCGCTTGTTCTTCTGGCGAACTCTGCGATTCGTCGCTTGCGTAGAGCTTCGCGCTCCTTATACGCCTCGTCTTTCAGCGCCTCTTGATCGATTGTCGGATGCCTCGAGAAGTAACCTTTTTCTTTCTCGTCCAGCTGGTTCGGTGTGAGAAGTGCATCCTCATTCTGCTCGCCTGTCTTCAGTCCCTTCCTCGGCCGTAATCCAGCAGGTGGTAGTGCTTTTACGAATGTCGGTCGTTCATCGTCAGCTTCTGTACCGCTTTCACTACTGATTATGGAGCTTCGTTCGCTTCGTCGCTGCCACCGCCACTCGTCTTGCTGCCCAGCGGCGGGCTCTTCGCCGGAATTCTTGCCCATGGATCGTATCTGTTGGCCAGTGCCAGCACCGGCACGAGCACCAGGCTCATTCCAACCAGCCTGACCATCCTGTCGTTCCAAGCCATCGTGCGACAACAGATATGGTCTGGGTGTTCTCGAAAACTGTTGCCTGATTTCGACCAGCTCTTTCGCGTCCGCGTCCGCGTCCCCGTCTGTCGGTGGTGTGGAAGATGCTGGATCGGGCGGTTTCAGGGACTGTTCAGCCGGCATGGCTCGATTCGAGAAAGGGACATGCTACGCAGAGTCGTCGGGCATGTTTGATCAGCTATGCACATTTTGGGATGCGCTGAGCACACGATTTTGCATGTGATATCACTGGTCCTGCAGGCATTGGGGTTCAGCTTCTCAACATGCGTCGTCACCCGCGGAACTTGAACACACAATCGCTCAGGTCGGAATACATGTGTAGACTAGCTGCCGATACACAGCCAGAGCAATAGATTTGCAGTTTGTCTCATTTGTCTACCGGGTGCTTAGCTTTCGACGTCATGCTGGCCTTGTCGTCGCAATCAACCTTGTCAACTCAATCGGAAACGTGACACGTAGCCTGGAAACGACGGCAGATATGTACCTTACATGCTAGTGCATGCAGTACACGACCCGGAACTCACGACCGATCCGTGGCTTTCACATCTAAGAGCAAATGTAAATAACATCGATCATTGAGATAATGCACATCAGCGGCAAATTGCTTGAAGAGCTCGATACCCATGATCAGCAGACGGACAACATTGGATCTTCCATCAGTAATGTCTAGATGGTCCAGACATCCTTTGAGTAGCCGTATGCGCTGCGAAGAGGCGGGAGAACTTACCTGGTGTATGAGCAACAAGATATTCGTATGACATTTCGCGCAAGTCCGAGTGCATCTCAAGCCTTCCCCTTTTGCAAGCCAGATCGATCGCCATGGTCAAGAAGTACTAAGCCAGATATTTGCACTAGAAATACAAAATAACAGCAGGTGTTATGTGTCATTAGGTTCGACACTCTTACAGGCGAACAGGAAGTTCGAGCAGAACGAACCGCATAGAGCGTTCAACGCATTCATTCGATGAGTGCACTAAACCTGTTCGCTGATTGTGCCATGGGAGGAGCAGACGATAGGCTTGGAAGGCGCACCTGCATCACTATCGATTCACATGCATGTCATCGAGCAATATAATGCGACTCATGGCCCTGCGTTGGAATGTTCAGAGGAACCTTTGCTTTGATGGAAACCCGCTGTAAGTCCACGTCGTTACAGGCGCGGATCACATTGCCTTATGTCGTCTGCACGGATTCATTATATCAATGAATTGGACAGAATCGCACGCATTCGCTGAGCTATGTAGAAATCGATCCTCGAAATGGACACCAATGTCATTGCGCGCACTTCGAGATCCTACCTTCCTGAGTACTGCGCTTGGCGCTAGCAAGTTTGTCTGCTTTAGCGGCCTGATGTGAGATCAAGCCCGAAACACGCCTCTGCATATTCGGATTCCACATCGACCAGCACCTCCCAAACTTCAAACCTCAGCTCTGGGGGAGACTCGAGCGCAGTCCGACTTCTGCAATGGACAACCTGAAGGACGCGACTCAATGGTAAGCGATATCACAGCATTCAGTGTCGCACATCGTTGACCTCTACCAGTTACTACGACAACGGCACCTATTCTGACTTCACAGTCATCTGCGGCGACAGGAAGTGGAGAATCCATCGCTGCATCGTCGCAGCACAATCGAAATGGTTCGAGCGATGCTTCTCTGGTTCCTTCGTGGAATCGACGGCTCGAGAGGTCAAGCTGGAGGACGATTTGCTAGAAGCTGTTGCCTGCATGATGGAATTCTTCTACAAATTTACTTACGACGTGGCGCGGCAGTTTGTCGCACTCGGCGATGCTAATGCTGCCGACACATTGGAGGTGAGTGATACGAAAAAAATCTGCGTGTATCTAGCTCACGAGATTCAGGGCCCACGACCCGTACTGCCCGCACAACTTCACGCCTACGTATACGCGCTCGCCGAGAAGTACGATGTCCCGCGGCTCAAGACACTCGCTCTCGAGGGCTACGAGGGAGAGCTCGCGGAGCTGCTGAGGCGTCGGAAGAGCGAGAAGACCGTCGCATGGCAAGGAGAACTGTTTGCGGTGGCGCACACGACCTACAACTGGATCGAGCTCCCGGACCGCGATAGGGCGCTGCAAAACGCCATAGTCTCTGCGTTCATGCAGTGTGCCACCTTTTTGACATGCCAAGAGGTTGATCGGACCCTCGTTCATCAGTGGATAGCAGCATGCTCTCTGGAGATGCCCGAGTTCACCGCCGATCTGGTCGTCGCTCTACTTCAGCAAGCCAAGAACGAAGCGCCTACGCTTGAGGTGCTTTTTAGCAACATCCCAGCGGCCGTCCTGGGGAAGGAGGCCAAGAATCTGGGCACTTGGCTGACGGAGTTCGTGAGAGGCCGCAAGAGACGTCGCGCGCCGTTGAGTTCAAGTTCAGATTCAGATTCAGGCGATGACGAGCGCGACGGCTTCGAAGTCGTGCAGATATCCGAAGGCTCGTCGACGCACAGCGGCATAGTGCGGTTTCGAGATCAGAACCACGCCACGGGGATCGTTCGTAAGCTTGATGGCTTCAAGTTGCAGGGTAACGCCATCAAAGTCGAGTACTATGCTTGAATTTTCTTCGAGACAAGATCTGTTTGGCGGCAGCGAACATGACGGGACCGCCAAGCAACAGGAACATCATTGGCTATGAGCTTTCAAATGCTGAAAGAAATGCTCTGCGGCTAGTTCTACGGCTAAACCAGGCAGTACCCGAGCACTTCCGCCGACAGATAGAGGACAAATGCGGAAGATGACATCATTCGAGCCAAGGAGCTATACCGTAGACTGTCGGGATGTGTTATACGAGTGGCTGACAGGCGTGGTACGGGTCAACAAGCACTGTATATAGCTTCGGTTCGAGCTTGTTCCAATCATCTGCAGCCTGACCAGGATCTTATCTTCCCGTTAATACGCTGCCCTTGTGCTTCGTTCTGCCTAGACAAGGGAGTCTTTCATTTCGCAGAGATGTGCACAGATGCGATGCGCTGCCAAGATGATGGCTCGTCCAGCTTGCGAAGACCGCCAATGCTTGATTGTGCCCAAGAGTTTGGAATGACGCAAATGGTTTTATGTTCGCTTGTGATCGTAGACGACTCCAGCGCCACCATGCTGTGAGGCAATAGTTGGTCACAACGCCTACCATCAATGTGTGGTAAGTGCCCGTCAAATGAGGTCTGCAGGCTGCAGGTAGATTTGCCTTCAACGCCACCTTTCCGAGGAGTGAGGTTGCCGGTGGGTGAACATGTCAACCACTTAGACTCTGAGTACACTCCACAGTTCTGTACGAGGCGTCCAGGCGAAGAATTTTGACTAGACGGATGTGATCATTTCTGGGCGCCGAGGTGTTGATGATGATTATAGGAGCTACGAAAGTGATGTGAGCTTTATTATTGTATGGGTGTGCTGCCCCTGAGCAATGCATGCTTCTCAAGCTTCGGTGTTGCAGGTGGTTGCATCCACTACCAATTCACAAACCCGCTCGATAGCCGAGCGCAGCTTCACTCCGAACTTGGCCATAGTGCCGCATGCATGTATATGAAGGCAGACCCTCACTCAATTTATCTTTTTTTGGATGGTTCGTCGGGTCCATAAGCGCTGATGAGCGGATGATGGCATGACTAGATTAACAATAGATAGAGTGCGCGGGACGGACCATTGTTGATGACAGTTCCCGCTATCGACCGTTGTTCAGGCCGGAAAGGGCGGAGCTGATGCTGACACTGACAGCGGTGCCACGACAGAGCTGATAGTATATCAAAGTTCGACAGCGAGGTACCGTACACGTGTTCAACAATGGTGGTCAGCCAAACGGAGACTGTTCACGAGGAGGATTGGTGGAAGGAAAGGTCATCTGATGGCGTTGAGTTTTCGCAGGTCATGGCTTCTGTCCCGCGCAGCAAGTACATGTATACAGGTACCTGACGACAAACGACCGGCGAGGCCGACACTAGATTCTGATACGCCCACAATAGTGCATAGAGCAGACAATAGTCGCTGTCCGTTTGCGCCATACCGGTAATCTATAACCATATGACTCGCCACTATGCAACTCCCTTTTTTTTCGCGGAGGTCGAGCAAAAGTGCATGCATGTTGCGGAGATTGGCGTAAGTCGTGGGTTATAGGTGCTGTACTATATACACGTACCCTAGTCGACGATCATGGAGTTTGCGCCGCTTCAGGAAAGTTGATCTGTGCTGGCGAGATGGGGCGAGGTTCAGAATGAGATAGACTTCGCAGGATGTGACCGACGAAAGTCGTTGCACAAGCGAAGCGTTCGTCACACACTGATTCAGGTCAGCAGCCCCCTGGAGGAGGGTTCGTCGAAGCGCTGGGCTGCAGAAAGAGTGCATGTGCGGACGAGACGACAGATGCATACATGTATACCAACTGCAGCAGTACAGTAGGTACCGGTAGGTAGGTAAGTAGCTCCGTGGGTGATTGTTGAAACTGGCCGCTGTCTCAGCGCCTGTAGCGCCAGGGCCAATTGACTTGTGCAGTGCACGAGTGTTGATGCTAATCTAATAAGCATGCCAGGTAGGAAATTGGCATGCAGCAGCACGACTTTCTCTGCGCCCACGGCGACACCTCGCCGTCGATCAAGGCACGGGTACTAGGTAACGTACATGTAAGGTATCTGTTGAGTTGCTGCGTTGTGATGTGATGTGTGACATACATTGTCGCGACAGGTGAAAACAATCAATGCGTCTACGTGAAATACATGTAATCAACATACATGTACATGTAGGCGTTGCTGGTTGCTGATGATGATTAGAGTTTGCGACAAAAGCCCATTCAGTGCCTAGAAGAAGCGTTGCATTGCGTTTCGCTTCGCTTCGTTTGAGATCAGTGCGGGCCGGCCGTTCTCAAACTAGCGTCGTGATCCTTGCCGCATCATGCAGCCACTCCCATGGTCAGGCACCGAAGAACCTGGGAGATCAACAGCTTCCAAGACTGACCGTCCAACGAGACGCAAGTCCGCTGCCAGCGACGTTCGCCCGGCAGAGCAACCTCATCATCATCACCATCATCATCACCATCATCATCATCATCACCACCACCCTCATTCACATGACAACCACCCAGCATGTCCACACCGCACCCGGGCGCACGACGATGACACACGGCACGCGCAGCTATTTCCCACCCAAGTGCAGCAGCGGCGCCTATTTGCTATTCGCTGTCATTGGGAACGCTAGACAAGGTGCAGGGGACTGTTGCTGCCAGGGAATAGCCATCAGGCCGTAGGCTAAGGATTGACGGTGACTCGAACAGGTGATTGCTGCGTCGAGTCTGCTAGCACGGTATGGAACAGGAGCCCTTGCGGCCGTCGCAAGCGGCGACAGGCCACGAGCAGCAAGGAGATCCGCGTTTCGAAGCTTCCCGGCCGACTGCTTCTGCTTCCACGGACCGGCACACTTCGAGAGCTCTACCGCGACACCTTCCTCCAACACCAACGGCGGCGTCGCCGACCAATTCCATCGCCCACGACATTCATCCCGATCACGATCGAAGTACCGCTGCCTCGTGCTATCCGCGCGCGCCGAGGCCAGCAACAAAGCTCTCGGTCAAAGATAAGGATGAAATACACGCTGCTATCAACACGGCTGTAGCGCAGGAATCGCAAGCGGTTGCTCAAGCCCAGTCGCCGCGCCAGCGGCAGCAGCCCACGAGCACTTCGCCGGCGCATGCCACTGCACCGGCGATCCATCCCATCTCACCAATGACCACTATGAACATCTCCAAACAAGCCTTCCGCATGGACCGAGGACGCCCAATAATGGCTGCGCACAGAACAGCTTCTATCGACTCCACCGTATCCTCGATCTCGTCTTCGACTTCAGCCTCGCAGCAACGTGCGAATGGTGCCGCTGCCTACCGGGTCTCAGACTCTTCATCGCCACAGGACCCGGCCTCGTACATTGCCGCCGCAGGCTCTGCCGAAATAGCCGTACAGAAATTGCTGCAGGAGAAGCACCAAGCAGCATCACACAATGCGCAACTCTGGAGGTTGGTGGAGAAACAGAGGTCCATGATCCTTGGTCTGAACAAGGACCTCGAGAAGGCATTGAAGGAGAAAGAGCGGTATAGGCGGAAAGTCAAGGATCAGCTGGCACAGTCTTCCTCAGCGCCAGCTTTGATCAACACGGGCGTCGACAACACACCGGAGTCGGTTGAAGCAAGTCCTTCGCCATCGCAGCCCGAACTGCCGGCTCCAGCTTTGTCGCGCGGCATTAGTGTGGATACACGCAAAAACAGCGATCACGCGGATCCACCACCAGCAAATACAGGCCGCTCAGATACACCTCAAGATGCTGTGAGGGCGGCCTCTACAGGGCTTCCAGCTACACCCCAATCTGCGAGTAGTATTGGCACCGTTTCGCGAGAGCTCGATCGTG
Source organism: Passalora sequoiae (assembly GCA_013248845.1). Classification (NCBI taxonomy): domain Eukaryota; kingdom Fungi; phylum Ascomycota; class Dothideomycetes; order Mycosphaerellales; family Mycosphaerellaceae; genus Passalora; species Passalora sequoiae. The sequence continues at coordinate 227,568 of WSQC01000022.1, forward strand.
CTCATGCTGCCTTGGAATCCTCAGCTCAAGCAGCGGCGAATAGCAGGCTACCCACAGCACATCGAGCACAAAACACGAACACACCTCCAGTATCTCCAAGGCTGATCGAAGTATCGCGACAGTCTAATCACGGACACCAGAACTCCTCATCTTCGTTGCAGACAAGTCCACCTCCGTCAGCGCAATCATTTTCGAGCCCCAAACAAAGAAAAGCACCTCCCGCACCTTTGAAACTCGAATCCGCACGATCAGACCCCAGCTTCGTAAACAACATCATAGATGCTTCTGATTCCGAGTACGAAGAGGATCCCGAAAGCGCACGATCAGAGCATATTGAACGAGGACGCAGGAAGACTCGTGAAGATGATGACCGGGAGCGAGAACTGCTCGTTCAACAGGAAGAAGAGGAACGCAGCCGGTCGAAGAGAAGCAAAAAGAGTAAGAGTCAACCTTCGGAAGATATTGAGGTGCCACTCTCTGTACAACACACCGCTGCAGCTGCGGAGGCTCCCCGGGCCACGCAAGAAGCGTCGCGACAGCGGCCCATCTTTCAGGCGATTGTCAACCCGACAGAGATTATCCGCGGCCGTGCCAAGTCCGATGCAACCAGCATGTTGACACGACACGCTACAGCTCCTTCGTTGATGAGTCCTGGCTTGCCCATGAGTCCTCGACCTGGCGACAGACCTCCGAACTCACCTATGCCGCGTGCGCCGAACGCGTACGGCTATTCAATTCCAATGTCGCCAAAGGCAGGCCTTCCCCTGTCACCTCGAGCGCCAAGACAGCCGATACCAATGCCACCGCAAACGCCACTGGCTGTGACTTCTCCTCACCTCGACCGTGCCAAGGTCTATCACCAGCAGTTGCAGCCGCAACCGCAGTCAGTTCCCTTCATGCTTGACAGGCCCAAGACGTCTCCTGATGCAAGTACCGATCATGAAAGCGCGTCTTCACCAAGCGACCTGCCGGCGTACACGCCCGGCGAGATCTATAAGGGCCTTACCACTGAGCAGTATCCAGATCTTCTGCTTCCTCCCAATGCTCTTCCTTCGATTTACGTAACCACTGCATCTTCCCGAATGATGCCTTCGCGCGTCAGCTATATTGCGCCCAAGAATGCAGATGATAATCCAGTCTTCACGATGGCTGTTCATGAACGATCTGATCGGAAACAGCTATGGCGAATTGAGAAGACGTTTGCAGCATTGGCACAGTTGGATCAGCAAGTGAAGGCGCTATGCAAAGTCCGTGATCGTTTGCCAGACAAACAGTTGTTCGCAGGACATGCGCCTGCCAGAATTGATGCCAGGAGATTGGCATTGAACCATTACTTTGAGCAGGTGCTGGACTCTGTGACGAACGATAAGGCAGCGATGATCGTATGCAAATTCCTCTCCAGCAATGCGATTGGGGGCGAAGGTAGCGATTACTTTGGTGGTACAACGAACGGCCGGTCCGATTCCCCCGTGAGCAGATTACGACCGAATCGAGCCGGGTATCTTACGAAGCGTGGTAAGAACTTTGGTGGCTGGAAAGCACGCTACTTTGTCCTCGATGGCCCGAATTTGAAGTACTTCGAAGGACCTGGTGGCGCTCACCTGGGTTCGATCAAGCTTCAGAACGCCCAGATCGGCAAGCAATCGTCCAACAACAATTCTTCACAGGACGATGAGGAGAATCAGTTTAGGCATGCTTTTTTGATCCTCGAGCCGAAGAAGAAGGACTCGTCAGCACTTGTCAGACACGTGCTGTGCGCTGAGAGCGACGAGGAGCGTGATGCCTGGGTCGATGCACTTCTGCAATATGTCGACTATCGTGATGATGAGGAGCATCAGCCTGCTCGACAGGCGCAAGTGCTCAAGACAGAGATCAGCGCACCACGCAGCCCGAGACTTCAAAAGTCAATGAGCGATCTTCGGCCCACGTCCAACACAAGTCGAGTGACAATGCAGTCCATGGCTTCTGCATCTGCGCAATCGATATATTCAGCCCACTCTGCATCTTCGCGACCGTCCGATGAAGTGCGCACCATAGGCTACAATGATACTGTGGCTGGCGAAGCACCACTGATGTACCCGCCCGGCAGCGCGACTCCATCGCCACCGCACGACAAGCTAATGGCTGATCAAAGCCAGGGAACACATCCAGCTATATCAGGTCCGAGCAATCTCCAGGTCATACAGAACACTGGAGACTGGGGCATGAAGCCGCCACCGACACCTGGCGCGAAGGATAAGAAACGCAGCATGTTCTCTGGCCTGCCCTTTAGTCGTGGCCGCTCCTCATCAGATCTTGCACCTGGCGAAGCAAAGGCTTCTGCGCTACCAGCAGGTTCTCGTGGCGTCTTTGGTGTTCCACTTGCCGAGGCCGTGGCTGCTGTACATCCGGACAACGCGGACACAGAGCTTCCCGCCGTCGTGTATCGATGCATTGAATACTTAACAGCCAAGAACGCGATATCAGAAGAAGGCATCTTCCGTCTTTCTGGTTCCAATACGGTCATCAAGTCGCTCAAGGAACGCTTCAACACAGAAGGCGACGTCAATCTGCTGGCTGAAGCCCAATGCTACGACGTACACGCCGTGGCAAGTCTGCTGAAATTGTATTTGCGCGAGCTGCCAGCTAGTATACTCACGCGTGAACTCCATCTCGACTTCTTACACTGTTTGGAAGTGCTTGGCGACGAGAAGGTTGTACGACTAAACGAACTGGTGCGCAGACTACCTGCGCAGAATCGTGCATTACTTGAGGCACTTTCTGCTTTTATGCTACTTATTGTCGACAATGTGGAGCTCAACAAGATGAACGTCCGCAACCGTAAGTTGATCGGAACTGTTCTTGCCAGATAGATGCTAACGTTCTCACAGTTGGTGTAGTCTTCTCGCCTACTCTAAATCTACCAGGACCACTCATCTCTGTGTTTGTCGAAGAACAACGTCGCATTTTCGGGCCCGCCTTGCAACCCACATACTCCAACGAAGTCAATGGATCCGAAGCGTCCTCCGCTTCCACAAACGAAATGCGCTCCCCACGCAAGCAGATGTTTAGCGACTTGCCTACACCCGCATATAATCAGACACAATTCCAGCCTATCGGCGGGCCGCCTCCAGACGATACCGGCATGATTCCCATGCACCCTACATACGCTGAATACCAGATGGCACCACAAGGTGAAGGCGGTTTTGGGAGCCTCAACGATGCACTGCGATCACCAACTGTATATTCTATGACTGGCTCTGGACAACCCACACCACGAGATATTAAGGCGAAGCGAAGGGAGTCAGGTATGCTTGCCATCAACCACGCGACGGGACCGCACAAGAAACCATCTATATCCCGCTTGCGCGAAGAACAAGGAACTAGTTTCTAGTTCACGACTCCGACAGGGGAGGACACAGGCTCTGAAAACGATACACTTATACACATCACTTCTTTACGGCGTTCTCACGGAATTGCGCACGGCATGGCATGATCAATTCGCATAGTATGGTTTTTGGCCTTTTGCGACGACCGCAGGCAGCTCATGCCGTGTTTTGGGCATGATGAGCATGGTTTACTTTTGCTTGGACTTTTGCTTGACGAAGCGATGCATCATACCCCATTCGTTCGGCTGAAGCAGTGTTTTAAGCGTTTTCGGAGAGCGTTAGAGCGAGTGCATTTGCGGTAAGGACGCAAAGTCCAATCGTGTAAATGAGACGACATGACAATAGTATTGTGTATACATAAAGGAACCATCAAGATCGAGTTCTTGAGTTATTGGTGTTTGATTTCACATCGCGGACCTTTCGCCAGACATCGTTCCCAATTCATATGTCATCATGGTGGGGAAGATTATGCACTCTGACATGCATTGCCCTTTCGAGGCGCGAAGCTCACCAACAGCTGCAATGAGACGGGTCGGCCATACATCAACATTCCAAGGATGATCTACCTGACAGCAATAACCTCTCTATCATTTCATTAGCACAATTCGAGCACAATGCCGCCTCCAGCACCAGAGTAAGTCAATCCACACATCGCATCGCCACTTCCATCTAAACCCATCACCAGCCTCAAGAAACTCGCCATCAAACTCGGCACAGACGGTCCCGTCCGCGTCCTCCCCACACCGCGCCTGATCCAGCTCCTCTTCAACGGCCTCTACATCCTCAGAACTACCAAATCTTCTCTCGTCTGGGAACACCCTTTCTACCCTCAGCTCTACTTCCCGCGCTCCGAACTCGTCTCCCCGACAGCGGCTCATTCTGCCCTCGAAGTCACCGAGGGTGAGGAGTATGCGACTGAGGATGGGAAGGTTGTGGGGACGCGGTTGAGACTGTCGGTGGGTGGGAGGACGATTGAGAAGGTTGTGGCGTTTAGTGGGGAGTTGGAGGGGAGTGAGGGCGTCAGGGCGTTGAGGGGGTTGGTGAGGGTGGAGTTTGGGGAGGTGGAGAGGTGGTTTGAGGAGGATACGCCGATTTTTGTGCATCCGAAGGATCCGTTTAAGAGGGTGGATGTTTTGCAGAGTGGGAGGCGTGTTCGGGTGACGGTGGGTGGGCAGGTTGTGGTGAGTGGGTTGAGAGAATTGTGGTGTGTGTGGTGTAGGGCTGCTGGTGCTGATTTATGGTTACAGGCTGATGCGACGTCGAGTATGCATCTTTATGAGACTGGTCTGCCTGTGAGGTATTATATGCCGCTGACGGCGATTGATGCCAGTGTGCTTAGGCCGAGTAAGACGAGGACGGAATGCCCTTATAAGGGTGAGGCGGAGTACTACAGTGTTGAAGTTGACGGAAAGCTTCACGAAGATATCGTATGGTACTACACGAGGCCGCTGTTGGAGAGTGCCAAGATCGAAGGTATTTGCCAGCGTGGAGACTGCCAACAGTATATGCTGACAATTATAGGTCTTTGCTGCTTCTACAACGAGAAAGTGCAGATCGAACTCGACGGAGAGGTACGTACAGACAGACTTGGAGATTCAAGGACACATGACGCAGCAGTGTATGGCAAGGGATATTGACGCAGTGTTGCGCTATGTCTCCACTGCAACGAAGTATCATGAGTGATTGCCAAGCGCTTTGACAAAGCTAATGCCTCTTCTTGATAGATCCTGGAGCAGCCGGTGACGCATTTCGGCAAGCACAAGCCAAGCGACAACGTCAAGCCTAGCGCACTGTAGAGCGTGCAAACAAGGACAACAGCAATAAACGCAGGGAGCGACCTTGCATTATTAAATCTAAGCACCGGCGCTCGGTCCCGTGTCGTTCTCATGCAAGTTGCACGATCCTTGATACTTGCAAGTGCTTGACTTCGTCTGCGTGGAGAGATGCGGTTTGTTCCGTTCGCCGTTCTCTACGTGACGCCACTGGCGAACCGGAATGCTAAGACATAGTGCGACTTTCTAGCGAACATATGAACAAGATTTGGCAGAACGGCGGCGGACATGGCGCCTGCCGTGGGTCATGATACGGATCGCATCGTAGTGCAACCCGTCATTATCTAAGCAGGCAGATGTCCACGAAACACTTTGCCTGACAGAGCTGAGCGTCTGCATCGGGAAGGAACTGCTCTTGTGAAGACGTCTGGACATTCGCTGACGGTTGCAGCGAGCATGATCGTACAGTGCTCGAGCAGATTTTGTGCCTTTGTATGCTTCCCGGGTAAGTGCTGGGGTAGATCTTCCAATCGAGCGGACTCCGAGCTTGTGACTTCGGCGCGTCCAATAGAGCCAACTCCGAGCCGGGCATCTCTCTACGTCTATCATGGAGAGCGCTCAGACGACGGTGCCCTTTCCCGTTCAAAGCGAAACCGCTTGCCAAGAGCTAGGCATGCGGGACGTGATGTGCCACGAGCAAGACTAGCGCAGCATAAACCACATGCAAGTCGGCATTTCGCTCGCAAGCAGGTCGTGTCCAGGTATAGGGAGTAGATCAAGCCGCGCAGGCTTTACAGTACTGACTACGCTATGCCTGGTGCTCCTATTGAACCGACAGTCGCCGCAACAGTATATAATGTTCGAAGAATGGATTCGCGCTTCGTGATGTGTGCAGACGGCGTTTGATGGTCTTCATCCGGCTGACACGCCTTGTAGACCTCTCGACGCGAGGAGAAGATTTTTTCCACAATCGGTAATATCGGAGTCAAAATTGGCCGTACGCGATGCGAATTTCCATCTGAATATCGCATCGCACATCCAGATGTCACCAGGCCTCAGTGTATAAAGAACAGAAGGACATCTGCCACAGTCGTCACATGATGGACAATGTCACCCCGATCCCAGTCTAATGGTGCGACGAGATACCCTGGTGTGGCATCAGCACGATTCTAGCTTCTCAACATGTTCAAGCTGGAGTATCCCAGCTCATGGTCAGCAGAAACCGTCTCGTGCTTACGCTAGGTCGACATCAGGCAGCGACAGGACGCCTTATCGAGCACTGCGAAGTTTTGATCCCGGGTCATCGTTAATCACAGATGATGTGCAGAGAACATGTAAGAGATGAAATTCGGCGTAGAGCTGAATGTTGGTGGGACACTCTAAGAGTTTGCCTCGTAGTATTTTCAATTATCGTCATGATAGCCCTATGGAGGCGAGGGCATTGTGATGAGACACAGGATACATAGATTGATCTCCTGCAGCTCATGTTGGTCTTTATGAATAGGACTTCGATCACTTCACCTTGCGTTTGAAAATCGATATGTTTTTTTATACGATGGGCCTGGCTGCCGGATGCAGCGGATTGACCTAGCCCTGTCATGCCATGCTCGTATTTTCCCGTAATAGATGCGATAAGCCGCGGTGTAGTCCTGCGGGCGGTCTCCGCACAGCCGTAGAGTTCGATCGAGTTCGATGGGCAGTGGTGCGATGTACATGTATGTATCGCGAGGGGCTGCGCACTGGCGCCATATCTGCATGCCAATGTGCTACCCATTGGCGCGGCAATGGGCAGCACTTTTTGGGCCCAACAAAGACGCGTGTTGCAACGACCTCGAAACACCGTCTCAGCCACCAGTCTTTCGAGATCGTGAAAAATAACGAAAGGACGTGGCGTTCTCGTGACTGCTGCCTCAATGATTATATACCAGCATGCCAAGGCCAGACGGCATATATACGTGCAGCTGGATGCAGGTGATCGTGAAGAGAAGGGGGTGGTATGATTGACATCCCAGAAAGCTGGAACATGGGAACAGACGCGCAGGGCAGCAGCGAGCCTTGATCCGATTGGCCTGACACGCGAGCCCTGCCCCACGCTGCACGCACCACACGGTCCACACCCGACGCAGACAAGCCAGGCACCCTCACTTTGCCAGACTTTACCAGACTTAACGCCTAGTAAGGGCTGGACGCCGGCTGACACCACTACTGGCACCTGCCTTGCTGCCCTGCCCTTGCCCTGCGCACACACACACACACACGCGGCCGCTGTGCCAAACGAGTTTCCTCCTTCCCTCCTACATACAGCAGTATCTACATCCATTTCACCATCACCCACAGCTTTATCATCACCACACTGCACACGCTACTACGAGTGCCCATGCGACGGTCCATGGCAACATGCCGCCCGGACGACCACCTGGACCACATGCGTCATTACGAGTACGCGATCTCTTCTTTTTGAGCATTCTTGCTCCCGTAGCAGCGGCAGCTCTGCAGCAGCAGCCATATGTTTCACCCGAGCAGCAGCATGACGACCTCTCTGCCGCCGCGGCATCGGCAGGCGACCGACAGTGGCATGCCTCGATCGTTAATCATCTCGATACACATCGTGGCCAGCATGCTTACAAAGACACCAATGCCCGCGTAAACACACCAAACCCAATGCGAGCGTCCACCAACCATGGCGCCCTTGCGACCACGTCCACTCCAGTATCCGTGAGCGGACAATATCCTGCCCAATGGTCATCGGCATCCTCAGCCGGCCTGACCTCGCGACAACAGGCGCGGTCTCTGCAGGATTGGCAGGTCGAGGAGATTGTTCTCCTGGCGACAGTTGATGGAAAGCTACACGCTCGAGACAGAAATACAGGCGCCCCACGATGGACGCTAGAGACTGACAGCGAGGTCGTGGAGACGACACGACATCGCCGGGAAAATAAGACGATCGACGAGAACGGCAACGAGCAAGAGGATCCTTTGTTCGTTGTTGAACCCAGCCAAGACGGCAACATCTACGTATTGGCACCTGGACTTGGTCTGTCACGGCTGGGTCTTACTGTCAAGCAGCTGGTCGACTTGTCACCGTATGCCAACGAAGGATACCCAGCAGTAGCGTATACCGCAGAGAAAAAGAACACACTATACACCGTCGATGCTGCAACGGGCAATATCTTGAAAACATTCAGTTCTGCAGGCTCCATCGTCAACGACGATCGAAGTTGCAGAAAAGCCAGCCCGCTCGATCTCGAAGCTACAGAGTGCGAGCCCATGGGCACCCTGACGCTTGGCAGGACCGATTACACCATAGGCGTACAGGATCGTCACACTGGAGAGCCCATCACCACACTCAAGTACTTCGAGTGGGGTCCCAACAACCGCGATAGTGATCTTCGTCGAGAGTACGACGAGGCCATGGACAAAAAGTACATCGTCCCTCGCTATGATGGCAGCATCCTCAGCGTCGATCTACATCGTAATGGGCATTATCAGTCTGCTGCAACTTTACCCAAACCTCGGTATAAGCAGAAGTTCAACTCGCCAGTCGTGAAAGTCTTTGACATCGTTCGTCCTATCGAGGACCTTTCTGGAAATGCGGCACTAGTAATCCTGCCGCAGCCTGACATTGGCAGAAAGATTGAGCAGGAAGATGATGGCATCGAAAACGTTTGGGTGGGCTGCACCAAATCAGGTAACTGGTATGCTCTGTCAGAAGGCAAGTATCCCACTGTCACAGAAAATGCTCCCGAAGCCAAGTATTATAATCCGGACGTTTACGATGCGAAAACCAAGGCGCAGCTGCCGATTTCGAAAAAACTGTATCAAGGAGTCCACTATATGTCGTCAGAAGGCCGGGTGGCGTCGAGGAACCCAGTCGGCGGGCATGATACGCTTATGATCGACGCACCTCCCCTCACGCGGCCGGTCGATACCTCTGTAGATCGCATAGGCGGTTTCAAGACCACGCAGGCATTCTCATGGACCCAGTTTATCATTACCATTATCTGCTTCGGTCTCGTTTCCGGAGGTACAGGCCTCGCTTGGTCCAAGAAGGTGCCGTTCAACTTTCATTCACTTTCTGCTTCCGTGGATTTGCTGCCAAGCAGGCCCAAGGCTAACATACTCCCCACCGCCGATGCCGAAGGGACCATGGTCCGCGAGGCAGAGCCTGCTCAGGAGACAATTTTCCCGCATGATTCACCTGAGCGGACCACCGTGGCGCATGTGAAGTTCGAGGAGCCGCTGAAGCAGGACGAGAGCCCCGCGAAACCTGATGTTCCCGTGGAGGCTGAAGACGAAGTCAAGGAGGGTGAAGAACCGAAGAAGAAGAAAGCGACACGAGGCAAGCGCAGCGGCAAGAAGCAGAAAGAGCGCGAACAACTACAGGCCGAGAGACAAGCAGCGAAGAATGGCACCAAACCTATCCCGCGTCCCGCCGAGGTCATTTCCGTTGCTGCTTCTGAAAGTCCAGAGGTCTCTGGACCCCTGCAAATCAATAGTCTTGTCATCCATACCGATAAGATGATTGGTCAAGGCAGTTGTGGTACTATTGTATACGAAGGCTCTTTCGAAGGCCGTAGCGTGGCTGTCAAGCGCATGTTGTCACAGTACTACGAGCTGGCATCTTCAGAAGTATCCTTCCTGCAGCAGAGTGACGACCACCCGAATGTAGTGCGCTACTTCTGTCAGCAGAAGGACGACCACTTCCTGTACATCGCTGTTGAGCTTTGCCAGGCCAGTCTTTTCGAAGTATGGGAGGCAGAAAAAGCAAAGACAGAAGAACGACAATGCCAACTGCGCAAGTTGAAGTCGGCCATGCAACGGGACATGAGCAGGACCCTACATCAGCTTGCGGCAGGGTTGTGCCATCTGCACAAGCTCCGCATAATCCACCGCGACATTAAGCCTCAAAACATCCTCGTTGCCTATCCCAAGAAGACCCAACCAGACACCAATCGTCTTGTCATCTCCGACTTCGGACTTGGCAAGAATTTGCCGGAAAATGTCAGTACTTTAGTGGACCCAACTGGCAACGCTGGCACTTGTGGATGGAAGGCACCGGAACTGATATCACAGCCGCGCGAGACGGCCAGCAATAATACTCACAGCACTTCTAATGGCAGTGAGAACGGGACTGGCGGATTCAGCGGCGTGAAGCGCGCTGCTGACATATTCTCACTGGGCTGTCTCTTCTTCTGGGTATTGACCGACGGCATACATCCATTCGAGGACGAAAATGGCTGGCTACAATTGCGTGAGCTCAATATAAAGCGCGACAAGAAGAATCTAGACGCTCTCTCGTGGTCCGATGCATACGAACCGATGCAATTAATACAGTCGATGTTGGCCCATCAACCAGAACAGCGACCTACAGCTCAAGCTGTACTCAACCACCCATACTTTTGGTCGGCCGAGAAGCGACTGGCCTTCTTGTGTGATGTGTCCGACCACTTCGAACGAGAGCCACGCGGCACCTATGAAGACTACTACCAAGGTGACTCTGTCCACCTCCGCATGCTCGAAGATCGTCACGCAGAGGTCATCGGCGGATCCGATTTCTTGGTGAAGCTCGACCGCTCGTTCGTGGATACCCTGGGCAAGCAACGGAAGTATAGCCCCGACCGACTTCTGGATCTGCTGAGAGCGTTACGAAACAAAAAGAATCACTACGAGGATATGCCGGAGCATGTGAAGAAGCTTGTAGGACCACTGGCTGGAGGATATCTGTAAGTCAGACTAATGCGCAGGAGGCACATCTTAGTGTTTGTGACAGCAGTGCGTAGCGTGAAACCGCGGCGCGACGCGCTACTGTCTCCGCTCTACGGGCACTTTCTGAGACAGGGTGGTGCCACTGCAGCTAACATACTTCACAGAAGCTATTGGAGCAACAAATTCCCGCGACTATTGATGACTTGCTACGAGGTAGTGCACATGGCAAACCTGCAGGGCAACGATCGTTTCAAGGGCTACTTCAATCAAGGAATGGACTAGCATGTGTGCTTCGACTTCGGATCGATCATCCATGTCTGGGCATCTAATGCAATATCTGTCGCCCGCGGCACATTTTTCTCAAGAGCCGAGCGTAAGAGCATAACTATGCCACAGCCTTTCCGTGCCTCTAGAATACTTACAGCGACCATGGGCAGCTTGCTCAACATGGACGGGTACAGCAGTAGCGCGTGCGTGCTTCAGCATATTTAGACCCCGTTAGGCGACGTCCTGTATGGTGTACAAACCTATACGGACCTCCTATCTGAGAGTCCATGGTCACGTCCTGTGATCTTAGGTTCCGTTCGTGGTATTCAACTGGGATGCTTGTTGTATCGAGTGGCCCTGACAATCCCAGACATGCGAGCAGCCGAGACAAGATGCATTCGATGTTCAGAACAACGTACAACTATGGCACAGTCTGACATCGTGTCCGCATGCCCTTTATCTGCCTGCTCTGCCTTCGTAGTTGATCTCGATGGCAAATGACAGTGGTGAAATGTTTACAATCTTGTGACATTTTACAGTCGCCATGACGTCGTTTCAGCTCGGCGTTGTGGCACAACTCGATTTTGCGACATTTTCATCCAGATTTGTATGCGCAGGTTCAATATTGCCCTTGTCTGCTAGATGATGATGGCAGGGGCGAAAACTCACATGTAGCTATGCGCGAGAGCAACATGCTACTGTCGTGCTTACGACTGCACTTGCCATGGAATAACAGACTCATTGGCTCACACTGGCTCTGAGCGACTTCGTAAACGATGCTTTGCGTTGTGACACATCAGGTTAGCATTCACTGTCGGCCAGCTTACCGAGATGTGTACCTAGATTTTGCCAGGAAAGTGCGGCCACCCTCGCTCGCGCTACAGAAAATTGCTCGACAACATCCTTGCTGCCAGTCATGTTCCTAAACCAGCATTAGACAGCTTGCTGCCACGTGGCTATTTTAGCATGGCACGTTACATCGCCAACCCATCAGCCTACCACTCGTGCAAAACTGCAGATCCACCAACACGACGCTACGCAGCGCCTGTTCATGCCGTCCGAGGTTGGTGATATCTCGAATAGAGGCGGTGTCTGGGGGAAGCCAGTCCATATTTGAGCAGGACGGCGGCTCGGCCGGCAGCTTCGAGCTGCAATGGTTCCAACGTGCAGCATGTACAACGCTTCCGACGCAGCTCAGTGGACGCCTGCTCTCTTCTGCGGCGGCTGGTCAAGTATTGCTCGGAGCAGCGTCTCGCTGAGGACAATACGGATAGGTAACGCGCGCCTACGAGTCGTCTGCATCTGGCTTTGAGCTGTTCAGAGCTCTGCTATGGTTCTCGTTGACGCTTCAATATACAGCGTCGTCGGAGGGCGCGTTGTATGAAGATATACAGCGCTTGCGTGATAGTACAAAAGTGAGGCCTCTGTGCCGCATGCATCTTCTGTACTGCTCATCACACTCAATTGCCAACAAGGTTTTCCAGTCGCAAGGAAGCTCGGCAACGCTCCGCTAGTGCTCAATCTGATTATTTTTGATTGGTTTCTTGGCTTCCGGGGCTGACCCAGCACGCTGGCCTGGATCTTCAATTGCTACAGCCTACATCATCAACTCTCTTCACGCCAACACCGACATCACCCTTTGGCCGTAGCGAGAAGACCATTCCCGTCGCCTTTGTGAAGACGTCTCCTGCTCTCCGAGCTGGAGACCAACCCATTGCACACGACACGCCAATCAGGCCTCACAGCGGTTGCAGCACTAGTTGAAACAACCCTGGCAACTGCTAAGCGCCGACACCTCTGCCCGCGAATCACGGTCCAACGAGCGCGCGGCACGTTTGATCGCCCATCCTGAAAGGAGCTTAAGGAGGACCCGACTCTCTGGAACGTGCAGCTTATTGGCCGTCGGAACGCTGCCTTTCTGCTTCTCTTCGTCACTGCAAGACAAGAAGTGTTTACCTTCTGCTGTACGCGCCCACCACCAGAAATAGCTGAAAGCAAGCGCTTCTGCACAGCTGCGAGTTGGATGTACTTTCACGGGACCATTGCAACATCAGGTTGCGCTCGGGCACCGGCACAAACCATCAGCAGGTAAGTAAGCACTTCAATTTAACCCCAAGCCTTCCACGTCCATCTGCAGCTCCCCTCTCGCGCAACTCTTCACCGGTGCTGCTGCAGCTTACACAGCACGCAGGTCTGAGATATCGTCGTTGCCGATTCATTCATTTGATTCTTCGGTCACTCGTTCCCGCAAACGACGATTCTCCACCATGGCCTCCGCCACTGCTACAGCCACCATGGCAGCCGCCGGTTTCGACAACAAAAAGGCTATGAACGCAGCTTCATCTCTCCAAACACCAGGATCGGGAACCTTTCCATCCGAGCTGCTCAGTCCCATGGCCCCTTCGCCCAGCTTCATGAAGAAAGAAGATGCTTTGAAGACTCCCATCACTCCACCATCGGCCTATCTGGACTTCTTGAAGAACTACAGCACCACTGGCCTGATGAGCCCAGCATCCACCGGAACTAGCAGTCGCTTCAGCTTCAATGAGAAGAACTTTGACAGGTCATCTGACAAGTCATTCGATATACCTGGAACCAAGTCGTCGATCACTCCTCCCACATCTCAGCCAGCATTGTCGCGTAACACGTCTTATGATTCGAATAATTCGAATTCTACCGAAAACAGTACTGCCACATCGAACAGCAGTGTAGCGAATCGCCTACGGAGAGGGTCAAAACCCGACTCTCCACGCATCATAATACCACCATCGCCCTTTGCCAAGCCGGCAGCTCCCAGGTCTGCCAGAACTCCACGACGACTGCACATTCCTCAATCACCGTTCTCGCCAGCTTTGGGCTCAGCACAAACTGCTCAGTCCCTTCCTTCTCCATACGCATCCACACCACTCAGTGCAGCACCATGGAGTGCTTCATTTTCCCCTCGAGATCACGGCGAAGCGATGAATCAGCCCGGCAAGGTGCATGTACGACATGTTGTCACCAGAACCGTCACCTACTGCCGGACCCCACTCGATCCAGCTCCCAAGGGAAAGAGAAGAAAGCTCGACCATGAAGAAGCGGACTCCAAGGCGTCCTCCGACAAATCTTTCTCGTTGCCAGAACCACCGATCAAGCAAGAACGAATAGAGAAGATCGAAGAAGTCACGACAGAATCATCGTCAGATGCATGATGCACATCTCTGGGCGTTGGCGTTCTTTCTGACTTCGATCTTGTTCTTTTTGGCTGAATCACGACTTTTGCATTAGGTCGATCATATCCTCCTTGCAAAGGAGTGACGAGTTGCTTGCTAGTTTTTCTTGACGAATTACGATGGATACCACTCTGTTGAGCGACGGAAAGCCTCCGAAAGCCTGGCGCTCGAGGCGTAGACAGTGTTAGTCACGGACATCTTGGGATCCGACTATTGTTATGGATATTGCGGATGGCGCTCCGGGCGCGTTTGATTTGTTTCTTGCTGCTTGCTGTAGACCATCTACCGAAAAATGGTCCAATTTGTTTGTTGCGACCAGAGCGTAGGGGCCGACCGCTAGAATAGACGGCGTGGTCATGAGACTTGAAACGAAGACACAAGTTGAACGACGAATTCACAAACCTCTGTTTCTTTGAAGCCGATGGCTGGCGGCATAGCCCGTGTCACACAACGCTGGACCTTCCCCGCACAATCTTACCGACTCTACGCAGCGAATTTCCAAGCATTCGGAAGAGTGGGGTTCGGTCCTTTTGTACCCTCACAACACGATCTGCTATAAGCAAGTCTTTTCTCACCACATTCGATATACTTAACGGTAGCTTGTCTACGGTACCCGTGTTTAGAAGAGTTTTTACGACGTATTCTGCATAAATCAAAACTCACGAGGGACGTAGCGTAGACAAAATCGGCAACCATACAAGACTGATATGTGCCCGTAACTGAGGAGGATCCTTTAGAGCATAAGTAGCCGCCCGCTAGACCGTCTACGAGGACTACGAGAGCTTTGTAGCATAAGATCTAAGGACCTATCACTTACATAGCGTAGTCCTCGGCCTTACCGTCTACAGCGTAATTGTGTTAGTAAATAGTAGCACATAATGCTTCGCTTCCGGCGACTCGTTGGGCGGTGTAGCACGGCCGTGCCAGATATCTCAATTCCTACGCACGATTCCGTGTGGCTGCCACAGATTTGACAGGAAGTGTATGAATCGGTGCATTGCTATGTCACTAAGTCAAGTCAATGTGTGTCTTGCGGGGAACAACGTTGGAAGATTTTGGGGTGGAGCCATGTCGCGTTGCATGCTCGTCCCGGAGCCACTGGGCCGAAGGGAGAGAGAGAGAGAGAGAAGAGCAGGGTGCATAGCATTGCGAGCTGAGTCTTTTGCATCTTGGTGTTGTGGGTCGCTTGTAGAGCTCTGTGATCTGTGTGGAGAGTGAGATTGGGGCTTCTTGCTTGATGAACGTGGTGTCGATGTGGAGAGACAGGTTGAGGAAGAACCTGGGGAGTAAAAGCATCTTCTTATGGTAGCTCTGTCATCGGCAGCGGAGCGACATGGACTTCATCCCTGGCATTGTAGCTTGCTCGCCCTTGGAAGTCGATCAGAGTCCAGCTGGGCTACTGGCATTATAGATATCGCAGTCACTAGCAAAAGTCTACTAAACTCCATCTTACTCCGTGTAACTGTAACACCCACATCACCGTGCAATTCTTCGCATCTCTCGTGGCGATCCTGCTATGAGCAACGCAAGTCGCAGCCACGCCTAGACCGATACAAGCCAACAACGATGCCAACGATGCCACCGAGCTGATGAAAAGCGATTGACCTATCAATGAAGGATGTAGAGTTTTTTGGCCAAGAATTATGTTGAATACAGTTCGTGAAGTGAGAGACGGAACACCACGATTGAAACACCACGTACAGGCATGGAAAGACTGTCCTTGCACTCCAGTCTAAGAGAGAAGCGAAACAGAGACTCTTCAAGTTCCCGGGACGACAAAAGCTGAAACGAAACGCTGGTCTGAAGGCGTACATAAGCGCTTTGCGATCTATTACGGCGACAAGCTTGAAGCAGTCGGCATTCGATGGCATTCTGAGCAGCGAATGTGAGTCCCTTCCAGCCGGGGGGTCTTATCAAACGACGTAATGCATACCAGTCGTCGCTCTAAATAATCTCCCACGGCGAATCCTCGTTCCTCATATACGGCGCCAATTCATCCTTCAGCTGCAAAACCTGCGCCTTCGTCCTTCCATTGCCCAAGAAAGCCCACCTACAAGTATAGTCAGTAACGTTACGATAGGAGCCCACAAGTGCCGTAACAGCTCCCATGCTATCACGATTGGCTGAGCTGCTCGGCCCGCTGACCGAGGTCGAGGACCTATCGCATGCAACATGGGCCTGCGGATGCCGCACAATCCTAACAGCAAATGGGATAGAACAGCAGCACTCACCTATTCTTGCTCCTCCACTGAAAGTCATAATCCTCCCACCTGACTGCCTGCATCGTCTTCATCAGATGCAACGCACTACCACCCCAAATCCACAATTTCCCTCCCTTGATATTATTCTTATACCAGCTCTTACAGTCCGCGTTCCAGACGCTGTGCTGGTGCCATTTGTCGATGTGGTCGTAGAGCTCAGTGACGGGCTCTTGTTTGACTTCTAGAGCTTTGATGTCTGGAGAGGTGTCAGTGATTCGATGTAGCGGAAGCGAATGATGCGCGTCATCGTGATAGATGCACATCCGCGGGACATGGCACTCACCTTCTTCTTGTATTCTCTTGATGCACTTCAATATGTACTCCACACAAGTTTCATGCGTTGGCAATGCAGTGCCAGCCGCCCAGTTTCCGCGGACGCCGTTGATGATGAAGTAGTTCGGGAAATTGGGGACGGTCATGGAGAGGTAGACTTGTGGGCCTTCAGGTTTGTCAAATTCGGTACGCATATTCGTTCCCTGTCGTGGCATTAGTAGATGAAGGGCAGACCAACTTCGCAGATGCCGATGCAGGTGCGACCACGCCAGAAAGTCACAAAGCGTCGGTTGCATTTACAGGGCCTCCACCAATGTTCCTCAGGCGCCACGCGCCCGTGAAAGATCAGAGAAGTACTTACGTTTCTGCCATAAACCTCGAATGTCGGCGCGAAAGCCATATTGAACCCTGTGGCGCAAACCAGAATATCAATCTCGTGCAATTTACCAGTAGCGTCCACGACTCCTTCCGGTACGATTTTCTCAATTTCATCGTGAACAGTGGTAACGTTGGGTTGCACAAGTGCTTCCAGATACCCATCGCCAGGCGTCAGACGACGACACCCAGGCGGCCATGAAGGAATAAGCTTTGCTTTGAGATCTTCATGACCAGGTCCTATTCTCCTCTCCATCTGCGCACAACGTCAGCATGATAAATGCTTCATTCCTGGAGTGGCCTACCTCTGCCTTCATGAACGTATGCGATTGCTTCGACAATTCCGAACCAGCGATGAACATGTCGAACAGACTATTGACATCGCCCTCTAGCTTGCGACGGTAAGCGAGGATGTAGTCTGGATCGTTACGAAAGCGCTGTTTGTCTTCTTCCGTGTACCAGTACTGTTCTTGTGCAGGCGGCGCGTTAGTCCCCGGCTCAATGGTTTCATCGGTGTTCTCCTCTTCCACCTTTTTACGATGTTCTTTAAGACCTTCGCCACCAATCGGCGGTGAAATCCAAGTCACGCTGCGCATGAACGAGGTAAGGTGTTTAGCTGTCTTTTGCAGTCTCGGGACGCACTGTATAGCGGAGCTGCCGGTGCCTATGACGGCGACGCGTTTGTCAGCCCAGTCAGCGCTCGTGTCGAAGTTGGCGCTGTGCAGCAGCGTGCCCTTGAAATCGTGCAGGCCGTCTATGTTCGGCCATTTCCAGTCATTTAGGAAGCCTGAGCCGTTGATGAAGACGTGGCACCAATCTGTCTTACGCTCGCCGTTGACATCAACCTCAACATTCCAGAGACCGCGGTCTTCGTCCCAGGTTGCGCTGATGACGCGAGAATTGAGCGTGATGAGAGGGTGCAAGTCGTACTTGTCGGCGAAGTCCTCGAAATACTTCCTAATTTCTGGGGCATATGCGTAAAACGAACTCCAGTTCGGGTTTGGCTCGAAAGAAAAGGTATATGCATGGGCAGGAACGTCGCAAGCACATCCCTATGCAGCCAGCGTTAGCGAGCCTCAAGCATGATGGGCGAGCACGACCAAGAAGCCGATCAGATGCATACTTACGGGATACCTATTCTCATACCATGTCCCAGCTACGTTCGGATTCTTTTCATAACAAACCAGCTCATAATTCTCGAATGACTTCTTCATCTTATATGCAGTCAGTAGTCCAGCTGGTCCTGCACCCACATGAATAACGCGTATAGTGGAAGATTGTGAGTGATATTTGTCCATGTTGGGATAGTACTCGTCGTTCGAGCCATTACTATGGCCCTTCGTGCCATTTTGATCACCGAGGAGAGGCATGGTTGCGGTGTGGACTTTCTCAATGCTGCAAGGGGAGCGTTGCAGATGTTGTTGATCGTCTCAGCAACATGTGAAGGATGAAAGTAGCAGCAAGATGCTTTCAATTAGGTCCGAGAGTTTTCTGGAAGTCTCCACTCTTTAGACATCTCTGGTGCAGTGAACTTGCTGTACAATGCCCAACCTCGGACTACGCTGCGGGCAGGCGTGGGGTTGATCTGTTACCGCTTGCGACGCGATGAACGGCTAGTGAGTAGGCGCATGCGATTCGATCTCTGATTCTGCCACAGTAGTGAAGCGTTCACCTCTCGATGACTTAGACTACGCGTCTGTTTCCCCCACTGCTCGTCATCGTCGCCGATGTGACGATCAATGACAGCTTTTGTCGGCATTTACCAAAGGCAATTTTGGCGCCAAAAGATTCAATTTGATCTCAATTCCATATACCCTTCACGCACCGTTTAACATCACCACGTCCTCTTCGCTATCTCCGACATGGCCATTGATCGCAACCGTAGATTGTCCAGATGACGCAGCGATATCGTCCATCTGCCCTAGTGCCCATAGCAGTACGAAACGCTCCTCGCTGGTCTTTGCCAATCGATCATAGTGCTTCTCGGTGTATGCTCTCAGTGCATCCACGACGTCCTTGACACTCTCCTTACTTTGCACTTTGTCCTTCGTGCTCAACTCCGCCATAGCATCAACGAGGGTCTCGTCATCGCCCGCTGATGGTGCCTTCCGCCGCCGGTTTAGGGCCATGATCTTCTCCTTTGGGTAGCTCCGAAGTATGGCGTAGAGTATCCGTTGCGCGACATGATGGGTGCGCCCATTCGTATTCCAGTCCCGAATCCTGCGCAATAAACTCCAAAGCTGACCTTCGCTTAGTGATGCGAGTGCTTCGTCTACTGCGATGCGGCCGGTGAGAGATCCTTCTTCGTGTGGACTGTCGACAACTGTGCCGAAGATATCAAGGAGACGTTTTGGGTGGTTTAGTTGTAAGGCCAGCACGATTGCTTCCCTGAAGTTGTTCGAGCGAATGTGGTTCTGCAATTCTTGGTCCTGTTCGATTCGAGCAGTCGCTTGTGTTGTTGCTTGAAGTGCTGTCGAGGCGGTGGTATCGAGCCAGAAGGTGAGTGTGCTATCTGCCGAGCCTGAAATAAGCTCTAGAGATGGCTCGGTAAAGTCTACATCCTCCTCTTCAACTGCGTCACTTTCTTCCTTGTCACCCGTTCCTGGCGTCGGCTTGACTGCCAGAGCCCATACACGATCGATGTGGTTGTCCAGGGTAGCGGCGCATTCGCTGCTTTGAGCATTCCAAACCTTGACCAGACCGTCTCCTGCTGCACTAGCGACTTGCACGCCTCTTCTATCTTTACCACTTTTCGAGGGCGGTGGAAGCCAGACGACCTTGAGCACACTATTTGCATGGCCTTCGAACGTCCGCAGGCAGCTGTAGTCAGTTAAACTCCAGATCTTTACTGTCTTGTCACCACTTCCTGTCAACACCATGCCCTTCGTACCACTAGCGGCACCACCCTCGCCAGTGGTCGTAAGCGCAGGCATATTCGAGGGCGAGAACGCAACGGTCCATACGCCACGCTTGTGACCTCGTAGTACACCAACTGCTTCACCAGACTCCACGTCCCAAATCTTGACCGTGCGATCCTGCGATGCTGATGCGAACAGGGGTGATGTTGTGGAGTATGAGGTTTCGATTGCATTGATATCCTTGTCATGTGCTTTTCTGGTATATGCAGCTCGCGGCACCTTTCCGGATTGTGCGCCGATGTCCCATCGTTTCACTGTCTTATCCTGACTGCCTGTGATGAGGAATTGTGGTGGATGGTCGAGTGGCCTTTCAAATTCTTTTGAGTCAGCAGGCGGCGACGCACAAGGCAAAGCGACAGCACCGATGCTTTCAGCATGGCCAGTGAAAGAAGCATAGCATGTGTATGACTTGTTCTCCGGATCCAGTCGCCATAATCTCGCTGTGTTATCCTTAGCACCAGTCGCTAGCCAATGCCCAGACCAGTCTGTATCTATCGTGATGATGATGTCTGCATGTCCCTTGAGCAGTGCAACGTCGGAGCCAAAGTATGGTGTCTCGGGATCAGCGGTGTCGAGCGAGATCAGTCGAACGTCTTCGAGATTTGTCGCCAGAGCCAGGAGATTGCGATCACGCCCGATGTACGCTAAATCGATGACTTCGTCGTGCGTTCCGCTGATTCGTCGCAGTACCGGTAAAGATGGTATTGTCGCCGAAGCAGACTTAATCTTCGATAAAGTGTCAAGTGATCGTAGTACGAGGGTCTGGTCAGCATGAATCGTGACGAGGTATGGCAAGCTTCGATGGTATAGCACATCCAGAATACCTTCAATCTCAGCGCCCGTTTCTTGCTCCTCCGTGACCTCGCTGCCGGTCTGTGTATTCCACACTCGTAACCTGGCAGTCTCGCCTCCCGTGTAGAAGAAGCGACTTGACTCCAGAAAGCCAGCGACTTCGACCGTTTCCAGCACAGCGACTGTAGATAATGGCTGCCACGTTCGAGAATCCCACAATATCGCAGTCTTGTCTCGGCTTGCGGATAGCAGCATCTTCTGCTCCGTTGAATAGTCCAGGCTTCTCACAACTGAGACGTGCGACTCTAGATTAGCGGCTGCCTTTCTCTTGTGCAAGTCCCACACTCTAATCCTGCCGTCCTCGCCTCCCGAAGCCAACCTGTAGCCTACCGTCGCATCATTTCGCACAGGTTCTGCCTCTTCGTTCTTCTGCTTGCTCTTCCTTTTCTTGCTTTTATTCGACTCATGCTCTGGTTCGGGCTCTACTTGAAAGAAGTGCAGAGCCGAGATGACACCACTGTGTCCGTGGAAGGTATGCGTCGCGAAACCGCCTCCAATGTCCCACACCTTGACAACTCCATCAGCGCCTCCAGTTGCCAGCAACGAACTTGTCGCATCGATGGCGACCACCACTACAGGCGCAGCATGTGGTTTGAGTGTTCGTACAAGCTTCGTCTCTATGCTGTCCTCGACGACGTGTAGCGCGTATACACGCAACGCAAGTGATCGTGAGCATGCTATGAGATATGATGCATCCGGCGTGAGCGTGAGAGTGGTGAGTTCTTCGCCGTCCTGGTCACTTTGTCAACAGTCAGTCTACGTGATCGAAACAACACGTCCAAGCACTCACGCCTTCTATTCTCGCCAGGTGAGCGCCGGTATCCAGATCCGTGAGAAGTGCTTCCTCGCCTAGACTTGATGCCAATATTCTGCCATTTGCGCTGAGCGAGACCGCACCACCAGTGTATATGGGTTGTATCACTCTGCTAGGCTCGAACGTCGTCTTGTACTCGGCCTTGTATGCCATGACGGCGTATTTCTGATGCAGCGCGCGATCGTGCTCTCGCGAACGTGCTTCGTTACTAGAGCACTTTGAGGATTGCTCGGGCCTTCGTGGTATCACTAGAATCGCATTGACGGCAGGATTGATACGGTGAAGCCTCTTGAACGTGATGGCACAAGTGCTGGGAGAATGTTGAGTCGCAAAAGACAATCGCTTTCACATGCAGACTTCGACACGAACTTTTGGTCGGCGTCTTTGCGCCGATGGTCCGAGCTTGCTTCCTCGTTCGTCACCGTGTGCTGCCTCACCAAGCTCCGCTGCATCGAGCCATCCGACTGAAGCTCTTCGCGAAACATCACAACACAACACGCGACTACCACACAATAACAGCAATCATGTATGTTCTGTCGTCACGGCATCGCATATCCGGCCATCTGCTAACGGTGATGGCGACGTAGGGAAGTGTTACTCGGAATCACAGGCAAGGACTTCACCATTGTCGCCGCATCCAAAGCCGCCATGAGAGGCGCGAGCATCCTCAAAGCCAACGATGACAAGACCCGTTCACTCAACAAACACACCCTGATGGCCTTTAGCGGAGAGGCTGGTGACACAGGTATCCTATAATGTGTTCTTCCTCGTGTCGAGCAATTACTGATTTTATGTAGTCCAATTTGCCGAATACATCCAGGCCAACATTCAGCTGTACAGCATGCGAAACAGCACCGACCTGACACCATACGAGACCGCTTCCTTCGTGCGTTCCGAGCTTGCGAAGTCCCTTCGTTCACGATCGCCCTACAACGTCAACCTTCTACTCGGTGGCTTCGACGAGATCAGCGGCAAGCCCCAACTCTACTGGATCGACTATCTGGCTTCATGTGCTGCAGTCCCTTATGCTGCACACGGCTACGCACAATACTACGCATTGTCTATTCTTGACAAGCATCACCACCCAGACATCAGCTTCGAGCAAGGCATGAAGATCTTGAGAATGTGCACGGATGAGCTGAAGAGGCGGCTACCCATCGACTTCAAGGGTATGGCAATCAAGGTTGTGACAAAGGATGGTATAAGAGTGGAGCCGTATGAAGATGATAAGCAGGTCTATGCGCCTTGATGAAAAGACTGAAATGGCATAGATGTAACGCGACGAGCCATGGGCGTTTTGAGGCGTTGACAGCATACGCAGCAGGATCGCTGCGAGGTACGGGCAGGAACCATCCATGTATCATATGAAAGAATCGAAGCCCATCCGCACGGCCGCTCATGTGAGCATAGTATCATCCGTGAACTGGCTCACGTTTGCACTCGCTCACTAGTCCGAGCATTGAGATGTTCAACAGCGACGGAAGCCGGTGCGCACACGATCAGCACTTTAAGTCGTCTAGCAGTTCTAGACTGCCGAGGCCATGTGGCCGTTTTGGCCTCTCACACTTTTCCACTCCAGGGCAGCAGACCCAAGAATCGACAATGCTCCCATTGCAGTTGCAACATAGAACGATCCCACGAGCGCATCATTGTATACGCCTTTAACAGCCGGCAGTAGCGCCTCTGATATCACATTCTTGAGTGTGGTTGCTCCACTTTCCAGTACGACGGTCGGATCCAGCTCAGGGACAACCCCAATTAGTCCTGACACGAGCCTATTGCTGAACACATTCTGACAGACAGACACGAACAACGCGCCTCCCAGGGTCTGGAAGAAGATCACGATCGCAGTGCCAACCGGCACATCTTCCTTTGGCAGACAGGTTTGTGCTGCAAGCATCGTCTGTTGAAAGCCGAACCCAACGCCTAAGCCGACCACGATTTGGTAGCCGATCCAATGTACTGCTCCCGTATCCGTGTGCCAGGTTGTGAGCAGACCTGAGCCGATGGCCATCATCACTGAGGACAGAATCGCGAATGGCGTGTAATACCCTACGAGCGACACCACAACCCCTGTGGGCGTTGATGCTAAGACGACCGAGAGGACCTACAAATGGAGACACATCAGCACCATGTTTACCATGGAAGGCCGAATCGCACGACTAACCATGGGAATATTCATAATTCCCGACTTGACGGGCGAAGCGTCCTTGATTGCTTGGAACCAGATTGGAATATAGTAGGTCAACGCGAAAAAGCCGGCCCCTAGCGTCATTGCAAACCAAGCCGCAGCTGCTATCGATCTCTGCTTCAACACTCGTACGGGCACGGTGGCATTGTCTTGTTTCCAGAATTGGATGCCAACGAAAGCGAACAACGCGACACCAAATATTACCCACAAAGCAATGATGCGACCATCATCCCAAGGATAAGTGGAGCCACCCCATTGCAGAGCCAGCAGCAGGCAGATGATCATCGGCAGGAAAACTGCAAGCCCTTCAAGATCGAATTGAGCAAGCTTTGCCTTCCAACCCTGTTGCAGCGTCTGAGCCCTGGAATGAGCAGTCTCCTTGTAGAGTAGGACGATGAACGCGATCGTCACAGCACCAATCGGCAGATTGATAAAGAAACACCATCTCCAAGAAAGTTTGTCAGTGAACGCGCCGCCCTTCGGCTTCATCAGCATCGCATAGACATTTGACCAGAGGAAATGGCTCACCATTAACGGACCCGCTACGGACGCAATGCCATACATCGCGCCACAGATGCCGATATACACAGGTCGCTTCTGCAGCGGAGCACTATTCGCAATGATGAGAAGAGCACCAGAAAAGATCCCCGCCGATCCAAAGCCCGCAACAGCTCTGCCAACGATCAACGCAGTCGAGTTCGGTGCAGCACCGCAGATGGCAGACCCTTCATCGTCAGCATCGATCCCGATCACGATACCAACAAAGGGCATCCTACGTACCGACTTCGAACCAGAAAATCGCAAACAGAAAGATCCACTTCACGCTGAAGAACGTATACAGCTTGCCATAGAACAGCTGGAACGCGCTCAACGTGAGCATGTACGATGATGCGTACCACCCGACATCGTCCAGAGCTCGAAAGTCGTCCGTGATCCGTGGGATGGCTGTCGATATGATCGTCATGTCCAGACACATGCAGAATACAGCGGGGCAAAGAGCGATCATGATCAGCGCCATTGCGGCGGGTGCAGGGTAGATGGAATCATCATCGTCTCGTACAGCGGAACTATCAAGATCCTTGGGCTCGTCAGCGTCTGCCTTGCCTAGTGCCTTCGGCCTTGCAATGGCGCTGGCGTGTTTCTCGAGGTTCTGGCGTAGCTCGCTGCTGTAGGAGAATTCTTGTTGCTCGAATGAGAAACGCCCGATAGAGAAGTCGGTCGAGTCTGTTATGCTCGAGCGGCGACTGCGTTTGGCTGCCGCTGCCGAGTCGGGAGTGTGTCCGCGATTGAATTCCAGGTCCAGCGAGGTTTTGAAGTTGGCTATTGTTACTGCTTGGGAGTCGGGAGTATGCCGGTTTCTCGCTGTAGAGTCGGGCGTGTGCCTGTATCGCTGATTTGGATCCGAAATTCGCTGCTCATGTTGGAATAGGATGGCGTCGACGTCGAGATCTGCTAGATCGGGCAGTATTGGTGATGAGTTTCGAGGTAATGGCCAGTCTGATTCTGCCGAACTCTGTTCGTTGTCGATGGGACTAACAGGCTCTTGTATCTGTACCGTCTTCTCGACCTCTCTGACAGGTGACATGGCGTCTGCAATCACGAAATCATCCCCAGAAGCCAGAACCGTAAATAGATCCCGGTGACACAAATGGCTGTCTCTATCCGTCGTCAATGTCAACCACACGACAGCTCGACACAAAAACCATATCTTATACACTCACTCATCCCAATCCTCGATAAGACAACAAATCGTGCATCATGGCCTTCGGATGCACAACAACAACGAACGATAAAGCAGCTAGCCGCCACCCAAAACACGGCATCTTTCGTACAACGCGCCCACCACTCACCGCGCGCTCCACTCCCGCAGCCCTAGCTGTCGTCCGACGCCCCAGCAGCATACCGGGTGAGGACTGTGCAGAACGTGGCGCACGAAGGTGGTCAGCATAGCAATATTGTCCTGCTTCGCGTTACACACGTGTCGATCACTCGGGCTCAGCCTTCTGGGCTTCCTGCGAGGGTTGGCGATCTGAGTCGGATGTGCTCGGTAGAGGAAGGGTTGGGGTAGGTCCTGCACGAGGGATGATAGATAGCGGCATTGCTGCATTGGTTTTGTGCGGTGACTATGTTACTGTTACCTGCTGCTTCGATTATATGCGGTGAGTATGTTACTATTACCTGCTGCTTCACCCTAGCGATCATGTGGTCGTGACGGTCTGGGATCAGGTCAACCTTGGACACTACAGTACTGCCACGTGTAGAGTCTCTGCGGTACTCATTGTTGATCTTCTTGGTGCAGATCGTCGTTGATCTTGAAATGTTTTCGATGAACCGGTGCACCACGTGGAACAGCGACACTCATACAGAAGAAGCAGATCATATTGTGCATTAGAAGTCGTCATTCCCGCAGCCATACCTTCTATCAACGCCAGGAAACACGATCCCACCAACAAGAGCAACAAGAATCAGTATTCATTAAGCCTGTGGTGCCCATTAGCATGCCCACCCATAGGCACCGCCCACTCCGGCACAACATCATCACTCGCCACGACCGAATCCCTCTTATACCCACGCACACAATCAACATCGCCATAAACATCCCTCCAACCCTCGACAATCGCCGTCGAAACATTCGAGCCCCCACAAACCACAATAACAATCTTCTCGTCCGGCCTCGGTTCCCTCTGCAACGCCTTCCGCAGCCGATTCCCAAAACAAAGCGCAATATTCACCCCGCACGCCGGCTCCACGAGCAACCTCTCCGCCTCCGCAAACCTCCAACACCCCATGGCAGCTTCGGCATCGGTGAGAACCACATTCCTCACCCTGCCGCTCGCCTGCCCGTCGCGCGCCAGCTCAAAAGCCCGATCACTCACCCTCGCAACGCCCAGACTCGTAGCGATAGACGTGATCGCCGGCAGCGTAGTATTTTCGCCTCGCTTCAAACTCGTCGCGAGCGCGTCGGCTCCCACCGTTCCCACCGTCAGCACTTTCGTATCTTGCCAGCCGAACCCGGCAGGTTGGTCTTCGATGCCTTGCATGATGCCTATGAACAGCCCGCCTCCGCCACTGGAGCAGACGATCAAATCCGGAGCGGAGTCTTCGCCGATGTCGACGAGCTGCGAGGTGATTTCGTCGATCATGGTGGAGTGCCCGTCCCAGATGTCCGGATGGTCGAAGGGGGAGACGTAAATACATTCTGCGCCCGCGGCTTCTGCCTTGGGAATCACGACTTCTCTCATGTAGTCGCCGGCTTCTTTGATGCCGGAGCCGTATTGGATCACTTGTTTGGCGCCGGCGGCGTACAATTTCTGGATCATGTGTGCTTTTGTCGTTGTTGGCGTCACGACCTGACACGGGGACAATCGTCAGCCCATGCAACACCGCCCCAAATCTGACGACTTACAGTGACGGGCCTCCCTACAAAGTTCGCACCACTGATGCACCCCAAAGCTGCATTCCCTCCCGAATTCGAGAAGAAATGCACTTTACTCGGGTCCTTGGCCCTCTCCATACTTCTGAGCACCAAATTGCCGAGACCGCGAGACTTGAAGGAGCCCGAGGGCTGGAGGTTGTCGAGTTTCAGGAAGATTCTGCTTCTACGGCTTACCATCTGTTCGAATTGACACGGATGGAACGAGCACAGCGAGCGGAACGAGTGGTCAGAAAGGCTCTCGTCCGCCGCTGTGCTCTAGGAAGGGGAGATGCAGAAGGTGGAGGAACGTACCAGCCAGCAGCTTTGGAGAGATTCACGCTCTCGATGAGGGGTGTCTGGCGCCATGGCCGTTCCTGCGGAGGCGTCCTCATGCGTTGAGCACCCATCTTGAACGAGAAGGCTCGAGCGTGTCGCGTGTGTAGTCGTTGCTGATCGTATGAGAGACCGTATCAAGCCAATGATGCCAGGTGAAGTGAATATGGGGTAGAGAAACCAAGATTATATGATAGTGCCGGCGTAGTTCTTCTGACGATGTCTCAGTCAACTTCCAGGTCGGTGATGTTTGTCGGCAAGAATAAGCTATCTCGGCGTCTCACTCGGTTTTATACTCACAGTGCAAGTGGCAGATCTGCGGTCTTGTATGGTATACAAACAAGACGAAAACGCAAGCGAGGACAAGTGGAAGAAGGGATACCATGAGTGCTCAGCAATGCAATGAGACAATAGTGATAGATATTATCGCAGAGTCCGCAAGGGTCGTGATCGATATATTTTTGCATTGGAGGAGAGTGTTCTGTTATTTATGGTCCATTTCCCGCAAGTCGTCACGTACTGACATGTGCAGAAAATTAGCTTTTCGCATCCCATGCCAAAGTAGAGCCGTTATCGCGAAAGCTTGGCATACTCTGCCAGGGTGGTAATAAGACATCCGCTCCGCTCGATTCGTGAAGCCAAGCCAAACTCGGAAGCTGAATCCATATACGACCTGGAGCCTTTGCACGTAATCAGTGACATCAATCTTCTCATTCTGGCTCGACTCTGCAAACGACAACACATTCCACGCCTGACCAGGCTTCATCGCATCTTCGCCCTGTTGTATACATCGTGGTGTCTGCTGACCCTCCGCAAAGGGCCGATTCAATGCCGTTGGTAGGCGACATTAGCCACGATTCGCATTACCCCATAGCCAATATTTCTTACCCCATCGCTCCGAAGCTTGTGGGAACATCAACGCTGCCAATTGCAGTATGCAGATAGCTATATGTAAGTATAGGGTAATGCAGTCATGTTGGACACGCTCGCATTCGACCGATCGCGTTGCTCAGGATTGATCCTGTCCTCGGTTCCCAGGCCTTCTGCGACGCGGCCGCAGTAGCCGACCGCGCGGGACGCCGCGAATGAATCGCTGCTCATGTCGTGATAGGAGATTGAACACACACCCATGAGATGAGTACGCGCTAGCAAAGCTGGCCCTACTAGAGCAAGCGTTCTGAAACATGATGTGAGCAATCGGGGCGATCTGGTTGCAACGGCCCGTTAACGATGTATGAGCCGGAGGTACCGGTGTTCTTCGTCGCTGTCGCATACTGCAGTAACCTTGCCAGGTCTTCGACTGATCGATGCACTCGTGGAACACCGAGTGGCTCACTCAGCGAGTCCGCTGACAAAAAGACTGACAGGTGCGTGACGTGGTCGACGTGTTTACGGCCTCCAGTACTTCCACGCCTCGCGATCGGTGCTGGCACCTACCAGGTCTTCAACACCTTCGCGACCATCGGCAGTAAGGAACATAGCTTGATCGATCTCCTCGTCTCTGATAACAGCTGGATACAGGATGCCCACACCATCCCCACCAAGAGTTGTCTGATACTTCTTGAAGCCTTCTTGTTGAAGTTGAGCTTCCAGATCCTGCAAAGATGTCTTCTCCGGCGCTTTCTTAGAGGCCGACTCGCCATTGATTTGTGTTGCTGCTGGTACACATTCTGGCTTGAGCAGGGTTATCGCACAACCTCCACCCCCAGCACCCGTAAGCTTGGTCCAACCTACACCAGATTGGTCGACGAGATAACGCAATCGTTCGAGGCGAGGATGTGAGACGCCGAGGCTGGTGAGAAGACCATGGTTAATTGACATCAGCTCTCCGAGATGCGCTATATTCTCGCGTGCCGCCGGATCGAAGCGATCGCTCGTTATCCGATCGTAGACTGAACGAGTGATTGCATCGATGGCGTTCAATGTGCACTCCACCACGGCAGGGTGCGACGACTTCAAATTCGCGACCTTTGCAACTTCTGCAGCTGTAGACTTGGCCTGACAGGTGTCCACAAGTAGCAAGGGCAACTCTGGAAAGTCGCGTAGCACCGTGACCGAAGGTGGTTTGCTATAGTCCTTCCGCTGAAAAAGCACTGCATGTCCGTTCGTAGCCACCGTATTGTCCACTCCGCTCGGGTTTCCGTGTATGAGCATCTCCCCGACAAACGCCCACCTATTGATCCGCTCAAGTTGTTCTTCCGCCTCATTCGTCTGCTGATCTGGGTGCGGCCCTGCCAACGCTCTACACTGCACGAGTAATGCCGCTGCTAGGCACACGCATACACTGGCACTGCTACCCAGTCCCGCTGCTATGGGTATGCATGATCGCATTGCATATATGCAGCCTGAGCTGCGCTCACTGCCCAGACTCAAGAATAGGTATAAGAATGAGCTCGCGGCGCCCTGGTGAATCTTCCTCTTCTCCGGGGGTTCATCCGGACTAACACACGCGATGTGCGGTTGCATGACCTCCAGGAGTTCTTGGTCCAGGCTGGTAACCAGATCGTAGTATCGTTTCTTCTTGCCTGGTGCGGAAAACGCGTGCCACGGTAGGTCGGCGATGTTCCATGTGTGATCTAGGCCGATGTCTGTGAAGCGAAGTGACACTGTTCGTTGTGATTTCGACAGAGTTGTGACGAGGAGGTAGGATCGAAGGGAGATGGATGCCGCAATGGCAGCTTTCCCGTGCACGACTGCATGCTCGCCGTAGACGATGGTCTTGCCTGGCGCTGAGACTATGAAGGGTGGTGCGAGAGGATTCGACTGTTTCCGCTGGGATGGCATACGTGATGACGAACCGTTGCGTTCGACGCCGTTTGTGCCATTCACGCCATTCGAATGCACATGATCCGTCTGTTGACTATGCATCTCGTGTGTTGTGCGATGCGACTCGTGCCTGCTTCGGTGGCTGTTTTGATCAAGAGATTGTCATCTACATGTAGTCAGATGGTGACCTCTTTGTTGCGACGACTTGCTGCTTCTTGGACAATGAGGGGAGGCGCGAGCATGGATTCGGGAAGCAAAAACAAGTCGTCGGCGATTAGTGTAAAGAAAGTCATTGGCACTCAATCTTGGAAAGATCGAACCACCTTGGGCATCTGCCCTTTCCTAGGAAGCACCCTGCTGCAGGTACAAGCTGGGGTCGCGTTTTTCCCCAGCCAATGACGTTTCAGACAATACATACTACATGTATGTGACGTGGGGGCAGTGCGGGACCGGGAAGTGGCCACCGGTAGGTAGGGAGCAGTATCGTACCATCATCACACATGTAGGCAATTTCAGCGCTGCTCTCTACTACTAGTACTGATAATGTACAGACAGCACACTTTTCATCTCCCACTCCCACACAGACACACACACACACACACACACACACACACCTACGCACGTCTTTGCATGCATGCGCCCCAAGAACACCCGCTCCCTATGCTTACTTATTCCGCTACGGAAATACATCCCAAGCGTACAGTCCTACATGCCACCACACTCATTACACCAATTCTCCATCACCCGTTGGTGATCGTGTCTGTTGCAATGTGTTTGCGTGCGTGGCTTGGTCGTATTGACCACGCGCATTCTCTCCCGAGCCATCTCTCCGAGTCCGTCTGCAAATCCGAGCTGGTAGATATGCTCGTCTATCGGAAGCCACCGGCCATACCCATCGGCGCGACACCGCCGTATCCTGTTGGTTGTGGCATAATGCCGTTCGCCTGTGGGTATCCAGTGCTCTGCGCCTGCACCGGTCCTTGAGTAAGCATGAGTCGTGACTGGCCGAGGATTGGTCCGGTCTCCTCCGGCTTCGTGTTGGCAGCCTCACGTGCCTTGCGCTCTTCATTGTCGCGCTTCAGCTCAGACACGGTGGCGGCCTGTTGCGCCATGTAGTTGATCATGAACGGCATGGTGAAGTCGTGGAGGCCGTGGCGCCAAGACACTTCCATGACGGTATGCAGTGGAATGAGGTCGTAGCAAGCATAGAGCATGCCGACATAACATTCCTTGCTGCCAATGTCGACGAAGTACCGCAGGAGCTCTTCGACGACCTCGGTCTTGCCTGACATGGCCGACGTTTCGATTGCGTCCTTGTAGAGCTTGTCTTGCTTCGACAGCTGGATAGATTTATCCCATCGCTTGTTCTTGCGGTAGATGTTCGCTGCGATCTGTCGGAAAAAGACGAGGTCGTGCTTTTCCAGTCTCTGCGCGAGGGCAACGGCTTCATAGTTATCGAAGTTCTCCACGCTATCGCGAAGCTGCTTGTAGTCTTCTTCCTCGATGAGCAGGTCGTTGATTGCATCGTTGACAGCACGCTTGTTCTGCGACTGGACGTTGAGCAAGAACGGCTTGATCAGCGGGATGTTGTCCGACTTCTCGAACATCTTGACCACGCGATTGACGTCAATACGAGGTGTAAGCGCTTGCAGAAGATCTGTGATCAGAGATGGTTGCTCCTGGAGGTAGAAAGTGAGTGCGCGGTAGTAGATCTCCAGGTTGGCGACCTTGACGACCGTCTCCTTGAATGATTGGTGCTCCCAGGCATCGGCTGCGCGCTCCATCATGGCGAGTGCTGCATTGTCGTACTCATCATAGTGCGTGTACAAGAAGACAAGCTCTGGCCAGAGGTGTGCCTCTTCCACCGCGCGGATCATCTTAGGGATATTGATGCGTCCCCAGAAGATGCGCAGGTGTTCCATGACACGGTCTGGGTGGTACTTGCTGAGCGCGATGCCAAGCTCGGTGAACATGCCTGAAAAATAAGTGTTAGTCTGATGTGATGTGACACGACAGGTGAGGGAGAAGATACATACCCATGTGAGCACGCTCAAGACCCAGACCAGCCTCAAGCAGCGAGATGAGCTCGTCGAAATATCCGTTACGCTCGTATTGCTTGACGAGATCGGTAAGCTCCTCAGCATGAATGATGAGGTTAAGACCACAGATCTGCGCAAGGCGGAACTCTTTCTTGGCAACACAAGCCTCGTTGACCTGCTTCCACACCTTGACACTGTTGGCTTTGCGGGCGCACTCGACGGCTGCTTGGTAGTCCTCAAGGTGCACGAGAGTGGTCGCAAGCTTGCCCCAGTTAGAGATTGACGTATAGAAAATTTTGGCTGCTTCATGGTAGCCCTCTTCGTACGCCTTGTCTCCGGATTCCTCAATGTTAGCCACGTTTGACGAGCGCAGAAACTCCTCGAGCTCTGGCAGCTGGTTTGTGCGAGCATAGCAGAAGGCAAGAGCGGTGTCGATCGGTGGCTCGCGCAAAGTCTTGCGACTCATGCGCAGATACTTGATCAGATCGTCGTCTTTGCCAGCGCGAGTCGCAATCTCAATAGTCTCGTTATAGTTGGATGGATCTTGCGCGCGAATGTACGACTCTATAGCATCAGTAACGCGAAGACCGTCAAGCTGAGCCTTGGCAGTTCGGCTCCAGACTTCAGGTCGGTCAACTTGCTCTGCGTATTCTTGTGCACGGTCGATGCTGACAATGTGTTCGACAAGGACGTTGGCTGCCTCGAGATGGTTGCCAGCTTTCTTGTAGATGAGGAAGGCCTCCTCGTACATGCCAACCTCGATGCACTGCTGAGCGATGTCCTCTGGGCTGTACTGGTCAAGTTGCTGAATATAATTGGCGACACGACCGCGATCAGACTTGCACGCTGTGAGCATAAGCAGGTTCTGTAGGTTAGCATTGTCGCTAAATGTCGATGGCTCGAGAATGATCTTCTCAAGCAGCTCGATCAGCTCGACTGGCATGTCGGCATCGATGAAGGCCTTGACGGCAATGGAGACCTTCTCAGGGTCTGCGCGAATGTCAGCGTACGATACAAACACCGGACAGGAGCTTCTCGCTTACCTTGCGATTCCGGGACAGCGGTCGAGATAACTTGATCCACAAGTGACCGGCGGTGGATGTTGTTGTCTGATAGCACGTAGCCCCACACCTCGCCATCGGCACGGTCGAGCAGGTATCGTGCTTGCAGACGGAACATGCTGTTGGAATGTCAGTATTCAAGTCGGTGTATGGAGGTTGCGCGGCTCCTACCTATTCTCGTTCGTGATGCTGATGAGCTCAAGATCATTCTGTCCCTTGCTGTAGGCGATGAAAGCCAGGTTTGGATCACGCTTCTCGCAATACTTTCCGACCTTGAGAGTATCATACTTGTCATTGCTCTTGAGGAAAGCTTCTGGGTTGTTGTTACTGTCAATGTAGATTTTTGCAAGAGCATCGTACACGGCCGGCTGCTCGTTGCCTTGCGCTAGAGTCTGTTCCAAGAACGGCAAAAGAAGCTTGAGGCGGTTGCGACTCTCGACTTCGTTAACCAGATCCTCAATCGGGATGGATTGGGGCGAGACCGAGTTCAGAAGTCCCTTGATTATGTTTTCGTCGCAATCAACGTCGAGCAGACCACCAATGACACCTGGAGTTCTGGCGGGGTTGACGCGCTGTACGTAGACCTCAATCGACTTGAACTGCTGGTTCTTGTACAGGTATAGCACAAGATCGTGGACAAAATTGAAACGATCGCAGACGATGATGAGTGGCAGCTGCTCGCTGAGGTGGGCCTCCTTGAGGAAATTCTTGACTTTCTCCTGTGAGTGTGTTAGCAACATGTAGCCGTCAAATGCAGGACACGGATATGCTGACAGGGTCGTAGTGGTTGCTCTCACGGCAAATGCGCTCTACTTCTTGAAGCTGACCCATCGTCGTTGCCGCCTCGATGTACTTGAAGGTGACCTCCTTATCCTCGGTAAGGTTCACTATGCCGCCAAGGTAGAAGTAAAGACCTTCCGCAGTGCGATACTTCTCCAGCAGGTCGATGATTCTAGTGGGACCGAAGAGGTCCGAGTACTTTTTAGCGATGTTGATGACTGCCTGCAGGTTCTGGCGGATGTTGACCTTGAGCATTTCGTCCAAGCATTCCATGGCCAGGTCGACTGTAAGACGCCCGAAGTAGTTTGTCAGAAATTCTTCAGGGATCTTATCAGTTTGTACTAAGGCCGTGTCAGTCTGGCATACTCTAAATGTCTCGAAAACATGTTGCTCCTACCTATGCACCGCTTCACGGCAGCAGGGTCTTCGTAGTGCTCCAAAGCTCGTGTCAGTAATCCAGCGTTTTCGCAAAGTTGTGCAATCTTAGCCTTGTCATAGTAGGAGAACATTTCGTTGCCGAGGATGGCATCCGCAACTTGTGGCGCATTCATCAGATTCATTTCGAGCAGGCGTGTTTGGAGATGTCCTTGCTCTGGAAGATTTGGCGCGAGAACATCCAGTAAGAACGCAGTCGCCTGTTGAATCATGCCTTGGGACTGGAAAATGTCCAGGGTTCGTTCGACATCGATCAAGCTTGGATCTTCGCGCGCAATGCTGGTGGCGAACTCTGCGCCCTTTTCGGGGTTGACTCGACCTGGACGTAAAATTTAGCATGTAGTAGCGCAGTATGTGCTACCAGACGACTTACAGATGTGCTGAATGAGGCCGTTGAAATCGGGGGTGTAACCCGCTTGTCGTGCATATGGCAAGATCTGGTCGAAATTGCCGGACTCAGCCATGGCTGCGATGACCTTCTGCGATGCGCCAGCGTCTTGGTAGATTGCCTGTGCTAATGCAACATCGTGCAGTCGCACAAGATCACCCAGCTGTTCTGAGCAGCCAAGCTTGCCCTCCTTCATCCACTTCTCCAGCAAGTGTTTTCGATTCTGCTGCAGTACAGGCCTAGCCAGCTCTAGCGTCTCGTGCTGGTTGAGCTTGCCTTTGTCAAGCAACATGCCAAAGTACTGTAAAATGACAGATAGCTGCCCTGTTTGTTGAGGCACGGCCTTGAAACGCTCGATTGTTTGTGGTGTTCGTAGGAAGCCCTGAGGAGAATTCGCGGCAGTCTTTGCAGCCTGCTGATAGTCTCCCATGTTCAAAAGTTGGTCGAATCGCTGCTGGTACAACGAGTCTGCGCCTGGAAGTCCCGCTCTGGAAGCCAGCTTGTACGCAAGCTCGGCGTTCTCTGGGTTTTGGAGGAGGTATGGAATGATCGTGCTCTCGTCTACGCTCACGGAGAGCACCTGTCCCTTTCTGTTCACGCCAATTATGCCGGAGCCGTCCTCATCGCCGGCGGTCGTGAAGATCGTGTCACTCGAAATGCGGTTCATGAAGATGGTCGTTGCGGTCTCGAGATCGTAGAGGTGAATGAAGCCGTATTTGGTCACAAGGTAAATGACCTTATATTTCGATGAGACCTGCATGGCTACAGGGAAGTCGTTCGTTGCCTCGGCCGGAAAATAGATGTCGACCGCCTTTTTCTGGTATACCGGGTTTGGCGCCTGATGATCTACCTCGACAATGTGCAGCTTAGCACCAGTTGCAGATCGATTAGCAAAAGTGAAGAGCTTCGTATCTGCTGGCGCATCTTCAAGTCGCAGAGTGCCGAACGCCGCTGCATGTCCTTCGATCGCCTGGCTGATGCCACGATCTTTCGAATAGAGCTGCATGCTTCCGACCACGCGACCCTGCTGCTGTGAAATGCCAACCACCACCATCCACTTCTCATCTTCAGCCACGCGATAGTTGATGATCTGGCAACCAGAGAGGTTTTGATTGCGATCAAACATCTTTTGTGGCGCGACCTGGGCCGGGTCGAAGATGTTCCAGTGATATACGCTGGTGTCAGTAACAAGGCCGAGCGATGTATCACTGAACCACTTCCAAAAGACCACATCTTCAGTCATAGTAGTGCTCTTTATCTTGCTCTTCTGTGCCAAATCGAAG
This sequence comes from Passalora sequoiae, assembly GCA_013248845.1. Lineage (NCBI taxonomy): Eukaryota > Fungi > Ascomycota > Dothideomycetes > Mycosphaerellales > Mycosphaerellaceae > Passalora > Passalora sequoiae. The sequence continues at coordinate 264,077 of WSQC01000022.1, forward strand.
ATTTGCAGTGTCTTCCCGCCGGCCTTGAGTGCGATAATCTCCTTATTCCAGTGCATGATGGCGCTGTCGGCCTTTATGGGCCTCTTCATGACGCTGTTGCCATTCTTGAGGTTGATGATGATAACCTCAGGTTGCGCATTGTCGTCGATTTTCTGCCGTACGCAGACGAAATGGTCAGATTCGAGGGTACACGAGTTGAATCCTATTGAAGCAGGCTGTTTAGGCAGTCAGCAAACACATGTTCCGCCGCATATGAGCCTTTTCATATGCCACATCTCGTCGCACGTATCATACCTGAATGCCAACGGATGTGAGGTTTAGCTGCTCAGTGAACTTGATTGGGAGCGGAGCCATGGTGGAAGCTGAATCAATGTATAGCAACCATCAGCTGTTGCTGGGGCGCAACGTGATTGAAGTGCTCCTCTGGCGCAATCGATGAACCGGAATGCGCGCAAAATGTCCAATGGCCGTTTCTCTGTCGATTAAGAACGAATGTCGGTCGTGACGGCGTTATGAAGAACGTGTTGGTGATGGAGTGGTATAGGAGTTGACTTTGGTATTGACGAGACAACTTGCCAACCAAGAGAGCTGCGTTGTCTGTGGTCTGTGCTCATCGCCGAAACCCTGCGGCAACGTCACACGCCCGATCCTCACATGTATTTCAGACACACAACCTCGATATCGAACATAACGTTCACATGCATCTCAATGCTGTCTGCTAAGATCTTCAAGCGTGTGAAATATAGCGACCGCACTGCATACACTCTGTGATATAGGACTGCCGCCCTTCCGCATCTAATGTGTACCTTGCATTGGCGAGCACGACGATCCTGGCTGCCTTGGAAAAGTTGCATATATAGAGATTCTATCGCCTCTTGCTATTCTGGAGCCAGCACTGCATTATCAGCTCACGCATCGATGGTCACGGAGACTCAGCGCTTGACTCCGAGTAGTCGTTCGATGCGATCTGGAAAGTAGCAGTTGAGCCACTGCATTGCTTCGCCACACCCACGATAGATAGGTGGTATATCTGCTCTTCAATTCCGCCCTGTTAGCAAGTCGTTCTTCGTTCCTCTCTCAGACACGCTCCTGCTAGACGATGGACGACTACACTCTCCAGCAAGAACTAGAGCTTTTAGCCGGCAATGCCTGGAATCATACCTCCTCGAATGACGACCAGATCCCGCCAGAACCCATTTCCAAAACAGCATCGCGCTGGTCAACTCTCTTCAGAATGTCCGCAGACGAAGCAGTGGACCGCATCATGGAACATCGTACCAATTTAACACGCATTAGAGTCTCTAACGAGCATTGGTCTACATTGCGCTCGGAGAAAGAAGCAGAAGGCTACGATCGCGAAGCATACGAGTACGAACTTAACATTCAGCAGAAGAAAGCAATTCTTCCTTTCGACCTCCCAACTGCGGAAGACACGAATATCACGTATCTGGTCGAACTTTCTGGATCACTAGACAGACCGCAGAAGGTACAGGCTGCAGCTGGTCTGGACAGAGAGCCGAAGATTGTATTCGGCTCAAGCACAGAAGATGAAAGACCAGTCGCATTAGCATGCATTGATGCCACCGCAAAGCACAAGATCTTGATCTGGGCCAGCGAGCAAAGCGGTGGGTTTGAGCCTACAATTTTGGTGAATCCCCAGAGTTTGAGAGGAAGGTGACTGCAAATCCGGCATGATGCAGCACTAGCAGACATGAGCACTCAGGAAGCTGGGTCAATTAGAACATTTGATTGTGTGAGACATGAAAGCTTGCTTCGAGTTTAACGAACATGTGTGCTTATACGCTAATCGAAGGTCGAACTGAAGGTCATGTTACGAGGCCATGCTCACATAAAGTCGCCACTATGAGGAAGTTAGCATCTGTGAGTTACGGGTAGGCTCGCAATGGACATACTCATCGAGGCCGTCATCGTCGTATGCCATGGTGTCTGCTGTGCTGGCCAGATTCCTGTTGGCATTCAAGCTTGTCTTTGTCTTCGCGGCCTTGGTCTTCTTTCCGCCCTTTTCAGCTGCCTTTTCTTCCCTCATCTTCTCGTTGCTGATAGTCGTGAGCTGGCTTGCCAACTTCTTGACCTGCTCGCTGTTGAGATCTCGAACAGTCTGCTTCAGGAATTCCTTGTAGAATAACTCATAATGCGGCTTCTTGCCGTTCTGATTGAACAATGGCGCAACCGCCTCTCGCATGTTGTTGAATTGTAGTGCAGTGGATGGGTTGAAGATCTGCATCTTCGCTAGATCGATCTTATCTTCTGGCGCATCCCCCGCTTGAACTGTGACGGCTTTTGTGGCTTTGCTTCTGCTGTCGGGCACGCCTCCGACGCCCCCGAAGAGGTCCTCTGCTGCGGCAAAATCACCTTCCTTCTCAGCGGCACGCAATCTTTGTCGCCTGCTGGCTTCGTCCTCGTCCTCGCTGTCTTCCAGGTCGAGCGTTTCCGCTTTCTGCCGTAATCGCTCATTGCGCAACTCCTCTATGCGCTGGGATCTCGACTTGGTATTCGCCTTTGCGGCCGCATCAGCCTTGGCCTTGGCCTCAGCGGCTTTCTTCGCCTTTTCGCGCTCCTCCTCACTGTCCTCTGAAAAGTGTGTCAGCCTTGATGCTCAGGTCAATCGGAAAGGAGCCTTTCTAAGACTCTCCGCAGCCAGCAAGACGCAGACTTGTTCTGTGGCTACTCTGGACAGTCTCAAAAAGAGAATCCCCACGTAGAATCTGTAGTCACCTGCGGCATCCCAGCTGTCCACCTGGATATCGGTTAGTAGATGTTTGCTAACGTGGAAGGGTTGTCATGCAGAGGCATAGGACTGGCAATGTATCGGTTCGCAGGAACTTCACAAAGCCACGGTGGAGATTTTGGGCTTCTTGTGTGACCCTGCAGCTGGTGGCCGCGACATTGCCTGTCCTGGCGCATCTGTATATACCCAAAAGGCTCGTGACTTGCAACTTCATCCTCCTCATCGTCGAATTTGCCTCTTCTCACAGCAATGGCTGGTGCTGCTGGCGAGGAAGAGGTACTGCTGTCAGAATCCTCATCGTCCCACGAGGTTTTCGAAGGCGCCATGATCGGGGTTTGCGTGCGACTGCTATTGTTCTTTCAAGGATCGGGCTTCGTCGTGCGGCTTAGTGGATTACTACAGTTGCTGAGTAGAATGCACTCGAGCGGCGTGGCGATTGTTGCGCTCGGAAGTGTGACTCCCAAAGTGAAGATGTGTAATGAAAGTTGGAAACAGGAGACGCGTAGGGAGACAAAAGTTGAGCCGACCGGACCATATCTCATCGTGCGTCTACATGCGATGTGGGGTTCTGTAACCTCACTGAAGGAACATGAACAATGAGTCATATCTTACCTCAAGCATTAATAGTATACAACAACTACACAGCCTTATTCTGGACCATTGCAGCGAAGGAGTTCCTCGGGTGAATCGTACGCAGAGTTGGCGACATCGAGATTTGCAGTGATACTGTGAATTGACGGAATAGATCGTGGTCGTGACGCCGATGGCGGGGAACGTTCTTATCTATGTCACGTGTAAGGTGGCGTGTATTTGTATGCTGCGACCCGATTTTTCAACCTTAACACCATGTTACACTTGCTATAACACCTGCCAAGACTAACATAATTGCTCCAATACCGTATTGGATTAAATGTAACATGGTCTTCACGTTGGCTGTCTTTTCCTGGTTGCGCGACGTATTGTGCGAAGCCTGACTGTGATGAGGAAGTGTACTTCTATCGCAGCAAAAGGCTGCAACGCGCTGCGATTGCTACAACACGCTGCGGAGTGCTGGAATAGGCAGTCCGGACGTGTTGTAGCAATCGCAACATGTGTTGTAGAAGCTTCAACATGACATTGTAATGCGAGCATGTTGCGATTGCTGCAATACACGATTTGCGTCTGATTGGTAATGCAACAATAGCTCTTGACTTCGTGCTGTCTGCCTGTTTATGCTAAAACGCTCACAGTATCGTGTTGCAGCGCAAGTGCAGAATGATCAAAGACCACCTAAATGGAGAGGCAAGAGCGCAAGACCGACTTCGCTGTTCAAGAGATGCATCCAGTTCTTCTACACCCTGCGCAGATACTTCTGTGCTGTTACCTCAACTGTCCTGCTACTACAGGCATCAACTGCTTCTGATAGCATCCTGTCCTTCCTGGTATTGTCCAACTCCCGAACGCCTGGCTCTCCCGAATTGCGACGTTCCTACACACCACGGACCCAAGTCGTGCCCGTTTTGATATCACCATACCACGCCATGAAGATATCTCGGATGTAATTCGATCTGGGAAGCCACTGTCCACGGTCACCAGCCTTTGGAAGCTTGCTCTTGCCCTTGGTCACATATGTACTGTTCAATTTCAACAAGCTCTGCTCTTTCAAGTTCTGACGGTCATCTGCAGTCTGGTGAGGGGTGACCTCGACGACGCCCTCCTTCTTCATCTGGTTGAACATGCGGGTGATTATCTGTGCGGTGGCATCGGCGCCGAGGGTCCACGAGGCATCGACGTAACCGACGACGAAGGCCACGTTTGGCAAGTCTTCCAACATGACTCCCTTCCATACGAACTTTTCATTGGGGTGATATGGCTTCCCGTCCACAGTCACATCCATGCCGCCAGCGAATTGAAGCTTCAGGCCAGTGGCAGTGATGATGATATCTGGGTGAAGCTCCTTGCCACTTTCGAGCTTGATGGCGTCTGCGGTGATATTCTCGATCACGCCAGTCTCGATGTGTGCCTTACCCCTTCGCAACGCCCTGTAGAAGTCACCATCTGGTGACATACACATTCGCTGTTCCCAGGGATAGTATTTGGGTGTGAAGTGAGGGTCGCGAGGTATCGAGGCTGGCAGTTGCTTTTGTGTGAGCTTGTACATTGTGCTCTGTACCCTCTTTGGGTAGGCGGCGGAGAGACTTGTCAAGAGCATGGGTGCCAGGATCCACTTGATGCGGATCAGAGCACTCTTTGCAGCTGGCCACCACCAGAAGGTGGCACGCACCGCCTTTTCGAACGCATCCTCCTGGGGTATCGACATGACGTAGCTGGGTGATCGCTGCAACATAGTGACACCTCTCGCCTGTTCTGCCATGACGGGCAGTACAGTTATTGCGGTCGCACCGGAGCCGATAATGACAACGTCCTTGTCGGTGTAATCCAGCTCGGCAGGCCAGAATTGCGGATGGATGACATCGCCCTGGAAATTCTTGAGTCCAGGAATTTCTGCCTCGAGGGGCACTTCGTAGTCGTAGTACCCGGTGCACATGAGTACGAACCTGCACTTGAAGTTCCTTTGCTGCGATCCGTTCGTGGTGGCCTGCAGAGACCATGTCTTCTCGGAAGAGTCGTAGTTACAGGCACCGACCTTAGTGTTGTATTGGATGTGTTTGTCAATGCCTGCCGACTCTGCCGACTCTTGCAGGTAGTTCTTGATGAGCGCACCTTGTGCGATCGAAGTCTTCTCGTTCCATGGTCGCCACGAGAAGCCGAATGTGTAGAGATCGGAATCGGATCGAATGCCGGGATATTTGAACAGACTCCAGGTACCGCCGAGCTCGTGGCGACCTTCGAGGATGGTGTATGACAAGTTAGGGCATCTCTCCTGAATACGGTACCCGAAGTTAATGCCAGAGATGCCAGCGCCGATGATGACAATATCAAAGTTGTTCTCGCCCTTCTCCACTGGTTGCCAGGCCATGATGGTGATATTCCGGACGCGGCTTAGGTGATGATGCTGATGCCAGTGCTTACTGTAAGACGTACCTGCAGCAAGGAAAATCGATGTAGCAAGGGTTAATCAAGACTGGCCAAGTAGTGGGACAAGAGTGCCGCCATATATCAATCGTCTGTCACGAGCAAAGATGCAGTCCGCTACTGAACGGCCTCTTAGCAGCGAAGATGTAGAGTGTGCGAGAGGCGATCGAGACGCGGCCTCGGTATTGTTGTTTTTGCCAATCACGTTTCGTGCTCAGCCATCACAAAGCGGCGCGGCTTCCCTTTGCGGCTTGGACCCCCCACAACCGCCAAACTCACGTTCGAGGCAAAATAATACTGGCTTACGGCGGCCAGCAAACCATCATCATGCAACGTTCGCGTGCCTCGGTCACACGAACGAGCACGAAAACAGCTGCCTAGCACCGGCCTCCCACTTCTCCGCAGCAATCTCTCTGTCGCAGTCCTCCTGGTCGGAACGTCTGAGCACATCCGAGCCCCACCGAATGCGAACACGATCTGCATCCTCACCTACCATCTGCCTCATCCGCGGCCTGCACAGCATACAGTACAAGCCTCGTGGGCAGCATGCATCTCTCGGCCTGCGCAAGTCGCGCTGCATAGGGCGCTGTGCCATGCTACACGGGAGCATTACGATAATTGAGCTCTTTCAATGATGGCACAACGTTCACTTGGCTGCAACAGCTCGGCCGGACATTGCTGTATTGGGTGTATCATTATTGTTTCATGCTTGGTATCTACACGATCGATCCCGGCCATCGATATCTGCCTCTACGTGGCCAGTGACGCGACCAGTGCATCCATGGCCGAGCTCTGAGTAGATGCGTTTGCTGGCGACACGAATGGTCCCGCCCACTGCACACTCAGCTCATTGGCACTGTTGCGATCGTTCTGCCAAATGCTATTGGCATTGTTGTCCAGGAACTGCTGATACCGCGTCTGAGGACTGGCTTGCTGCAGGATCTGGAGATTTCGCATGAAGACGCCTTTGAACTGGTCGCCATCACCTCCACACTTTGGCTCACACGGATCTTTCAGTATACCGCTTGGTGCAAGAGCCTGGATAGCAGCATCGGCAATCTTTTGTGCCGTCGCGATGTACGACTTGTCACCGGTCGCTTTGCTCAGCTCGCTCAAGCCGCCGAGGACAACACCTTGGTTGTACGACCAAACCGTTCCTGCGTTATTCTTACAGGTCTTCTGGTCGAGCCCATCGTTCACTGTCGACTGCGCGTTAATCATGCCGGACCCTTGGAACCACGCCCACTGCTGCTTCGCGATACTAAGGTAGTCAGGATCCCCACTTCCACTCTTCACGCGATTCGCCAGATGCGCAGCGACGTCCAGGAAGAGCTCGTTCGCGATCGCATTAACGTAAGAGTGTGGCTTGTCCCACCAGATTCCTCCAGTACCACCACTATTTGTGCTGCAATTCGTTTTGCCAAACACAGCATTCATGTCCGCGAATATCGTTTGGGCTTGCGAGAGATACTGGCTGTTGCCGGTCACGTCGTAAGCAGCGATCCAGCCAAGGGCCCACCATCCTTCGTCGTCGTAATAGCTGTAGTTGTCAGCCAAGTCCTGATCTGACGACAACGTTCACTCACTTATTCAGAAAGCCTCCAGTGGCTTGAGTACTAAGTATTTGCGCGTATTCGGGTGGGGAGAACGAATAGTAGGAACGCGGTAAGTAAGAAGTCCATGCCGCGTTCGTCTGAACACCCTGCACTTTCGTCATCTGCAGATTGTACTTTTGTGCGTTGGTGTATGTGTTTGAGAGAACTTCAGTTGCCTTGCTCTTCATATTTTGGTCGATGGCAGCAAGATCCGCAATCACGGTCAAGCAGTTCGCACTGTTCCACCAGCCTGTGCTCGGAATCCATAATCCAGTGCTCTGGTTGTACCATTTCTGCAGCGTGGTATACGCAGCTTCGGCATTGGCGAGGCTGGCATCTCTTCGATAGAGACTATCGACAGGTGAGCAGCTTGACAAGGTCAAGAGACTGGTGAAAGCTAGTATACCCTGGTTGAGCAGCATGTTTAATGTTATGACAAGGAACGACCAAACAACCAAGAACCTCAGGACCACGAGGCAGCGATGCCATCTTATGTTACAATTCACTCCTAAGATCGACAAAGACATACTACGACAGTGGAAGGTGAACTAGCCTAGACTGTGGCTGACGCGAGCCACGAAAGGATGCTCCAACTCCTACGAAGCCCACACAGTGTTCGTGGCACTTTTGGATAGGATGTTCGAAAGGTCTTGATCTACCTTGAGCATTGCCTAGATCGATAGTAATGCACGGCAGCCAAGCTGCAATACTGCCGATCATCCAGATGCTTGTTTCCACTCCTAGAACATTCACAGCAGAATCAGTAGCGAGGGAGGCTACGGTCGCGGGGTTGGGCGTAAAGGAAGGTTGCAGCCGATTCATGCGCATGACGGTTGCGGACATTTACGTGCCGCGAAGAATATTAGCCCCAGTGTAGGGAAGTGGAGGCGCGACGGATGCAGGTACTATAGGCAGGCTGGAAGAGCTGAAATAGTGGCATGGAACGTTTTCCTCGCGTACATGTATGATGTCTTGGACGTCGTGAATACATGCAGTGTGGTATAGGAGGTCGGGCGCACGGAGCATCGGCACGATCTGGGCCGAAAGCAAATCTGCGAGCCATACTAGTACTGCCATTTCGTTCAAATTTGCTATCGATATACTGCGCTGACATATATCCCATTGCATAACCATTATGCCTTCTTGGGATCACTGGAAACGGCGGCTTCAACCATCTTCGCATCAGCCTTCTTCCTCCACTCCTGCAATTTGCCCATAAATCCATCATCACCCGTCTTATTCGGCTGGTGATCCCACTCCTCCTCGTGGTGCTGTATCATACCCTCGTGGTCCAGCTTCAGCGTCACCTTGCTATTCAATGTCTTTTCCGGCGTCTTTTCGCCCTTGAAGACATAGTGCTGCGTCAGGTTCAGCACGATGTTTCCACCTTCGCCGTGGTGCGTCGATGCTCTTGCGGACTGCTCCGTAGCGGATGCTGGGTCCATGACCTCGCATTTTTGGGTGTCTGAGCGTTCGAAGAGTTTCGGCATGCCGTTGAATTGGGATTTGATGCTTTCTAGGCCTTTTGCGATGGAGACTGGATCGTGGAAGACGGCATCGCTGCGGTAGTGGGCGTACGACTTTTCTGCTCTGTGTCAGCCTCGGTGTTGCAGTCGCCGATCTTGGAATGTGTACCTGTTGGGTTTAATTGATATAAAGAAAGGACCTCATCGATGATAGTCTTCTCTTGCGAGCTTGGCTGGCGCCCGGAAATGGTAGTCATGGTGCGTATAGTGTTCGATGGTCCACTTCGAAGGAGATGTCTAAACATTGCAGCTATATATCGAATTATCTGGACATGAGTACTGGCGTACTGAAAGCAGATCTGCTACATCTCAAGCTGATGTCATTGCTGCTCATTGACACCGAGATGACCGTTACATTGGAAATGCTCCTTTGTTCTGCGCCATCTACCAATTACGGACTGACACGACCCGCACTATGCCTGTCAACCTCGATAGGCCACGCGATGCGAATGGCAATGTGAGTACGTGCAGGAGTATCACGATATAGACCCCGTGAGACTCCTGGGTGACGCGTAGATTATGCTCACAGGCACATCGCTAATCTGCAGGTCGTGGATCAGCAGGATCGGGATGGAATGTGGGCAAGCGAAACTCTACCAGCACACCTGCTCACGTGCGAGACACCATAATCTAATTCCTGCAGTCGTCCATGACAGTGCAAGCGCATGTCTGCATGTCCTTGTGAGTGTTGCAACGGAGACCATCGTTGTGGTATTACCGATGTGTGAGGTTTCGAATGTGAGGTTTGGCTCGACCCTTCACACACTGTAGTTGAGTGGATCTGTATACCATCGAGTTCGCGCATTGACGGCAAGCCACTGCTAACACACTACAAAGATGCTAGGCGAATTTCTCGCAACAACCCATGAGTGCTCGTGCAGAAGTCTTGTTGCTGCTGCAAATCCTTGTGGACGTTCTCGTCCCCATCGTGCCTGATTCCAACGATTGATTCAGCTTCTTGCGGGCGACGACATTGGAAGCGTACTCGAGTCGGAAGGATTCTGGTAGTCAAGCCGCCGATGGTAATTTGCCATTTTGTTGTTGTTGTTGTTGTTGTTGTTGTTGTTGTTGTTGTTGTAGAGAGCTCTCTCGAACAAATAAGACATAAGGAACGGCTCAATTGAGTTCATGTCCTGCACCTGCCGCTACATCTGCTGCTATTGCGAGCTCCCCGGCTTGCTACGTCGACTATTTAGCTACGTCGAACCTAAGGGCACAAATCATGGACTTGGCCCTTGGCAGGTATCGCCCGGTGTTTACAGCAGGCATATTGTAGCCCGCGCCAGGCATACCAATCCCACTACCCTGCTGATCTGATCATGCAGACGCGGTGGCCGTCTTGGAAAGTGTGTAGGCGTATCGAAGCGGCGCTGCGCTTAGATATACCAGAATCACATGCGTGAAAGCTGATCCTGAATGTGCCATCTTGCAATGCCCTGCAAAGCCGCACTCTGCTGGGAGCTACCGCTCACTTCCGCACTCTGGCGCCACAAGCATGTGAGAATCTGCTCTCCATGCAAACGGTGCTAGCGTCTAGTGATTTCAGCCTGAGCTTGCTTTATAAGCTCTCCTTCTCGCGACTCACACTTCCTACTTGCCACACACAACAACTCCTCGATCATCAGCAAGCGGCTCGCCAGTACCACAGACCCGTCCTAATACCAAAGAATATTCACCGCTACGCACGGAACACCAACGCGACGTTGTAAATATGGCTGATAAGGATTTCCGCAAGAAGGAGTTGAGTCTCGACAAGCCTGGCGACTATAGACTTGTCGATCGTGTCGATACCGACATGACTGAGAACGACGTGACCACCACAGAGCCTGGCCAGACTGGCTATGACATCGACGAAGAGAAGTACCGCCGCTTCGAGCAGTGCAATTCTGCATACGTAAGTACTCTCTCTGCTCATCAAATATCACCCGCACAGCTAACACATACTACAGCAGCGCCATCTCACCAAGACTGAGCGTGGCCGCGGCATGTACAAGCAGCGCGAACTCCAGCTCCGCATCTTCGCCCAAGAAAAGGAGAACATCAACAAGCGTCTCCAGGAGATCGAGGACGAGAAGGAGAGACTGCGCGCCAAGTTGTCGGCCCTGGACGAGCGTGCTGAGGCCTACGAAGTAGAGCACAAGGAGAAGGCCGAGCAGGGCAAGGTCGACGAGGAGATCAGAGTCGCCTATGAGGCATACCAGCAGCTCAAGACCGACGAGCTCGTGATCGGAGGAGTCGTCGTACATCGCTGACATGGTTTGGAGTAACTCCGGGACGGCGCGTCGCTTCACAGGTATACGTCGTAGATATGAACAGCTGAACGCATGAGCGTGGAGGCATCATGCTCGGAGCATTGTAATCAGCATCAGTAAGGGGGCGCTGCGTCACATGCCCTTCGATCAATAAAATAATGTCCATGCCTTTGGCTTCAACACGAGGAGCCATTCAAGTGTCCGGAGTGTGGCGTATGGGTCAAGTTGCTCTCGAGTCTGTTTGAGCATGTCGAGAGTCGGAGATGTGAGCAGGAAATGCGAGAGTGGCGGATGGAGAGGTTGACATATTGATTGTGGAAGAAGTATGCCTAACTGAGCTGTCGTAACTTGCGGGCTTGATCTGTACCCTCACGGCCAACAGACAAAACGATGCTTGCAGGAAGGTTGCTTTGGACTATGGTGTCGACATCAGCAGACGCAGTATACCTTGGTGGATTCAACAGAGTGCAGCGTGTTGTACCTTGCAGGGAATGAACCTGCTTGAGCTGGCAATGCGTTGTGATCAAGACCTCGACCTGCTGCTGGCCTAAGAGCCAGTGTTATATGTAGATACAGAGTTTGCAACGATTACATTTCCCATTTTCTTGTCCTGTGCAGTCCGAATGAAGCATCACCTTGATGAAGCAATGGAAGCTGGAGGTGTTGACGATTGATTTCAAATAGAGTTCGGGTCCCTGCCGACCGATTCCTGATCTATTCTTGGCAAGCTAACCAAGAAACATCTTTGCATACGCGTTCTACATCCTTGCTGTGCGATACGAGATTGAGCAGACTCCCGAACAAGATCCCGATCTTGCGTCACCTTCCATTCGTTGAACACTTGCACAGTCGCTCGTTGAAACAGCAAACAGAAACGTCCGTTGCGACAGCCGACAGAATAGGCGCGCATCGGTGGCAGAAAGGGGCAGGAACGATCGAGGCTGAGAGCCGAAGAGGAAAGAGGGCATCCCTGCAACATTCGTTACCGCATCAACACAGACATCACTCCGATCAGGTACCCGGGCCAGGACTGCGGGATTCTGTACACACCCATTATATCGTACATGGCTCGCCATACTCAAGCAATGCGCGCGTGTGCTGTCTTCGCGCTGCTGGCAGCGCTGCCTGCAGTGCATGCGCAGAACGACCTTCCCAACCTCAGCACCGCCACCGATGCTACCGCGACCACCACTACTGATGCAACGACGGCTGCCACTACCGGAGGGACGGCGAAGACGTCGACAGCAGAAAGTACCGCAGAGAGCACAGCGAAATCAAAAGGCGCAACGACAACAGAAGGCACATCTCAGACGACTACGGCATCGTTCCCGACAGATGTGACCACCGACACGGCAGCATCGTTCACGGGCAGTGTCTTCTCCCTGACCGGTTCGGTGCCTACCATCCAAGGTGCTGGCATTCCCACCATGGTGGTGCCCTTTACAGCAAACGCACCATACATGCAGAAGTCTACGCTACCAGAAGGGACTGTCTTCATCGCCGTTGGCTCTGTTCTGGCATTCTTCGGCGCATGCGTTATTCTCTGGCGTGGACTCGTTGCATGGAGCATCAATCGATCAGTCAAACGTGCAGCGTTGGCGTCCATTCGTGGCTCGGACAAAGGCTCGCAATGGGGTAGCGCAGTTGTGCCCACCGCAACGAGTAAGAGCGGGTATTATAAGGAGTACGATGTTGGCAGCAGCATGTCTTTGGACGCTTTGACGAGCTCGGGCAAGAATATCAGGAATTCGCGGATACCAGGCGAGGACAAGCGCATGTCGTCTGCGCCACCTGCAGGTCTCTTCTTCTCGCCTACTGCGCAGGTGTCGAATCGTGCTAGTTCTGCCGGGATGGAAAACCGTGGGTCGACATACCTGCCTGCGGGATATTATGCATCGCCGAATAGCGAAGCAGCTGGTGGCAGAGGCTCGACGGTGCTCGGAGATTCTCTCGCTCCCTATGCCAGATACAGCCAAATGAGTCCATCGCCACCAGGAACGCCAAACTCAACTCTACCAAATTCGCGCAGCACTGCAGGTTACCATAGTGGTAGAGGTTTCGATCCTGGTTTCCGAACTGCTTCGAGGGAAGGACTTAGAGCATCCAGTCCTTCGCCTCACGTTGCTGGAGGCTACCAATCGAGCAATGACAATCTGCCAGGCCAAAGGGCGCCTAGTGCAGTGTTCACTGATATTCTTGAGAACCACGGCCACGGTCCACGAGAGAGGTTCTAGGAGGACATCGACTTGGCGGATCACAAACGTGGAAAGTCCTTCTCATCCTCAGAATGGGATAGAACACAACAGCAACCGGCACAACGCTCGGTGACGGACAACGACTTGATCATGCTTCAAAGGAAGCATGACAGAATCAGAGCAGCTTCCAGAGGCAAGCTGGAAAGATCCATTTCTTCTCCACTGCGACAACTGCTCTCACAGGATTAGAAAAGGGGTTTGCATTCTGCATTGCGCATTTAGAGATATGGGTCATGAATTGCGGCGCTGAACAGAAGCCTTTGCATTAATGACATGGGCATGTGCGGTGCAACGGGTAAGACTTCGACAGTGGTTTGTGTAGGTAGCTTCTAATGCTAGTGTATGAAACCTTGTGAGTACACGAAGAAGTGAGAATGTTCGTTCTCTTGTTTGTTTTGCGCATACAGAAGCGCAAAACGAACTTGGAACTAATGAGAAGAACAGGACCTTGTGGCGTAAATGTAGGCATCAATGCGTCATTCATTATCTACGAGCTACTGGTAGGAATTCAGCAGCAGCAGCTGGTATTCTATCTATTCCACGCCCTCGGATCAGGCCCCATGCCAAACCCCGAATCATCATTCTTCTTATTCTTCACAGCCTGCACACTATTCCTCCCAAACCCGGCCTGTTTCATGATACCGCTGAAAGTCGTCATGGCAGTGTTGCGCCACGCTGAGTCTCGGCACCCTGGAGCATTCATTCCTGGCGGTAGCAGGCTGTTCATGTTGCTTTCTGGGACAGGTGGAGGCCGAAGATGATTGCTTGGAGTGTAGGGACTCTGTAGGGAGCGACCGATGTTGGCGGAATTGCTGTTGCGACCGGGTCGTGTGGGAGTGTATTCATTGGGCTGTTCTTCGATTGGCGTGGAGTCGTCGCTGTCTGATGCGGATGCGTCCCGGGTCTCAGAAGGGGCGGGAACGATGATGCCGTGAGTGGACTTGTGGGCATCCTGTGGTCGATAGACTGCTGTTGGCAGTGTGCTCGGTGAGTCGCGTGGGGCTGCTGGTGTATCCATCATTACAGTCATGGTTTCCTGACTGCCGCTGCGGCTAGTTCTGGGCGGCGCCTGCTCGACACGTCGAACTGACTTTTTACGGTTCGTGCCGTTTGTTATGGGATTTCGAAGGTTGTGCTGGCTGCGCTGCTTTTTGAGACCACGTACGGGCTCTATGAAAGTGGTGATGCTACCGCGTTTAAGGTGCGCAGGTAGTGGCGCCTGCTGCGGTATTGGTGTCTGAGCCTGATTCACGAACGGAGAATGAGAAAACGACCATCCTTTTATCAGTGGTGACTTTTGGATCTGTGCGGCAGGCGTAGCTGGGCCCTTGGCCGGTGAATGGACATGCACCGCATAGCCTCGAAGACCATCACTTTGTGGGTCGCGTGGCGGAGAAGACTTGAGGAATTCCGTGCGATGACAAAACTCAAGGCTTGCAGTAGGTTCTGAAATGGATCGACCATGTACGGTTGGTCGTCGAGACACATTCGGACCCAAATCTGTCAATGTGAATCGACCAGAAGAGTAGCGCTTTTCGTCGACGTAGGAGGTCTGTTTATTCTTCTTTCTACGCATGAAGCAGAATACGAGAGCGCCGATCAGAAGAGCGCCGAGAACAATGCCCGGCACAAAACCCTCTACGAAAGATTTTGCCGAGAACGAATTATCGTCATTGTTGTTCTCAACACCTGTCACCGAGAGCGGTGTGATCGTTGCTCCTTCTGAACTCGTTGCAGTTGGTGTTGGTGGTGCTTCGGTGCTTGTTGTCAGAGCTGATGCCGTCGAAGGCAGGACAGAGCTGGAGCTCGAGGAAGCTTCGTCCTTAGTAAGCGCAATGCATGCTCCGTTTTGACATGAGTAGCCCATTGGACAGCATGCATCGCCGCAGGCATCGAGCGCTGCAGTGGGATCCGCGTGAAGCTGACTGTTCGGAAAAGCGGTTGCGTTCTGCAACTTTTGGTCGCACTGGACAGGCGCAATAGCCTCGCAGTCCTGGCCAGCGGGACAGCATAACACAGCCTTGAGAGATGAGGTGGTATTCAGCAGGAGGCATGTCGTGTCTGTTGGGCATTGAAAGTCGGAAGGAAAATTGTCGCCGCATGGGTTCAGGTTCGTGCTTTGTCGTTTTATGACGAAGGGCGAAAAATCTTCTGGTATCCACGAGTCGCCATCCTTGTGTAGCTCAGCCGGCAGCCATAACGCGTGAACATGTGGAAGACATAGGAGACAAGAGAGCGTTGAAAGCAAAAGTGATCGGTGCATGATGGAAGCGCTTGCGCTCGATGAAATGCGCCGGGTCTTGATTTCTGAGAATGGTAATGGGAGGCCGTCCAGCGGTCGTAGCAGTGATTATGATTAGGTAGACCAGACGCACACGAAGGGAAAAGACAGAAGGAAAGAGACAATGTTGTGTGCGAGACAGAGTCTTACCGTGTCGTCGACGTGAAGTAGGGTGGAGTGTCATTGTCGAAGACGCGCCTGGGTCAATGGAGATGACTGGGTTTTGCTGAGCGCACGGTGACTGCGTCGAGGTCACGATGGTGGCACCAGCGGTAGACTCGAGGCATTGTCTGGCGCGAGATATATTGATGCTGAAGATGGATATGAAACGTGTTGACGCTGGGTCGCAGACAGGATGGAGTTGAGGAAATGGTTGGACAGGAACGCGCTGACCGAGTGAATGCATAGACAGCCCTTCGCTAGCACGACTTATAAGCGAGCGAATGACGGGAGAGCATCGGACAGTCCGCACATGCACCATGAAGGTGGACGGAACGTCCAGGTAGATGCTGCACACATCCACCTACAGCCATGATCACAAGACGCTTATCACGGCCTGCGAGCCAATTGGTCGCATCGTCATGGACATGTCAAACATGTGTATGTTCCTAATCTCGCTCCCCTGGTCTAGTACTGATTCATTGCTAGAGAACGTCCCTGCTTCGACAGACACAACAGCAGACAAGAGCAGCACATCGCGTACCCTTGATCGCATATGACAAGACCTTCACTAAAGTTGGTGTCCCCGGCCTTCTCCATCCAGAGGGCTATAAAATAGCATGGACCCAATACCAGGAAATGCTCGTCAGAAAGGTGAATGAGCTCACAGCAGGAGAAGCGATCGAGAATACTCCCATGAAGGATTTATCTATCATGTTCGCCCGAGATCCGATGAACGCGTCCCTGTTCAACCACGCCTCTGCAGCGCATAACAACCAGTTCTTCTTCAGCACGTTAGCGCCGGCGCCGCTTGCGCTAGAAAAATGTCCCCAGTTGCAGGAGAGCTTGATCAAGACATTTGGAAGCATTGAGACCCTACGGACGACCATGATCGATACAGCATCTGCGATGTTTGGTCCTGGATTTGTGTGGCTAGTATGGGCACGCAACGTCGATGGCAACACTGGCTCGAGAAGCATCGGCGGTCGTGGCGGAAATTGGCGTGTTCTTACCACATACTTGGCCGGCACACCATATCCCGAAGCAGGCTACCGTCAACAAGGTCTTGATATGGCAAGCAACAATGCGAACTCGTATCAGAACTACCTTTCATCACAACAAGGCATACCAGCGAACACAGCGGGTGCGTTTGGTGCTTTCAGCCAAAGTGGGAAAGAGCAAGCCAAGATACCGCCAGGAGGTACGAGCGTCATGCCGGTATTATGCGTGAACACGTGGGAGCATACCTTCATATACGATTATGGTGTAGTTGGAAAGAGGCAGTATTTGGAGAAGTGGTGGAATGTAGTGGACTGGGGCGTTGTGGAGCAGAATGCACCGACGGAGGCGAAGCAGGTGCAAATGTTCCAGCGGGGATGAAAGGACAAAGACTACCAGGAACCTCTTTTCGATGTTGACAGACCATGTAGACGAACGATCGTCACGCTGCGAGCCCAACAAGCACCGTATGCTAAGCACGGAAGCCGATGCAGACCTGCACTTGTCGAGAAAGGGAGCTGCATCTCGAACAGGCACAACGTTTACATGATTGCAGAGATGCCCGCAATGGTGCAGAAGACGTTCGGTACGATTGCCAGCGTTTCACGTAATGAGAAGGAGTTGCATTATGTCATCTTCCCGGCTACAAAGCTACGGTCTGCGCAATGCATCATAACGCAGGACTGTGTAGTAGATGCACCAACAGAATTCTGCGACTCAGCCTTTCAAGGTTTTCCTTACGATTACGTGGTGATCAGAGTCTCCCATCGCAAGTCAGCACTCTTCAAGTTTCTTCACGGAACGTCTCGACTCCCTGACAATAAGCTTATGCTCGGTCACTTGACGTACATTCTGGTAAGTTGGAACCGCAGCAGAAGCTCTCTTTGCTGTACCGCAAGCGAGGTCACAGCTCGAAGCGCCATTGTCTACGAGACAGAACGATGGCATACATACCTCAAGGATGTACCTGACATCTAAAAGAAGGCCGTTGACATGCTGGAGAAGCCCAATTTGATGGAGGCGACAGTCGACTCCTCACAGCCACTACGACAAATCTCTTGCAGAATACAGCGATCCTTGCGCGACTTGCATCATGCGTGTGGTGCGCGCAACGGCGTGCTGAGTGGGGTACCGTACCAAATCATGCACGAATTTCCTAGTAGATGGCAGACAGTCCAAGGTTTGCTAGGTTTTTCGACTCAGCATGTGCATCTGAGGACATGTCGGCTGATGAACATAATCGGCGTACGTAGAGAATTGTGAATAGCGCTTGAGTGGGCACCCCTCTTTAAGATAGAAAGAAAGAATGCTGGGTCTTTTCGAATAACGTTCTCGGTTAACTTTCCTGTCCAGCCAATCTTATGAATGGTTTGACTATTGCTGTGGTCGTGAAAGACAATGCACCGTTTGTTGATGTTGACCTTGTGTCGCCACGGGGCGATCCATTTCGTTTGGAGCAGATGTAGCCTCATAATGCAGCCGCGTGTCTGAACGTACATTTGAGATCGGCGGCAAAGGTATTGACACAGACGAGACATCTCGAGAATCATGGACTTGGCCATTCAGCCTCGAAAGAATACCCTTCCAGCCATGACTAGGATGCATACATCTTGGCAGGAGTGATCAGGATAATCGTGCAACATGCTGATGCTAATCCCAATGCATGGGTCACCACGGCAAGGGAGTCCATTCGTGACATGCCCAGCAGCTTGCGCGTAATACTGAGAAGCGCAGCGTTCGGAGACTGCAGACCAATGGCACAGCGTCCACCGCTATAATTAATCGCGGGCATAGAGCATACAAGCAGATGATCTTCTCTAGGCCTATCGTCCTGTTATTCTGTTGCTGGCAGTATTATTTCGGCAACTGCATTTTCTTGCCATTACTTTCCGTAACGTCCAATCCAACAAGGAACCTGCTGACCATATTGTAGCCTGCAACCGTGATCATGAGCTCCATGACTTCCTGGTCGGAGTATCTGCTCTTGATCTTCTCAAACACGCCCTCCTCAATCTTGACATTCTTCGTGCTCTGCCTCGTGAATTCCAAGACATCGATCTCCTCCTCGCTGAGTAACTCCAGATTCTTGGTATCATCATTCAGTATTGCCTCCAACGCCTTTCGACTCGCACCCGCTTTGAGAGCAAGAGGTGCATGTGCCGTCCACTCATATGTAGCATCGTTCAGCACCGCAATGTAGCAGATTGCAAGCTCAGCGAGAGCTTGCGAGAAGGATGACTTGGTGCGAATGGCTCCCATCAAGGAGTTGTAGCCATCAGCTATGGCGGGATTGTGAAGAAGCGCCAGGTCGAGTGGGATCAGAGGGCGAGGTTTTCTGCGTGCTGCGATGCGGTCGTAGATGGCTTGATTCTCGGGCGATGGGACTGCTGGCTCTTTGGGCGCGTATGGAATGCGCATCGTGGCTGACTTTTTGAGGTGATGTGTTTAGAAGCTGCGCAGTATGTTGGACCGTAGTGTAAGGACGAGGTAAGATATGAGAGCTGACACAGCTATCTCGTACAAGATGGTAGAGGAGAAGCCTTTAGCCATCGGCTTCGTAGTCGGCATTTGACGTATGATACTGCTCCCCATAGTGAACTGTGAGAAAGGTGGTAAAGGAGATTGAACCTACCAAAGATGTTATATCGTTCTCATACATCGACTGTATCACATCGTACCATGACAACAGTACCACGCTGATTCGCTAGAGGTGACAAAGTATGAGACGATGAGAATGAGCTGATGCGACACGAGCAACAAAGCAAATGTGGTTCGAGCGAGCGGAGCGTGGACAGCATACCGACATCTGATATACGGAAGCCCAATTCGGCGCCCAGTATCGGAAGCACTCAGAGCAGGTGGGATGCCGTATACCACTCTTTGGCTGCCGCTTAGACTTTGCCAAGGCAGATCCTGCGCGATCGCCTGTGGCGCGGGAGACTGACGTGTTGGGCTTAGCTCCGATGAATCCCGGCTGGGCTGCAGGAACCAGCAGGAAATCGTAAGTTGTGTCGTCGGTGGTCGCAACATTGTTTGATTGGCTTCCTTAGCCACTCCAGTACATGGAGAAGTGCTTATTACCACAACGTTGATCTCAGTTCCATGTGATTCTGTATTCAAGAACGACTGGTCTGCTCACACCAGATATGGGTCTCCTGCAGGACGCCGCGACCGCATTCGACGCGCACTTGGGCAACACTCCAACCTGGAAACTGGTTGGCCTTGCAATCGCGACTTTCTTGGTCATTTCGATTCTTCTCAATATCGCGCGACAGATATTGTACAAGAACCCAAACGAGCCACCGATCGTCTTCCATTACGTGCCATTCATCGGCAGTACCATCTCCTACGGCATCGATCCCTACAAGTTCTTCTTTGCTTGTCGTGAAAAGTATGGCGATGTTTTCACGTTCATCTTGCTGGGTAAGAAGACTACGGTATGCTTAGGGACCAAGGGCAACGACTTCATCTTGAACGGGAAGCTCAAAGATGTCAATGCCGAGGAGATCTATAGCCCTCTCACTACACCCGTTTTCGGCAAGGATGTGGTGTACGATTGTCCTAACCACAAGCTCATGGAGCAAAAGAAGGTATGCGCGCCGCCATCTTACGCCTCTGTGCACATGCTCATCATCATGTAGTTCGTCAAGTACGGCCTCACCTCCTCTTCTCTCCAGTCCTATGTGACTTTGATCGCGAACGAAACGCGTCAGTTCTTTTCCAAGGACAATCCGCATAAGAAGTTTGCTTCCAACAATGGTACTATCGACCTACCTCCTGCCATGGCTGAGCTTACAATTTACACTGCAAGTCGATCGCTACAGGGTAAAGAAGTACGTGAGCGATTCGACGCCTCTTTCGCCGACCTCTACCACGATCTCGATCAGGGGTTCACTCCGATCAATTTCATGCTTCCTTGGGCACCTCTGCCGCAGAACAGGAAACGTGACTATGCACAGCAGAAGATGGCGGAAACATACATGTCGATTATCCAGGAGAGACGCAATAATGGCGAGCTGAAGTCGCAGAACCGGGAGGAAGATATGATCTGGAACTTGATGCAATGCACGTACAAAGACGGCACGCCACTTCCTGATCGCGAGATTGCGCACATGATGATCGCACTTCTCATGGCAGGACAACACTCGTCTTCGGCGACGTCGTCTTGGATCATGCTGCGTCTGGCTACTAGACCTGATATCCAGGAAGAACTACTCGAAGAGCAGAAGAAAGTGCTGGGCGTGAAGGAAGACGGCACAATCAATGATCTCCAATTCCCCGACTTGTCGCGACTGCCACTCCTCAATCAGGTGGTCAAGGAGACGCTCAGGATACATGCACCTATTCATTCTATCCTGCGACAGGTCAAGTCACCAATGCCTATTGAAGGAACCCCATACATCATCCCACCTACGCACTCCTTGCTCGCAGCACCAGGCGCTTGCAGTCGCATGGACGAGCACTTCCCAGAATCACTGCTATGGGAGCCACACCGATGGGACGAAAAGCCCATTGAGAAGTACGAGCATCTCGTGCCTGCGATGGTCAGGGAAGGTGTGGCAGAGGAGAAGGAAGATTATGGTTATGGTCTCGTCAGCAAAGGTGCAGCATCGCCGTATCTTCCTTTCGGAGCAGGACGGCATCGATGCATTGGCGAGCAGTTTGCTTATGTGCAGCTACAAACCATTACCGCGATCATCAACAGAGAATTCACGTGGAAGAATGCCAATGGCAGTGATCAAGTTGTCGGTACCGACTACAGCAGTCTGTTCAGTCGACCGCTGAGCCCTGCAGTAATCAAATGGGAAAGAAGAGAGAAGAAATGATCGATGCCTTCGTAGGAAGCATGGAAGTACCAGTCTACGCCATAGATGAGATCAGATATGATAATTAGCGTTCTGCTTGAGCATGTCAACATAATTCCCTGTTCGTGTCAGATCCTATGCCGTCGATGTAAGTTCCGGTACTCAATTCTCGCCTGCGACCTTGCCAATTTTCATTGTTCACGCCTTCACTTCTTAGACTGTCGCTTTTAAGCTCAAACTACCTGCAAGGACAGGGGTCTGTCATGCTTTGCGGCCCGTCGTGCCGACCGAGCACCTGAACCTTGAAGTCGGACGCGAGCAATGAATGATATCTCACTGCTCACATCGCGCCACAGAGATATATCATCTGTATGCTGCAGGAGCTCTCGACGAGTCATAGCGCTTAAGATGGAGGTATCAAAATAGGGCTGCACGGAAAGGATTTGACATCAATTTTATGTGGTGCCGTTCCCGATGGCAAACAGCAGTACCAAACGCAAGTCATCTGAAGACCATGCGCCGGCCTTGACAGCAAGGAGACTGAAGATTGCTCGAAAACAGCATCCGGATAGGACACCGGTCCTGCATACCATCAAGGGCGAAGTCGTAAAGTCGACCGAGTACATCGACTTTAGGACAGTCGTGCCCCAGAGCATATGCGCCGGTCATGCGCCAGACGAGCTGGTATCAAAGGCCGAACGCAGAGCGTGGCGAGATGAGCAGAGGCTAATAGCTGTGCGAGTACAAGGCTTGCCTGCTGGAGATCATGTCAAGAAGGTCAATTCCCGCCGTGCGCCACGAGCTGCTCAACGGGACTCGAGCTCTCGTATCGAGGGGCGGCGTGTCGATTTAGCTGCTGATACTGCTACCGCCGCTGCTACAACCTCAAGACATGCTCACGCCATCGACGTCAGGCAGCCAGGTCGGACCCAGCTGGCCAGAGTTCCCGTGCAGCAGTGGCACGACGAGAGGGCGGACAATATAACAAACCCCCGCGCTTCAGGACGGAAAGTACAAGCAACAACACACGATGCCATACCTACACAGACGGATGCTGCCAAAGCTTGCGTCGACAGGATGAGAGCAAGGCATGGCCTGTCTCCGCTTTATGGTCTATCTTTAATTCAACAAAGCCAACCCGCGAAGCAGGCCCCACATTCTGTCCCTGCTATGATGTCTCCACCGAGTCTGCCGGCTAGATCGGATAGTGAGGCTGATCATGTTGCAAAGTCGTCCGGCGCAGTTCTCGCGCCCAAATCGAGCTCGGCGAGGATAGCAAAAAGACAGGGTCTCCAGAGGTTTGATGGCGATCTCTCAGCATATCGCAAACCTGTCGTATCACCACCACTCGATGAAAGTGAAGATACGGATGAGAGCGACAGCAGTGATTCGGGTGATACAGAGGATGTTCCTCAGCCTCCCGTTCGCGGCTCCTTCGCAGAGAGCTTCGCAGACCGTATATTTGGCGATCTCGAAGAGGATGCGGAGATCACTTGTACTGGCAGAACATTTCAACTAGCGAATCACGCACTCAATGTAACAGATAGTCAGGGACCGGAGGAGGACTGTTGCGCTGAGAGTGCTGAAGTAGCAGAGAATACAGAGAGCGCAGCACATACTAGAAGAGAGAAGGCGGAGGATTACCAGCAAGATCTTGTGATAGATCATGAAAACGAGACAAGCGAGCGCCACGGTGACATTCCAGGACGCCGGCGAGGCAGCCACCAGCAGCGACGTATCACATCCACCTCTACTCCTGGCAGTGACGAGCTGCAGCAGGAGATTCGAGTTGAGGAAATTGCAATGACGCAGGCTGGTGATGTTCACGCAACCACGGATCCGTCTTCACGGGCTTCAGTGTCAAGATCTGAACAGCCAGACGAGAGCATACCGGTGCAGCCCTTGCAGCGGTCATGGACAGCTATAAATTTTAGTCCCAGCCAGACAGCAGCAGACCCGCCGCTGTCTTTCGGAAACACAGGTACACCTCACGGGACGTCTCAATCCTCAACGAGGCAAGCTAACATGGGCTTCAAGAGAGTTCTAAATTGTGGCAAAGCTGGCTGCGATTTGTCTGGCCATGGTCGGCCACACATCCCCACAGCTCGGCAGAACAATCAGCCTCTCAATGAGCTCTCGACCAATAGACCAACAAAGGTGCCTCACGCTCCAGTTGCAAGCGAAGATGATGTATACAATACTGTAGACATGATCACGCAGAGCGTGCTGGGTAACAGCATAGCGTCCATCGAAGAGTGTAAGCCTTCACGTTCCCAAACATCCTCGTTCCAAGGAAGTATGGACCCACTTATGACCATTGATGACAGTGAGATCATACTATCGACCGAGCAGGATCAGGGCACGATGAAGGGCGATGAACATGGATGTCTGAACACTATGACTACTGAGCTCGACGCCAGTGGCATTCCGGAAAGCGCAGGTCTTGCAGTGAACGCGCAAGACAGCGAACATGTTAGATGTCGAAGTTCTTGTTCAAGCAGCTTATCGGAATTGAGCCGTTCTCCGAGCCCGGTAGTCACATTTGCCACAGAGCCTACATCTACTTCTGAACCACGCCACTTGACAGACTCCGCAGGGCAAGGTATCTTTACACCACGTTATGCGTCGTCAAAGGTTCAAATCACTCCACACAGCAAACGCAAGATGACTGGCATATCGTCTAAGCATTTTTCGGTAGCAAAGAGCACTCGAAAATCCAGTGCTGCAGACCAGCTTGTTGTCAAGGACCCCGGATATGGAGGAGATGCAGAACGGGAGCTCGATGAGGAGTCAGAGTCCGAACTGACCGAGCTCACAAGCCATGAGTCTACACCTCCAACAGATGGTAACGATATTGCCGAGCCTGATACCATGAGCCCGCTTTCTGCGCTGCAACGTGCGCTCAACGGACCGTGTGATCAAATGCAGCTGAGCGGAAGGAGAGCACTGCGGAGCACACGTGCGAAGCTCAATCAAGGAGCCACTGAGACCCGGAAACCCAAGAGATGCTCAAGCAAAGCTAGCACGAGCAACGATCCTGCTCCTGAGGAATGCTTGGCGGCTTCTGATAGCCCAGTGGCAGGGCTACATGATGCCAATGTAGGCGCCACAGACACGGTCGAATTACATACGCCCGTGAGACGGTCCCGTGCGTCCACGAAAAGGCCAGCATCGAAGCGCAGATCGACTGGTAAGATCTCGGATCACTTTATCACAGATCGAGTGGACCTGTATAACACAACAACCAGCAGCCGCAAGTTTCCGGCAGGGACGTCTCGCGTTCCAATACCTCCTATCCATGCCAAGAGTTTTGGTATAATTCAGGAGAAGATCTGGAGAGAACCATTCTGGCTTATCATTGCAGTCACCTTCCTGAACAAGACTACTGGTAGGAGCGCAGTCCCTGTCTTCTGGAAGTTGAAGGAGAAGTATCCAACGTGCGAAGCACTAGCTGAGGCTAAGCAAGCAGATCTCCTCAAGATGGTACATCACCTAGGTCTGCAGAACCAGAGATCGAAGCGACTGATACAGATCGCTAAGGCGTGGACAACGGCACCACCTGTCGCTGGGAAGAGGTATAGAACACTGAATTACCCCAGCGCTGGAGATGGTAGAGCATCGAATACTGCCCTCATGGTGGAAGAAGACAACGAGGACTGCGCTGGTCTTCTCGAAATCGGAGCCATCCCTGGTTGTGGGCAGTACGCCTACGACAGCTGGCGTATCTTCTGCCGCGACGTGCTTAGAGGTGTCGCGGACGACTATAATGGCGCGAACGCAACGAACAGAGACTTCGTCCCTGAGTGGCAGAGAGTTTTGCCCGATGATAAAGAGCTTCGAGCTTGTCTTAGATGGATGTGGTTACGAGAGGGCTGGATCTGGGACCCGCTAACGGGCGAGAAGCGCCGTGCTACGGAAGATGAGATGGAGAAGGCGGTCAAGGGCGAGATGGATATTGAAGACCCTCAGGAGCGTAAATTTGCCGTGCAAGCTGCTGGTATGGACGTGGGTCTGGACAGTAGCGGTCGTGGTGGAGGAGATATGTCGCTGGAGGAAACAGCAGTGCAGACTCCGAATAAGCTGCCTCAAGAAAATTTTATGGAAGAAAGAAGTGAGAGTGGGGACGGCGTCGCAATGGCACCTTCTGGTATGGAAGCGCAGCCTGTCTCAACAGCAATTACTCAAGACGCAGCAGCCACCGCGCTCAAAACGGCCCCGAGCACCATCGTTCCCACCCCGCCTCATAAACGCGGCAAAGCGAAAAAAGATGACCACTCTGCCTCTCTTGACAACGACCCGCCCAATATGAGCGCCACCATACCAGCTTCGCCTCACCACCCCAAATCTCAAAAGCGCGGACGGCCCAGGAAGACAAACCCTGCAGATACCGGTATAGTAGTAAAAGATGCCCCAGAGCAAAAACGTCCTCCATCCCCGGCTTGGCACTTTCCCGCCGCCGAACAAACTACGATCTTGACATCGGACGGTCGTCGCGCTTCCGCGAGGCATAGGGTAAATGGTGTAGGAGGGTGAGGGGTGGAATTGTGCGTATGTGTGTGTGTTGGTTTGAGGAGCGGAAGCAATGGGGAAGATGGGAGGGATGGGAATAGGGTATGGATAACATTGGAAGAGAGCAGGATATGAACACGAAAAGGACAGGATTGTGGGCAGTTCGTTTGGACATAAAGCCCAAAGAGGCAGCAGGTGATATGTCTGTTCTACGACCGGTCGATTTGCACATAACCCTGTGCAGTATCTATGACAAGTTACCACGTTTGGAAACCCCTCCCATTTCATAAACAAACATTCCCAACCAACCAATTGAAAGAGCCGCACTTCGGATGAGGTTTCGCCTGTGACTTGGTAGCAGCAGCAGCATCCGTACTCGCCGCCCGCTCCGTGACAGACGTCGGCGTACTCGAAGTCGCCAATGTCGTAGGGATCACAGTGATACCATCAAGAATCGATGACGAGGGCGCCGTCGCCGTGACCACAGCTCGAGTAGTCGTCGGCGGTGCGGGTGTGACGCCAGAAGCAACTCCGTCGGAGCCGGAAGCCACGTTCGCTGCTCCAAAAAAATTGTCATTCAATAATATTCTCGATGGTGTGCGGCTTGTGGGGGGGATCACTAACTATTCGTAGCAGCTGGAGCATCGAGCCATGTAGTTTGTGTGATTGTGGGCCGGACATGGGAAGTCAGGGTGCTGCCGGCTGGATCCTCGGTGATGAGCTTGACGCTGGTGACTGTGCTTCGCGTTGGTGAGGCGTTCACGGTGTCTGTGCTTGAGATGAGGCCGCCGAGGATACCTGCGATGTTTGAGGCAGCGGCTGCTGCGTCGGTGGTTGAGGTTGTGCTGGAGCTGGAGCTGGAGGATGAGGTGCCTGATGTTGAGGTGGAGCTTGAAGAGCTTGTCGTGCTGCTACTGCTCGATGTGGTAGTGGGCACTGAAGCACTGATTGTGACGACTTTGGTGATTTGCTGCTCTCCGGCTTGCGGCATGATGAAGTTGGGCGCGATGTTGATTGGAGGTTGTTGCGTTTTGCAGTCACAAGCTGAGGCCACTGCGGTTGTGCCCTGACCAGCCCATGGGAAGAGCTTGGCCGGGGCGTTATTGTAGAGACCGATAACTGTGTAGGCGAAGAGGATGGTGCTCTCGAAGAAGAGGATGATGGCGAACACGACGAAGAGTGGCATCGGCATGAAGATGCCGGACTTGCGTTGAGGAGGCGGGTAGTACTCTTGCACGTATGGGCGAGGCGCTGGCGGAGGTGGTGGCGGGGGAGGTGCAGCTGCTCCAAAGATGGTGGAGAAGCGTGGTGGATAATCGTTCTTCTCGTCGACGCCCTTTTGGTCCAGGTCGAACTGATGCGGAGGCGTCAGGCCTTTCTTGGTAGCCATATCCCAATCCTTGCTCTCCCGTGGAGCTGGTCCAGGCTGGGCGTCGTCTTGCATGTCACTGTTGACCTTCTTCTCGAAGGCCTGGTTGAAGGCCATGGTTTGCGTGTTGGTGGCTGGTTTACGAAAATGCAATGCGCGCGTGATGCTTTTGATGCGGCCGTTTCCTTCGTAGAGTTTGTTCTGCAATCGCCAGCAATTGCTTTTAGTGATGTATGCGACCAAGTGAAAGAGGCAAACACGAGGATGCAGAAATTATGGACCTTGGAGGGTGTGTTTATTATAAGTATCGTTCACAAAGGTGTTATCGAACAAAGACGCTCTGCCAGCAAAGCATGATGAGAAAGGAATTGTATAGAAGGACAAAGGAAAAACGCAATGTAATTCTTGGAGTCGTTGTTCACGACGCGTCAAAGGTGAAGGAGAGAATGGGATAGTGAATGGAGAAACAGTAGCATCTTCGCCTCTACACCTGTGGCCATGGTGGAGGCCTCGCCTGGCAGAAGTGTCGTTCGCATAGTGGGCCAGGTATATGCCTCGACTACGACGTTTGGTGAAAGATGAACCAATGCTTCGTGGTTGCTCGGGCGTGCAGGCGCATAGGATTGTTGTAGTATGGTTGTAGCGTATCAGTGGAGTACGTTCTGCTTCGCATGTCGAATGTCGGCGGCTATGGTTGGATGACAGTGTCTGCTGCAGACGTGAAGTCGTGGGGTCGCGTTTCGGCCAAGAACTATTTCTATTTTTAGGCACGTCGCGTCTCACACTTACACTTCACTGTCAACATCGCACCGAACGTGTACAACCTGCTGCCCCTGCTGCCATCGTTGTCACGTGTCGTGGAGGAACACCTGCAGGCAGCAGCAACGTTCGATTGATCGCACGTGCTGCTGACCCCAAGCCCCAAGCCAAATTCGGCAGGCATGTTCGTCAAGGAGGAAGGAGCGAATCTCGGAGGTGATCACCACCAGCTTCAGCCCTCGGCACTTCGGCATCCTCTCCAGCACGCAGCGATATGTCTGAGCCAGAGCTGCATCATCCGATATCGTAACGCGACGATCGCGCTCATACAGGAACCTGCTTCTGATGCACCACAATGAAGCATGAGCATGACATAACTACACGCGAGGTTGGCCTTGTATTTAAGCTCGAGGTAGGTGTTGCTACAGTAGCATAACGAGCATTGAGTCAAATACCACATTTCATCACCCATCCCGCATGCTAAGAGCATATTGACCGTTCGAATCGTCCAAAATGACGGCACTTCCAGGAGAGACCTACCGGCTTGCCTTCCCAACCCTACCACATATAGAAAACCCGCCCTACGTCTCCTACGGCAGACCCCATCACGAGGCATGCGCAAACCACGTTCAGCACACTTTCAAAGCGAAGAGAGCATATGTCATCGCCTCACGATCTCTGTCAAAGAGCACGGATGAGGTAGAGAAGCTGAAACGTGCACTTGGCGACAGCCTCGTGGGCGTCTTCGATGGCTTCGCTCCTCACACGCCCTGGGACGAAGTGCTAGCCGCTACAGCAGAGGCGCGGGACAAACAGGCAGATTGCTTGATCACCATTAGCGGCGGGAGTCTCGTCGACGGAGCAAAAGCCATGCTGCTCTTTCTGGCCAACGACACGACGACAATCGACGAGATCTACAAACTGCATGATGCTGCACCTTCCACACACGAGAACATGAGTCGGAAAGCCGGCGAGATAGCTATGGTCTCGCCCGACATTCCACTAATCTGCATACCAACCACGCTCTCAGGCGGCGAGTATTCGTGCTATGCCGGTGGCACGGATCCGAAGACCCATCACAAATTAGTCATGGGCCATCCATTCTGCGGCCCGCGACTAATCATCAACGACCCAAAAATCACCATAACCGCCCCCGAATGGGTATGGCTCTCCACAGGCGTCCGAGCCATCGACCACTGCGTCGAATCCTACTGCAGAACGCACCAACCAGACGCCGACATGGACGCCGCCGCGCTCGAAGCATTCCAAAAGATCCTCCCGAATCTGCTCAAGACCAAAACAGACTGGCCCAACGAAACCCCGCGTCTCGCCACAATGCTCGGCGTCAACACGGTCATGATCATGCTGCGGAAACAAATCCTGCCCG
Organism: Passalora sequoiae; assembly: GCA_013248845.1. Lineage (NCBI taxonomy): Eukaryota > Fungi > Ascomycota > Dothideomycetes > Mycosphaerellales > Mycosphaerellaceae > Passalora > Passalora sequoiae. The sequence goes on from WSQC01000022.1 coordinate 293,737, forward strand.
GCGCCTCCCACGGCATCGGCCACCAATTGGGACCCCTCGGCGTCGGCCACGGCCACACTTCCTGTATCCTCCTGCCCAGCGTCATGAAATGGAATGCCAAAGTCAACGGCGACAAGCAAGACAAGCTGAAGACGTTCATGTGGAACGAACCAGCCATCTCGCCCATACTGCGGGACCGAGGTCTCAACGAGGAGGACAGCGATGCGGGCGATGCTCTGGATGCGATTTTTCGCCACTTGGGCATGCCGCGGACGTTGAAGGAGATGGGAATTGGCGCGGAGAAATTTGAGGCGTTGGCGGAGAATTGTTTGAGGGATTCGTGCTGTAAGATGAATCCCATACCGCTGGAGGATGAAGTGCAGGTGATGGAGATTTTGGAGATGTGTGCGGGGTGAGCAATTTCATGGAAGTACGATACGATACGGTACGGGCAAAAGTTTGGTCGTACAATTTTTATATTACTTACTACACGGACTTTGCCTCTAAGAAGCCATCCGTCGAGATGGAGAATGCATCGAGGTTGAGAATGCATCGAGGTTGAGAATGCATCGAGGTTGAGAATGCATCGAGATTGAGAATGCATCGAGGTTGAGGATTTCGGTCGGCTACAATTTACATCTTTTCCAGAGTACCCGGTGTCGTATAATGCGATAAATTTCTTTGCTGGCTATTTAGCCCGCAACGCGATCTAAATGGTATGCAGTGCCTCCAGGGCTGATATATACAACAGCCGAAAATCCTTCTCCTCACCCGAAAAACTCGCCGTCCACGAGCGTTTCCCACGGCTTGCCCGTATCCCAAACAGTCTGCATCAACACTCTCGCACGAGCGACATTTTGCATGCCCCAACCTTCCACTGCCTTCAGTCGATCCATGAACAGCATGCGCTGATCTTCCGTGCGTGCCTCGCAACCGGCGGTGAACATCGGGAACAACAAGCACGATTCTGCAGTGCTGCCCCGTCGCACCTTCTGCAATGATCTGATCACACGGTGGACAAATTCTTGCACTTCGTCGTCGGTTGATGATAGAGCGAGGACGCGTCGCGAGAGATGGATCATGCCCGCCCAGTGGTAAGCTTCATTGGTGGCGTAGATTTCTTCCACGTCCTTCTCGTCTTGAGCATCATGCGCTCGTGGATCGCCGGGGTCAGAGTGCATACATCCGTTGTAGACGGTGCTCGCGCTTGCGTGTAAGCGTTTCTGCAGCTCCTCCGCTTGCTGACAAACGGAGTCGTCGGGTCGCCAACCGGCTTTGACTTGGTTCGTAACGGGATCTATGCGTTGATTGTCACACTGTGAGCACAGATCGGCGACCTGCGCCAGCAATGCTATGCAACGGCCTGAGAAGCCGAAGAAACAATCGATTTGGTAAATTTCCTCGTTGTCACGATTGACGAGCCACAGTCCGCCGCCGTCTTCGAGATATGCTCCAAAAAGAGGCTGCATCTGTCGATTGGACAAACTGCCGAGGACGTCCAGATAGGCAAACCACCGCGATAGAAAGAATATGGCTTTGTCGCGCGCACCATCTGCTTTTTGTGCAAGGTGATGCAAGCCACCCTTGGCTACAATCATCTCCCGAGCGATGTGGAGATGGTGCTGCCACGGTATGCTGATGGAAAATGTGTTTGGGGATATGATTTCCAGGGAGGCTAGCATGATGGCAGTGGCCAACGGTGCGAGTGAAGACGGGTCGGTGGGATCTGCAATGCCAGGCGAAGAGGGCTCGTTTAATGCTTGCCGCAGCGCGGGCAGCACATCTGTCATCCACTCAGCTATACGGTTAGCGGGTTCAGGGTGATCAAGCAGTCTCGCGCGGTGCGATGCTGAGAAAGCTAGTAAGAGGTGGAGCAGGTGAGTATTCTTCACGGCCATTTGAGGTAGTACGCGTCTGAAGGGGTTCTCTGGACAGTCATGTGGTACCAAAATACGGCCAGTATGGTTGATGAAGTGATGAAAGTACAAAAGGTTCATCTGGTTGTCCAGAAGCTCTGTCGGTAGTGGTTCTAGCGCACGAGGTATTCTGATAGCGACAGGTTGAGCATAGTACCCGCCTGGTTCAAATGCAATCTGCTTGGCATCGATCTCACCACTAGATGTGCTGACTTCTGACACAGCAGCGCTGGCACGTCGCATATCCGGCGATCTCGGCAGAATAACGTTCGTATCGTCGTTCCGTGGAACGTCGAGATCAGGAAACCCGTGGTCGTAGCCATGTGTACGATAGCCGCTACTTTCGAACCTGCCAGGCGTTGGCCGACCGTTCTCCTCCGCCGGGTCTGACAGCAGAGACTTCACAGAGAGCCTACGAAGGTCAAGAGAATCCTGCACTTGGAGTGTTGCCGATGGCTGTGGATACGGAGAGCCGGAGTTGACACTGGACCCTGGAGTAGCTGGCGTGTTGACGATACTGGATATGCTGTGCGGCGTGAAATGGGTGGATGCTGGAGACTGGTCGAGTTGTCCGGGGTACTGAGGCATTGCGAACATTGGAGGTGGATGACTCATTGGCGGGCTGTTGGGCTTCACACGCTTCGCTCGATGCTGAGGCGACCAGCTGAACTCACCTGAGGTGGGCGACATCTGTTCCATCGATGTTGGCGAGTCATGTGCGCTGCCGTAGGACTGTGAGTACGGTAGTGCGGGCAGTCCATGTTGGGTATTCGAAAGGTATTCTGTTGACTGGGTGGAATGGTGATTCAAGCGCAACCTGTGGTCTAACAATACACCTTCGCCAGCTGGAGTCGGCTCGGGCGTTGGCAGATTGGTCGGATGACTACTGGGAGGTCTTGGCGGCGGTGCAGTCGCAAGATGCTGCGAGGAGAAGATGTGGTCGTGGCCGTGGCCGTGGCCGTGGCTATGTCCACCATTTCTTGCAGGCGAACCTGCGGTCGGCGTCGTCACAAAGGTGAAGCTGCCGGCCTCGCTCGGTGTGCCATCCTTGTCCTTCCTGCTCCGTCCTGCCCAATTCAGTCTGATGCTGTAGTCGCACGTCTCACCGTTCTTCGAGCAGTTGACGCATACTGGCTTCTCTTCTCCGCACTTGACCTTGCGAGCTTTACATGGCCAACAGCCCGTCCGGCTACGTTTCTTCGGTTCCACGCCTGATTCTTTCTTCGGCCTCGGCATGGCCGCGATGCAGCTGCCGGTATTCGCTCTGGGCGGGCTCGATCGTAGGGTGTGGGGCAGAACGGCGGTCGACGAGGGCGTGGGCGTGGGCGTGGGCGTTCGCTGCGATTATTCCCAGACTTCTGCCATGGCGCCCCGTCGCCTCAATTGCATTCGTGGTCCGATCGCGAATCTGTACCGAGACCCTGCTAGGCACGCTTTTCTTCAGTGACCGCACAATTCACCCAATCCGGACTCCAAGCACCGAAGATCAAGGAGGAAGAAATGGCCACCTGCTCTCCTGCTCTATGCTGCCGATGTCAACATCAACACGACATATGCAGTCAGCAACGGCGAGGATGGTCAGCTGCATGTGGACGTGTGAAAGATAAGCTTCTGGTGGGGCTTTCGACGATCCTTGGCCGAGAGGGCAGCACGAAAGAGCTGAGCCGCAGAGAAGACGCATGTGACGGAGCTCGGTGCGTGTGAGAAAGGAGTCCATACGATGGATGCAGTGGTGCTCCTACTGCATCTCAGCGAAAAGCGATGTGTTCCATATCAGACTCTTTGCAGTCATGAGAACTGATGCGACGAGATGACTAACAAACTCTGCGGAGCGAAGCATGTCGGGCTGGCATCCATGCCAATGGATCTCCTCGGATCACTAGAACGATTCTGATGCCAGCACGTGGTCAGCCGAAGCCGAAAACATCTAACGTTTTCTAAATCGACATCTACGATATACTACATTTTCTCAAACTGCAGCCTGAACGTCATTCTATCCTCTTTCCAGCGCTTCACGATCCATACGCTCGGTGTTACCGTGCGATATAGTCATGGCAGGAAAAGCAGAGAAGGCAGCTCGCAAGCTGTTGAAGCAGCATCCACTGCAACGTCTACCATCGCCTTCCACAGGATCATCGGCCATACTGCATGTAAGCCATGTCCCAAAGTGTCTGTCTCTGGTGCAGCACGAACTGACAACACTTTGCGATAGTCGCTGGCACTGGCCTCTTTCGCGTACTCTTTCGCGTATCTGGTCCGCAACCCGAATCCGGTGTATGTTGTCCATGTCCCGAGCAAGTACTATCGCTGACCTAAATAATGACAGCAATTACTCCTATGGCTGGCACATGCAATATCTCACCATCATCGGGCTTTCCCTCGCCACAGCGACATTTGCCATCGGCCTACTGGCTGATCTGACTCGGTCACACCGCTTGTTTGAGCTGAAGAATGTGCTCAGTGTCGCCAGCGCCCCCATGGAGTGTTTGATAAGCATGTTGTATTGGGGACTTCGAGCTGTATGTTTCATACTGCTGCACCCTCTGCCCGCTAAACATATCGCACTGACGTTGCCCAGATTGACCCCAAGCTCGTCCTGCCAGACTGGGCGCCGCCGCTTCCTGTATCCGCCGACCTCTCTTTCCATGCCGTGCCTGCCATCGCGCTCGTGACCGATCTCTTGTTCTTCTCTCCGCCATATACGATCGCTTTCTTGCCAGCGTTGGGTCTGAGCGGTTGCATTGCCTTTGGATATTGGTTCTGGATCGAACGCTGCTATCAATTCAACAAGTTTTATCCTTATCCAATCTTCGAGCTGTTGAATACCCCACAAAGAATCGGGTAAGTACATACAAGGTAAAGCTAGCAAAGCCGACCATTAACCTAACATCGCGTAGACTCTTCGGCTTTTCCGCACTTCTGATGACGATAGCTACAGCATCACTGGTGTGGCTTTACGGCTTCATCAACGGCAAAGAGCTGGACGCACAGAGCAATACCAATGTGAAAAAGGCACGTAGTGGGAATGCCAAAGGCGAATAGGTGAACCTTTCATTCTCCACCGGCTCCTTTGGCACGACGCTGATTCAGACGGGAACGCTGTCGACTGCTGGACTCCTTTGTATGTACAGCTATACCTACAATTTGGCTCTGGCCAGGTTCAGCGCCTCAAGAAAACCCTTTCTGACCTCCTCAACGATTTCCGCCGCTGGCTGCTTCTTCTTGACCAGACCTACGCCAGTGCCAGCCCACGTGGCGGCTCTGCCTTTTCCATTCTCGCCGAAACCTGCATCCTGACCCTTCGAGGCTTCTTTATGGCGCCGACGAATCTCATCGATGCCCAGACCAGCTTGATGGTCTTCGAAGCTCTCGGTCCGTATACCTCGACCATCGTATAGCAACGGCCATCGGTTCGGGCCACGCAACTCGTCAAACAACTTGGCTCGCACGGTAATCTGACCACCATCACTGGCTCCCAACACGGCAGCCTGATATTTCTGGTGCACATTTGTCTCGGGTGCGGAGCTGCCGAAAGAGCGTCAGCTTGACTGTGGTACGACGTGGAGAATGTATTGTGATATATGCTTCACCGCGCCTTACGCACTCCATCAGAGTAATGATAGATTTGTGCTATCGTCGAGAGCGTGGGTTAGAGATGACTTACAGGAAGCGAGTACCCATAACGACTCCTTGTGCGCCCAGTGCGAACGCCGCGGCGGCCGCTCTGCCGTCTGCTATACCGCCTGCTGCGACTAAAGGTATGTCATATCCCTTTTTTGTAAAAGCATCTGCCACCTCTGGCAGCAGCGATATGAGACCAGCTCCTTTCTCGAAACCGTGACCTCCAGCGTCGATACCTTGGATGCACATCACGTCTGGACGGGCTTCTTTGGCAATTTGCAGAGCTCCTTGAACAGACCCGACCTGAATCAAAATTTGAGACTCTGGCGAAGCTTTGCGAACTTCCTCCGCCCATGTCGCGTAGTCGCTCAACTCTCGAGTTGCGAAGAGCCACACAACCGCGGGCTTATACTTCTCAAGCATTGGCATAACAGCATCGGATCTCAGCACAAAACACAAAATCCCAAGACCTATAGGTAGCAGTCCACCACGCCTTCCCAGTGCTTGCTCGACTTTGACCAGTTGAGCTTCAATGTCTGAAGCATCATCGACAGCTCCAATCTGCCCGAGACCTCCTGCTTTACTCACTGCGATGGCCAGATCCGCGCCGGCGATGCCGCCCATCTGAGAGCGAAGAATTCAGAGCACGAAATTTTGATGGACATGAAGTGCTTACACACTGGAGCATTGATGATGAGAGGACTGCGCGTCCATGGAAGTCGTTGTCGTAACGACATTTTCATAGTGTTAAACCCGTCAGTCAGTGATGTGTCGAGAATTTGTTATCGAGAGAGGCTCTGCTTTCGTGAGACGTTGCACTATAGGAACAGACGTGCATTGTGGCTGTTTGGTGCCGAAGCTCGGGACAGAGAAACCACCTCATGCAGGGAATCGCACTGCGTCACTTCAAGTTCCAATGCTATGTGGGGCAGTTTTCGGGGGATGAGCTTCCATGGTATGTACTGCAGGCATGTTCTACGTTCGTTACAGGACTCCGATGCATGAGATGATACATGTACAGCCCAGGAGGTTACTCGACGTGTTGCTGTACGTCCCGTCCCGAAACAGTGATACGACGGCTTTACGGAGCATGCTACCTTGACGCTCGCTCACGTTTGCAGGACAGAGCGGCAATAATCATGTGACGTGCCCGTACTCTATCCTTCCTATTCTCCTCAGCAACGGAAAAGATTGCTCTGAACTGAACATTCACAATTCATGCTTTTGCATCGTTGCTGACTTGAAGCTCTCGGCACGTCGATTTAGCCATTCGAGACATCTTCATCGCCATTCTGTCTACCTCTATTCAACAAGCAGTAAAGGGAACTCTCACTGTCCTGTCGAGCGGCTGTCACCCTTACAACAACCTACAACATGCCTCTTTGATATTAAACAGCAAGCAAATTCCAGCAATCGCCTAATCGTCAAACTTGATGCCTTTCGGTGTCAAGTCAATAATTCCACCACGATACGACCCTCTTTTCTTCTTATTCTTCTCTTTCGTGAATCCTTTTCCCTTGGTCACGATCAGGTCGCGATGTGCGCGATCGGCGTAGTCGTACGACACATATTCGTTGCTAGCAAACCTTGGGTCGACTTGCTGATCTGCGGGTATCCTCGAGAATGGGATTTGCTGCTTCTTTTGATGAGCAGCGTTCTCTTTCTTCGTGGTTGGCACTTGTCTCATGCGGTCTGGATGTACGTGACTTGTGGGCTCTTCGTGCTTCAGCTCCTTCTCTGGAGAAGACTCGGCTTCGAGCGTGGCAGAAGATTGCGAAGCATCATCTTTCGATTTTGATTTGCCATTCTTCTTGACTGCAGCATCCACTTCTGTCCCCGGCTTATTCTTCTTGACTTTGTCGCCCTTTTTGGCTGCCTTCTGCGTAACTTTTGGCGCTGGCGCAGAAGACGAATCGCTATCGCTGGAGTCGCTGCTGGTCGAATCAGAGTCCACGCTGGAACTGCTGCTGTCCGAGTTTGAGCTGGATGATATCGAGTCACTGCTGATGGCGGATGCTGGCTCTGAGGCGCGAGCTTTCTTGGTTGGTCTGGCATCGCTATCACTGCTCGGACTCGAATCGCTGTCAGAACTGTCGTCCGAGCTCGACGAAGCATCACTAGACGACGGTGGAGTGACTGTACGTTTCCTCTTGGCGCCAGCCATTGTGGAGCTGGCTGATGGTGTGGTCAATACAGGCTTTTGTTTTGCACCAGCCACTGCAGAGCTCGCCGAAGAGTCGCTGTCGCTGCTGTTACTGCTGTCGTCACTACCCGTATCACTGCTCTTTTCGTCCGAATCGTCGTCACTAGTCTCTTCTGCTTGGGAGTCTACTAGGACGCCGTCTCCTTCGCCAGAATCAGAATCATCATCGCTCTCACTTTCACTGCTACTCGTTACGTCGGTAGCTTCTGGTATCGCCAGAGTAGGGAATTTGTCGTGGCCCTCGTGCCATTCCTCATACAGAGTGAGCAGTGGTGTGGCTGTCTCCGACTCAATGGCCTTTCTCCACGCATCAATATCTATAGCCAAGCTGTTCTTGGCTGTGGATTCTTTGCACAGCGCATTGAATGATTTTGAGTAGCCGATCTGATCGAGGAAGTGGGCAATTTGTGTCAAGACATCGAGCAGCTTCGGTGCTGGTATGTCATCGGCGGCAGTCCACAGCTGGGCGGGAACTGTGAGATCGCTGGCGACGCCCGCTCGGGGTGCCATATCGTGGTTCAAAGTTCGGCCTGAGCTGGAATCAATGTGTACCGTATGGCAATGCTGCTGGCGAAGGTGATCGTGATCGTGTGCGAGATGTCAATTGCCGTTTGTGAAATTCGAGAAATTTGTCGGGGAAACAGTCTCCGACGAGGACGGGACCCTTGCAGATGCCATGACATCGGCTGACTACGCAAGGTAGCTCCAAAACGTCGTGTCAGGAACGCGCATCAAACGCCGACATTCTGCGGACCTTCATGTTCGCTAGCAACGAATCGTTAGTTCACAAACCAATATGGCGTCGCAGCAGCTTGTCTTCGAGCAGACCATACGTGCCATGAAGTTGGCCATGAAGCGACGTGCAGACGACTCCGATAGCGACGAAATTATCGACAAGCACACAAATCGCGGCAACAAGCTGAAGCGACACGCGAAATATGTACAGCAGGACAGGCTTGATGATACAGGAGGCAATTCATACAAGAAGGTAAGAGGATGGAGCATACAATGCAAGGCAGGATTCAGGTTCTGATGAAAGTGCAGAAAGTGAATCACGCTGGATACTGGCGCACCACGATCTCGACGAACCCTCCCCTCTACGACGAAGATGGTGATCCATACTCACCAGTTAGCTCTGATGATGAAGCTGAGCGCTACGCAGAACCGCTCGAGGATGATCCTTTTGGCGAAGTGCAACTGCAGCATCTGCTGCGGCCTCTGACTGCCGTAACAGAACTACCTGAACACCCTAGCTTAAGCATTGCCTTTAAAAGCAAAGCCTTGACACAGATGGCAGCCGAGGCCCTAGAGATGTTGCGAAGAGAGCGCGCCAGCTTGTGGAAAGCGAAGCGCCTGCTGCAGCGCTTTCGAGGCGACGCTGACTGGGTGCCCTGCTCCAGATTCGAGACCCTACACGACGAGCTACTGTTGAGTGCCGACAGCAACGCTGACGATCAGAGCACGGTTCGTAGCATTGCAATGGATCATATTCCACTCGAGCTCCAACCACCGCGAACCTCGCTGGATGAAGCTGCCGATACAATGGACCCGGATCCGATAAAGTCAGCACTCTCATACGAGACTACTCAAGCTTCGAACGGTGAAGAGATGGAAGGCGTGGAGACGCTGGACATGGCCAAAAATGCAGTCACGATGGGCGACACGAGCGAGCGAGGCCCGACTGCACAATCAAGAGCAGAACAGTACAACTCGACCGGGGCTGTGAATGGAGCACAGCATGGAACAAACATCAACGGCGACGATCTCGCTGAACGGCCAAAGATGGAGCCCGACGGCGACACCATCCTTGATCATGTACCGAATCAGGCGTTAGCAGACCTCGTGGAACGGGAAGCTGTATCGGAGACTGCGTCGAATTCGAATGGAACGAACACACATGCGATGACGACTCGAGCTAGAGCACGATCTCCTGCAGAACGAAGCGACCGCACGTCGTCACCCTCACCGAGCGAGTCTGCTTCGATACCACCCATCGATCCCTGGTTCGTGCCACCTTCGTCCTCGCTGACCGACCGGGACCTCGGATTGCCTCCGAATGAAGCGGAGGAGACGCGCAAACTCTTGCTGATGTACGTGCAAAAGCAAGAGCAAATTGTACGCTCATTGGATACACTGCATGCGGGACTGCAGAAGGCGGACAGATTACGCAATTTTGTGTACAGGAGTTGCAAAGCGGATGGACATCTGGTCGCGGACAGCAAAGGCAATATGGTGACGGAGATGAGTGATGGAGAAGATTGGTACGATATCTCGGACTGGAACCTGCAGCCTTGGGAACTCAAAGATGGTCAACTCGAAAAGGGCAAGGATGAAGTGGAGGATGCGGAAGAAGAGGGCAGAAGACGCCCTGGCAGAGGCAGGCGTGTTAATAGAATGTGAGTTGGGAAGAATTCCGAATACAGAGCGATCAAAGCGAACTGTAGCAAGCTTGTTTCAGAGGTGCTGACAGTCTGCAGATGAGCATGGACGTCTTTAGTGTCGCAGAGATTAGCATGCTCCCTATCGAAATGCTCTCAAGCGACACTCCGTTCCAAACCTCACACGTATTTGGTTCTTGCATGAGGTGTTTTACGACATGACTAGTAATTCATTACTGGGACCTCGAGCTTGTCGATGCTCGGACCCACACCTCGGCCTGAACCCTTTCCCCGTCACACCTCCCATACACCACACTTCTTCATCCTATGCCACACATTGCGCATCACACGTTGGCTCTCTAGCTCACACAACGTGCATCATCTACCGCTCACTCACCTGCTTCACATCATCCCGACCCTCGTAGCCACTGCCCGCTCCAACAGCATCGCCATCACCATTACATCCTGTTTTTTTTTCTCTCTCTCAACCCCCCAATCCTACCTCCCCATCGAATCGCGACGCCCCTGCTTGCAAAGGCACCATGAAGATATGCACATTCCGCACCTGACGCGCGGCCGCAGACGATCGGGATGTTTTTCCCGAGACCGAGACCATCGGGATGTGTGCCTGCGTTCGCGCGGCTATCCCGGCAGGTCTCATCATGGTTGTTTGCGTCCTTGGGCGGTTATGGTTATGGTCTGTGGTTTGGTGGTGATTTGGGGATTTTTGGTGATTTTTCGGGATGGTGTTGCGGTGTCGTTGTATAGAGGCGGGGAGTGGGAGTGGAGTTTGGGGGGGTCGGAGCCGTTGAGGTTTACGGAGGAGGGGGTGTTCCAGATTGCGGTGTTGGGGGATTTGCATTTTGGGGAAAGTAAGTGGGTTTGATGGGTGGGTGGATGGATGGGTGTCTGTGATGATGTTGCTGGTGCGAGCGATGCGCGATGCGCGATATCGTGTTGCTTGCGTTTGCCACATGGGTAGATCAAAAATTCTGCGCGGGCACCACTCGATTCTTGGTCACGGATCGTGGTGGATCTGGCGGTGAGTTCGTCTGCGAGGGTTCGGATGCTGATTGTACGCAGATGCCTGGGACGAATGGGGGCCACAGCAGGACCTCAAGTCCATTCGAGTCCTACGGGACGTGCTCGATGCCGAAGATCAGCAACTCGTCGTTCTCAATGGAGATTTGATCACGGGCGAGAACACGTTCCGCGAAAATTCCACACACTACATTGATCAGATCGTGGGACCGTTGGTAGAACGAGGTACGACTCCCTACGGCTGTGACAATGCGACCTTGCTGACACCTCCCAAGACCTCCCCTGGGCTTCGACATACGGCAACCACGACAGCGACTACAACCTCTCCCGATCCGCCCTCCTGGCTCGAGAGCAACTATACAAAAACGCTCGCACCCGCCGCGCCCTATCCTCTCCCACCGCCGGCATCACCAACTACTACCTCCCCATCTACCCCTCCAACAACAGCAGCAGCGAGCCCAGCCTCCTCCTCTGGTTCTTCGACAGCCGAGGCGGCCACGCCTACCAGCGCCTGACCCCCTCCGGCGCCCAAATCGCCCTCCCGAACTGGGTCGATGCCACTGTGGTCGACTGGTTCCAGCGCACGAATGACCGTCTCGTTCGGCGATATCGTCGCGTCATTCCGGCGCTGGCTTTCGTGCATATTCCGACTAATGCGAGCCGGGCGCTGCAGACGGGGCGGGGAGTCAGGGCGAATTATCAGCCCGGGGTTGATGATGATTATCCTCTGGCGCGGCAGGGGCAGGGGTGGTGTGCGGATGGGTCGGATGATGATGATGGTGATGATGAGGGTGTAAGTACCTCCTCCGCACTCACTCGAGATGTGGCGATCTTTGTGGTGGTGGTGGTGTTGGCGACGCCGCGGGGCTAATTTCTGTGCGCTTGTTTTCTTCTAGTCCTGCGAATACGGTGCTCAGGACGTGCCGTTTATGCAAGCCATCACCACGACCCCGGGTCTCATGGCTCTCTTCTCCGGCCACGATCATGGCGATACGTGGTGCTACAAGTGGGAAGGGGTAGTGCCGGGTATGAGCGTTGCGGGGAATGGCATTAGTACGTTATCTTGCAATACATCTTTGGCGACGACAATATTGATGCATGGGGCAGATCTGTGTTTCGGACAGCACTCGGGATATGGAGGATACGGGACTTGGACGCGGGGAGCGCGGCAGGTTCTGATTACGGAAGAGTCGTTGAAGAAGTGGGAAGTCAGTACTTGGATTCGTCTCGAGACGGGGGAGGTCGTGGGTGCGGTGCAGCTCAATTCGACGTATGGCCATGATCGGTATCCTGCTACGCCGGATACGCATTCGAGCTGTGATAATTGTATTTACACCCCTGTGACACTTATGCCGGGGACTGAATAGACGCGCTGACGTGGAGTAGGTTGAAATTTCGAGACGGTGGTAGATATGAATCTCGACCGAGCGGAATATTTACAATCATGTCACTTTTTTGTGTTTTCTGAGCGGGGTACCGACATTTTTGAATCAATCATCCATCACTTTCGGGTGCTTTCTCCTTTGAATATGGTGAAATACGCGCGGGCTCTTCATCGGTGCCCCTCTCTGGCGGTTGTGCGCCAGGCATTACCCGATGATCACTACTTCCGGGTGCTTTGTCCTTTGAGACTGGCATGCGCGCAGGCTCCTCATCAGTGTCCTTTTCTTGCGGTCGCGTCCCCGGCATCACTCGATCATGGCTGCCCCTATACGTTGTATCGTTCAAGGAAGGCATAGGCGTGTGCGCATCCTCCTTGCTCTTACCAAGGGGCCTCACAGCCGGCATTGCGGGACCATCGCCTTGGACTGCTTTGTCTTTCTTGCTTGGTGCAGGCGCAGGCGTAGGTGCAGATGCCTTGTTGATCAGATCCGCAGTCATGTCAGTGCCGTGGACAAAGATATTACTCGACTTCACCGATGCGGTGGGCGTGGCAACGTTCCATTTGTCGGTGATAGTGAGCGGGTGCCATTCATCCACCCATGGCTTATCTTTCGCCTTCGCATTCGAATCCGCGAGGAGGACTGCCGCCTTCTCCTTGAGCTTCGCTCGAACTTCAGTCAGCATGTTTGTAGCTATTGTCACATCATGTTTGTTCCACGTCCCTTGCGGCTGCATGACCAGGTCTTTGAGGGCATTTAGGCGTTGCGAGATGCGATCCAGCTCCGGATTCCGAATGCCGTCTCTGAAACCGCCTTCGAGGAGATCTTTCTCGGCTGCGAAGATTGACTCATGGGCTGTACTCAGTAGCCTTTTGTGAGCGTCGTCGATGATGGATCTGAGAGGTTTTGCTGCTTCGTCCAGACGTCGGGCTGCAGATTGTAATGCTTCAAATCGTGTAGCAGGGTCGAGATCGTCCATCTTGCGATGTAGATTGTCCTGAGCGTCCTCGATCGCTTTCCTCTGATCTTCTCGTATTCGTTCGCCGTAGTCTAGTAATTGCGTCTCAACTGATGCTAACAGCTCCTTCACCTTGCGCCTTTCACCGGCTTGTTCTTCTTTCTTCGCTCGGCGAAGATTAGACTGCTCAGTCCAGAAATCTCGCACCTCCTGAGGATAGCTCGTTGATCTGACCGGGACTTCCCAATCGTCCAAATGTTGCTCAGCCCGGTCGAGCCAGTATCCCATTCTTTCATTGCGGTCCGGCACGCCCGCGAAATGTACCAGTATGTCTCCTCTACGAATCTGGAATGGTGCTAAGGTCTCGTTGTGCTCACCTTGGTACGCATTGAACCACCGCTGTGGAGCCTCGACGACATTTTCAACGAAAGCATCTTCCTTAATGAGCATGTCCATCGCCGACTGGTCTCGAAATCTCAGGTCTGCGTGTGGTCGATAGTATCGGAAGGCGACGATCGTAGAAAAAAGCTTCACGGCCCATTGGTTGACACGAACCAGAAAGACACCATTATTAAGCCCGTTCCAGTCATTGTTATACATGAGATGTATGTTGTCGAACTCGGATCCAGACGGTGGTAAGAAGACCTCGATGGGTACGTGGGGGTTCAGGATGATTGTATCGGCATCCACCCATAGCAACCACTCCAACCGCTCATGTTCCGCTTTTGCGAGCTCCCGCAGCAGGAGACTCAGCATGTACGCCGGCTTTGACCATACATCATCCATAAGTTGCTGTCGTAAGACATGAAGACGATAGCCATGCTTTCTGTCATGCCTCTCGTGCGTTCGAAGAGCGCGCTCCCAATAGCTATTACCCGCGAATAAGATTGTGCATTTGCCGATTCGTATCTTCGCTCCAAGGCGCTCTTCCTCGCTCATGCCGTCTTGCACCAATTCGCTCTCGGACGGTAGCCTTGCATCACCATCGTTTGATTGATGCTTGGTTCGTGTTGTTTGATTCACAGTTTTCCGCGTTGCTGGAGCCGGCTCATGATCATATTGTGCGCTCCACGACTGAATTTTGCCCTTGACCGCGTTGTGCAACTCTTTCAACGCACCGGACACAGTGGTTTCCTTGACTGGTGTTACCGACATGTCATATTCGAGTCCATCGTCGCCTGGGATATGATCACCCAAGATACCTGGTTGCTGCTTCGGCGTTTGATGCTTGCCATAATCGACCTGACTCTCAAAACCTGCCGGACTCTTCAGAACGCTTCCAGAGGCCGCATGATGGGCGGTGTCGCTGTCAAGAATGGATGAGTCGCCTCCATTAGGGACCAGTATCGTGGTCATCAACCAGCCCACAAATATACAGCCAACGGCCACAAGCAAGGATCGAATGCGACCGCTGGCTAAAGTGATCACCCGCGGCCGACTTTGACGTATCCATTGTGGCAAAGCGATCGGCGAGAGCGGCGTTAGTGGAGTTGTTGGAGAGTCGGGATACGATTCCGCTATTGAGGAGCTTGGTGATGACATTTGCCGGCAACTTGCGTGAGACTCGCGAGAGCATACGAGCAGTTTGGTCGACCTTTGGCTTTGGTCTCGCTAGTATGCCGTTACCGACACCTGTTTACATGCCATCATGCGCACGCGTGACCAACGATGGAAGCGGCCGCCAAGCAAGGGATGTAGCTGTGAAACTCGCTGGCGCAGGATCTACAACCCACTATTGCCACGGTCTTCGCCAACAATATTCCGAGATCCAGAGTGATGAGGTGCTTTCTCCAGAAAATGGCAGGTGCAGACCTCACCCTCACGCCGTGGTGAAAGCGGATCTTTCGGACGCTCGTCTCGTAAGCTGGACACATCCTCGATATGTTCAAAACGAGCCACATTGTAGTCGAAGTCGAATCCAGGCTCGTCAGGAACCCTCGAGGTCTTCCTTCTTGATGGTAGCGAACTCGAGTATCGGTAGGAGCGGGACGGGTGTGTGACATCCGTGCTGACTCTGTCAAGATCAACAAAATCGGCCACATCCATATCATGTTCGGCCTTGCTCATCTCGTGACTGGTCCCGAGGAAGCCAACGGAGCTCTTTCGTGCATCCTGGCCTGGCTTAGTGCCGCCCACAAACTTGACCAGCTTGCTCAAAATGGCAAATTCGAGTTTCAACTTGATTGAGTATATCACGCCCTTCAAGAGAGTTTCCAGTATATAGAGCGATGCACATTCGAGACCCAATAGCGCCAGATCCATTAGGATGATGACCACATTGATGAAGACCAGTTGTTTCATCGTTCTCCGCGTGCCTTCTTGGAGTGATGTGCGCAGAATCCTGAGCGTTTCCACGATGTATATGGAGGAGAGTACAAATTCTTGAACGAAGAACCCGATCATTTGGATCTTCTCCATAATATTGTAGCCGACTTCAAAAGTCCTTGTATCAATAGTGCCATTAGAGCCGAAGGTCAACACCGTCGTGGGTATGTGAAAGATGATTGCATCGATGATGATCATCCATTTGGTCCAGAAGATGATACGATCCCCCTTCTCACCACTGAGGATCAGGTGCAGCCTCGACCAAAGTACCAAAGATTGACCCGTGATCATGGGATACCAGCCGATAGTGAGCAGTACCACGGCTAGCCATCTCAGGTTGCCGGTCGTGATGTTCCTGAATTTCAGCAGGAAGCCCAGCGCATAAGGTATGATGGCGATGCCGGATATGAGCAAGGACCAAAAGTAGCATCCTCGAAAGCGCTTGAAGGTCAAGAGGACGATGACAATCAGCTCACAAGCATTGTACCTGAACCGAATGATGTCAGTCGTGGAGCCTTTTACGAGTTGCTGATGGAATGGGAAGGTGGGGTGGTGGAGCAGAATTTCGAGGACCGAACTCACATGGCGAGGCCGGCGAAGAAGACGATGAATGTCTTGAGCGTCTCGCTGTCGCCATCGTATCCGCCGGTAATTCCTGCTCCGGGCGATGTCCATGATGCTGAGCTCGAAGAATTTGAAGCGACATCCATGGTCCGTCATCAGTTTCGTTCGCATTTCAACACATGACTGGTACGAAGCTTCTCCCGAGCTTCTTTGCTCCAGACATGCTGCGAGCTGCTTAGTCACGTACAGTCGCAGGAAGACAGTGTGCGCGGCGGGTGCAGAGAGGACGATGACTTCCAACACGCAGGTGGCGGGCGGCAGGTGTCGTTTTCAGCTCTTTCGCTCTCGAGGCTACATGTGTGCAGATGCCGAAAATAAACGAGCATTGAGCGGTAATGCTTGTACCGGCGAAGATCTGCCCCCGACCCGAGCTGCAGAGAAGGTGGCGCATCGTGTCGCGCGGAGGGTCAGCCGTTGGCATGGCGTGTAATGAAGCCAATGACATGTTTGGGTGCAGGGTACTAGACGCTCGGCATGGCCACGCTTTGACGTAGCCATGTTGGGTGGCCAGGTGTACCTGGAAGTCGAAAAGTTGAAAGTGCGTCTCCAAACCTACCGTGTGCGCGTCACTCACCGAATTTCCCGGCCAGCGCAAACATGCTGATGCTGGAACATCGCAACGTTGTGGATGAGCACCTGTCATGAGGTAAGGAAGCGCAATGTCCGCGATGAGGAGGCCTCGTTGTAACACTTTGGAAGACGTCTGCCCGAGCGACTGGGTAGTGGCTACGCAGGGTGGTTTGCTTGGCGTGCAGAAGGATTGGAAGGAGCGTCTCTTCGAGATGATCGAGTCCTCCAGTCGTCATCAACGGTACCCGACACCGCCGTCCGCTCCGAACATCGAAGCAGCTTCGGGACGGGCAGCAGCTTCGAGAAGAGCAAGACAGCATATATTGCAAGTGGCATGTGTACGACTTGGCATGCGTCGTGGATAGCGGTGCAATCGTCGGGTGGTTCGATGTTTTCTCCACTCGGCACCCGGCAAGAACCTGGGCGGCTCCGACTCTAGGTGACGCCACCAAAATGCTTAGATGACACGACATACCTTATATACATCTCGAGCGGGGTCGCATCCTTCACGACTTGAGGGTGTCATGCTATCATATTGATGGAATCGGTGATTGCTCAGATGGTCAGATGGCATTCAAGTACTTCAATCGCGAAGAATTCGATGAGAATGTGCAGGACTACATGTAGGAAAGTTGCAGGTGAGAGAATGCGCATCATCTCCACTCCTCGGAGCCTCCAAACCTTTCGTGTCACGATCCACTTGGCGCTGGCAGGATGAGACCCGCCGCCGCTGTCTGCGACGCCACTGACGACGCGAGTACGACCCCCGACTTGTCCGCCAACCGCTGTAGCTGCACGCTGCATGTATCTACAATCTACAGCGAGACCTTCAGCCGTGTTGGATGACAGGCAACGCAGCTTCACTATTGGCGCGTGCCGACCACAAGCAAGCGAAGCGATGCAGAAGCATTCGATCTCGACGTCTTGGCGATGGCGTTGAAGAAGCTCACGCGACAAGCTTGATGCCGTCGCTCTGCAGAACGAAGTGCAGCAATAGACGTCATCGCATCCATTCACCGTGCGGGCATACATGTACTCTACAATATGTTAGATTGGTACCACGCGCTGGTGCGGCTCCCTCCCGACGACTCGTTCCCGAGTTATGTAAAACCCTTTGCTGTTCCCGCTCCATCTTCTCTCAGCATTCTTCCACGCTTTCCTGTTCCAAACCGCTGGGCCGTTGCCGCAGGGTCTCCGCGCATGCTTCTGCTTCGACGTTGATCCGGCAGCAGCGTAGCCACATACATCAACATCCTTAAATTTACCATCATGCCTGCCCACTTCGCCGACGAACCGGCGCAGGTCATGAACCAAGCCGATCTCGACCGCGCAAACGAGAAGCTGGAGCACGAAGAGATCGCCGATGACAGCTCGCGATCATCCAAGGCCGACATCGCGAACAATAACAACAACAACCACCCCACAAAAGGCGAGGGCGAGGGCGAGAAACTCGAGAAGCTCGGTACATACGACAAGTACGAATTGACCGAAGACGATTGCTACGAAGAGTTGGGCTTCAGCTTTCCGAAATGGAAGAAATGGTACATTCTCAGCGTCATCTTCATCGTGCAAGTCTCCATGAACTTCAACACTTCGCTGTACTCCAACGCCATCGGAGGCATATCGGATGAGTTCGGTGTGAGCGCGCAGGCGGCACGATGCGGTGCCATGATTTTTCTGGTCACATACGCCTTTGGCTGTGAGCTGTGGGCGCCGTGGTCCGAAGAGTTTGGTCGATGGCCGATCCTCCAGCTTTCGCTCTTCTTGGTGAATATCTGGCAGTTGCCCGTGGCGTTGGCGCCCAATTTTGCGTCCATCATGGTTGGCAGAGCACTGGGCGGGTTGTCATCGGCAGGAGGATCCGTCACGCTGGGTATGATCGCTGATATGTGGGAGTCCGACAATCAGCAATATGCCGTGGCGTTTGTCGTGTTTTCTTCCGTTGGAGGGTCCATTCTTGGTCCCATTGTGGGAGGCTTCAGCGAAGCGTTTCTGGATTGGAGATGGTCCATCTGGATTCAGTTGATCTTTGGTGGCTTCGTACAAATCCTCCACTTCTTGACTGTCCCGGAGACTCGCACGACGATAATGATGAATAAGATCGCGAAGAAGCGCAGAAAGGAAGGTAATCCCAATATCTGGGGTCCAGACGAACTGGTTCCCTTCAAGGATCGCTTCTCGGCCAAGGAAGTTCTGGTGACATGGATCCGGCCATTCAAGATGTTCCTGACTGAGCCAATCGTCCTGGTCTTGTCTCTCCTCTCCGGTTTCTCCGATGCTCTGATCTTCATGTTCATCCAGTCCTTCTCGCTCGTATACAGTCAATGGGGCTTTGGCACTGTCGAAATAGGTCTGTCCTTCATTCCTATAGGGATCGGCTACATCATTGCATGGATACTATTCATCCCAGCCATCAAGCGAAACATCAAGGAGCGCAAAGCGAAACCGGATGACGAAAAAGCACAATATGAATCCCGACTTTGGTTCCTGCTCTACACAGCACCCTGTTTACCGATCGGTCTGATCGGTTTCGCATGGACCATCCAAGGCCCTCCCATCCACTGGATCGGCTCCATGATCTTCGCCGCGATCGTCGGTATCGCAAACTACTCCATCTACATGGCCACCATCGATTACATGATCTGCGCCTACGGTCCATACTCCGCATCCGCCACCGGCGGCAACGGCTGGTCTCGCGACTTCCTAGCAGGCGTCCTCACCGTTCCCGCAACGCCCTTCTTCACCAACATCGGCGCCAGCAGCGGCAACAACTTGGAATACGCCTCGACGATATTATTCTGCATATCATTCGTGCTCGTCATCGCCGTATACGTCATCTACTGGAAAGGTCCCGTATTACGCAAACGCTCGCCTTTCGCACAGCAACTCGCCAGCCAAGGGCGGAGCGGCAGTGTCGACGGCAGCTCGAACAGGCGTCCCAGCGCCGTCAATGGCCTCTATGGATCGCGACGAGGCAGTAAGTCCATCATGCCCCCTTCGTATCCTACCCAACCTATTGCACCGTCTTGCAGAACGCTAATATTTGTTTTTTTTTGGGTAGGTTGGAATAGCAATTCAGCCGAACGACCCGGCGCCGGTCAACGCTCCTATAGCCAGTCTCAGCGCTTCTTTGGTGAGAATCGAGTCACCCCGCGAGGTACCCCGAAAGGGACCCCTTCGGCCAGTCGTGCGAATAGTTTTGCCAAGCCGAGGCGAGCTGCGTAGTCTGCTTCGCGTTTGCGTGCATCGGGCGCACGCAGGTCTCGTTGTCATAATGGCGCTGGGACGCTTTCGTAGCTGTGCATATCAAAATGAATGAATGAATGAATGAAATAGCTTAGGAATGAGTAGGTGATGTGTGTCCAAGATTTATCATGAGATGAGGCGGTCTGTGATGCTGAGCTGAGATCGACGAGAAGCGTATAGACATGGTCATATTGTGTCGGGAATTGCGTTTCGTGGCTTTGCTCAGCTGGTGATCTTGTGCTACGTGAAACGCTCGTGAGAGTTATGAGAGCAGTCGCAGTGGTTGCGGCAAGAAATATCGCATTAATGACTCGCCACTCTGACTCTGGAGTATCGACTGTTACATCGCTAATCTGCTCTATACATCGACATATCGATACTTGAAAAACCCATGTACAACCAAGGCTATACACTTCGGCTTGCGCCATTACCTCTATATTAGTCGCTCTCACTCGAGCTCGACTCGCTGTCGTCATCATAGTCGCTCTCCACGAGCTTGATGGGTTTGCACGGAGTTGCCTTCGCGGCCGGCACAGCAGTGAACCTCTTTGGCGCCGGGTCATGGAATTGCTTGATCATTTCGGCACGTGCCTTCGATACTCTCGGCATCGTGGTTGGAGTTGATGTCGCTGCATAGTCTTTCGCCGGCAGATCGTAGATACTGTCACGTTTGCGCAATGAGGCACGAGATCGACGCTCAGATCTCTTCGTGCTAGAGTGCTCGGATGGTATCTCTGAACGCTCGGATGGGGCTGGTGCATTGGATACGGTCGGCGCATCTTTTGCTGCCTGACTCACGGGCGCTCGAGTCTCCTCTGCAGCCGAGTCGGCGACAGCTTCCTGCGGTGGTGTCGCTAATGTTGGCAGTGGCATTTCTGCGCCTCCACCATCTTCATCGTCGGCAATCTCTTCGACATCGCGATCATGAATCATGCTCTCCCCGTCAGAAGAATCCGACTCGTCATCCTCTGGTGGCAGGGACGGCTCCCTTTGATGTGAATCTTCTTCCTCTACCACTTCCCAATCACACTCTCGAAGGATCTCTCCATCGGTCTCCTCGGTGCTTGGCATAACAGTTTCACCGTTCGGAGCTATGCGACGAGCCCGACCATCAGCAATGGCTCGTCGCAGTCGTAGCTGGGCTCTTTGTTGTTTCACGTACTCGACATCTGCTGCATCTTCGCGCCTCACGGCATCAATCATATCCATGTCGGTCTGCATATCCTCGCGTATACGCTTGGCCTTAGCTTCATCTCCTCCAGCTCGTTGCATTGCAATGCGCATTCGCTCGCTCTCTGGCTGAGTGGCGTGGAGCCCAGGATTTTGAGACCTGATGGTCACAATCGGGCGTCGTATAAGCTCCTCGGGCTCGGGAGTTGTCGCCGCGGCCGTCGGCTTCTTCGGTGAGGCAGGGAGTTGCACATAGGCGATCCGCTGATACTGTTGATCAATTTCGGCAGCTGTGGGCTGCTGTGAGGAAGCGACTCGCTTCCCCTTGTCTCTCGCAAATTGTAAAGTCGTCTGCGGTCCGCTACGACGATCTACAGCCGCCTCGACAGGTGAGCTATGCGGCGCAGTAGTGGACGCTCCACTCGAGACAGGAGCAACTGAGCTTGGAGCAAGTGCCGCAGTCAACTGACCGCCAAGTTTCTTCTTCAGCGCAAGTTTTCGTCCTCTTACAGCACTCTCCGAGCGCACATTGCTAGTCTTCGGTAGCCGAGCAAGTATTGCCTTTGCCGTCCATCCCTGCTTCATGCCCTTGAGCAGCACTGCGTCTTCCTCCGCAGTCCACTCCTGGGCTGACTGACCGCGACGCTCTTTATCCTTTTGAGAGGAGCCAACCTTAAGCACGCGAAAGACGTCTTGTGAGCACGGTAGCTCATACTCATCAAATTCTTCTATAGGATCTTGTTCCTTGTGACGCTGCCCAGATGGCGGTGTAGTTTGTGTGGAACGTACTTCGACCGCGCTGTCAGGTGTGGGCGGAGCAACGCGGCGTCGTTTTGCGGGTGGTAGCTCGAGCACGTTGGGTTCGTTTGGCACGGCGTTGTGCTGCGTGGTAGCAGGGCTCGTATTGCTAGGCTTGGGCGGGATCGTAAAACCTTGACCATCCAGTGCTACAGTCTGCAGGTACAGCTCCGGTCCTTGTGCTGCAGGCGCAAAGAATGCATCGATCTTGTCGTTTGGCAAGAATTCCGCGCCGACTTTATCAACCACTCTGGTAAGGCGGACTTCGGGCTTCTCTGATCCACATGCTGCGTCGAAGCGCTTTGATCCAGCGCGCAGGAGGTCGGCAAATGTCTTGCCACTATCGATCGATACAGCCAAGGTCCGCAGCGTGGTTCCTGTGTCGCGCCGCTGGCCAGGCGGCAGTACATGGACTGCGAAATACATGTCGTTGCGAGGTGTTGCCTGGTCATTGAAGCGAGAAATGTGCGAGTGGAAAACGCGACATTCGAGTAAAGTGAAACCCGTGGGGTAGGTACTGCTGACAGGTGCGCTAGCGGCAGCTAAGGAAAGCTTGTTTTGTCGGAACAGGCACATGGCAAGGATACTCCATGGAGGCACGATCATCACTGCGGCAAGCACTTCTGCTGCAAGATGACATTAACGAGGCAGGAAATGATCCATTTAAAGGACCCTGCAATATCGATACACGCATCTTTCCGCGCGGCGAGCGCAGCCTTTCGAGTCTTATAGCCACGATTCAAGACCTTTGTGTAGCACTGCGACTACCACGTACGCAGGTCAATGATCTCGATACAACCATTCGTGGCCATATGCTTCACAAGAACGACGAACCAGCGATATCGCTGCTCAAGTTTGGCTCAGACATGCCAAGCTGCATACGCTCCCTCCCTGCTGTATGCAGACACAATGGTGGCAACTTTTGAGACTTCCGACAGACGCACCCCGCGTGGGCGCATCGGAGGATGCGAGTGCAAGCTGCTGGATCGTGGTGCTGAAGATACAAAGATGCTGCGGTGTTTGGAGCATGATCAACACTGCTTACATGACCTCGGACTCCCATGCTGACTTTCTCAAGCTCCTAATCAAGTCCATTAGCAGTTTGCCGAATGGAAGACAACTCACCTTGCACTTATTAGGTTCCCGGTCAGCAGGAGTCTCGCTTTATATCGTGGCCTTTCCCAGGTCGCGAGACCTCCTCGGCAAGCGGTCCGCTTTCGGCTTATTGAGCCATTGCAAGATCGACGAAACAGTAAGGAGGGAATCCTGGCTCCATTCTGGCCCACGTGATCGTGCTCTTGTGTGGTAGGACCTGAAATGTCTTGCTGATTACTCACGATCGAGGATTTTGGAATCATCCTGTGGTGTTAAAGAGCGTGCCGTCGCAAGGGTACCGGCGAGGCTGGTTCTGTCAATCCATGCATGTGATCTCTCTCTTGGATTAGGTCAGCTCACAAGCTAGCGGGGCAGTACGAGGTACACACGACACCGTGCGCGAGTCTATTTGGTCAGCTCATTTGCGCCAGTAATGAGTATGCAAAGGGGTATATACGAAGGACCATTGTCCCGTGCACAGCAATGATGATCACCTACTCCAGCTTATCCGAGCACCAAGGTCCACTGGTAACATGCACTCCACCTGGTTTTTCGTCCTTGCGGCCTACGCTTCCCTCGCAACATCAACGATAACCTGGAAGCTGAATAAGGAGTCCAGCCCCACAAATGCGCAAGCAGCCGCCTACGTTCTCATCGAAGCCGCCATGGGCGCGGCCGCAGATCGCTACAATCGCATCGCTCCAGACATTCCCAGCCAAGACATCACAGTCGACCTCGTGGAGGGTGTCACCACAGCAGATGCCAATCGCGGCCTTGGTAGAGTCCAGTTCGGCAAAGACCAACAGTACATGACTGAAGCGCACGCACTCCACGAGATTTCGCACATAATTGGCATAGGTGAACTGCCGGCCTGGACGAACCTGTGTGTAAATGGCAGAGGAAAATGGCCTGTAACCTTGAAACTGTTGCAGGGTTTCGACGGTGATGACGCAGTCATTGGTTGTGATAACTGGCATTTCTGGCCCTACGGACTCAACCAAGAAACAGAATTCATTAATGATGCCGGCGACCGACACGTCATGATGGTTCAGTCTTTTGTGAATGAAGGGTTGCAAAAGGGTTGAGTGGGAGGACTCAGCGGACGACTCAGCGGAGGACCTTCATGTAGCAGAGAGAGAACGTTGGCGCAAGGATTGTCAGAAGACGGTGCCGTCGAGTAGAAGCTTTCGTCCACATGTCTTTCAATTCCTGGTGTTGGCCAAGGGCGATATGCTGTGAAAAGCTCCGCGGCGTCTGGGAGCTATCAAGACATAGTGCATTACTACTGTCGCCTGTACTGAGCACAAAGCATTTGAATCTTCGTCTTCCCTTTTGAGAACTGACGTTCCCGGGCGGTCGCAGCACAGGTGCCGACATGCAGTCCACGATAATGCGACTATGCTGCAAAGCAGAGTCGCGTAGCTTTGACTCCGAAATCTACGGCCACAGAATGGCGCCCTTAGAAAATGTTGATGCAGTCGGGTGATTCCAGAAGCTACGTTGTGCGATTTTGGTAGCACTTTCAGCTGCACATATCAGCTAGTTGCTGCGTAAAGCACCGTGGCTGCAATATAGAGCACGAAATCACATGGTGATCATGACATTGCGATGCGCTCTGTATTTGCATCCTCCCTGCAGATGCATTATTTACACTATACACAGCGCCAAATGTATCATCCTCTGAACTCGCCGGGCTCGCTGGGCTCAGCGCAGCGCCAAGTACAGGCATTTCTGATGAATGGTATGATCGTTTCCTGCGTCAGTCCCGGCTGAGACCGTAGACCGTTGTGCCAGTATTCGATCCACTGCGCTCGCGGTATGATGAAGTGACGCCCGCAAGTCGAGCACGACTGATTCCCAGCGCGCGTCCCATCCGCAGCTCGCTTCAGCGCCGCCTCCACGGCAACTGGCAAGTCAGGCGGAACGTCGTCAAGAAGGTATTCTTTTTGTACACCTTTGAGCGCAAGTTCGAAGAGTGAAGGCGCTGCTGACCTCGACTGATCAACTTGCCGCCCAGAATCGGCGTGAATCACAGCAGGGTGGGCTCGCTCGTCCTCAGTAGCCCGTGCGACATTAGGCCCCTGCACACCAAAGTATTGTATCGCTGACGATGCGAGGTAGATCAGCTCTTCGCGACAGAGACTCAGATTTCTACCACCTCCCGGCGCTTCCAGCACATACTGCGTCCGCAATGCTCGACCAAGGTCTAAGCGAAGTTCAAGCTCTGAGCGTAAGTCAAGTGGGCTTTCTTCACGATATGCCCGCCTGCACTCTTCGAAAAATGTTCGAATAGCATCAGCGCCGCTGATGTCCTCATGATATAGAGCTGGTCTTGGGCCTGGCCTGCTGAGAAGGGGACTAGGGCCAGTAATATGCATTGGTTCTAGCAGCGGATTTGGTCGAATTGTGATCCGGCTATGATGGCCTTTGCGGTCGAAGAATGGGAAGAGCTCCCAAGGAAGGTAACGAATGCTGTTCCCAGCCAGGTTGAGCTCCTGCAGCCTGGTCAAGCGGCTGATACATGGAGGCAATTCCCTCAGCTCATTGTTCCGCAGACTGAGCACTGTGATGTTCTCGAGATGGAAAAGCTCGGGAGGTAGCGAGGACAGCGCGTTTCGAGCCAGAAATAGCTGGATGGATGGTGTTAACGCACTGAATTCGTCCTCGGAGGGAGCTTCGGTGAGGTTGATGTGAGATTGCCGGATGAGCTGATGCAATGGTCGCAACGTTGAAGGAAGCAGCTGAGTGAGACCAAGATCAGATAGATCGATTGATTCCTTCTCAGCTTCAACACATTCTTGTATGATGTCGTTCGCGATCTGTTCCGCGCCGCTTGGCACAATTTGCGCCTGTGCCACGGGTCCGCTCGGATTCGAGGCAGGTTGCCTACTTTGGTTGAGGAGGACGCTGTCGATACTGTCGTCGCTCAAGTCGCTACCCATCCAAACACCACTGTCGGCAGTTCTAAAGCCATCCTTCGCGCTGCCCTCAACCAGTCCACTTCGTGAACTCTTCCTCGCCATTTCATACCACGGTCCACGAAACATCCGTTTTCGCTTTGTTCGATCATAGCTTGCTAGATCCTCACCCTCGGATGGATCCTCGGAGAACAATGGATCACTGGACAAGCTCTCTTCGTGCTCGAATAAATGGCGTTTGCGACGCGCCGGCGCACGCGGCAGTATAGAAGAAGATATTGGTACCAATGGAGGCGAAGACGGCAGATCAGCTTCCGGTAGAAGTGGCGGCGAGGAAGGCAGAGCCATCACGAGCGTCAGATGCTCGGATGCTCGCCTAATGTCAGGAAGAATTGGAAGTGTAGGGAGAGGTTCAGCGATGGCACGGCCTCATCAGCACGCGTGTGGAGGACGCGCCTTCCAAACATGGATGACGAAATCTCCGGCTTCCCACTTCGGGTAGCTCGAAGCCGTCTCATCTTTCAGTGGAACCAAAACATGTCCTTGTTCTGCGCATGCGATGAAAGCACCTTCAAGCGATAGAGGTCGACAAGCACGCAGCGCGATGAGATGTGTGCACGACATCTTCAGCATTGACTTGCCATCATGACGCACGATCTCTACCGCGAGGCTCGCTGTCCTGAGTCGTCCCGAAGCGGACATCGACACAGTAGGAACAGCCAGCACATGCATTAATATGGTTCCAGTCGGCTGATAGTGCTGCACCGGGCATATATGTACTTGCTATGGTGCTTGTCAATCACGCACGCCCGCCCGCCAACATTTTGAAAGAGATGATTTCGACAGATTGCGAGCTTCCCCGAAGCCTAAGCCTAAGCCTAGCAAACTTGGAGTCTGATCTTCCACTTCCCTTTGCTTCGTCGTCCCGCGAGGAATAGTACAGGCCTTCATATGCTTCGAGAGGCATCCCATCTTCATGCCGCAACTTGTCAGATCTCAAGCAAGCACACAGCAGCCTCACGACATCACGCAACTGTGAGCACGGAGCGTGCACTTTGGACATACTGCCATGAGCCATGCGCTTCGATGCTGTTGCATACCTTTATTGTACATAACCAGTCCCTCTCGTACTGGCGCATCGTGCGTCATGCTGCTTTCTCTATTGCTCTCAGTATGACAATGCAGCTTGTGGCATAACGTATGCCGGGCTTACACGGTCTGCGTGCCATAGCCTCTGATCTTGTCGGCAAAGTCCCAGCTCTGATTCTCCAGCTTCTCGTCCTCCTTGAGCTCCACGCCCTTCTCATCAATCACAGCAATGCTGTACTCATTCATGCTTCGCGCATCCCTGTAGAATAGCACCTTCATGCAGTCCTTGATTGTCTGCACTGCCTTCTCCCTGCTCAGCTGCTGACTCGCCTCCTCATCAGGCACCGATCGACGCAGAATCGGCTGTGCTAGATGCGCACCGAAGCCGGTCGCCAGCGTCGGTGCGCTGAATGTCGTGCCAAGCAAATCTGCCGATGCCAGGAATGGCTTATTCTTCTCATCAAGACCAGCCACGAGCAGAGCATTCCACAACGGATTGAAATCAGTCCGCCTCTTGTACATAACCTTGCTGAGGTATGTGTGTAGATTCTTTGCGCTCATCATGGCCGGATCGCTGTCCTCCTCTTCTGCAGTGTGCGAGCCTGTCGAGTAGTTTTCCTCCACGTCAAGCGACTTGAGCAGGCGATCCAGGTATTGCATGTCCGATACGTCACCACCAACGCCGACTACTGACTTGCGGTTGAACGGCTTGAGACGATGGACGTCGGTGAATCGTGCGAGTGAGCCATAGGACGCAAGGTTATCGGCGGCGATCACGACACCGGTGCTGAACTTGAGGGCGATGACGGAGGTACCTGTCACGATGGGCGATTGTGTATGTGTGATGGGCTGCTGTGTGCCGCCGTGTGATTGCGGGAGGTATGATGAGTTGTAACTGCCGTAGACATCATCCCTAGGCTGAGTAGACCGTTAGCATGCGCTGGAGTTTGTGATGGGTTGAACTCACTCTTCCCCATGCTTGCGGGTAATGGTTCATCTTGGTCGTATCGTGGATACTTCGATCTTCGGCGGTGATGTCTTGGTATCGGCGCAGTTGGTGGGCGATTGTGCTGTTGAGAGGTGGTCTTGCGTTTGATGTGCGATGTTGGAAGCTGTTGCGGCGAGCTTGAGCTCAAGGCAACGGAGAAGGCGCGTTCGGTGCTCAATCCCGAAGAAAGTCCGGCGCGAAGCTCTTCGACCTCCCAATGTCGAAGGTACGTCCTCCCAATGTCGAAGGTACGTCCTTCGCGTGTCCACAATACTACTATAGTCTACACGGCACACGCACTATGAACTCGCTCGTTGCATACGGAAGTAGCGACGAAGAAGACGACATTCATTCAGAGAAGCCAGCCAAGGTAGGATGCTGCTATATTCACATGTCTGAAAAGCTATGGATGCCTACTAATGATCGAGACTGTCAGATAGCGAAGACTGAAGCCAACGCGCCACCAGCTGCAACGTCTCATGAGTGGCGTACGTGGCTCGCTTCCAGTACGAGGTAGAGAGATGCTGACTGTGACAAGCCCGTTTGATCGCTAAGGTTAATTCGAGTCCGGTACTACACGACTCCCAGGACGCAGCAACAGAAAGAGGAAACGAGTATGTAGGAACTGGGCCGTCTATAGGACCAGCGGCAATAGCACATACAGCGCCCCCAGACGACGTCGGATCTCCACCTATCTCGCCTTACACAGTCGAACGACAAAGACTTCGTGAACTCACAATGCCTACCGTTCCCAACTTCGATATACCCGACTCGCCGCCTCCCCCTGAACGAAATAGCGAAGAAGCGGCTGCATTAGCCGCGACCACTAAGAAGTTTGAGCGCTTTCTCGAGCTGAAGAAGCAAGGGGTGCACTTTAACGAACGGCTGCAAAACTCCACATCACTTCGCAATCCGAGCTTACTTCCTAAGCTCATGGATTTTGCAGGCATTAGTCAGGAGGATAGTTACAGAAGTAGTCTGTCAGAAGAGGTTTCTGTTCCGGCGAAGTGGCCGGAGGATTGTTATATCGAGAACTTGCTGCGGCAGAACGAGAGGAAAGAGAAGAAGAGGGTTGCCGAGCGAGACAAAGTGGATTTTGTGCCGGCAGCAAGTGCGGCTGGTGCTCCAGTGAGCACTGGAAAGATAGAAAGGCGAAGCAAGTTTGATAAAAGGTAGGCCGTCCTCTGAGTGACAGGGAAAGCGGACCGTACTTGGCGATACTGTTTGATTTCCAGAGGCGCGTGCTACGCTTCTGTCACTACAGGCCATTCGTCTGCGAGTATGGGTTCTGCTTCCATAGCAAAGACGACTGTCTCACTTTGTGGATCGTGTGCGTCGTGAAGCGCCTGTAACATCTACTAATCTGTGGCCTTGAGCGCACCATAATCTCTCTCCAATAATCTCACCCGATCAATCGCCACGCTCCTCGTCAACCTGGAGCTCCTGAGTGGCACCTTCGGCGTCGAACTCCATCAAGTCTTCAGCCTCACCCTGAACCCTGTCCATGTCGGCGGGCCGATCACAAGGATCTGGCAAGTAGCCGGACTTGGCACCCTGAAAGACATCAGTCGACTTTGTGACAATCCATGCAGCATCCCTAGCCTCCTGCATGCTGGCGAACTCGAAGTACATGATTCCCTCATCATCGTAGCCGGAGCCGAGTGGCAGTGGGTTGAATTCGACGCTCGCGGCTTCTGGAGTCAGACCTTCGGGAGCATCGTAAATGTAGAGGACTCGGGTCAGGCTTTTGTTGGCTGCCTCGAACGAGATGTGAGTGCGGGTCTGACGGCTGGAGATCTCTGAAATCTCGGCGTGTGCTTGCTTCTGCTGTCCGTCGGGGGTCATGAAGTAAAGTGGCTTGACCTTGGTGTGGGCGATGAAGTTGGCGGCGCCGCGTGCGTGCAGGAAGATGATTGCGGTGGCGTTGCTCTCGATGGTGGTGGTTTTGAGACGCATTCCGCGGGTCTCCGCATAGATTGCTGAGACGATCTTGCCACCGCGGACGCTGTCGAGGACTTGGGCGAGAGTGGTGGTCGGTGGGATTCTGTTGACGATGACGGTACGGCGCGCGAACGGGTCGTTGGGACGTGGCTGGAAGGGCTCGAGTTGATATCGACCGTAGGAGCGCTCGGGTCGTGGGCCGCGCGGAGCACGCTCATCGTCTTGAGTACGGTGTGTTGGGACATCATCGACGGCAGTCTGACCAGCGGCGCCGTCATCCAGCTTCGGCAAGTAGCGTGGACGCACGATCTCTGCATCGCTCTCTAGTCCGAGCAGGTCTCCTGCACCAGACGGCGAGCTGCTCTCTGCACGATGGAGGGTGTATGTTGACGAATCCTCGATCCGCATCAAGGCTGCTGCGCCGGTGTGGGTGAGAAGACGAAGGGTGGCCTTGAGCTCCTCGTTCTCTTGCGAGGCTTGATCGAGATCCTTTTGGATCTTTTCAGCGCGTTCACCCTGGCGGTGGTTGTCTTCTGTGCTGAAGTGGTCAAGCATGTACTGATTGGAGGTGCGCAGTTGATCAAGTTGCTCTTTGGTGAGGCGCAGCTCGGTCTCGAGCTCAGCGTTGCTGGTCTCGAGCTCCACATTGCGCCTAAGCAATTGGAGGTAGTTGTCGATTTCCGCATTGCGGCGGAGAATTTGACGGTAGTTCTCCATGTCGGTGGTTGTCGTGGTGTTGATGGCGGTTGCCGTGATGTTGGTGGTGGTTGAATGAGCTTTCAGGTGTGTCTCCACAAGAGTGGAGAGAAGTAGATTTAAGTAGACACTCTAGTGAGCATGAGAATGAGCTGCCATGTGAGCCTCGATCAACACACGTTCACCAGACTGAGCGAGCCAGCCATCAAAGAGCTGACATGTGAGCTTCGCATCTGCGTGTTTATCATATCAGGTGAATGGTCTGTCAGAGACCATATGGGAGCAGGAGAAGGCACGTAAAGTAAATTTGGGTTGGTCAGGCTGCTCTCAAGATCGTCACGTCTGCAATCTGGCAACGGGCTCTACTGTATCACCTGGATGTCGCGGTCAACGTTGGAGGGCAGACGTGGCGAGATGTTGATTGCCACCATGGTATATCTTTGCGTGTAAACTAGAAGCTCGATGTCAAGGCATTCTCTTCTATACCTGCCTCGTCTCGCCTTATGCGACTTGTAGCCTAACAGCGACAACGACAGACATGCGTGATTGCCAACGACACTTACACAGTCGCCGTATGTGCTGCTATTATCGTGCGCAGTGTTCCATGCAGTATTGCCGGCTCGATCGACAGTTGCAGGCGTTGTTGCTATAGCATTGAAGGTCAAGTCAGCGCTGCTACTGTACATGAGGACTGGCAAAAGCAGCAATCGTTTTCTGGCGAGAGAACGAGGCGCCGTCAATCTGAGCTATGTACGTTAAGAATGATGTTCTTACGTGGTACTGTAGTGTAGGTACAAGGAGTTTGGTACCACTACATGGACCAGCGACTCGTTCCGACGATAACTCGACTGGAGGCAGGCGACTCGCGCCGGATCCCTGCAATTTGCCAAGCACCTCCAAGTTGCAAGCATCCTTGGAGGTTCTGGGATAATCGTCCTGCACGCCACGCCACGCCATTGCATGAGACCTACCTAGTACGATAGGTGAAAATAACGACAAGGGACAAGCCCTTGCTGATGAGCAGAGATCAACTGACTGGTTCACGTAGCAACACTGTCGCTTGCGGCTTGTCTATACTTCTTGTCCTTACCATCACCGCTTTTACGTAGAAGGCCTACCTCGTCCAAGAGAGCTGACTCGACGAAAGACATGAGGACAAACAAAAGCCGACCATCGAACCCATCTCGAAGGCATGACCAAGAATCCCTGGAGGTCTTGACAGTTCATGAGGAGCATTGAGAGTCTGCACCCCTTCAACTGTCCTGCTATCGGGCATATTTTATAGGACTTGGTTTGGGGTTTGATAAAAGTGGGATCGAGGGTTGAAAGTTCAGTTTCAGATATGAGCTTTTGGAACCGTGGCAGGATACTGTATATTGCAGGGCTAAATAACGTATCCTGACAGAAACTGATCAATCTCCTCCTCGTTGATGCTCAGAAGCAGATCCAGGGTCACGATGTCGCGAGACCCGGCAGCAAGATGATCCAGCTGATGCCGGACAGACTCGATCAGAACGTATTCAACTACAAGCCGTAGGTGCTCCAACTTGTCAGACTCAGTCACGCGGATACTGTTCCCATTTTCGATAAGATCAACGGTGTCTACAACCCCAAATCAATCGATCGCGCTCGTGGAAGGCTTCTCGAAAGGATCGTCCTGTCAGTCCAGCACGCGAAGCAATTCTGCATGACGAGCTTCATTGACGTGTCTCAAATCCTCGAGCATCTGAGATCACCCAAAGATGAGCGTTGACTGTCAGCGCGCACGGCGAGGCCACCAGCACTTCAACGATGTGGCAGGCGATGGATCCAACGAATGAACTCCACCACGTACACACTCATTAATGTGCCTTGTACGACGGGCATTGGGGACATATGTATATGTATGGTTACTAGGCAATATTGATGTTATGCCGATTTCACGGAGACCAGGTTTGCGATTGGCCAATGATCCTCGTCAGCCTCGGCGACGCTAGCTCAGGGCCCGAATTGACGTTGTGGCGGTTGTCTACAGCGCAACCGTTCTGCAACCGCTGTCTTTGAGGCATCCGCTTTACAATCGGTCTTTTTAACACCAGCGTTCCGCGATCGTTGAGTTCCGACTGCTCTCAGTCCATAGCCATTTTGTCACTCTAGAGTCCCGATGCTTCCTCGATCGACACCTGATATCTGGGCAACGCAAATAATGACGGCTTCTTAATGAGCTGTTTACGAAATCGGTTTATAAGAAGTATCTTACGAGCTTCAAGGAACGTAGCAGGTGTACTCAGGCCCATTTCCAGTCGGCTCGCCCGTTCACTCTAGCCGTTAGCAGAGACGAGGAGGATAAAAGGTGGCCACCAGACTTGCGACCACCACCTAGACGACATCTGGCGAGCTCCGCTTGACACATTGACACCCGAGCAACGAGACTTCGTCGACAACCAGCTCGACACTGATCTCCATACCATCGAGCAAGACGATGCTAGAAGTGAACCCCCTTCTCTCCCAGAACATCAGCTGCTCTCGAGTTGTCGTATTCCGGATTCCTGCTAGGACAAGAGGCGACCGGCATACCTCGATCACGGATCCTGATGTCTCCGCCATTGAGATCGTAGACAGCAATTGACAGGCGATGCGATCGGTTCTCGATTAGCCGACGCTCGATAACGAAGCCACTGGGCCATGAACCACCTGCAGAAAACGCGGACTTGCGGCGGGACCACCGAGAGAGACCCGGCGTCCTACAGAGCGCAAGCTCGAGCCCACCAATATCGCCTCAGAGAACCTCGGTTCCAAGAAACAAGAAGAAGACAGAACAGCGAAAGAAGCAACGAGAACAGAAAGAACAAGAAGCTGCCGCAGCCGCATTACAAGCAACTGACTCCCAAAAAGCAGTAACCCTCTTCCAAATCCTCCAAGCGGTCCAAATCGAACTTCCACCTCCGCCACCGTCAGCACCACCCTATACAACCTCCAAAAGCACCCAACGCTCCCCCAAGAAAATCCCTGTCAAGAAAAGCACCCTCGACGTCTTCGCCAAAATGTGGCCCTACCAAAGCCACGTGCAAGGAATCGGCTCAGTCCGCTTCACAGACGTCGAGATGGCCATGAAAGATGCTGGCTTCACGATGACGAAGACTTCGGTGGGCTCGGGACGGAAGTTTGTCAGAAGAGAGGAACGGGGGAAGGGCTCAATTATGTTTCATGAGCCGCATGGTGGTGATGAGAGGCGGAAGGTGAAGGAGGGGCTGCTGCAGGCTTGGGGGAAAAGGTTGTCGAAGATGGGCCAGAGGGGGTTGGGGTTTGGGGATTTTGCCGTGGAGGGGAGGGGTTGAGGGAGAGGGACTTGTTGTCTGGCGTTTGGAAGTGGGAGTGTCATTGATACCATGATGGGTTTTACGATACTGCTTTCTTCTGGACGTTGGTGTGCCGGACGGGACCCGAGGAAGATACTAAAGGCTGGATCTAATCTACGACTCGTACGCGCCAGATCTGTCAAAGTTGGGTCTGCCCAATTGTCATGTAAGGTGGCGCGCGCAATCGCAGTGTGACCAATTTGAGACTGCCCGTAACCTGCCCGCTTGGAAATGCACCCGGCTTGCATACATCTAGCACAGTTTCGCGCGCCTGGAAGCCATGCGAGAGTCGTGATCCGCCACCACAACAGCGACCCGCGTCAGCTCGCGGCCTGACGATACGCTCAAGAAGAATGCGTCTACTACGATGTAGCCGAGCGCTCGGAAATGGAAACCATATGGTCTGTGATTCGTGTGCCGCTTCATCGCGCTTAGAGAAGGCCCCCTCAACCTATGATATGCCATGGCGAAAGGACTGTCCAGAAATCCGATGTGCAAGATCGCGTATCGATAGCATGAGAGTCTCCTTGGTGGTAGGACTTGCATGCTTGCACCGGCAGTGCGTCGGTATTGGAAAGTGTGGAGTAGGGTGGAAAGGGTGTGATTTCAGCGCTTGACCAGAGCTGAAGCACGAAATATGCCAGTGGGCCGGTCGCAGCACGCTCACTCGACAAGCTTTGCTAGATGGACCATGCGGCAACAGCAAGGTATTTTTGCAATTTGAAGCAGGAGGGCCATTCAGTCAGTTCGGCAGGCAGACATCACGATGAAGCACACCACGCGAATGTCGAAGGTGCGAATGATAGAGAAAAGCATGTCAATTCATTTCCCTATCTCATTACCCGATCCTCCTCTCGTCCCACCAACCAATACACGACCCATTCTTTTCCCCTCCACCGTCCTAGCGCCCACGAATCATCATCTTGATCTTCTTCCGAACCTCATTCTTCGACTTCGCAACCTCGTTCAAGCCTCGGCCTTACGGACTGGCAGTGAACCAGCCAAACTGCCGATTGGCAAAGCACCCGTGACAGAGCTGACGGGCAAAGCACCGGCGACAGAGCTCACCGGCAAAGCACCAGTGATAGAGCTGACCGGCAAAGCACCGGCGACAGAGCCGACGGGCAAAGCACCAGTGAGAGAGCCAACGGGCAAAGCACCAGTGGCAGAGCTGACGGGCAACTGGCTCAAAATGCTCGAAACGGCACTCGTATCAATGCCCGGCACAACATTCTGAATACCAGTAGCACCAAGCTGGCTGAGAATAATGTACGAAACAGCGGCAGGCAAGTTGCTGACCAACGGCTGCAGTGCTGAGACCACAGTGATGAGGTCGGTAGGGTTGGCGAGGAGGGCGCCGAGAGCGGTGCTTGGCACGAGGCCGGTGTTGCTGAGGACGTAGGCGACGGTGGCGAGGTCAGGTGTGTTGAGAAGGAGGACAGCAGATTGGAGGCTTGGGAGGTCGGTCAAGGTGGCAAGGGAGGCGAATTTGCCGACGTTGAGAACGGCGAGGGTGTTGAGGAGGCCGAGGGATTTGGTGATTTGGCCGGCGAATGGGGTGCCGGCGAGGATGTCGGTCAGAGGCGCGACGGCGGCGTCCTTGATGCCTTCGACCAAAGGTGCGAGGCCGGCGGTTGGGAGTGGGATGCTCTTAAGCTGTGGATGTGTCAGTTGGTTTTCGTTACGTGCTTATGTGTGACGTACTGTGTTCAAGACAATAGATGCAGGGCCTCCGCCAGAGACGCTGCTTCCCAGGACGGAACCGATAGGCAGGGAGGACGTGAGTCCACCAAGACCTGGGACGCTGGAAAGTCCGCCAGTCACACCGGCAAGACCACCAAGACCACCAAGAAGACCGGTGAGAGCTGAGAGAGGGCTTGACCCGCCTGTCAGACCACCGAGCACGCCTGTGGCAGACGAAAAGCCGCCGAGAGCGCCAAGGGCGCCGGATAAAGGTGATCCAGATCCTCCAAGAGCGCCAGTGAGGAGGCCCAGCGGGTTACCAACAAGTCCAGTCACAGAGCTTAGTGGACTACCGGATCCGCCGAGCAAGCCTGTGACAGCACCAAGAGGACCGTTCGTTCCACCAAGGACACCACCCACGTTATTCAATTGGCGTTTCTCCTTGGCGTCCTCGCTGTTCTCGCTCTTCTTCGCGTCGGCCTTCTCACGTCCAGGAAGGATAGAGGACACATTCGGCAGGGTAGCACCAGTCAGACCCGCAGAGACCGCACCGCCAGCGGCAGCGGTAGCCTGAGCCACGGCCCCAACACCAGTACTAGTCGGAAGCGCTGTCAGTGCATCGAGAATGTTGGATGGCACGGCCGTTGGGACACCGATGGGGAGGTCAGCACCAGCAGCAGCAGATGCGATTCGAGAGTAGGCATCTGCAATGGTGGCAGCAATGGAGCCAAGAAGATCGTCCTTGAGCCCAGCCACGATATTGGCGATATCTGGAGCAGCGGTGATGGCTGGAAGACCACCAATGGCGCCAGCGCCGGTTGGGAGGTCAGCAGGAATCTTGCTGACCACATCAGTAGGGATGGGTACGTCGCCGCCAAGAATATGGGAGACAACATCCGTGGCAGCAGCGTTCTGTGGAAGACCTGCCAAAGATGCGATGATGGCGGTATTTTGGAGGGGGACAGTGGTTGGGACTGCAATTTGGAGGACTGATCCACTTGGGAGAGTGTCCAAGATGGCTGGAAGTGTGATGCCTGGGATTGCACCACCCAAGACACCAGTAGCGTCGCAGACTGCTGGTACGTTCGAGGTAGCTCCGGCGACGCTGCCGATCAATGGGAGTTTTGTAGCGGTGCCTGCAAGACCACTCACTGCTCCGCTGACAGCAGGGATGCTACTGGCGCTGACAGCAGGGATGCTACTGGCCAAGCTGAGAGGAACAGCTGCTTTGATAGAAGTTAACGCCTTGGAATTGGCAGCAGAGCTACCAGGAAGTGCGCCAACTGCGTAAATGTCAGTATGGCGTGCGATGTGGCCATTAGCAACGACATACCGCCAACACCAGCACCGACGGATCCAGATCCGCCAAGGCTAAGACCGACAGCTTGTGGTGCTGCCTGAGCAAGGCCAGCCAGGGCGACTAGAGGTAGAATCATTTCCGCCATGATTACGAATGAACGTATGTCAAATGAGTGATGATTGTGATATCGTTGAATGATTGGACGTCCAGTGCTAGTATGCTAGACCGGCCGTTGATGTAAAGGGGAAAAAGACGCCACGATGCGACTCGCGCAGAGGTATCTATACCACTCAGCAACCATTGCGCACTTGGCTGTGCATCGCTCGATGGTGATGGCAGGTAATGAGGCATGTAGCGTGACAATGCAAGGCGAAGGCGTGCACGGTGTCGGCACGTCCTGCTGTCTGAGCTCGAGCGAAAGTGGTTATCTTTTCAGGAGCGGTTGCTACCAACAGCATGTGTGTGTAGTAACTATTAGCAAAGAGTATGCAATGGCAAGGGAACGTGTGGAACGGAGCTTGTCGTGCAGCACCAGTCGTATGTATCGGTATGCCGACTTGGCACATTCTCATCTCCTGTAGCAAGGGCAATTCAACATGCACTCCGCAATGTTCCCCGCACCACGTTCTCGGTGTCCCAACGAAGCCATGTAGGGAATCCATCATTCTTGTGACGATGGCGTTCTTTGACAACGATGACAGATCCCAATATAGGCCACGCTCCCTTGTGTCAGAATGTTGTTGCGCCGAGTCGCTGGGTGCGCTTGCTGGAATGTCGGGGAGTGGATCATGTTGGCTGGCGAATGCGCGAGATGGGCGTGGCTTGAATGAGCAGACGTGCAGGAACGATAGGCTGTGGTGCAATCAGGTGGTCGTTCATCTGATTTGCACCTCCATCTTCGCAAGACTCGGCAAGAGCCATGCCGGTCTCCATTGGCATACTCACCTGGACATCGACTGCAAGTCGTCAGCTGCACCTTGGACTTTGCACTCTTCACGATCACGAGTGCCGGCCAGTTTCCCATGGAATGGGTGTTTGAACGCTTGATGACGAGAGCGTTGACCGAGCACGCGCACGTACACGTACGGACGTGCACTTTGCAGGCTGCACCATCAATTCGTGACAGAAGGCAAGCAGAAGATTCAGATCTGCACTGTCATCACTGTCACAGTATTTGGCCATGGAAAGTGTATGCTCGCTGCTGGGTTTTACCTGTACCTGGCGTTCCGTGGCAGACAGGTAACCACCCCGAATATCGCCCTACACTCATCTTCAGAGTGCATCGAATGGCTCACTTGATCCGATTTTTGTACTGAACCGGTTTCCGATCACGGCGAGAGAAGTGTTGCGCAAGAAGGACGGTACCGTTCAAAGCAGTTGTGCGTTACGAATAAAATCAATCTCTTGCGAGCTCGAGACCGCAATGCGCTGGAGGGCACCGGAGATCATCGAAACGACTTCGATAGGGATTCCATCGACTTCAAGAGTCCCAGTGAGTAGAACAGGCGACGGGCGCTCGATTCGTTCAAAGCGAGAGACCTACGGCAATAAAATGTCGCGTTTCATGGCATCGCGTAGAACAGCAGCTTGTTGAAAGGCCTCATGGAGTCGAAATGATCAGCGCTTGTAGATTACGACGGAATGATAATATAGGTTATAGTTGACCAGTGTGCCGGTATTGGTACACACTTTTGATTAAAACCTGAGGTGTCGAAGGAAGACGCGAGGACGTGAGCACGCGAGGTTCAATGTCAAGGTTTCAAAATATGGTCGGTTCGTTCCGGGCCGCTTTGGTGGCGATCCAGGTCTTTGCCGTTGCACGCAGCCTCATCTCCATCTCCCTGCGATATATACATTCCGACTCCTGAGTGAAAGGGGAAGCAGAACAACCATCATGAATATGCATGAGAGATTGAATACTGATCGAATGTTCGTGGGCTATGATGTAGGCGCCTGGGTTCACGCGCACCTCACAGGCGAAGTCAGCGTCTCTGGTATAGAAGCAGAGGACACACTCGCAAAGGAGTGGCCTCTCTGACAGAAGCGGCAGACGCATCTCTCGATGCATCCAGTATGGCCAAGCACTACGTGCTCCGCATTCTCTGCTATTCAGCAGTCTACGTACTTTTCGTGGAAGCCTCAACCAGCCGCCGGTTGCTAATGTAAACCTCGCAAAGACACTTGCAAGTATCCAGGCCAGTCGCGCTCAGGATTGTTGCTCTATGCCACCCTCCACGCAATTTCAACGTAAATAAGGGATTCGTAGTTCCCATCTATGATACGAGATGCGAATATGCGTGGCTACCGACACGTTCGGGTCAACTCTGCATTGCGCAAGATCATATGGTCCACTCGGAGGTCGAATGCTCCGTACGAGTAAGATATCTGTCTCCTCTACTTACTCTTGCGGAAAGCGACTCAATTTTTCTCAACCGGACTCCGGTCGCTCGTGTTCATGCGTGTTTAGCCCCGAAGGCATGTGGCCACGCCGCCCGGATTGCTCGAGCGATCTCAGAGATCGCTTTCGCGTATGCTAGCAAAAGTAGAACATTATACCATGTTTGCGTTGTCTTAGAATACTCTTGCTAGCTGTCATCCTGGTCATGCTGTTCCAGATATGCTTCTGCATCAAAGCGCGGTTACGTCTGACAAAGCCCTTTGGTGATATGGGGTTTGTTCGAGCAATCTCATGTGTAAATATCACGAGAGCTTAGACTGTGCATTACCAGGCCTCTTGAACTTCTACACTTAAATGTCATCTGATGATTTACACCAAATATGATACACAATATGGTAGCAGTATACACCCCTCACGCTCAGTCTAGTGGATAGCACTAGAGCATATGGTGAGAATCTCTGTTTGCTTTGTGCGTGTCTGGGCACGTCAATGGCGAAGGCGCATCTTTCGGTTAAATCATGTGAAGGAGGCGACATGTGTCTCAAAGCCTGGAGCAGAAGATTAGATGAGATTCAATGTGTCTCCGACGAGTTCACTCAGAGAATCTCGAACCAGCATGGCAAGAAGTCCGGGCCGGATGTGTACAGCGACATCGTCACAAGAACTCAGCTCTTAGCACATCAGGCTGACCTCACGCCTATAACTGACCCCAGCACTGATACCAGCAGGCAAAACGAGTCAGATGCCAACAAGCTTGAGGACGCGTCCTCGAGTCCGTGACGGATGCTGAAGAAGATGAACTTGAATCAGTGAATGTGTTCGTGGTGCTCTACAGACGGTGGAGTGCTGCATCATTATCTATTTATTGCGCATAAATGACGCACCGATGCTTGGGCCTGCAGTCACGAAGTCCACGGCCTCCGGTGACTTGAGTTTCTGAATTCCTCCTCCACAACAAATAACGCTCATCCTCCTCTCTGCAGTGCGATCTCCACATTCTCGCCGCTTCTCGCATCAGCACCACAAGCTGTACTATTACCACCGTCGGTTTAGAAGGAGATAGTCGAGTCCTCATACCAACCAGGCTAGATCTCATAGCCACTTCGATCGAGATAACACCGCTCATCATGTCCAACGGCTGCACCGCTAAGGAAGTCCGCGATGGACCCATCTTCGAACTACAATCGAAGACGGTAGCATCTACATACGAGAATATCTCATTACTGGACAATCAAGAATGGCCTCGACTGCAAGTTGCTAAGGATGCGGAGATGAGTTGCCGACTCGAGGAGTACCTAGAGTTACCGTTCCCAAAACCACCATACCACCTGTGGTGTGTTCTCGACCCCTGGAATTCCACTATGCCGCTCACGGGTTACGCTGCAAGTGTTCGGCAGCACCTCTTGCGACGTCAGATACTTGGCCGTATCCTGCAGACAGGACGAAGCTCAATCCCCAAAGAGGTGCAAATCATGATTTTTTCCTATTTGGGAGCAGCCTGTGCAAGCGAAATCGGCGTGAACCCTACCGTAGAGCGAATCGGCAGCCTCATTGAGGTAATGTTCGCTGGCCATGACAACAAAGAGCTCAAGAGAGATGCGCATCTTGCTTTCTGCGAGGCACTATTTTATGTTCCTCAAAATTGTGACAGCTGGCTATCTCATGGCATCGATGTGAGCAGCCTCGTCTGGGCACGGCGCGACATATGGCCAAGCGACGTACATTTGATAGACGACGTTCCTCTCGCTACCTGGGGCGCCCACATTGTGCACCTGCAACTCAATGTCCACATTGACCTGATAACGCGAGATCTCCTCAATGAAAACTTCTTCTCAGCGGCGCCATCGAGCCTCCAGGAGTCAATGTTCGAGCAAAGCCTTCTCAGAATCCGAGACGTCAGTCAGCAAAACATTCAGCTGCCTGTAGAACTTCCTGCATTGCAGAGTACCACAGCAAACATCCTCTGCCGCAACGAGTTCGACCTCTCTAGAGGCCTACAAACAACTATTACCGGTAGATGTAAAGGCGTATTACAGCTTTTTCTCTCTAGTCTGTGTGATTTGACGAGCAGCAAATCCAAGACTAGGATCTACGTGCAGCTGCTGACATGTAACGGTTGCTGTTACGGCGTTAGTCACAGGCCCGTCACCGAGACGATCGGGGGCCGTGATTACGGCGCATTGGTGAGAAGGAGGCTGGTTCGCAACAAGCCCGTGGACGAAATCACGAGTGAACTTGTGGATGTCATTGAGAAGATGTGCGAGCATACTGCGCTACGTCAGGAATTCGAAAACAGGGAGGGCGATCGCATCATGTCGGATGATCCTGAGGAGTGAGTGAAGGATTCCTGGGACCGAGAAGGGCGACCGAACAATTTGCGATCACGGGTGGGCAGGGTGTGACAATGGAATCTCGGCGGGGCTTGTGCAGTTGCGAGTAAAGTGACAACACACTCTAGGCTGTCCTGGGACGTTAGCGCCAGCTACACTAGAGTTTGAGCATCATGCGCAGGAACATATGCGTTGTAGTCGCACATTTGTGCTTTGGCCCTCAAACATCTCTGACAAAATACTTACAGTAATACGCCATATTTGACAATGCGCCCAAGACATCGAGAACGTCATATTATGGCCCTCTTGAAGGCACGAATGCAGCATCATTCACCGCTTGACCAAATATATGACGCATGGATGCCTAAATGCTATAGTTAAGAGCGCGTGGCTCCCCGGGAACTTAACCTTTAACAACACACATGACCCAGCCTCAACTTCCCAGGATCGCTTTATTAACAGTCACAGACCCACATCAAGACGTGCAGTCCTCTCAAATTGTCTTTCCAAACAGTATCTACGGCCACGCGATTGTTGTTGATCCGCAAAGACCCGCGCCAACATGTCAAAACTACAAGAATGGCTGACGACAGCTGCGGAGGACTAATCTCACGAAGTGCCGATGGAATCTGACATTATGGCGTCCACTTACGAGGGCGCCAAGAACATGGATGGGGATGATTGGCCACGACTACCATGCTCCATTGTAACCTTCGAGTATTTCACGGCATCACAGCTCGACAAGTACATGAGTAAGCAGTATCCCAAGCTGCCATGGCACTTGTGGTCCGGCTTCCGGCAGATGAACGACGGCTGGGAGCATCAGCCGCAGTCCTCAGTATTTGGGCATGCTCTGACTGTCAAGCGGAAAACCGGTTGTGTACGGGGTCGTGCATCGAACGGCTTCGTAGTCTGGCAACGAAAACGAGGTCAGCTATGAGCGTAGCGAAGCGTGATCATGGGGCCTGTGGAATAAGCACATACGTCGATCTTGCCATGGGTTTGATCAAATAGATAAACGAAAAACTGAACAAGGACGACTGCGGACGAAGATCGCATTCATCAATGCAGACCAACGTTCGCCAGATTTTATCTGCTACGAGAAACAAGCCACTACAAGTGGGAATTCCGGAATGGCAGCCTTTCCTGGTGCCACACGATAAAGAGAGTGCTCGGATCCTGCGAGAGGCCGAGCAGCACGCGTATTCGACACTAATCCCATGCTCATCCCGGTAAACTCGTCGAATCTTATCTCAAGCAGCTACGTGCTGGCGGAGGGCTTTATCAGAGCCTCTCGTGCTAAACAGGACAGCTTCGAGCTAGACCTTGCAATTCCGATTGCAATACGAAGCATATTGAACGACTCACGTTATATTCTGAATCGAAAAATGCGAAGCATCAAGAAGCTCAGCAACATGGTGAGTTCATCAATCGAGATACATCTGAATGATGCCTACATCTGCAAGACTGGGATAACTGCAGCCAAGAAGACTTCCGCTACGGAATATGCCTGACAGCTCGATGATTTGCTCCACCGACATCGAACGGAGCTCGCATTCCGGCTCCCGAAGTTGCGTAGTCTGACGTTTACCCTCTCCGCTGAACCTGATGAGTATGAAATCGGTCACTGGTTCAGTATCATATCCACCGAAATTTACGCAGGTGCGCTACAAGCCTTTGCTAAAGGTCCTCTATACACCGCGCAGCTGCGACCACATATTGTGATGACCCTCAATGTCGCCTTTCTGAAGCTACAGCCGAATTTCCTTCCCTGAGATATCCCTTTCCAGAGACTCCATGCGACTAGAGTTCACTCATGGAATACTGCTGAGGGTATTACTGAGAGCGTGTGCGGACTAATGTCTGGTATTCGCGAGCATATGCAGCTCGGAGGGAGTACGAGGAGGGGGACGAGGGCAGCCACACGTCAGATTGAGTGAATAGATGATTTTGGGCTGGATCAGGTCTCGAGAAGTCGGCACTCCTGCATGAGACGAGATCGATCATAGCAATGGATACAGGATCAATGCAAGACAGCTACCGCCAAAAAATAGGCTGCGGCCAAGCCAAACAGAAATCCCGTCTCAATCACTACCTCAGGCCCTCGAGTGTAGTAGCGGAACGCTTCTCATGACCACCTGATGCATTCCTAAGACCACTTTACTGGCAAAACTTTCACGATTTCGGATCGACTTCCCACTTAGTTGTTCAGTTGCAAGCGCTTGAATACGCACGCACTTGCCTCATAAAAAGAGTATATCGTGGTTGATATGAGCGCAGAACTCATTTAGCAGACCACCGGTTTTCATTTATAGAAGTGGTGA
Organism: Passalora sequoiae; assembly: GCA_013248845.1. Taxonomy (NCBI): domain Eukaryota; kingdom Fungi; phylum Ascomycota; class Dothideomycetes; order Mycosphaerellales; family Mycosphaerellaceae; genus Passalora; species Passalora sequoiae. The sequence goes on from WSQC01000022.1 coordinate 338,048, forward strand.
CGCGTCTTTGTTCCGCCTTTCATCACCTAGGAGCTTCTATACACCATGGTCTATGTGATTACAAAGCGAGATCCTCCTGCGGCTCGTGAGATACACTCGTTTGTATATGACCTACGTGTATCGATTGGAAATGTGGACAACAACTCTAGTAATTCAGCATGCAATGAGTACTCTCAATCACGCAAAGTAGGCGCGACGAGAGTGCTTTGTTGATAGGAGCCTTGTTAGCACAGAGGGCGTCTCACAATGGCTTTGTCCGCAGTATCTAGTACGATCTCCGGGGCCCTACTATGTCAAAGTGCTAACATAAACCCTTTTGGGCTCGTATTATGATAACATGATGACCGTTGATCGTATGTGCGCCTTGCTTCAGCACACACCTGTCACAACAGAGAATGCTTAACAATAGCCTTGTCGCGATTATCTCACACACAATGAAGGCGCTTGTAACAGGTCCTTTCATAAGAATGATATGGACTCACAATTTCTTGATACACTCTATATTCATTGTTTATGAGTGATCCGGGTTCATGCCTCTATTTATGCTCCTTTGTTGTCGAGTCACCAAGTGCACAAATTACAAATTTACGTGGAGCCACAGCCTCAATCTCAAAGTCTTCGAGGCACCACGCTAATACATCCGCAGAACATTTGAAGAGTCGCACACATTAGGCAATCATCGCTGCAATGGCGCTTAACAACCCACTCGAAGTGTCGCGAGTCGAGCGAACGACTGTAGCATCGACCTACGAATTCGCTATGCCGCTTAACGAACAGGACTGGCCACGACTTCCGAGCCCTCACAACGCCAATCGCAAGCCCTACCTCGAGGGATACCTCCAAGATCCATACCCAAAGCTGCCTTATCACCTCGCTACATACCACATCCACATCCACAAGAACAGCCAGCAAACAATTCTGCCTGAGTGGTACAACAAGAAGCTGGGATATGCCGAGACCGTGAGGCAATACAACTATCGCCGCCAGATCCTCGACCGCATGCTGCGCAGCGGAGACAACGCCATCCCCAACGAGATTCTTCGCCAGATCTTTTCCAACCTCTGCCAGACAAAAGGGGACCGAGGGTTTGACAGCGAGTGGAACAATCCCAACCAAGAACTCATCACGAGGGAAATCGAACGCTTGCTCGCAGATCACCCTAGCGCCAGACTACGACGACTAGCATACGCCGCCTTCCGCGAGACGATCACTTATGGCCACGGCTTCTCAACCGAGTGGCTCACTAACGGAATCCGATTCATTGCTCCTCACCTCTGCCGCGACAACGATATCAACATCGTGAATCTTAATGTAGACATCTTCCTCTTCGATGTGGTACCAAGTGCCGTCACCGCGCTACACGAATTGAACAACGACCTCAGCGCCTATACAACTGGTATCGCCACTTCCAATGCGGTCCTCAACGCAGACGTCGTTCGACGGCTCCCGGCTTTGCGGAAATTGTCTGTCATCCTACACGGTAGCTATTCGGAGCAAGAAGCGAAGGCGGAGCTCGATTTTCTCGCCGCTGGTGAAGATGGTAAGAGTATGTTCCAGACTTTTGTCACGGGGTTGCTACAGAATCTGCGGCAGAGGAAGAGGATGAAGGTCTACATTAATCTCAACGTACATTATCGCGATGTAGTCAAGGGTTACCTCTGTACCACAGTGAACAGCATCTTGCTGCATCATGCAGACGCGCCTGATGGTGTCTTCAGGAAGCTGACTGGCCCTATCGACGAGATCTGTAACTACGTTGAGTTGAGAAAACAGTATGAGGAGGCGGAGAAGGAGAGAATCATGTCGGACTGAGCTCTGTGAACAAGACTGTGGAGGGCGACGAGGATTTTCTTTGCTTCGCTTTGAGGATGCATACAGGCCGCTGTATCATTGAAAGGATTAGACTCGGCCTGGGGCTGCTACACGAGGAAACGCAGAAATCTCGAGGCTTGTAATACAAAAAGTAAGGCATGTATCTCATGTGTTGTGTTCCGTGTTCTAGACATTGATATCTCGAACAATGAGTATCTAAAGAGCTTCTTTACAGAGTCACTCCTCCTTTCCTAGGCGTACAACCCACCCTCTACCCACTACCTCAGATCCAGCACTCGCAACTCACACGCTCGGGCGTCTCAGCCTAGTAATGGAATCGCGATACTACTCCACGTAAAAGAGCGCGTCGTGCTACGTGACTTCGAGATGACTATCGCTAATATAAAATCTATGCTCAAAGCTATGATTTCGTGGTCAAAACAGTGGCTAACGATAAAATTTAGTACGGCCTATCTAGGACAAGCTACTACATTTGCGTTAGATGTTTTGCAACCTCGCCGTCGCCGTTGCTAGAGATTTCACGCATGGATTCTTAGACTTTGGCTAATGTGTGTCAGTTAGGAAACTATAGAAGCATGCCGCGCTCTTTACAAACGATAATAGTTCTAGCGGGTACGAGGTTTCTCCGGCACTCCTATAAAGAGGTTTCGTAGAGTCTTAAGCAACGGAGTATCCTAGATTAACGAGCATAGATATAGCGACTGGTTTTGCTATCAAGTAAGATAGCGGTCCAATTATTAGATATATAGGGTGTGCTCTCGATTACGCCGGATTCGCGGAGACGTAGCTATAACAGCGCGCTTGAGGAGTCGTTACCGGTCTATTATATCAATATATACGAGCGTGAAGGCAGTATAGGCAGTAAAGCTATTGGATCTATGCTTGGAGCTGTCAGTATAGAAAGGCGTCAATCCTATCTATCGACAGAGAATAGCGTACGGCATAGAAGGTTTAGGAGGCCGGAGCTAGGGACCAAATTAGGTGCTATATATTTACAAATGCCTCATTCCGCTATCACGGGTGAACACCTATACTTAGTGCTTTACACATCTCTGGCAATGCTAATTGCGATCAGAAATCTAGGACAACGTTTGTTGAAATATTTGTCCGGTGTCCTATCTCAAGATCGCCATCTTACTACAAGGTGTGTCCCGAGCCTAGGATGCTCTTGCACTCGTTATGCTTCGACATCTTCGAGTTCATTGGACATGACTTTGTCCTTCTGCCTCTCTTCGTAGTACTCTCTTGCAGCAGTATGTTCGCAAGCTTGATTCATAATATCATATAACTTCCTAAGGGACTCGTCCGCAGGCTGATGTCGGTTCAATCGTGTGCTTATAAGGACCGCATGATAGTAATCGCGAGTCTTGATTTCGTAGGGCTTCCGTCCTTGTCTGAACCATTGTGGCTCACTCAAAAGCTGGGCGTAGACCTTGATCGGTGGCTTACTACTCGTGATATTCAAGAGCCTTCGACTAAAGGTCTGTAGCAGTCCTTTGTATTCTCCAGTAGTGGCATCTTCCAGTTCATCGCGAAGTAGAGCCTCATTAGGTTCACCACAATCAAGGCCGGGTCGAAGTGCGATAGTCAAGGTTTGTAATAAGGGACACAGAGAATCGAGCAGCCGGCTTCGTTAGTAAACGTTCCTCAGATCGGGCAGCCAGTTGGGAGGATGCCATGATGAATTCGATAGCGAGGAGGGGGGTATCAAGTTGCAGATGCACCATATTTGCGGCGAAACTGAATATGTTTTCGCCCAGCGACAGAAACGTGTCGCCCAGGCTCATACCTTGAGTGCGCCAAACATCATAGACGCCCCAATGACATGAGTTTGTGTACACGATCGACTCCCTGGAAGCAGTAAGAGCAACACGATAGAGGTCGCGGCTTCGGTAGCCGGCGAGTAGTGACTCCGCGGTTTCTTCAATGACCGCAGAACTCGGACTGTTACCAAGCTCGTCTTTGATGGGGGCAGCCAGTTGCGAGGGTTTCAAGATTCGAATCTCTTCTCCGATTGACTTATCGTGCGCCCTGAACATCATGTCGACTAGTTCATGTCGCTGGAGCTGCGGCTCGACGGCCTGAGCAGACTGGACCGTAGGAGGGCCTAGCGCTAGCCAGTCGTCTGCCGTGAGCCGTGACATCCGTGCCGTAGTCGTCTTGTAGTCCTAACATGTCACCTTAGTTCTGTGATGTTGAGCGCCAGTCACGTGGTCGTATATGCCGCTCGAAAAGAAGATCGCGAACATGTTCGGCAGAAAACTGCAGGTGTTGGTTTCAACCCGTGGAAGCTGATAAAGTGACAGGCAATTTGCGAGAGTCGACTATGAGATGTTTGTGTTGTGAAGAAGGCGGTTGTGATGATCACGAAGCCGAAGATTTGACCGCAGGGCTCGAACGTCCGTGAGTCATTCGCAGAGTTGGTGAATAATGCCTCTGCGATACAGCCACTCATTGCAGCCGGCGTCTCCTTTACACTTGGAATGCCCAAGATGCCCCATCGCGAAATGCGTGGTACGATGGACATTTCTGCACTAAATGTACATGTTGATCACTCGATTTGGCTTGGGTTATCGTAGCTTGCTGTCGAAGGCGGTGTATACAGCCACATATTATATACTGCGTAAGATTGGATCAGATCAGTGCTGATAGGAAATACTAAAGAAATTCGCCTGGTCATCTCGTGATACTTGGAGGTGGAGGTATTGGGATCACCTGACATGAGTAAGAAAGATCTTCGCGATGTATACTTGCACTTCTATGCAGAGGTATATATCAGATGGCGCTCCCAAAAGATCAAAGCCGACCAGAGCCAGCGATGTTTGTGCAGCCAGTACCTAAGATTGCAATTTCTCAAAGGCGCATTCGCCCATTGAGAATTATGCCACAATATAACTCACTCGACTCGTGCCTTTCTGCCTACTGATTTTTCTCACAGTCGTCTTCCCACACAGCTTCGTACTAGGCACATGCGTTCCACCGCAAGGGTACACCTCCGCACCCACGATCTTCACCACTCTAAACTTGGTCTCGCCTGGCATGAGAAAGCTCGCATCAGGCGTCAATCTTTCCAGTCCATGTTTCTTGAACTCTTCAGCATCCCACCAATCGATCTCGACTGGCATGTCGTGATCAATGAATTCATCAGTCTTGCGCTGTATGGCATCTTTGTGTGTTCCTGCAATGGAGCCGGCGAATTCACAGGCGGCGCTGTCTGGAAAGTGAGATGCTTTGAGTTCGTCGAAGCCTGGGACTTCTCCTTCGAGGAGGTGACGGACTGCTGAACCGAGGACGTGGCCGGCAGTGTGGTATTTGGAATACAGAAGGCGGAGGTTATGGTCGATATTTTGGATTATGCTGGATCCTGTCTCGAAACGCGTGCCTGACGAGAAAATGCCGGCGTGTAGTACCACACCGGGTATACTGACTGAAGTCCTGGCAGCAATGACATCGAAAGTGGCGTCCGCGGTTTTCATTGTGCCTTGGTCCGATGGTTGGCCGCCGCCTTGGGGGTGAAAGATGGTTTCTCTTGTGATGACCACATGATACTCTTGATCTTCCGCGAGCTTGAACAGGATTTTATCTCTTTCATCCAGAGAGCTGAATGGTATCACTCCAACGCTTTGGGTGTCCAATCGTTCGAGCGAGCCGTCATGCTGGAACGTCAAATGCGTTGGGGGTATCGAATCGCCAGCCATCGTATTGCCTCGAGGACTCCACTTGAGGTATCTTCTGCACAGCAGTTCAAAATATTGCCGAGACGAGGATATTTGCCCGATCGCTGTAATGGAGCGGTGGCCGCTTATGTACTGCGATTGATGAGGTCCAGGTCAGCGCTCGTAAAGATTACGACGCCTAAATCACGGGCTTGGCATTCGTGACCTGCCTTAGGCCCCGTACAGCAGTCGCCAACGATCTGCACTTTCTTTCTCCTTATCAAGAACAACTCGTCAGTCCATCTTCATCTTCATCTTGCCAACGCGCAGCGCCACCCTGCAGTACTGTGGTCAGATCATCGCATTTGGTGATGCAGTATGAATACTCGAGAGAGCGTCTTTTCTCCCTGCCGCGGGCGATCACGACACTCACGCGGTGTTGTTTCACAAGGAGTACGAGCCGATCATTCGCACCATGAACGACTGAAACGATGTGCAGAGGATATGTAGCCCCGCATGCGCTGTACAATGCAATTACACCGCAGTGAAGTACTACCTGTTGGTATTGTACATCTGTATCGCATCATCCTGGGCACCGACAAACGACTTCTAAAAGAGACGCAAAAGAGTGTGTGTACATTGATAGGATAAGGATGCTCAATGTGGTCGCTGCGGATATATGGTTGGATTGAAAGATAGTGATAACAGAAGAAAGGAGTCAAGAAGAAAACAAGATGCTACGAGCTCGAGTGTAACGTGTGTCGTGTGTCATTGATGCTATACTGTCACTGCCGTGTAAGGATCAGGACATGCCAGCTGTATCTGCTGTGCGGCTGTTGTGGCGTAGTAGACCTTTTAGCTGATTTAGAGGCTTCAGGCTGAGGTTATCCATCGTCGCTGTTGTACGACCGAGAGTCTAACGTTTTTCCGGCTCGAGGAAGTGCAGAATGGTTCTCTCCCCCGCCACCTCAATTACCGGAGCCCTTCGGCTGTTTTGTGCTAGCAACGAAATCATCGCTTTAGATTCGAATCCCCTTGCTTTAGAAGTATGCCCTCCGAGGGTCTTGTTCCATCACTGCGTTATCTGTTGCCTCTACTGAACTCACATAGGTTCCCAGTCGCAGTCCCACAAGCTCGTCAGACGATGGCGCAATGGTTTCAGATGCGCCTGGGAATTTCCCAGCCGAGAGACCTTTTTGACCATTTGGGCAAGGCAGCAGGCAATGCGAACGTCACATATTGGAGTATTGAGACTCGCTACAGCTCGTAGATCGCTCAGTGCGTCTCCGCACTGTTACTATCTCATAGTCGGGAAAATTCGATGTTGTTGTGTTCAGGTTGATAGCCATATTCAGAAGACGTTAGGCATGACCGACTGCTGGACCCCTTAGATACAAAGCTATGAGGTAGATCACAAGTGCGCGCACAATGAAAGTCCGCACGCCGATCGGCATCTTCTTCTATCGTGCTACCAGCAATTGCAGCACCTATTCTCCTTCCTATATATTGTAGCACACATCGCACCTTGCGCAAGCGAATGGGTATGTCTCCGACGCCCCAAGTCGCGTTGCGCGAGTCTGTAACTGCCACTGAACATGTAAGGCACTTTCACTCGCACTTTGGCCAACAAAACGCAAACACGAACAAGATGGCCCCAGATCTTGCAGCAGAAGATGCAGGAAAGATGCGTTCTGAGTTGTAGAACCATTTACGCGTAGTACTTTGACACTGGACAAGCTAGCACGCGAGAAGAAGCGGCTGGCACGCCTGCTTGCCTCTCAGAAGTCGTCTGGTGGTACTGACAAGAACGATGGCGACGAAGTCGAGGAACCAAAGCAGTGCATTGCGAGCGCCACTCGATGAGAAGCTAACAGCCTTTGCGTCTGTAGCCAATGATGGAAAAGCATGAGCCGTCGAGAGCAAGCGATTATGCTCGGAGGAACGCCGAGTGAGAAATACACGAAGCTTTGAGCAACAGCGACGATTTTGAGCAGTACGGCAAGCATCTCGAAGCAGAACGCGGCCGATTGACGGATGACAGACAGTGGTTCGAATAGTTGGCCGAAGAGGAGACGACATGTACGATCGAGATGCATGCGTTGAAGCAAATAAGACAGCAAACGAAGCAGACGAAGCAGGCGAAGTGGGCGAAGCAGGCGATGCATGCAATACATGCAATGCAAACGATACAGACGATGCAGATGAAGTAAACGCAGGAGAAGAAGCTTGGCCGGAAGACTGTGGGCACCGTCTGCCCGACACAAAGGACTGGAAGGTAAAGAATGTCGTACAGACTAAAGACATGTCGTTTTGAGAAACGGGACTGGTGACGGCGCAGCAGCACTTGGACGCAATTCAGACCGATGGTCTGACTACAACGAGACATTTGCGCAGCTGGGGGGTGTTTTCAAGAGGTGGGAGAGAGCGGCAAGATCCTGGCATCGTAAGGATGATGTTTAGCGCGTTCAGAAATATTATTTCGGTCGTTGCAAGAATGATTGGTAGTCTTGAAGGACTGGGCAGTGAGGTGGAGTCTGCGAGAGTGGCGAGTCTGGAAGCGAAGCTGAAGGTTCTCGTGGATGTCAAGAGAGAATTGGAGAAGGGGAAGCAGGCTCTGAATGCACGGCTTGCAGAGGTGGAGAAGGAGAGCCGAAGAGAAGGAAGATCACAGAGCTGTATGCGTATCTTCTGGGCAGATCAACGCGCTTTGCGTAGTGCAAAGGAGCAGCGAGAATCGGCAGTCATTGCCGCTGCAGTTGAGACACCGTGCTATTGAGATTGATGGGGGGTTCATAATGTATAGGTCGTGTTCTTAGGTACAGAATGATATTCGTAGAGCACTGAACAACAACGGGCTTGATAGCACCTAAATCTTTACTGTCAAAGAGCGGCGGTCGGAGCATTCATCTTCATTCCCTTTTGGTCGACTCATACGCAACTATGAGAACACGATCGTCATACTGTAACCAGCAACTGTCGACTCGGAACGTGCGCGGCACGTGTTTGGACGGTGCAATCCATGGGTGTGTGTACGTGCACGGATCTAGGTCTGGCCAGACCAACAAGATCGCATACTGATGGAGTGGATTGTGGACAACCGAGTCAATACTGTGTCAAGGCGTGACCCTTCTTGCATGGGGGAGCTGCAATACCTACGGATTACTACCTGCTTCACTGTATACACAGGAGAGTATCATTGGACATGTCGGCGCTGCCCGTCAGGATCGTAGCGTGGTTCGGGTTGGTGTGCCTCAAGAATTATCTCCATTTTAACATACGAGAGACGGCTTTATTCTCTTGCATTGGCACGCTGATTCGATGCTTCTATGTATACTGGCTGCGATGACCCATTAAGAAGATGGGATATGAAGCATGCACTGCGTTAGAGACCAGAGGAGCGGTGCATTGCCTTCGGTGGCGTTTAGTCGTCGATACTGCACATACCGCTCGCGTTACTCCATCACAGAGATTTGTTGTAAAGTATAGAGTGCAACAGGGACCCGAGAAGTGGCTGGAGCGCTTGTGAGCTATGTAAAAGCTCGGGGGAGAAATAGTCCCGTTCTGACACTTCCAGCGAGGTATGTGTATCCCAACGGCTGTGAGCTGTAGGCGTATATTTCGCGCTGTTCAAAGTCTCTTCCTGCATCCGCGTGATCACTACACTATACCACACCGTACCGCACCACACCACACTACACCACAATACACCACAGCTTCCGCAATGTCGCTACTCGGAGTCAACGCGCTGTCGAAGGCTTTGCACACGTTTGCCGAAGCATTTTCGGAAAATGTCCAAAACAGCAAGAATGTGCTTGTGAGGTTCGTCAACGCCATCGGCAAGCTACATCCTAGGCTACGATCGGCGATTCTTCTCGCAACACCTTGGGTCTCGATGTTGTTGGCTTTGAGCAGGTATAACATGGTCGTTTACGGCGTGAGCATGGTGAAAGACTACATCACTAGCTGCATCACCAGTAGCATGCTCGTTCCAGCTTCACATCCGCTTTCCAAGCCTATCATGGCTTATATGGTCAGCAAAGGTATGGCTCAGAAGTCTCGCAACCTCGCACTACAGACTCCACAGCCAAGACCCCAGAAGTCTCCCTCGCACATATCACCCCACGAGCTGAACTTCAACCGAATGAGAAAGCCCACCAAGCACGAAGACAAGGACCAAGAGGACTGGCTCGAGCTTGTCCCAGACATCGGGGTCTGCAACTTTACTTTCCAAGGCCGGTGGCTCACGTTCGAGAAGAAAGCTGCTCCAAATGGGCCGGTCTATGTCCACCGTGGTGTCGTCGTGCCTCCCAAAGACGAAGGGGAAAGCATCATCCTCTCATGCATGAGCCTGACAGGCAACACAACCATCATCACCGACTTCCTCCACTTCATCAAGAGCACCACCGAGCAAGACGCGACCAACATGACCAGGATCTTCAGACCCCGTAGAGAAAATGGCCCTATACAATGGGACGAAGGCGTCGCCAGACCTGCTCGCACCCTCGAAGCCGACACCCTCGACGCCCACGTCAAAGATCCTCTTGTCAATGACGTGACAAACTACCTGACCGAGGAAACAAAGCGCTTCTACATCGCCCACAACATCCCATGGCGACGCGGTTACCTCTTTTACGGACCACCTGGCACCGGCAAGACCTCGATGGCTTGTGCGATCGCCGGACAGTACGGCCTCAACGTATACCTCCTGTCCGTGACACACCGCGAACTCTACGACGAAACGCTCATGAGTCTCTTCGACTTGCTGCCGAGCAAGTGCATCCTGCTGATGGAAGATATCGATTCTGCGGGCATCGTGCGCGAGAACATGAATGCTTCGGGAAAGACGCCGACCACGAAGATGAGGGTCAATTATGATGGTCCGCCGGGGTTCCCACCTTTTGGAGGACCAACCTTTGGATACAGACAACGCGGACAGGAGGAGCAGGAGGTGGAGAGGCCGCGCATTACACTCAGTGCGCTCCTGAACTGTCTTGATGGAATCTCGGCGCCGGAGGGTAGGATCGTTATCATGACTTCGAATAAGCCGGATGCGCTTGATGAGGCGCTGGTGAGGCCCGGACGGATCGATCGCAAGAGCTTGTTTGGATATGCGTCCCGCGAAGTGGCGTATAAGATGTTTATGCGGGTTGTCGGATCGTCTGTTGATGGCGAGGAGAAAGAGGACATGGTGAAGATGGCGGAGGCTTTTGCGGATCGTATACCAGAGGGTAAGATCACGCCTGCGGAAGTACAAGGACACTTGTTACAGAATATGGGAAGTGCCCAGGAGGCGCTGCGCAATGTTGAGGGGTTTGTGAAGACGACTTTGGAGGCGAAGACTGTAGCATAGCCTTGACTAGATATATGGGAGAAGCGCTTTGCGGCACGCACCACTCTGAGCATTTGTCCAGATGCTTCGCTGACTATACTGCCTTCACGCTCCCATGCGGTCATAGACCTGGCCGGTAACACTCATTCAACGCGCGCTCGGTTCTAAGCATTCGTCTAGGTTCTGTGCTGAATACACTGCCTTCACGCTCGTATAAGTTGATAGGATGGACCGGTAGCGACTCGTTAGACGATTTTCAAATTGTATGGTTGTTGGCGAGTCTGAGATGGGAATTCGGACGCTGTCATAATCGTCTGCATCTTCCCTTATGCATCTTCGTAGTACGCAGAATCCGCCTCTGTAGTCTGTCTCAGCTTCACAATTTGATTCTTTTCTCCACTCTCCTTTCTTCCTCCTCCGCGTTCTCCCTCGTCCCCGTTTCTTTGCAGCCTTGCTCCATGCTTGCTCCATCTCGAGTGCTAGAGGCCCAAAATTGTCGTCGATCAGATATACTCGCTTATGGCTTCATGACCCCATTGCACATGCGGTAACCTGAATTACTCGAGTGACTGTGCCATGTTGCCCCATGATGTTCGATGCCTGGCGAAATCAATATTAGATACAACCAGGCTGTGCAATGCAGGGTCAAGCTAGCGCGCTTGCCTATCGCGGCGTTCTCGCACGTGTCGGTAGCCAATCAGAGGCAGCGCTCAGGAAACGGCTCACGAGCTGGCAGCACGTCCTCTCTCCTTCGTCGAAGCCTTGTACATTGGCATGGCACATCGACTTGACAAGCAATATGGCGCTAGTGAACGACATACCGTACTCGGAAGTCGGCGAACCAGGGTTTGCGCACTAACTACTCGCGATCCGATGCAATAGATGGTATGCTGCGGAGGACTGCGCTGGTTGATAGGATCAACGATCTGAAAGATCTGATGCGGCAACCATTCTGCCGGCAGTCTATAGAAGCCTTAGGCAGAAGCGTAGACCCGGGGAGCACGACTTTATCGGCGCGTCCAAGGCTGGAATTGACCGTCGACGACAGCCAAGGGAAGAGCCGGTTGCAGATCGAGTCTAACTTTGATGACCGGATTCAGAATACTATGAGAAATTTCAAAATTCGCAGAAGCAAACTGAATCTCGACCTAGAAGATCTCGGCTCAGTGCCGAAGCCATCAATTGCCGGGTCGACAAAACTGATCATTTGAGATCAATTCGTCGCCTCTGGAGCGGTGAAATCAGGAGCTGATGCTACGAAGTTGGAGCTACCGTGCTAAGCGAATCATTTTGCCTTCCTGTGCCTATATTCAGCGGTCCAAATTTCGTGTTACTGCGCGTGTCATTTGTCACTACGGCTTTGCTGTAATCACGATCCGGCAAAATGAAAATGTTGAAAGATCTGGCGCCCATACGCCGTGGCTGCTAGCATTTCGGATCTTGCTGATGGGGGCACGCGGATGTGCAAAGGCCATTGAATCGTAGCGAATAGACGCCGAGACTAGCTCACGATTGGGTCGGCCTTCTGTGAATCTCTACCCTCCACTTCGGCATTGTCGAAGTGTAGCAGGTAGCAATGTCCATTTGATGACCACTTCTCATTTCACAACATTATCTTCTCTTCACTACAATCGTCCCATATCAGAGCAAAAGTACGGTCCAAGATACGGACTGGCCGGCCTGCGACCTGAAGTCGTCTAGAAGGCTGCGGGTGAACGACTCTCGACCGACATGCTAGCGCTGGACCCCAGTGATAAGGAGCCATGAATTAAACAGGAAGGTGCTTACACGCCTAGCCGGATGGGCCGTGACCCATCCAGCTTCTCGAGCTTCGTCCTCGCCGTTTATTAATTACTCAGGCTCGGTAACAAAGCGTTCAAGATGCCAGCGACGGGGCATCGCGAGGCTGCAGCTCAAGATATCTTCGCTTCGTCTTTGCGGTTCGTCCTGCGCCCAGACGCGAAGACAAAAAACCCAGCAATCTTGAGGCAACGCGTCGTGGGACGCACAACTCGAGACACATCGCGACTTGCCTTTTCTGATACTGCCATACTGCCTGGCATAGCTGTCATGTGCACACAGGAGAATCCCATCTTAACTTAAAATCTTCGTTTGCATGTTCCGTGCGACTAGCACTGGATATCAAAATCTAGTTATTACCCCGTATAGAATGCTTTCCGACAATGGGTCCGTGTAATTGCTACTGCGCCTCAGTTCCTACCACTGAGCCTTACTGACTATATATGATGCGGCCTCGACAGCAGGCAGCCTAGCAACAAAGGCGGCAGTGCAGCTCTGATACAGATGCCGGGACCGAGATTCGACAGCGGGCTCTTGAGAGATACATCTAGACTCTGCCACGCACCACCCCTACAAACAGTGATGGCGTGCTTGATGCCGAGGCCATGAGACGTATGCTCCTTTGCTGCGTGTGTCAAGTTCCCCACTTCGCTGGTCTATCCGGGCTGTGCCCGACCCGATTTGCGACTTGGCTCGCACTTCGGGCTATTCCTTGTAATATACGGCTGCTTCGGATACCCACTGATCAGCAGTACCACCAGAAGAAGGCGTACACGTTCCTCGCCCGTAGCCCCCCGACCACAAAACTACGATGCGAAGCGGAAATCCAACCGCTTGTTACCCTGGTCTTTGGTTGTGCGCAGATAGTCTTCTTTCTCCTCCTTCGTCATAGAAGACCAGATCTTATCACGTCCTCTATAACACAAAATTCAGCATTTTGCAGCACAGTACCAGCAGCAGATCAATCTTACCTGTTAACATAGACATAGAATGCCTTCGTCGCCAGGAAAACCACTATGTTGTACCCCAGCAAACCTAGCAGAACCTTATTCCCCTTCCGATATAGCGGCTTATCGTCTTCCCTATATATCTGGGTGGAAATGATAGACGAGGTCTGCACTGCCATATTATAGAGCGCTGACGCCACAGTCCGAGTCCGGACAGTACCGGCATTGCGACTTGTGATCGCGACCAAGATGGCGTGAATATACGGGTACCCGACTAGCAGTGTAGCTTCCGCCCATCGAGCCCAGTGAGAGACACTCGCTGGCTGGACCTCGAGTGCAATCAGCACCGGCAATGACCAGAGCTGTCCGATGACGCCGAGTAGAAAGCGTTGATTGATCTTCTCCGAGACCCAGGTCCAGAAGAGGAGTTGGAGGATAAAAAGCACGTATCCAGGAATCGTGAGCAAATTTGTCTCGAATGTGCTGAAGCCGAGTGATTTCAGGTTGAGTGAGATATATGCTGCCGGTGGTGTCTGTGCAGAGCAGTCAGTCGAATGACGTCGTCAGTGTTGTTCTGGCAACGACTCACATTTGGTATCATCCACGTGAGGCCGAGCAGGTACATTGGCCACATATGCCAGTCTTTCAAGCACTCCCACAATTGATGCAGACCAAGACCTTGTCGATTGTGCATGTCGCCTTTGGACGGGTCATCACGAATAATGCGGTTCGCAATGATCTCCTCTTCCTCCTTCGAGAACCAACCGTTCTTACCACGAAACCAACTGGCAGTGGTGTAAGGGCTCGCGGGCAGATAAAACCACGCCACAACCCCAATGATACCAGTCGCCATTCCTTCAAGCGCAAAGAGCCAAGCCCAGCCGGGCAGACCATTGTGCCCCCGAAGATGGAGTATTCCATATGCGAGGAAAGCGGCCACTATGTTGGTGGCTTGATAGGCCACCCAGAAGAAGCTCAGGCGTTTCGGCAGCTCCGTACTCTTATAGTAGTAGCTGAGATAGAGAATCATATCAGGGATGAAGCCACCCTCGATCAGGCCAAGGAGGGATCGTGTTATGAAGAACGAAGTTTTGCCTTTCAAAAAGGCCTGTAAGCTAGCAACCAGCGACCACGAAACCATCTGAACAGGAATCCAGCGATCGGGGCCCAGCTTCTTCGATATCATCTGGGACGGCAATTCGGCGAACAGGAAAGAGCAGTAGAAGATTGTCATGCCATTGTTGTAGTCGTTGGTGGTCATGTGCAAATCCTTGAGCATATTATCTGACAGAGCTTGTACGATATTGCCACGGTCTAGCTGTAGTGCGAAGAACATAAGACAGGAGAATGTACATATTCGCCAGTCAATCTGTGCTCATGTCAGCATCAGAATAATATACTCGGTTTTGCCTTGTCGGGATTGCACGATACTTTTCGCACGATTCGCCTTTCTTCAGCAGGGTCCCACGTCCGCTCGGGGTCGTATCGATGAAGGCCTTCCCAGCTCTCACTTGGCCTGTAGTATCCATCGAGCCCTTCGGAAGCAAAGGTTGTGCTATTACCATGAAGATTCTGCCCACGTTCGACGATAGGGGACGGCTTAAGATCCGCTGCAGTCAAGTCGACGGCAGAAGTCCGTCTCGGTGTATCATGGCCGGCGTTCAGAGACCGGCGGTGTACTTCAGGCTCTTTCTCGTAAGACATGACCAGGGCTGTGTTTCGAATCTGTTTTACTGCATGTGAGGCGCGTCAATGCAGTATATGTAGCTTTTTCCGAAGAAGCAAGAAGTCGTTACCATGCTTCGCCTCATGGTAGACAGGGTTCGGGAGGTATCGTTCCCAGGTTCAGAGCACGCAAGATCAGCCACACATGTCTGCATGCATGGTATAGATGGACATATGGCTGGAGTTGGCAACCAGAAGGGCGGTGGTGTCTTCGGCCGATGGCATTCTTGCCCTAAAAGTTGAAGTTGCTCGCTGCTAATCATGATATCCTCCAAACAGAGGTCGCTTCGTCCGCGCTCACGTCTTGGTATTCGGTGTTCCTGACCAATAAACGAACTCGGATAGGCATGCCCGATACTTGGCTGACTTGAGCTTGATGGCGTGCTGGCAAGCCAAAATGATGCCAAGCCTGGTCCGAAGCTACACCGACGCGGCTGACCCGAGTCCATTTTGCGCGCAACCATTTGAAAGCATTGAAGGTCGACGATATCAACAGGCACGGCAGTTTGACATGGTCGCAGCCGCCAGCTGATCAGCCCCAAGATATACTGGGTTCCCAGGGTTGGTTGAGTACAATGAGGAGCCGACTTCACTACAGGTACCTTGAACATTGTTGCAGGCGCTCGACAATACGCGCACTCCATAAATTGAGGCTAGCATCTCTGATACGCAAGCAAGACTCACATTCCGCGGAAGAATGGCCTTCGGAATAGAAGCGACAGTAATATCGGATGCGCCTGGACTCACAAGGTCGATGTTTGCTGTCAACAGTCAGTCTTGGCAGTCAATCACTGTTGTGTACCCAGTGAAGGCTAGCCATTCCTTGGTCCACGCACGTCCGGTTGGGTAGAGTATCGAAAAACTTGCATGGCACTGTGTATGCCTGGGCGACTCACTTTGAAGTGCTTTTGCTTGGTGCGATTATCGAGCTTCTCAAGCACCCGTTGCGCCTCAATCCCAGCTCACCGGTCACGTTGAATCATCTTCTTCTCAGCGATCACGAGTGGATGTCGCTGTGAGTCTGATAAGGCCATAAGACCCGTCTCCAATGGTAGAGCCAATGCTTTGTGTGATAAGAACACAAGAGGGCAGCCATAATTCAGTCGCGGACAAAGCCTGTCCTGCAGACCACCAGTATAGTCTCGTTTGTGCATCGGTATCCGTGTCCCAGAGTTTTGAACGCAGAGGCCCTTGTTGAGCATACGAGCTTCTGCAGCTGCAGCGGATCGCTTTTCAATGTTACAATGAAGGCACATGTAGAAGTGGTTGATGGCAAGCATGGCTAACTCGAACACTGTCTCAACATCGATCTATAGCTCTTAGCATGGAACCTGGAAGCGGTGTTCCATCGTCGTGATTTTCAGATGGTTATCTGTGCTGGCGCTCATGTGAAGACAGGAGAGGCACCGATGTGTCTGGTAGTTGCGGGTATTCTCGGATTCCATAGCCGATACTTGACGATCGACGACAACCCTGATTGATCTTATGTGCTCCTCGGGGACTTCCTGCAGTTCGGGCTTGTTGGCGATGGGTCGATCATGCGCTAGAGGCTCTTGGTACTCCTGAACAGTGAAAGCTGGCAGCTGCGATACGCGTCGATCTACATAGAGACGTGCCGACCTTGCCGCATATGATTTCTGCAATGTGTATCTGTGTGGAAGTGTGTGTTGCAAGTGCTGCATGGAAATGTTGCTTCCGGTATTGTGATTGATCCATAGCAGCACTTCAGGTACGGCGAATGATTGGCGTGCGAGACCTGCAATGTTGTCTCTGAACGTCAACTGATATGAGCTCATCGTTTATGTCGGTGCATCTCAACAATGAGAATAGACTCATCGTGATGCATCGCCACCGGTGTGAGACCTAATCGCGGTTACAGGCACGTGACTCACACCCGGGTGGTGCGGCTTGTCCCGAAAAGCAGACCGGAAGCCAAGCAAACTGTTGTGGCTCTGCATGTATTTGCAGAGATCCGCCTGATAGACGCCAAGCCGTAGCATGAAGATTGGGCTGAGTTGCTCATTGAGCCACTCTTCAGTCTGCTAGCATCAAAGCAGATGTGTGGATTCTAGAATCATGCCTTGGCGCTCCCAGTCACCATTTGCTCGCTATACTTCTTGAGATCGTCACACCATAGTTGAAACTTCTCATCCAGCGTCTGTTGATATAGCCACTTCACGGTATGTGCCAGAAGACCTCCGTAAACCTCCCAGGTGCGAAGTTCGCATTCATTGTCGCCAAGAATGATGATTTCATGGAACCGCTCGGTCCTCAGCCCCTTGGACACCCAACCACCATGCGACTTCCAGCTTATTCTGTACACCTTGCTCAGATCGCTTGTGTATGCCGGATCGCTCTCGAGTGTGTGGCGATCGATGTAGGCGCTCGGCCGGTCAGGCGTCGAGATATCCGTAACCTGTAATTGTGTCGGGCGGTAGCTCTTTGGCTTGTTAGAGTTCATTACCACCTGGAAGACTATGATGTCATCCTTCTTCATATGACCTGAGCCATTGCCTTCTGCCTCTAGCTCATCCTCGGTCAGCTCCGGTGGACTGGGCGTCCCCGACAAAATCTGGGCTTCCGGGACGAAATGATTCCACTCGGGATACTTTGCGACATAGAGGACATTTCCAAAGACGAGTGCTGCTGGAGCATTGATATGACAAGAGCCAGCTGATTGCAAGACGGCGTCCTCTCGTGGCACAGTCGGAGAGCAGAGCCCTGAGGATGGAGGCCAGTCAGATGGACTTGATTTCGACATTTTCTGATGCGCTGCGGCGATCGACTTTGCAGTTTGCGGGAGCACTACCCGAGGTATTGATCGAGGTCAGTTTTTGCCACACGGCGTCGTTGCTGGTAGTACAGGTCTTGGACTATCCGCACCGAGCAATGGCGCCTATATATTGCTTGCTTAGGCCTTGAATTCGTGCGGCAGTCTCTTTGCTTCACAGGACCAGACAGCCTTATGTGCAGGTTGTGTCTAGAACGAAGGAGGGAGTCGTTGGATGGAGCCCGAATCGACCTCCACGATGACGCTAACTTCAACACGGTTAGTGCCGGAGCAAGGTCGGGCTACGCGCTTTTCGCGTCACGTTCGTGTACCCGCGCCACTTGGACGTCCCAGCTTTCTTGCTCGCTATGGAGTGACGAACTCGAAAACGATGCCAAAAAATACATGTCGCTCGACTCGGGTATAATCGAATGCGGACTGTCTCATCCTTGCCGTCCATGTTCTGCCGCACCTTTGTCTGGCATGATCGCCATGTATTCCGGATGGCTCCTGACCCGAGCGGACCCTCGTCATTGAATAACAAGGCCGAGCAGCCATCAGTTGACTCAATCATGCTGCAAATTTCAATGCAGGCAAGGCTCGAAGCTCAGCCTGTGAGATTGAGAAACTTTCCGTTACGACCTGAGCAGTCTCTCAGATCCCGGTCAGCAATACCATGACTCCATCGAAATGGCCAAGAACATCGTGCTCCTCGAGAGGTCAGGATCTGGACCAGATGCTCTGCCACATTCGATTTCGTCGCGATCATAACAATGTCCTTGACGACTTGGAGCTCAAACCAGACTTCCGACAGTTCCAAGAGACTCAATGGCTGACCGACGCGTTCTGATCCGCGCCATCGTTCACGGACATAGCCTGCGATGCCTTTTCGCACTGTCGAATCAAGTCGCCTAACGTAGTCTGCAACGAGTCGTCTGATTAAACAAGCGATGATCGCGGGATACATGTTCGGAACAGTAACAGCGACCTACATGAGACTTCTCCAGAGCTGGATCTGCACGAAAATGCCCCAATAGCCAGGCAATAGAACGCGACGACGTTGACCTATCTGCAAATACGTAGTAAAACTACCCGGTTGCACGGTATCGCTACATTGAAGCCCTCTAAGATCGAAGTGATGCTTACCAGGCCTCCTGAGTGCCCCAAAAAGCAGAACATACTGGGTGTCTCGAGGTGGATCCAAGAATCACAGGAGCTGCGTCCGCCGCTTTCGTTATCAAAGGACACTTTTCGCCAAGTATGAGTCCTGTCTCTCTATCAAAGACAATAATCTCGCGGCGTGAGGTGCGCGCGTACTGCAGCGCTTGCAATGGTATACTTACGAGAACTTTATCACCCTGAAGCAGGGGCTGCCACAGGATATCTGGGCCAAAGGTTATAGGGTCGATTTCTACTTTGCTGTCCTGAATGGATTCACGAGTATGCTTCATGGCGGCGAGGTGAAGTGGTTGATGATGCCAAGGAGACCCGAACCTCCAACAGTAAGACCGACTGCTCGATCACCATTACTTTTTCGGCATGATTGGCAGTATCAGAATGATTGATCATTCCGGAACGAGTGTCCTTTCCTCTAGCGTGTCGCACCTCCACGAAAACTTGCCCAAAGTAACCCCCTAATCGTAGCAGAGTCCTAACGCCGCGGGCGGTTCTCAGAAATCCACAATGGAAAGAAAACCCGCGAATCCTCGGAGGTAATGACCCCTCAATGCTCGACCCTGCCCAGGCGCACGCCTTCTCCAGCACCAGGCAACAGTTCCTCACTCTCGTCCATGGGCAACAGAGCGAAAAATTACCATCCCCATGCCACTATACAACAACAAAAGCCTCGAATAGCCGAAACCCGCATCATCTGCCGGGCTTCCTGGAACACCCACATCTCCCTCCCTGGATACAACCCAGGCCAAAAACCTTACTTCACAACCACCACCTCACCTCACCTCACCCGACGCACCGTAGTGTCTCGAGGTCGCTCGGCACGAACCGGCAAAGCTGACCCATACATCAGAAAAAAAGACAACCACGTGCACGTGCCCCGGCGCCAAGCGCATATGATGTCGACGATGCACGGCAAACGCCCTCAGAACCCCGGGATACTGGGGTCGAGTTTGCGGGTGTGGAGGTGAGTTATGTTAGCCCGATTGAGTCTTTTGCAGATCTAGCTAGTATCACGGCAATGCAAGCGCCTTTTGCTAGTCGCGCAACCGCATGCCGGCGGCTTTTCGAGGGTGCTCGACTGCGCGCCATGATAAGGGTTTGGGGTCTCGACACGATCAGGCAGACATCGCTTCCTTATACTAATGTAACAGAGTCGAAAGCTCAGCATGCTTCGAATTCACACGGTAGATAAAAGTAAACAAGTGAATGTGTATATCCGGCCGCCGCGATAGATTGGCGCAAAAGCTTTTGAGATCCCAAACCATGCCTCACTACATAATGCACTCCGGCCATTCTACGCAAAAGTCTTCGCATAGACTCGAATAGCGTCCGCCACGACTTCCGCCAGCAGAGAAACGTGTTCCTGCTCCACGCCGACCGAGACTCGCAGGAAAGGATCCGAGCCTTCAGCCATAGACGAGCTGGCTGAGATCCGCGCACTCGAGAAGCCAAAACTCACACCCTTCGTAATGGGCAAGTTCCGCGCCTGTGCATCCGAAAGTATGAGCCCGATACAAGCCTCCAGACCCTCCCGCTGATTGAGCCCCCTGTCCACGAAGTCAATCGTGACCACCGCGCCGCCGTGACGCCATCCATAAGTTCTCCATTGCTTAGGATAAGCCACAGTCGCGAGCGAAGGCTCAATACGTGCCGTCAGCAGGTCTGCGAATGTCCTGGCGTTTCGACCCAGTGTCGATACTCGGCTTTGATAGATTTCGTAATCGAGCGCGGGTAGAAGCGAGATGCCGCGGGCGTACATGACCCCTCCTGTGTCCCTTCGGATCTTCCGCATATCAGCCTCGATGTCGGTGGGAAATACGACCAGTCCGCCCATCTGCACGTCCAAGCCGAGCTGAGTATATTTACTGGCGCTCTCGGAGTATAACACCAAAGGTGCGTGTGGTCCAACGAACCAGTCGTACACGGGCAGACCTCCCGAGATCATAGTCCCGTCGATGAGGACGATGCGTTTCTCCCATCCAGGTGTTGAGGATACTAGTCCAGCAAACTCGCGGACGTCCGTCGTCGGTAGACCAGCCACATTAGCCACGGGATCGATACAGACTACTTTGGCATCGTGCTCTTCTGCTTCGGCGATCAGATCAATAGCGTGATAGCTTTTAGTGGAGCGGACTTTGAACGCGCCAGTCTGGGAAAGAGAGATGAGCTGTTCCGATGACTCGAAATAGATATAAGGCGGCATGAGGACCGTTTCCGATGATTGAAGTCGCTCCAAGATGTAGTGAAGCACAAGCTGGAATGCCGCCATCCCGCTGGACGTGAGCAACAGAGCGAGATTTGTGTCGTGCATTTCAAGAGGCCTCAATGCGCCAAGCAACATCCGTTCAGCGTCACGGAGTTGGAGCGCACCGTAGCGATCGTAATTGACCATAGCTGAGTTCTGCGATGCTGCATCGGAGTACCATTCCGTCACCGCTTGATCATATGAGGGACTCGCACGATCGAAGAGGCAGCGAGTTGTCGAATAAAACTGGAGGACAATTCGATAGCGTTCCTCTGCTATCCAGTAAGGAATGTCGTTCAGAACCAAGTCGCATAATAGATCTCTTGCAAGTTGTTGGACTCGCACCAACGAGTCATCAGCCGCCGTCTGACACCATGCGTCGATCCGTAGCTGGAGTTCGGCCGACAGCTCCCGCCGGTGATTTTCCAGCAATCTATGTGCTTCCAAATCATCAAGTAGGCGGCGAACGAGGACCTCTACAACCTGGATCGGCTTAAGGATAGGATCAGGCCCGTACTCTGAGCCCTCGTGGGACCCTGCTGGGCTGATCGTGCCATTCCTGACAACGACCGTGTTGGAAGTGGCATTCTGAGCCACGGCTGGTTTATACTTGCCATGCTGAGACCCAGCCCTTCGGCTGGTGCCATTCTGGGTCATAAGCTTTCCGCTGATGCCATGCTTGATCAGAGCCGCCTTGGATCTGTTGTCCCCGTTGACGTTCTTTGGGGCACTATATCTTTCGGCCGGGTTAAAGATGTTTCGAAGACCCATCTTGCGGCGCATGCTCGGCGTACTCACGTCGCGGACGAGAGCACGGGCGATGATGGACGGACTGACGTTGGCACCGGTGAACAGCAGCAATACCTTCCCTGATAGGCTACTGGCCAGTTGATGATAGGCGGCAATCGTAGCCGCAGCAGATCCTTCCAAGGACAAAGACTGGAAGCGCAAGGCCTCCGCAATACCCAAAGTGACCTCGTCTTCCGAGACAAGGACGACCTGATGTATCTGGCTATCAATGATATTTGCTAGAGGAGTCGTGTCGACCAGTTGAACGCCAAGGCCGTCGCACTGGGTTGGAGCCGTCTTCTGAAACAGTACATCCGAGGTCTTGGCAGGCTTAGTATGCGCGCTACCCCAATTGCGAGCAAACACTGTCGGTTGCACAGCGATGACTTTCGTCTTCGGTGAGTGAACGGAGCACCATGCAGCGACTCCAGAAACCAGGCCTCCTCCACCAAGCGGCACCAGGATGTAGTCGAATTCGCCAGCATCCTCCATGGCTTCTACGATCACAGTTCCTGCTCCTGCCGCCACGGCCACTGCCGCATATGGGGAGATGTACTCTTCTTCATGAGAGTGATCCGCGACCCGAAGTAAAGCGGCTATCGTTGCCTCGTAAAGGTCATTGCCGCTGAACGAGACAGAGTGTGCTTCATCTAATATACGTTTGGCTTTGATCTCGGACACGCCCACTGGCACGATGATATGTGCCCTTTTGTTTTCTGCTCTGGCGGCAGCGCATAAGGCCAACGCGTGATTCCCTGCCGAAGCAGTGACGACGGTCTTCGCCTTGGATGATATCACAGCATTGAGTGCGCCGCGGTACTTGAAGGATCCTGTATGTTGATGTCCTTCGAGTTTAGCATATACTTTGACAGAGTTTGCCGAGTCGTCGTCCGCGCCTAGCCATGGCAGTGGAATTGTCGCGGTGCGCACCACTTTCCCGTGCAGTCGAGAACTCGCCTCCTGCACTAGTCGCGCCAGGTCACTAGGCTTGACCTGCTCTACCACTGATGGCCTGCTCTTGATCGCCATAACAGCTGCTCTTTGGGCCAAACGGCTCACTGAATTTGTAGTCCGGGTGGTACGCCGAGGAGTTGAGATGTGGTCGGCACGTCCATGGTGGAGTGTGGACTCATGTAGGCTCTTCTAGCTGTAATCGGATCAACAAGACGTTCACAACCATGAGCCATTTCGTCACCTTCGGTGTCCACAAGCGACGATATCCGAACTCTCCTTGTCGGCAGAATAGACGAAAGGTGCTCAAGTGCCGAGGATACCAGCGCTTGCGTTCTCAGTTGCATGATCGCATTCAACGTCGAATTCGAGCAATGAGGTGTCAGATATGTGGCACGCCTGACTTCAAGTCTGATCTGAAACATGACCTGCAGGTCCCTGCCGGTGTCGGCAGATGACGGGAGACAGCCGACTGCAAGCGGATCTTAGTCTGGGGTCTCAAAGATCTAGCATCACACCGGTAGGTACTACTCACCAACCACGAGCTCGTGTGCAATTGTGCGAGGCAAGCCACGGAAAGGTATTGTCCGTGGAGCCGCTTGAGGAGCAGTTCACATTCTCCTCAAAGCCAATCACGACGGGTCCAGTATCTCAGCGCGGATTTCGGCAAGCCAGATCACGATGGACGACGAAAGGTCTGCTATTACTCGTCATGCTAGTGTTCTGAGAGCCCTGTGGAAGGACTTCGTTTTCTGGCAAGACCGCCAGTTGCAAGTCAGTCCTCCAAAGCCGACGGGCTTAGCTGGCACCACCAAAGTGCGACATTTCCAAGCCCGTCTCTAGCCTGTTCTTGGAGAAGCTCGTACACCAATGCCATCAGCGATGCGCTCGCAGTAAATTTCGCCACATGCGTGATTGGCCAAGTCGCTCGAAGATAGGAGAATATTTTCATCGGCCCCTAAGTCGTAGCAGCATCGACGAGTCTTGCAATTCTGCAAGATGATCCATCTGAGGCTCGCGACGTGGGACGAGCTGCCCCTCCTGGCGGGAATTGGCGATGTTGCCTTTCGCGACGATCCAATCTATCTGCATTTCAACCCATGGCGCCGTGTGTATCCAGAAGAGTGGCGGCGCAGCTTCCTACAGACGCTACAATGGAGATTTACTGAAGCCGGCAGTGTCGTCATCGCCGCAGAGATCGAAGATGAGCATAATCAAAAGGTCTTGGTGGGTTACCTGACTGCTATCAGGAGAGGTAGTGATGGCAAACCGGTGTCGTCCTGGATGCAGCAGCCCAGCAGATGGGGCCTCCAGATTGCAACGCCGGCCCAACAAGAGGAAGGCGAGTGCTGATCATTGGTCAACTCTACAGCGCGTGAATTGACAGTCGTGGTTAGCACATGCTTCCAAGCTCGAGGCCAATTGTAGTGCCGATCCGAGTAGCACAGCACGCTTCTACGGCGAAGAGATCGAGGTCCTCGGCGGATCGCAAGCCAACACGATAGAAATGCAGACGATCGCAGTCCATCCGGCACATCAGCGCAGCGGTGTCGGCAAGGCATTTGTAAAGTGGATCTTTGATGCGGCGGTGCAGGAAGGGGTACCGTGCGTGGCAGACGGGTCAGAGAAGGGCATGAGCCTGTACGTCAAAGTCGGGTGGAAGATCCTGGGTTCTGTGGTCCTGGAAGCCAGAGAGGTTCGTGCGGAAAGCACAAAGACTGTGGTTGTGTTACCCCGAGTAGAAGTTCCCGTAATTCGGTGGACACCGGGTGACTTTCGCGGTGTATAACGGCTTGCGTGCCTGTAACGAGCCTCAGCGGCCCGCATCGGGCGACCTAGCGTCGAAGCGCATATTTTTATGCTGGGATCTTTCCGGGATGACAGAAACAGCGGAACGATGCTCATGAGTATACTGCTGCACGCGCTTGACCACACGCACCTCGCACCTCGCAAAGTGAGGTGGGCGTCCTTGGTATAAAAGCAGGATTCGTAGGCGCAGAAGAATGGCCTTCAGCAACAGGAGCGGCGGACGCATCTCTAGAGTCAGCCAATACCTTATTGCCAGATATGTTCCGCTTTTTCTGTCACCCCGGGGTATCTTTCACCTCGTGGTCACGACGATCTGCTAGCTTGAAACGCACTGGCCGAGTAGTCTCAGATACCCAGCTCCGTAGTCCGAATTCCACCTCGTGCTTATCGTACAACTGTGATACCGAACGCCGTTCCTAGGGCTTGGCAGACGCATGACACACGTGAAGGCCGGTGGTGCGATATCCCGTGCTCAGCATACAGACAATCAGTGTAAATGTTGAGATAAGAGGGACCCTTCCTGGACATGTCTGGACAACTCCATCGCCTTCCAAGAATACCTTGAATGACCATGATGGCATCCCATATCAGGCCGGCCTTGCAGTGGGTGTTTGAAGAAACATGTTCCTTCTGGAGATGACCAGCTGACAATTGCCCGCAAGTACTTCTGCTTGGCTTGTGGTTGCAGTGGTGTACTTTGCTGCATTTGTTGGCACGTTTGGTGCATCAGTCACTGTCGGCAGCACAGATGCCATCGCCTCGACCTTTGATGCAAAGTCCAGCCAGAAACCCTTTCTGATCTCCGCCTATCTCCTTGGGTGCGCCATGGGACCATTGTTGTGGGCACCGATGAGCGAGACTTACGGAAGACGTTGGTGCATAGTCGGTGGAGCGGCGCTGACTGCCGCCTTCACCTGCGCCGCTGTGGGAGCGCCTAATTGGGCAGGATTGTTGATCTTTCGATCCTTGGCAGGGTTGGGTTCGACGGCGGCCGTGAGTGTATCGAGTGGAATCATTGCGGATATCATGCCCAACCCGGCTGCTCGAGGATTGATCAGCACCTGGCTGATGGTGATCACGACCCTGGGACCTGTGATCGCCTCGACATGTTCCACATTCATCAGCAACCGCTGGCCTCAACGATGGGAGCTCAACTTTTGGGTCAACGGCGGCGCGGCCCTGTTGGGTTTCTTCGCTGTCTGGCTCCTGCCAGAAACATTGAAGAAGGCCACAGATACAGAGTCGCAATCGAACGCCTTGTCCTCGACTGAGCCAAACAATCAGTACAGCCGATCCGCACACCTCCTGCTGCCCTTCCGAATGCTCTTCTTGCAGCCTATAGTCACCGTGACGTGTCTGTTCCTGAGTCTGATCTACTCCATCTTCTACCTCTTCTTCGAGCTCTTGCCGGTGCTCTTCACTGAGAGGTACGACATCAGCAGAAGGACCAAGGCTGTCATATTCGTGCCATTGGCAATTGGAGCAGCGTTAGCCGGGCTCTTGTATACCGTGCTCGAACCGACGCTGCGAGAGCTGGCCGAAGGCGATGATTTCGGAACGGAGCGTCGGGAAGAACTACGCAGACTCCCTCCAGGATGCTTCGGTAGTGTGCTGTGCGTGCTGTCTTTGTTTCTGGCGGGCTATACGGTGAGTCAATCGGCGCACTACGCGTACCTACTGGTGCTGGAAGGAGCTTTTGGCATGGGGTTCCTCCTCGTGTTCATTGGGTTAACCAACTACCTCGTGGACGCTTACAAGGTACGCCGAGCAGATATTGCGAGCACAAGCTGAATACGACTGACGGGTGTATCAGACGGCGGTCGTATCGGCTCTCGCACCATCTTTCGTCATCCGCAATCTCGCTGGCGCATCTTTCCAATTCGCAGCAGAGCCTTTGCATGCGAATCTGGGTGCGAAATGGGAATTGTACCTTCTCGGTCTGCTGAGCCTACCTTTTACGTGCCTCGTATGTGGTCAGCTCTACTATGGGCCTTGGCTGCGAGCTCGTAGCAAGATAGTTCGGAGTATGCAGTAGAATGTGAACTCAGATCGAGGTCGTCGCGTGCGCAGCCGATTCGAGGAAACAGGGTGAGATCCAAGACAGCAATATGGCGTTGTTGCTCATGGCGTCGAACACGGCCATCCTCGCCTACGGAAGGTCTGCTGTCGCCCGGGATGTGCCATCAGTCAGTGTGTAGGGTGTAGCCAGCCAAATTACCGTCTGTCACGTGCATGTCTACCATCAAAGGAGGAGAACAAAGGGAACAGGACAGACTTCCTTCTAAGCGCTTCGGTGAGAGACGCTAATGCAATCGAAGCTTCCTCGGCCTTTCTAGCCTGCTCTTAGGCCCCACCCCACCCCCACCCCACTCGTCGCACCTCCAAACATCTTCACCGATCATTTCATCGGGAAACACGACGCTGCCGTGCCCTGAATGACCATATCGGAAGCAGTACGTCAAGTGGAAGATATTGAACGGAGGCGAAACACATGGCAGTCCTCTGTCTGTTCCACGGCATGCTGGTCATCAATGCTTGATTCGCGGCCATGCATGCTTGAAGTGCTCGGCAACATGTCCCCATCTGGCGCGACGCGATCTCTCCTACATACAAGACTTGAGATAGTGCATTTTTGCAGGCTTGTTCCAATACAGCATCGCTCCGTCTGTATTTTGCACATGGCAAACACTCGCCCACGTGCACGAAGCGCAACGCAGATGCGGCTAAGTCGAAGAACCGCGGAACAGCCAATCATCTTGTCGCTATCAATTCCACACACTCGGCGGATCCGCCTCCAGAACACCGCGGGCGATCCCTAGCCCCATGCTTACGATAACCACGCGAGCACGCCATGCGCCTAGAGCTGTTCGCGAGAGGAACTTTGTTCGAGAGATGATGCGAACAAGCGAGCACAGATAGCATATGATCCTCATATAAACATTGCTCGTGGATCCAGTATCCCATCCTGGTATCCTCATCCATTATTACGCTTACAGATCGTCCGGCTTCCTCTTCAAGATAAGACGGATCTACTAGTGCTTGGTTGTCTCATCTTTCCACCATGGCCACCTATGAGATCGACACCGGCGCAGACCTGGAGAAGAAGATCTCTGCTGTCCACATCGCACCTCTGGGCGAAGATGTCCCACCAGCCTACGATGGCGCCAGCTCGATCGACACCATCACCGCACTGGTCCAGGAAGACCACCAACACGAAATCAAGCTGCGCACAATGTCGTGGCAGAAGGCCGCATGGCTTCTCGCCGGTGACCAGGTCTGCCTCGCCATCATGGCACAGTCGTGGTCTCTCTCCGTCCTCGGCTGGGTTCCGGGCATAATCACCATGCTGGTCGCCGGCATCCTCTTCTACATCACCTCCATGACAATGCACAAATTCATCATGAAGCATCCCCAGATCAAGGACATCTGCGACTTTGGATACTATGCCTTCGGCAAAAGCAAAATCGCATACCATTTCACCGCGTTTATGCTGTTGGCCAACAACATCCTCCTCATTGGCTTCCACGTCCTCACTGGTGCCAAGGTGCTCAACACCCTCAGTGATCATTCCATGTGCACGGTTATCTTCTCGGTCATCGTGACCCTCATGGGCATCATCATGTCGCTCCCACGGACACTGAAGCACGTCTCCTTCATGTCCATGTTCTCCGCCTCTGCCATGGCCATTGCGATCCTTCTCTTCATGGTTCTCGCCGGCGTGGAAGAAGCACCACTTGTCGGCTACGGCGGTGACTACCCAAAGCTCGGCCCTGTCAAGACATACGCATTTCCACCAGCCGGCACCACCTGGGTCGCATGCATGAACGCCGTGTTGAACATCACCTTCCTCTGGGTGCCCCAGATCCTCTTCCCAACCTTCATCTCTGAGATGGAGAAGCCACAGGACTTTCCCAAATCCCTCGCCGTCCTCACCGCCATCTCCGCCTTCCTCTTCGTAGTCCCACCGGCCATCGGCTTCCGCTACCTCGGACAGTACGCTACCGCACCAGCGTTTGGCTCCCTCGGTGTCGTGGCATACAAGAAGGCCTCCTTCTCCTTCGTCATCGTCCCAACTCTGGTCATCGGTGTCATCTACGCCAACGTCAGCGCCAAATTCGTCTACGGCCGCATCATGGGCACCTCCCGCCACGGTCACAGTAACACGGTCACCGGATGGGGAGTCTGGGCTGCAGTCATGGCTGCCATCTGGTTCGTCGCCTTCGTCTTCGCCGAGGTCATCCCGAGCATGGGTGACTTCCTCTCCCTCCTCGGCGCGGCGTTCGATTCCTTCTTCGGCTTCATCTTCTTCGCCGTTGCATACTACCATCTGTACAAGGGAAAGCTTTTTAGCAGCCCGGTGCGCTCGGTTATGACTGTCGTGCACATGGTTGTCATGATCTGTGGATTATTTTTGCTGGGTCCGGGACTCTATGCGGCAGTCAAAGCAATCATTGCAGACTACGCGGATACCGTTCGACCGGCGTTCAGCTGCGCTGACTTGTCACTGTAGAGGAAGAAATGGGAATGCGGTGGCAAAGGCGTTTAGGATGAGGTAGATACCCGCTGAAGCAATTTGAGACTTTTTCAATCGTACTAGAAAGACTGCATCCTGAACTCCATATTTCTTCCGTCTATGACATGCGACCCTGGAACGCAACATCGGCTATACGTCTTTTACAACATCCATGTGCTCAAAAGTGAAGCGTGCCGATCCCATCGTGTCGGGTCGACTTGAAGCTCGTGTTTCAGAAGTGCTGACTCATCATCGCTCGGTCGCATCTTGGCAACCACCACTGGCAGATGGGATCCTCTTGCTCACCAAATGCTCGTGACACTTTTTCACAACTTCATCTCGGACTTTCCCTCGCTCATGTACATCTCGCAGATACCAAGGCGCTACAGTACATCTTGCCCACGCGCCCAGAATGATCTTGCCTCGCGACCGATTGCGCAGTAACCAGAGGAGAGATGGATCGATTGTGCATGCCGTTGAAAGGAGTATCTGAGACGACAAGATATCGCGAGTGGTCTCTGCTGAGTGCAACGATCATGTTGGATTGCTTTGGTATAAGCAGCAGTCGACTATAACACTACATTCAAGGAGTATGTCTTACAAAGGACCATCGATTGCCATTCGTCGCGAGGAGGCAACGCCTCGCTCGGACCCGTCTGGATAGCGAGGAAAGTAATCAGAAAAAACTCTATGGCAGCTGAATACACCTACATCTTGCTTATTCGACCGTCACTCCGCGGGACTCCTCAGTTTGGCTGACGAGATCGTGCGCTGGGCATGTATCCCGATTACAACTTGCACGACAGCTAATGACTCCTTGCGCACCATCAGCGCTAACAACGGAGCGTTGGCAGAATCTGTGGGCATAGGTAGCATTGACGTCGAATCA
Organism: Passalora sequoiae; assembly: GCA_013248845.1. Lineage (NCBI taxonomy): Eukaryota > Fungi > Ascomycota > Dothideomycetes > Mycosphaerellales > Mycosphaerellaceae > Passalora > Passalora sequoiae. Next base: position 368,480 of record WSQC01000022.1, read on the forward strand.
GGGAAATGTGTACAGCGCAACATGGAAGGCAACTGCTGAAACCATCCCGGTTCTGCAGCACCGTCGACGTATTATATATTCCAGATTTGCAATGTTCAATCCCGCGTTCCTCGCGACTCGTGCAACATCCGTGTCATGTCCGGTATGTAACGACGAAGAATCGGTACTTCAAGAGTAGATCAGCCTCTAGCAGATCATCGTTCTGCAGTCCCGCGGCGAACGATCATGGCCCGTCCCATGCCGTTCTACCAAACGCTTAAGCTGCCCGACCCACCGTTAATGCCGATCTCAGGTACACTCTACTATACCAAGCTTTGAGGCTATCGTCACGTTGTCCGAAACGAGCAGTAATACTGGTCGGTATTTGGAAACAAAAGTTTGTACACCAGTCTTTGACATCATAGTCCCGAACGATCCGGAGATAATATGTTGAACAGAGTCTCTCCTCATCGAAGTTGCCCCTTGCACATTCGTCGCTGCGACACCGCTACCTGACAAGAACACACAACATGCGTGTCTACGGAACAGTGACGGCGCTCGCCGCAGGAGCAGCAGCCCAATACTCCCAAGACCTCCTCCCATCAAACCCAGGAGGAGCCATTCCAGCAGGTGTACAAGCACCAAGCACCTCCGGCTTCAACAATGCCACGATCCAGCCAGCTCGCGGCGGTCTCGCGGTCTGTGTTTCCGGAATGGTGCCAGTCCAGGCCAGCACCGCGATGAACGTCAAGCTCAACTTCAACCTCCCCAAGAACCAGTCGCAGGTCACCAATACTTTCGTCGAATTCATCACGAGCGGAAGCACATTCATGAAGCAGATTATGGGAGGCATGCAAGCTGTAAACGGCACGTACGAGATCGGCGCAACGCTGTGCACACCCGCCAACAACACCACTCCCGACCAAGTCCAGATCTTGACACACGGTGTCGGCTTCGACCGATACTACTGGGTAAATCTCCCTCCAAACCCCATCAACCCTCTCCCAGAGCAACTCGCTGATCCACCCACCCCAGGACTTCGCCCCAGGCTACAGCTACGTCGACGTAGCCGCCCAATACAACCACGCAACCTTCTTCTACGACCGCCTCGGCGTCGGAAAATCCTACTCCCCCACCCTCGACCCCATCAGCACCATCCAATCCCCGCTCGAAGTCGAAATCGCCAACGTCCTCGCCCAAAAACTCCGCCAAGGCGCCTTCGCCAACCACTCCTTCCCCCAAGTCATCGGCGCAGGCCACTCCTTCGGCAGCATCATCACCCAAGCCCTCACAGCCCAACACCCTTCCTCCCTCGACGCCGCCATCCTAACCGGTTTCTCCACCAACGCGACAGGAATGCCCGCCTTCCTCCAAGGCCTCAATCTCGCCATCGCGTCGCAGTCCCAGCCCTACCGCTTCACGGGCCACAACAGTGGATTCCTCGAATCTTCGAGCGCCATCTCCGACCAGATTGCCTTTTTCCGCGCGCCCGGTTTCGACCCTGCCATGTTGGCCATGGTGGAAGCGCAAAAGGGGACTGTGACTTTTGGCGAATTGTTCACGACGGGCGCCGTCATGGCGGTGGCAAGGAATTGGACCAAGCCCGTGGCCGTCGTGAATGGTATGGAGGATTTGCCGTTTTGTTATGGCAATTGCACGTACCCGATGAATAAGGCGCAGCAGGCCTTGACGATGCTGTATCCGGTAAGTGGGTTTTTTTTCCGTCGATTACATGCTGTCTCGGTATGTATGTGTGCGGTTCACTGACGTGTGTATTTTCCTTGCAGGCGACCAATACGACGGGAACGTACTTCGGACGGGACGCTGGGCATGGATTGAACCTGCACTACTCGGCTGTGGAGGCATATCACTACATCCAGGACTTCATCAATAAGAATGTGCGCTGAAGCGGGAAAGATTTTCGGCAGAAGCATTCAGGTATCAGATTAGACATTTTATAATCTGTACATAGGTACCTTTCGTATTTCAGGTCCACGCCTCAGGATCGGTGTCGACGTTCCGCGGCCCTCGTCTCCCTTCTCGGCTCGTTACCACGCTGCTGGGTACGTTGTGGGCGGCACTTGCGGCATGGGAGCGTACGTCATCGGCTGCGGTGGCTGTGGCATGGGAACGTATGACGGGGGCTGCGGCGCTTGCGGCACGGGAGCGTATGCCATCTGCTGTGGTGCTTGCGGCGCGGGAACATATGCCTTCTTCTGCTCCATTCCGCCAGGCATCGGAGCGTATGCCATCTGCTGGGGAGCCACGTATGTCGGCCGCACAGCTTTACCGGCGTTCAGGTTGGTGTCGATCTGTGCCAGTACGCAGGGCTGGGAAGAGCGCGGAGTCAGCACTGTGGTGATTTCACTGACTGGTATGATTCCACGCATGCTCTTACATGACAGAAATAGGAAGCGCAAAAGTCTCTGAAGCCGTTGCCTCGAATGTTGAGTTTGTCGCGCGTATCATGGCGCTGGATGCACGCCAGTACGGCAGCCCCGCACGGAATGTGTGTGAGAAGCCAGTAGATGGCACAATCCGAGCCACAGCTCCCATCCGGTCCCCCGGGATAGTTGTCGAGATGCTTCGCGTTGCGGCCATATGGGAAGCATGGACAGCAGCAGGCATATAGCTTTAGTAGCACAGTCAGCGAAATGTGTGCTGTGCTGAGCACTTTACGTGAGATGGTCGTCACTCACGCATGTGCCACTGCAGCATTCGTGGCTTTTGCCGTGGTACCACTCCTGCTTTCCAGCACCATCGTAGACACTATCCAAGCCCGCCACGGGAGCTGTCGCAGCGAGTGGACCCGGGGTCGATGGATGAGAGGCTGCTTCGGAAGCTGCTTCGGCCGTGGCATCACGTTGCTGCACTGGCGAAGGCGGTTTTGGCGACGATTCAGGAGCTGCTTTGGAAGTGACTTCTCGTGGTGATGCCGACACTGCTGGTTCCGACGCCGCTTTAGGAGGGGCTTCGGCGGTGATTTTTCGTTGTGGTGCTACCAAAGCTGGTGCTGGCAGCGTTGGAGCAATGGGTATCGGTTGAGCCGGAGGGCTGGCGATCGGAGGTGCTAGAGTGGACATTGCGATAGTAGCTCAATGGATGTAAAAGCTGTGGGTCGTGTATCAATGCCGGTGTGATGATGCGGATATGTGTTGAGCTGCTGAGACGTGCAAGGCCGAGAACAAAGCAAGATGAGCGTCACCATTTGAAGAATACAAGCCATTGCACCTTTCACGACTTCCCTCAGACGAACCGCATACGTGCCAGGTACCGGCTGACTTGGGACTGCCGGGATTGTTCGTAGTTGCCGAATTTGCTGCCAGACTAGAGTGCACGCAGAAGCCACCGAGGCAGCGAGAGAAAGCGCAAGACTTCGAGTGCAGGCCCGGCACGAAGCCAACATATCGGACAGTTGCGTCCCAACAGACCCAATGGCAGGTCCTTCATGGTCGATGGCATCGCGTCATCCGCTGTCAACATTATCTGTTATCGCAAGCTGAGCAAGACATGGCACGAGACCGGTCTCTGTGAGTAGTGAGGCACGAAGGGTCGAAGTCAAAATTAGTGGGGTTTTTGGTATGTTTAGTAAACCTTTTGGGTGTGTATTTCACTCGAGCAACAGCAGGCAGGTGGCTTCCTCATAGCTCTCGCAGGGAGTGAATGGTATTGAGCTGGAAGGCCAGCGATATTTCCTTTGGAATCACCTATGCACGCAACAAAGCTGACGCAGCTTCTGATATGTGCTTGAGATATGTCTAGCAATGGGCGTAGTGACATGCAGATCAGCTTTCAGGTATCGTGTCCAGCTGACAACGAATGCCTTGTCCTTGGAGCGAGGTGGAAAGGTGCTTCGCAGCGTCGCATCAGTGTTGTTCTGCAAGCCGACCAGGCGGGATTGACAACATTTCTATCTACATATCCCTAGTTGGTCTGATGGAGACTTGGATGGCAACATTTGCAAACGTCGCTCCTCGGGTGTGATGTCAAAGGATCACGCCCGAGTCGCAAGATGCACTGGCTCCGCAGGCCACGTCCATGTGAGGCAGGATCGCGTCGACGATTCGAGAGTGGAAACTCCGCAGATGACATGTTCTCCCGTGTACCTTTTGACTTCCTAAACTGGATGAGCAGAAAGTAGTCGAACTGTCCAGGATGATGAGATCGGTAGAGCTGTGAGCGAGGAAAGTCACGAAGCTCACGCGGCCTCACGTGACTTGGCAGTGGATCGTAGCGACACATGGCATCCTAGGGGTTCAATAACGCACTGTGGCTATAGGACGATCAGAGAGGTATATTGCACGTGCCGAACGCACTCTCGCATGAGTGGCAGATGAAGTCTTGACTCGCTTGAGTCGTCGTCGCGGCCACTCAGCTCGTCTGCGATACAAGACCACTATCCGAAGTCTCTGAAGAGCGTGTGATATATGGAGCACCAATGACACAACAACAGCGAGTGCTCCCCTTGCCTAGTGGTCATTGTGTGCTTCCGTGCCGCGTGTTCAAACGGAACCGGAGGTCAGGGATGCACGACCGCAGCCATTATTCTCACTCCGAATCCAGGTGCACGACAGCTGTGCGCTACAAAGTATCGAATTGCTCAATAGTGCCAACCCAGTCTCTGACATCTGTCCGCAATACGTCTCAGCGCCCGAACGATCCACAAGTGCGCTGATACAGCCTCCACGCTTAGCGAGATTTTCGATTCAGCCGGTCGCAGTAAGTACGTGTGCTCGGCCTACAGTGGTGCGACCGTACACCAGGGCAACACTCGAGAAGATGTCGGTGGGCTCTGCAAATGAGCAAGAACGGATCACAGCCACCTTTGGCTAGCGGTTCCAGTATTGCAGCCGTCTCTCGAAGGTCGATGACAACTCTGGAGTCGCAATCCGCTCTCGATACATCTGCGAAGGAGATGCAAGAGCAGTATTCACTTACTGATACGGTTGGAACTGCTTTTACAATGCTGCCACAGCTCGAAAACTGCTCGCAGGCGCGAAATCCTACGCCCCATTTACACCAGCAACCCACCTAAGAGAGATATGACATGCATCAACATAATCATTGACCTTTTCGGACGTCTGACCTAGGGTGGTTTATCAAAGCACATGCAAGTGTTTTCCGAGGTGTTCTACATTCTTTTGGACATACGATGGGGAACCACGGCAAAAGGCACTGTGCACCAGTCGCGCTTATGATCTTAGAAGCGCAGTACGGTGCACTACCTTGCGATTGGTTGAGCTCAAGGGGACCTTGTGATCACAGCATCGTGTTTTACAGATTGTGAAGAGCCGGCGATCTTGGCTCGAACGCGGCCCCAGCCAATTCGTGCTTGGGCAGACCCCCAGTCACGGTCCGGAGCCGGCTTTGCCAGGGCATACTAGTATCCTTGACCATGCCTTCTTCGACCTCATCAGCTGTGCATCTTGTGAAACAGCATTTTGCAGATACACCGTCAGAAATTGGATCGGACGCGGGCACGGGAGGTGCATGGTCCAGGTGTTCGCGACACATCGGACGAAAGCGCAGGCACGAACCACCATTCTGCCACTCGAAAATGGCGTATTCGTATCTTCAAAAACTGGCAGTGCCTACATGCCCGATGGCAACATGGCCCGGAAATTCGTGCCGGGGCATTTGCATGACTTTTCTATGCTGACAACATCTTTCTCTACCATCCGCTCTGCTACGTTCTCTCTGACATACCGTTGGAGGCTCTACATAAGCAGGACATTTGTGGTGCGGTCCGCCTTGGCTGTTCTCTGATCCTATAGACTTTCGGCAGCGGTTCGGTTCGACACGACTACAGCGCATCGTCCTGCCAGACCTTGCCTCTGCTTCTTCTCCTGGACGAGACTACCACACTGCGATCATGACTGCTTTGACGCCCAACACCTCACGTGCCTACGCTTAGCATTTCCGACAGACCTGAGAAAGTTTGGAAGTCATCAAGTCGAACACGAGCCCTGCACGAAGCTTGATGGGCCCTGGTGTGGCTCCCTGCGTATCCGCTTTTCCATGCATACAGCCATACCTCGATCAAGAGGACAGCGTCATATGGCATCGATACATTTGGGCAGACATGTCCAACAGCAGGGACGCATGCAATATGCGCAAAGCCCTGAGTATCTTGCAGATTGTAGTTGAGACCGATCGACGGAAACTAAGCTTAGTAACAGACTTGCCGAGGGATCTGCAAATACCTGAGCGTTCGCAACGGCCGATCACATTTGTCGACGGTCTTCCTGCATATTTCATCATGCCTCAGGATGTGTATCACCTCGAGTGTTTGCATCAAACTCGACACTGGTGGAGCATAGGATCCGTGCTCTGTTGCAGAATTTCCCCAGACAGTATTCTGCGCGCCGTCCTTCACGATGTACATTTACTTCAATACACTCTACCTTAAAGTTTGTCCAGATGTGCGGAGAAATCTGGAAGCCACCGCGGCAAGGGCAAACAAACCTCCCCACTTATGCGGTGCTTAACGTCCATAAGCCTCTTGGGAGGACACTATTGACGAGTGAACTGCCGCGGCCTGTTCCATCCGCAGATCGTTCACTTATGACCCAGACATCGAGAGCTATTATTGATATCTGAAGCCTTCGCCTGTCCGCGCTCCATCCCTGCAGGCGCTCGTACCTCTCTTCGATACTACACCAGCATGAAGTCGCTCGATCATGGCCTGTTGGCTATTGCTGCCAGCCTACCAGTGGCCCTTGCCGTGAACGGTGGAATGTCCCCGAACGCTCCCTTCACCTATACCTCATCTCCTCTGTTCTCGTTCCGGGGCGGGGCATCCCAGGGGTTGAAGAGTGGTGCTTACCAGTACACTGGTTTCGGCTCAGCAGAGTCCAATATCAACTTTGCCGATGATGGCTCTTTGATTTACTCTCCAGCGTTCTCGTCTGCCGGTATTGGCTATGTCACTTCCAAAGACAATGGAGAGACATGGACCCAAGTTCTGCCACAAGGTTCCAATCAGCCTAGAACACAGCCCGTCTTTCGTAAGCCGGCCACTTCCTACACTGGACGAATGTTCTACTGGTCCTCGAGCATTCCTGGTTTGGACTTTAGCTACTCTGACGACAACGGTGTCACCTGGACCAACCTCAACAGCAGCCATTTCGACCCAGAGATTCAAGATTGGGCCAAGCTTGTTGCTGGCAAGCCAGTGCGATCTCAATTGACCAATGGGGCCAAGGACATCTTATACCTCAGTGCACCAAGTTTTATCAGTACCCCGATCCCGGTGCAGCCACTTGGACCGGTTGATCAGCTTATTATGAAGAGTACCGATGGTGGCAGCACCTGGGCCCAGACTGGCTCCCAGCCCACACTGCAGCCTCTTTTGTCTGGTGGTGCTTGTGCAGGTCTGACACAATCTCTTGCTGGTCAGGAACTTATCATCTGGGGCGATGGTTTTGTTACGCCGAACGGCACCATCATGTATGGTCTGCGGCGGTGCCAGAAGCTCAGTGTGGCTATCAGCGACGACGAGGGTGATAGCTGGAGATTTAGCGATATTCAACAGAGCAGCCTCGTTCCCTTCGTTGTTGGAGATCTCACGTGAGTCTTCCTGCCAAGAACAACTCATGCTCCTCCACTAACGGAAAAATAGATACCTCTTCGACGGCAACGTCCTGGTTCCAGAGCCAATCTCCATGGACATCAACGGCAAGATTTACGCCATCTGGGTGGACAACAACTATACTCTCAAGATGTCCACCTCTACCGACTTCGCCAACTCCTGGTCCAACCCCACCGTCATCGGCGCTCCAGGAAACTCTACTGTCAACAACCTCATGACCTACCTCCCAACGCTCCGCCATTCCCAAACACAAGAGGGTCGCGCAGCCCTCGTCTACTATGGCTCCTCGAACGGCGGCAAACAATATAACGCATACATCGCCGAGACCCAGAACGTCAACTCCGCCAACCCAGTCTGGACCGCCGTTATCGCCAACCCTCTTGACCAGCCTATGCAAAACAACACCGATGGCGCTTGGGATCAGGGATACGGTAACCCGCTTGGCGATTTGATCGAGTTTACGGATATTCGATACTATAATGGCTCCAACGACTTCGTGGCGGCGTTTGCGAGGAAGATGTGTTCAGCTCCGATCCTGCCGCCACCGCTTCCGTACGATAGTGCCAGCTGTGTTGCGGGCTGGGACTATGCTGCTCATGCCAATAGTGCGTGGCAGGGATTTGTGGCGTTTGGAAACCATTAATGAGGGACGTGATGAGGATGCTGATGTATTGTCATGCGAAGATGGATGAACAGTGTTGATCACGTAATCATGCCGGGTCGCAGAATCTGGCATTGCTGTATACGACCTCATTCATTAGCGCTGTGTGTACAAAACGAAAAGATATGTTTCTCCTCACGATGACCGTGTATACATGCATGTTTATGGAGTCGGTATTCTTGGCTCTCCCTGTGTCGGAGGAATTATGCATTCGTTGCTTTCGGTTCAGAGTCGATGTTTGTTGTATGGAGCACAAGATGGCACGACGAAAGAGATTCGCATCTGTGTCTCGGCCGAGATATGCTTTATCTCGGCCGCACGATTGAAGCGCGAGGTACGATGTATTTGTGCAAGTTGTGCGAGTGTAGAAATCTGCTGCGGACAATGCACGGTCACATGCAACCTTGAACGCACGGCTCCATCAAAATAAGCTGCTACTTTAAGCGACGTCGACCGAGCTTCGATGGATGAGCACTAAGCTTGATTGGAATCGTGCACTGCCCACAATTCACTTCCATCTGAAAATAGCGTCTGTGCTCTGAACGAACCGCCTGAGGACTCCAGCCTTTGGGCAATGCTCTCTTCTTCTTTATCAACCTTCTCATGCCGCAGTACATCATCCCAACGCCACGATGATGCTGCCCAGACAGTGGACATCGGATGCAACGGGGTCCTGTTCTGTCAGCGCACAATCTGCCGACGAAAATCCGCACGCGAGACGAATCGAAGGCAGAGAGACCGGCATGGAGATTGTGGCTTGGCAGCAAATCTTTCCCCTTGCACGTCCAAACAAATGCTCGACCAAACCGCAGCCAAGATGATTACCCCTCCCTGCAGCAAGCCCACGTGTCGAAAACATCTACATCGCCGGGCAGCACGCAAACAGATGGCGGATATCTGCGGTTGGGCAGGTGGTGTTTGTTATCGGCTTCGTTAAAATATCACCCCATTTCCCCATCTTGCTCCAGATCCTCTCCCCACCACTACTGTACTCCAGATTCTCACCCCCAGGTCTCCATATCGAGACACGTGGAATCAAAGATGGCGGCTGTGGAAACGGAGAAGGCCAGCAGCCTCGAGGCGGAACACAAAACAGTGTTGGAGAGCGTTCACAACGCGGCGGAACGGGGTCATGTTGCCACGGATCAGTGAGCGCTGGGGCAAATGGTGTCCAAATACCACAGATGTTGACTTTTTGCAGGTACGGTCAAGCGCTGGTCACGTTCGATCCCAAGGCCGAAGCACGACTCAGACGAAAGATCGATCTGTACATCGTGCCGACCGTAGCTCTGCTATACCTCTTCTGTTTTATCGACAGAGCAAATAGTCAGTTCAGATACTTCGGCAACGTGATTTGACGTGCTGACATGATGCAGTCGGTAACGCCAGGCTGGCTGGACTGGAAAAGGATCTCAAATTACATGGCTACGACTACAATACCGTGCTGTCGACCTTCTACATCAGCTACATCATCTTCGAGATCCCTGCCACGACTCTCTGCAAGTACTTCGGGCCAGGATGGTTCATCCCCGCGACCTCACTAGGCTTCGGAATCATCTCCGTGTGCTGCGGCGCTGTCGATACCATGGCTCAAATCAGCGGTGTGCGGTTCCTGCTTGGAATATTCGAGGCCGGCATGCTGCCCGGCATCGCATACTACATGAGCCGTTGGTACAGACGAGCCGAGTTGGCCTTCCGACTGTCCCTTTACCTTGTCATGGCTCCGCTGGCGGGTGCATTTGGTGGACTTTTGGCTTCCGGTATCCTGAACCTGTCACACTTTGGAACGTTCCATAGCTGGCGAATGATCGTGAGTGCCTATTCGAAACATGTTCTGCTCACAAAGCTGACTGTCTATAGTTTGGCATTGAGGGTGTCATCACCATCGGCATCTCCCTCATCGCCTTCTTTACTCTTACAGATCGGCCAGAGACTGCTCGGTGGCTGTCAGCCGAGGAGAAGGAACTAGCCATTGCCCGTGTCAAGTCTGAGCGTTTGGCCACCACTGAAGTCCTCGACAAGATCGACACCAAGAAGCTTCTGCGGGGCATGTTCAACCCAGTCACTCTATCAACCGCCTTCATCTTCCTGCTCGACAACGTCACGGTCCAAGGTCTGGCTTTCTTCTTACCCACAATCGTGAAGACAATCTATCCAAACCAGAGTGTTGTGCATCAGCAGCTGAGGACCGTCCCGCCATATGTCGTCGGCGCCGCCGCGACACTGGCGATCCCATACGCAAGCACGAAGACCGATCGCCGCTTGATCTACTTCATCGGATCAGCGCCAATGATGATGATCGGATACATCATGTTCCTGGCGACAGATGTCTCAGATTCCAAAGTCCGCTACGGAGCGACCTTCGTCATTGCGGTTGGAGCCTTTATCTTCGGCGTGCTCTGCAACGCACAAGTCTCTGCCAATGTCGTCTCGGACACGGCCAGATCTTCCGCCATTGGCACGAATGTCATGCTGGGCAATATCGGAGGATTGATCTCGACTTGGTCGTTCTTGCCGACGGATGCGCCGAACTACCCGATTGGCAATGGCCTCAATCTGGGAACATCCAGTACGATTCTCTTGCTTTCGATCGCGTTGCTGTTCTGGATGAACTTCGACAATCGTAAGCGGGAGAAGAAGAATGTGGACGCTGAGCTGGCTGGTCTGGAGCAGAAGCAGATTGAGGATCTTGATTGGAAGCACCCGGCTTTCAGATGGAGGCCTTGATCAAGCGCGATCGCAGAACGTCGAGTGTCTTTGTGGACAGTGTGCGGTATCTTGCCGTGAAGCAGCTTGACTACTCTTGCGTACTGCAGCATTGAAAGCACGATGTATGCGTGTGACTACAACGTTTAGCTCCGATGATTGCGCCTCGATCGGTCAATGACCCGACGCCGCCAAGCCTGCTGACATCTTGGCAGTAGTGAGTGGCTTACACAGATAAGAAGCCAAACAAGCCCTTCGTGCAGAGCCTTCCGCAACATGCTCAGCCCGTCTCTTCTTGTTTCGTGCTATGCAACTAAAATCACAAGGAGCGATCGAGCATCGCCATGCGCGTCCGAGTTGTATCCCAGGACCGGCGGCAGCGCCTCGGCAGATCTACATGAAATACAGCCTGGTTTGAACGAAGACACAGCGCCCAAACGGGCAAGTGCTAGGTATTTTTCGAATCTCCTCATGTCCGGTCCGGATGCAATCTCCCTCCAAATCGACATCTGTAAACCGATCTCCCAGGCACACCATCCATCATACGCGCCAATGCACATCACTCCCTGCACACCCCTGGCAGCGACCAAAACGCATAACACAAGACTCTCGCATCGAGACTTGGCTAGCTCGGGCCGGGGCTGCGTTTACCAGTCCATGTAGACACGCGCTCCTTACCGCTGCGAAATCCTACAAAGGACAGCATCGATGTGAAGCGTTCGGGAGGTTGCATAGTCGATTGCTACAATATTTGTAATCAATCTAACGTACTCAGCTGTCTGTCTCTCTGCGACCCAACTGCCTAAGGCACTCCACGTCCTCTTCCTGTTCACTGAGAACTCCTCCTCACACCATCGCTAAGCCAACCGGCCAAATCGTCCCTCGGTGTAAGATTGGAACGATCAGGAACGATCTGGTGGCAAGGTCGAGACCCGAGGGTGAGAATCGGGGTCCGACGGGAGTGGCGAGGAAGTTCTGACTAGGGAGTGGAGTGGAGTGGAGTGAGAGGCTGGTTGTGTGGGGAGAACGTGTGAGGAGGGAAATACAGAGAGACAGAGAACTCGATAGAGGAGAAGGCGGCGTTCCTGTCGGAGAAAAGACGAGGCAGCGCGTGATCGTGGGCTGTCTGGCGCAGTGAGCATTGCACAAAATCACGTGCAGGTGCAGAGAGCGCTGACCCTGCTGCTGCTGCTGCTGCTGATCGCACATCACTCTTTGCACCACTAGAGTCTTATCGCGAGCAGGTCTGATCGCGGCTGGAAAGGTGGTGGGAGTGATGGAATCTACGAATTCAAGGGGAGGGAGTTACAGAATCGAGCTCGGCCTTCTGCCTCTTCAGATTCGAAATGTGGTGTTTCGGAGCGCTTGGTCGAATTGCTAGGACTTGGCTCTCGAAAATTCGTTGCCAAAGCGGCATGCGGTGTCATGGCACTCTGCATTCGTGAATGTATAAGAGATGGCAAGCGAAGCACGCATTATTTCGAGATCAGCTCGACGCGTGTTTCGAAAGGCGCTGAGATCGGGACAGATATAGGTCTTGTTCCCTGGACAGCCTGGCTCGCAGTGGCAGCAGATAATACGTCAATACCTACGCATCGCGTGCTCTGGTCATCACTTCTATACAACCACAGCCTCCCACACCATTCACTCCTCCTCTTCAGCAGTGACCCAACCCTTTAACCAAGCCAGCTCCCGCTTCACACGACGTTTCCTCGCAGCCTTACTCTCCCCCGCAATCTTCTCATGAATCTTTCGCTCCGCTCTCGCCGGATCCTCCAGATCCTCCTTCGTGAATGTCCAGCGTACGGTGTCCCCGTTTCGATTCACATCCGGCCTATCGGGCAAAGCAGCAGCCGGCTGGCGCTTGCCGAAGTGGTCGTTTGGCCGGGAGGAGCGATTGGTGGCGGATGGTTCCACGGACGAGGCGCTTACACAGACACTGGTAACGCTGTCGTGGCAAGGAGACTCGGACAAGGAGTCGAACGCAATGCCGCATAAGGGTCGAAGGCCGGCGGAAGTGGGCGTTGTGAGTCGCTCAAGTTTTGGACTTGGGCTGCGGAGCTGGCTGTCGAGCTGCGATCGCTCGTCGGTATCCTCTGGAGCGGCGTTGGCTGCCGCGTGGAGCTGCTGAATGAAGGAGACCTGGTCAGTCGAGTCTGGTGTGTGCTGCTGCAGCGGTTCATCGAATGCCACGGCATTGTCTTCGTAGCCTGAGTCCTCATGTTGTGCATGCTTGTCCGCAGCGTGAGTAGCGTGCAGCTCAGGTCTTCTCCTGCGTTCTTTGAAAGCTTTGACTGCTTCAGCAGTCAGGCCGCGTTTCTTGATATTCTCGAACTGTGTCTTGATGCGTTCCATCTTGCTGTTCAGTATCGCCATCTTTACGATACTCTTCGCAAGTTCCTGGCTGTCGAACGCAGCCGCAGCACTATCGGCATCCTCATCGAGCCCGATGCTTTCGACTTTGCCTGCCTTTAGCTCATCTTCCTGCAGCATCTCCACGCGGTACTTTTTGGCAGCTTTTCGTCTGGCATCATCTATCTCCTCAAAGATGTTGTGTGCGTTGGCGGTACTGAAATCAAATTTAGGAGGTCCGTCGTTGTCAGATTCAGATTTCGTGCTCTTTGGCTTCTTGCGGTGTCCCTGTACACCCTTTCGTGATGATTGTGGTAGGTATGCGATATCTGGAAGGCCAGTTTTGGCTTTCTTTGCCGGCTTCTGTCTGTGGCCCTCGGCGCATTCGTCCAGTACAGAAGTGCTCTTTCGCTTCAAGTTCTTGGCTGTACTGGCTTCGGCTTCTAGACCTCGTCCTCTCCGATCCTGGCAAGATACGTCGCTCCTCTGCAATTCTGCCAACTCGCGTACAAGCTTGCTCTTGTGTGACACCTTCGGGCCAGGAGAGACCAGCGTTATGTCTTCCGCGACAGACTTCTGCTTCGGCTTCTCTTCTGCAGTCTTTGTTTCCTTCTTCTTGTAACGTTCTGGTTCCTGTTCGATCCACTCTTGCGGTGTATCATCTGTGACCTCGTAGACACACCCTCGCCAGTGGTATGTTCGCTTCGGTCGGTCATCCTTCTTCTTCTCGCCGCCCTTGAGGGTGTCGTTGCCATCAATGTACAGCCGCCGAAGCTCTTTCGGTACGGAGGGATCGTCTATAACAGGCACTTCCGAGGACGCGGTGCCTAATGATGTACGCGTGCCAACCATGGTCGCAGTGCGAGTCAAGGAGTTCGTATGTCTGCGGTATTGTGCTGGTTCTGGAGATATTGTCTTCGTAAGATATCGTAGACGGAGGCCGTAGCGCGTTTGCTGACCGCGTTTCGGTAGCGTACAAAATGCTTGTCGGTATGTGTTGAGCAGGGTGTATTGTGTGAAGGTACATGTATGTCTGCGACTCTACAGGTGACAAGACCGTCTAAGCAAGATAAAAGTAGTCAATAGGAAGAGATCGAAGTATTGTTGTTGTCGGCCATACAAATGTGATAGCTCAAGATCTACAGCTCGAGTCGAACTCCCGACCCCACCACGAAATTGCAGGGATTCTAGCGAGCAAAGCCCTGCCACCCAAATCTCCATCCCCTAAACGATAATATACATCTGTCTTGACCAGCGACTCGGACTTCGACACATTTCTTGCGAGCATCTGCGTGTCAGCAGTTGCATATGGCGCTCCAGTGTGGTACGATTTCGCTGGAACATCGGCTAGATGTCTCCACGTGACCGGAGCAGAACGACTGGGAAAACACGGCACGCTCGCCAGACCCAAGCGATTTTCGGTATAGGCCATGGACGCCAACAGAGCTCGTGCTCAGTTAGAGGTCGAACACTCTTGAACGATTCCAATGACGGCGAGCACTCCAAGCACAAACCCATTGGAAGTTGTGCGGGAATATATCGACGAGGAGGTCATATTCGACAAGGACCTTCTGAGCTGACCGGGCTCATGCCTAATGTAGGCACACCCTTCAGCGGCGGCAGTGATGAAAACACGCAGAATGCTTTCTTCTGCAGCGAGAATGTCATGACTTCTATCTCTTGCAGTGCAGTGGCGGCATGCAGTTCGACAAAGGCGTCTCTGCTTCAAGGAAACATCTCGTTACTCTGACTTTCCCTTCACCCACTGTCTGGCGAACTTTCTGGCGAGCTTACTGCTACCAGAAGACCTGTACAAGAGCTCCAAGAGCAGCAAATTCGCTGCCTCATCTGCCAAGAAGTCTTGACCCAACATATCGACAACCTTCTTATTGGCGGCATGTCATCTCCTACTCCCTGTAGTGGGTCTGGAGACATCTCTGACATCGACGGTGTCTCCCGTAGCACAGAATGTACACTTACGTACGATGCTGATTCTGGCGTTCAATCGTGCTACGCAACGGGATCGAGCTACTATATTTGCGCGTGCTACAGATTCTGATTACAACCGTCCGCAGTGCGCCAGACTCTGCAGAGTGGATAGACACGCGTATTACGCACTCTTCGCTCGGCATGGGCGTCAAAGGAATTCCAGAAACGCTTGTACTACTCACCAAGGCTGTGGTCTTTCGATAGCAAGGCACCTCAAGAGTGTGCGCTTTCAATGACAAGGACTAATAGTTTTAAGACCTGAACAGAAATAACCATGCTTGCAGACTTCTGGGTAGAAGTCGTGAGCACTGCCAGTTCTGCAGTATCTGATCACTGCTGCCTGCTGCATTCGAGCACTCGCATGCAGTCCGCACTCATGCCACCGGTGGAAGCACCGCCGCTTGTGACCTCGACGAATCCACTACCACAGTTCTCCGCAGACCAACAAATGACTCAAACGCAACAGCATTTGAGTGGAATTTCAGCTGTGCATAGCCGGACGGGAGTACCCGTGCATGCATGCTATACGAGCGTTTCCTCGAGGAAGTGAATCCTTCGCGTGGCTTTGATACTGAAAGCATCCTTCTAGCCGCCGATTGACGACACTGCCTCATCCTGCAGTTCCAGACCATAAATGCGACGTCAGCCATACGACTCTGCTTGACTACTGCACATCACTATCTCCTTTTTGTTTCGGGCACCATGTTCTCAGACGAAAGCCAAATCGTTGATAGCGAGCAATACACCCGTCCCATCTGGCAAATTGCCCTTAAAACATTCGTTACCCACGGCTTTGCGCTTGTTGCCTACAGCCAGTACAACAACCTCCTACATACCCCATCCAAACACAATTCCCGTCTTTTCCGGCTTTTGACCTTCGCCATCCTCCCGACAGCTCTCCTCGGCCAGCTCGCCTTCGACCTCGTCCGTGCCGTCATCCGTGCACTTCAGAACCCGGACGAAATTGTGAAGGGTTTCAAATTCTACTTCGATGGCATCCTGGGCGCTCGCGCTATCGACAACAATGCCTCGGATCACGACAATGATGATGTTGAGACCGAGAACTCGAGAAGCGAGGCCACTCGTCTTCTCGATATCGTAGACATCGACGACGCGCACAAGATCAAGACTCCCTGGACTTGGAAACGTCTTGCCCGCGTGCTGATGGCCCTCATCTTCATCGCGCAGGCCGTCGCGGTCATCGTCCTCTTTGTGCGTAGATCTTTACACGAGGCCCTCTCAGAACACAAAGAGCGATGTGGCGATTCAGGTTGGCGGCACTGCGAAGATCCCGACGAAGAGATTAAATGGTACTGGCACTCGTCCTCGCTTCTGGGCATGGATTTCCGCAATCTGTATATTGCGTGCGCCGGGATTATCGCTTCGGTCTTGACGATTTATGGTCTGATTGCTGGGGTGGATGGATGGAGATATGAACCCGCTATTACTGGGCTCGATGGAGAGCAGGATGTCGCTACTGGTGGTGGTAAGATGTGGGCGATCGGAACATTGGGTGAGTTGAAACGGGTTCTTCTGGACTTTATCATTGGAGCTGTGATCCAGGAGCTTATTGCCGTGGAGACGTATTATGGGAACGAGTCGGATGGTGCGCCACTCTATGTCACTTGCCTTCTGTATACCTTGGATGACATCGACTTGAGCGTACTGGAGTGGATTCTGATTGTTGCACTTATCGGGATCTTGGCACTTTTCAGGCACGATATTGCTTCGAGGCTTGGCATTAAGTTACGGGTGATTTATACCATTCTTGTCGCTGTGGTTGCAGGCTGGCTGGCTCTCGATACTGTGGCGCTTCTTGTTACGGACATGGGACACTTCATCATTGGCAACTATGGTGATGAGTCGAACTGGGGTGAGCGGTGGATGGATCCTGTGGAGAAGTGGGTGCCTATCATCTAAGCAGGCTTTTATGGACACGGGTGGTGGCGGCCTGGCGTGGATATCAGAGGCCTACGAAGGGATCTCCATGGCTCCAGTGTGGCCATAGCTGCTATATGGATGCGTCAGCTCGCTTGTAGGAATGAAGGTACTCTCTCTAGCTTCTACCCGGACTGCAGGTCTGATCCGTAATAAGCCAAAACACAAAAATATTATTGGGATTAATCAGAGTCTGGAAGACGCGAAACGTACTCGCAGGCATGCGTTCCGTCACCACTGCGTGCACTCAACATAGGATCGCGAAATCCGCTAGCGAAGCAGGGGTGTTTACGAACCCTGTACACAGCCGTTACACGCACTTGCTCAACTTCACGATCTCTCAAAACTGATGCATGCTGGCCTACTACACATCGATCTCCCTCCAAATACCGAATAAGGTCCCGCCCCTCTTGATAAGGAATACAAGAGCCCGCAACAGGTCACTAGATATCAAGTCGCATTAACCATTAACCAAGCCTGTACGCAGTGAGTTCCCTTACCTTACCTCATGACTACTGAACCTTCCACCTCTCGCGAAGCCACTGCAGATTGTGAAGTATCTTCACCGAGCCTCATAGGTACCCACCGAACTGAGAACTATCAAATGTAGGTCATCTGTCATAGTGTGTCTATCCTCAAAGCTACTTCCTCCTCCTCCTCCTACCCCTGAGAGAGATTGTGTTTTTCTCTCTCCGCACTACTTATACTCTTTCCAAAGAGTCGATATACCCTTTTCAGCTTGTCGATGAGTTGAAAGCTGTTCGCGTCCTTGCAGAAAGATCTTAGTAATAGGACGAATGTAAACGCCTGTCAGTATCACGTAAGAGACTGCCCATCTTCTCCAGTAGCTCTCAAGATCCTGATTCGATACTGGCATCGACGGCGTCATCGCAGCATTCCTGTGCGATGTCGAGGCAGGAGCAAAGATTCCACCACTATCACGCTCGTGTCCGCGCTTGAACCTCGATTATTGTATGTGGCAGCGTTGTTGTGTGAGGAGACGGTGGTAGTCTCTGGGAGACACCGAGCGCTTGCTATGACAGTGCTATGGCTACACCGGTCAAACATGAATGGTACATCACATAGGCTCGAAGGCATATCCTATTTCGGAGACTTATGCGCTCGGCTACGCAGCTTTGCTAGCTTGGAGGGTGTTTGTTGGGCGCAGTAATGTGTTAAACTCCTCTTGCGCCTGATTGATTTTGATGGTCAGGCGGCTGAAAGTGACGGTTGGTGTATTGGTTGGTGCGATCGAAACAGGACGTGGATTGCTCGAAGTCAATTTCAGGCAGCCACATGCTCGCATACAAGTACCTTGGCGACTGTTGTCCAAGAAGAGACATTCTGTAACTCCGCCGACCAACGAGGGCATGAAAAGTACGAAATACTCGTAGAATGCCTGCCGGAAGGAAGATTGTAATTGCGTCTTGTTCCAGCTGTGAAGAACAAGACGAATGGAACTGTGTTTAAACAGCACTCTTGTCGCGCGTCTGTCATTTCCAGCGCAGTTCCATCGTCGGCGGCACCTCTAAGTCTTCGTGTCCGCAGGACATGGCAAGGGATCCTCGCAGCCCTGGTGTTACCGCCACAGAAGAAAGATGGTGATCTCGCACGAGTGCTGCAGCTGAGATAGAGCTAATTCTCGGAAGCTGTCAACTTCGAGGCTGCGGAAGTCATGGTGGGCGTGCGAAACGCCCGACCAGTCGCCATGTTACCTTTGGTTACCGCGAAAAAGAACTTCACGTCAGTCAGCACTATAAGGGCTCCCATCGTGGCTTTGTGCCGAGATTTGTCATGATAGTGCAAGCGACTAGATGTCCAGCCGATGCTCCACTTCTGGCGCCATGTCTCCTTCTCGTCAAGATGCTCATGTTGAGTAGGTCGAAGATCGATACGGTAAGCTCGAGATACAGCACAATGCATTTATTCTTCGCGTAAAGTCGAGTTTGCACTCTGCGATGGCGTGTTCCACAATACAGACATGCGAAGTTTCCTGGAAAGCGAGGAATCGGCAGAGCTGAGGAGTCTCTGAGGCACATTCACACTATCGGATGCATACCCGTACGAGAACATTGCGACGATGTATATGGAGATAGAGCCGAGTATGGTCTGGTGATGGAGGTATCTCGTGGCAATGGTGTTTCCATTGTGTATTCCGTGGGAAAGAGCCTCATGTAATGGCAATTTTGTCGTTGCAAGCTCTGGTAGAATTGTTGAGGCCCCTGCTAAGCGCTCGGCGCCATCAGTGCAATCGGCTTCTCAGGACCCTAGAACTCTCCACTGAGGCCAGAGAATGGTATCCGGACCTCTCCGTGCGCTGGAAATCCGTATGATATAACGCCAAGTGCCTTGATGTAATGACGCATGCTTCGGAAGGGTTCGATCGCACTTGAGTGCTAGCCAGATCCTGAGTCCTACTGCAGGACCACTGTGGTGAGTTCAGCGAATGATAGTATGGCCATGAGAGGTATAGAATCTTCACAAGCTCCAGGCAAAATCTTTGGAGAGTTGGTATCAAATGCTTCTGCGAACGCATGCCTTGTGAGGTGAAAAGCTGTAGGCGTTACGGCGGATATGTGGCGACTGGGACCCTTCGTAGTAGGTAAGTGTTCGCCACAACGATGAATTCATGACGTGGTGACGGCGCCGCAGACTCGGGGCGTAGTTTCTACCCATAGAATAGCACTAGATTTCTTGGCGCGGCAATCACTTCCAGTGTCCAAAGCGCTGTCCATACTGTATATGAAATCTTCATCATTGAACATGAGACCAGCTGCTACCGGCGATACCGCCCTAAATCCCCTTGGGATAGCAGGCCCTTCCCGTATCAACGCTCTCTCCATGCCGCATGTTAGATGTTCGCGATCGAATATATTGATGAGTAGCTCCTTCCTGTACCACGCCGCGCGTCAGTGCCTTCCCTTGTGCAAGTCACTGTCCATACCGTACATTACAACTTCGAGATCGTACAGGAGAGAGCGGCTGCTTCCGACATCGCGCGAGGGCGTCACTCACTCCATATAAATTGTACTTGACAAGCGACCATACTTGCTTTTCAACATCTGATACTGCGGCTTTGGTTATGGCTTCGCGTTTCACTACCGTGCTGTTGGTCTCCTGTCGCTTCAAGACCTCGTCATCATGTTTTTTGAAATTTCGACGAGGTACTGATGATCGGTACGGATAACTGCATTCAGGTTGTCAATGCCTCCTTGTGCCTCGTTTCTGAAGACGTCTTCTTCGTATGCCATAAAGTCGTACAATTGAATAGACCACGAGTGGGAATGGCAGAAAATGCAGATTTTCTCGGGTTCTATGATGCATGGCAATTTGTACCGTACGATATCATCTTCTGCAAGCTGCAGACGCCTTTGATCAACGGGGTGAACTGAGAGCTCCGCAGTCTCGCGTTTTCAGTCATTTTCGGATCTGCAACCTCGTCGGCTTGCTTTTCTCTGATCTTCCAATGCGCTCTATACCCTTCGTGGCTAACATGTCGGGTTCTGTGCTTTGGCGATGCTCTCGGCAAATATTACCTTGACCTAACACAGAATTTCTCACACGCTTTTCGGCGGCGCACGGTCTTTGTCACAATCACCTGTGGCTGTTCTATGGCATGAGCATGGATCGCCGCACGCGGACAAAAGACGCCCGTCACTCTACAAGTGACGATGTCTTCACAAGTATTGATGAGGTAGCGGCAATTAACCATCAGGAGAAGGCCTTATCCCTCTCCATGGTACTTCCAATAAAACTTCTCAGTGCCGCCCAACGCGAGGACTGTGCTGTGCCTTCCTCACCTGCACCGCCACCCATCAACCGCACCAGATTCTTCTGAAATCTCTCCTTCTCCTTCTCCTCCATGGCCCGTTTCTTCTTCATCGCCCCGGGTTTGTGCTTCAAACTCTTCATGACAATCTTTCCATCCTGCTCAACAGTTTGAGCACTTCTCTTTCTTTTCCTTTTGTGCTTTGGTCCTGCGGTAGTGGTATCCATCTCATCTTCCGATATGCCTTCCCATTCATCTCCATCTTCATCGCCGTCTATGTCAGGCAGCGCGTCGGCCAGGCCTGCGGTCGGGTCGGATTTGAGTTTCTTGGTCGGCCTCCTCCGCTTCAGCACTTTCTTTTCTTTCGAGATGCCCGCCTCACGAACTTTGGAGAGAAGGTTGTGGTGCTTGATCGTGCGCTTGTCTTTCTTGTTGAGTTTGAAGCTGTCGCCCAGGAAGGAGGATATCTGGTCAGCTGGAATCCGAACGTCATCGGCGGTGGAGTCCTCAGCAGATGTGCTGTCTTCAGTGGGCGGTGCATATCTTCCGCGGGGATCAGACTGGGTTCTTGAAGCTTTTGTGCGAGTTACGACACGTCTGCTGCGAGGCTTGACGGGCGCCATGGTGGTGCAGTCTCGACAATCGGATCGGTATTGTCGCGACGCGAGGTGCGAATGATTTCCGTGCGGATGCCTTCGCTTGAATTTCGGAGCCGAACGTTTCATGCCTCAGGCTGTCAAGGTCGAATGATCAAGAGCTTCGTCGAACAACTTGACACGGCAACGTAGTCTGAGATGCAGAACAATGGCGAGATGGAACCAAGACGACTCATCAAATACAAAATCTCCAAAGAGCGTTGCTGATATACAGACTAGTTCTAACATGTTATAGATACTTCTCCAAAATCTCCAAGAACTTCGGGTGCATTCGGCCATAACCTCTTTCGCGGACCTTCTCCTTTACCAACCCCCTCGCAGCACCGAGCTGCGCAGTCGCCATCTTCTCATTGGTAACCTGCATGACCAAAGATGCAAGTTTGTCGCCTACGTGCACAGCCTCTACAGACTTGACAAGTTCTTCATCAAGAGCCGTAGCGTGTCTCACTGTCTTTTGCATCAAGCATTGAATCGCGCTATGCTTGACTTCAAGTTGCTTGAGCATGTCTTGCGCTCTAAAGGACGGAGCGCGATACTCTCCCTGTGGAGAGAATTGCCATGAAAAGTAAGAGCTTTCCGCAGCGTGAGCTCGCGTGACAACTTTGGTGAAGACGTCTTGCCACGCAAGGACCTGGCATGGATCGAGAGAAGCGCTCTGCTGAGAGAAGCTGAGACTCTGGCCATTTGATATGTCGAGGACACCTTGACTCCTGGCGCCAGAGAGCAGCGTGGCAAGACCGCCGAAGCCAGGGGCTTTCTTGATCTTCGTGAGCCAGGAGTCAAGATCCGGGCCGACTTGATCAGAGAAGAGGGGTTGCGAAGTGATCCTCGAGGTCGTGGAGAGGGTGTCGAAGAGACGTTGCCAGGCGACGCAGATGAAGGCGACTTTCTTCGCGGTCATGAGGGAGAAGGCGCCATCGGTGGACGTGATTGTGGTGGTGGTGTTGCAGGAGGTGGGAGTGAGGATGCAACGCTGAGCGCCTGCCTGGAGCGGTTGGAGTGTCTTCCGGAGATGATTGAGGACAGCGGTAGTCTCGACTCGGGAGGAGATCGTGTGCACGTGTGTGCGATCGAAGCCGCCCTGTGATGCATTAGTATCGGTCCGTTGGTGGCTGACTTGAGGAGTGATGATCCTGATACCGTGAAGGTGTATATAATTGGCACTGTCTCCCTGATCTCGGGAGTCGTCTCCTGGCAGGACTATGGAGTTGTCGATCTCAACACTCCAGCCATTCAAGCCAACCGCGGGCTGAAACTTGAATTTCTTGCTACACGAAGTGCAATGCACGATCAGCTGCTGTGAGACTGTCTTCTCGATAAGGTACTTGCCATAAGTATCGTTGAAGTTGAATTCTGTCGCCGCCTGCGGGTATGTAGATTGTGCAATGACAGCCTGGATACTGCTTCTGACTACCGGAGCCATTATAAAAGACGTGTTTCGAAAGCTAGAGATTGCGGGTTCGTCTGCATTGGTGGAAGGAACGTAGCGAGTTTGTTTCTTTGATAATGTCGAAGGGCTTATATTACGGTGAAGCAGCGCTTAGTGATATAGAGATGTCCCCAACAAAGGACAAAGGATACTTCCATGGGCAAAGAAACAACGAGACAACAAAGCTACGCCTTTATAGGGGTGGACAACGCTCTTTGTCCATTCCACCTGGAGTGCCGTCATGATCAGAGCTCCTTTTGTGTTGCGAGTGTGGCTCCTCAAGCTGGCCAGCACCTGCTCGAGATCCGCATCTCTGCACGGCTGGCTCTGCTGCTCAATTGATCACGCAGATCAGGCGTGTCAGGCATCGACGGGGTGAGAGGTTCGGACCTGCGATGATGACACGCACGAAGTACGACCCACGTGATAAGCATGGCCTCAAGCTACCCATATTTATGGGCAATGAATCGTGGCATGATGGCTGGGATCTCAACACCGGCTTCTTGCGTGGCGAGGGTACTCCCGCACTTCACAGCCACGGCGTCTAATACTGCTGTTTGCGGCATGAAACGACAACTCAAGGGCTAAAGGACAACAACGACGAGATCAAAGACTCTCAGCGGCAGTGGGCTCGGCGAAAACTCTACAGAGAACCTGGACGGTATGGACATTCGGCTGGGGCGCACGGATTAGATGGCATCGAGCAATTTCTCGAGTGGTATGACGTCTGTTGGTCGTGCGAATGTGAGTGGCTCGAATTCTTGAACAAATAGATTGAGAATCACGATATGTTGCATTCTGAGAGCAATGAGGACGCGAATGAAGGCGATTGGAGAGAGTTCTGGGAACGTGCTTGCAGTAGCTGCCCTCGTACCCAGCCGTTAACCTGCACGAACGCGCTGAAGTAGATACGCCGAATACATGGTAATTGAGGCTTGTTAAAGCGATTATAGCTCCTCGTAGATATCCTGATATGAGTACGTGAAAGAAACCCGAGGTTCTGAGGTGTACGTGAAGTTCTTCAAAGTCTCTGATCAATTGCCTCTTCCAAAGTATGCAGGTCCGCTTCAATTCTAGGCACTAACATACACGCGAGCCCGCATCTAACGCTGTATGGAAACCATTCCCACTGCATCACATTCTCGAGCTCATGGAGTCACAATCGCCAAATGCCGCACTGACACTCTCCGCGCTTTACATTCCCATCCTTTGATTAGCAAACAGGATGACGAGTCGCCATTTCCGCCCGTCATGGCAGATCCTGCTACAGCACTGAGTAACCTCAGCCTCGGGGGTCCCGTCACAGAAGCTGTGAAGCAGTTCCAGCAGAAGCAAGAATGGTCAAACCAGCAATGCTTGGGAGGCACAAATCAATGACATCGAGCCAGCACCATACACAGACAGTAAGCCAAGCGCTACAAACTCGCTCAGCGACTGAGACTCCAACGCTAGCAGCACTTCTCAGCAGCAAAAGCATCCCACGCACCCACGAGATATTTTAGCACTTGCACTCGACGCCGGTGGGTATGATGCTTGCACCTTGGATCCCCTGTTCCTAACGCGGGTCAAACTTCCCTCGACCAGCTGCACGAAGGCGTGAACGATATCCTTAACCAAGAGGATCCCAACTACCTTCCCACCAACTTTCCCGCAGACGATGTTGCTCTCCTTTTTGCCATCACGGATGGTATCAATTACAACAATATACGTGCCTCGGGTGTCTGTGGTATCGACGGCGCGAGATCTTCGCACCTATCTAAGATTACTGCAATAGAAGGCGGCGCTGACTCGATGGAGCAGGATGGATACCTCAAGCTTCCTGTAGGAGAAACAATATGGCGTACGGGATAGACACTGGGAGCAGATTTCCTGGAGCTAGGAGAAGGCGAATTTAACGACCTCCAACTCTATGCTCTACTACTACTGTGCCAGAAAAGAGACCGACCAAGGGTGGAAATGTGAAGGCAGCACAGTGGAAGATGCGGAGCGCGAGTGGAAGTGGCGGATTCTCTACCCACGGACGACTCCACCGCGCCTTGGTCGTACCTCAGAGGGTACGGACAAGCTATTGGACGGCGTGGTAGAGTCTTTGGAGGGTTATGGGGACTGGTGGACGAGAGAGTCGATCGAGATGATGGAGTATCCAAAGTAAGATGAGGAGCGATCGCGGGAGTGGCCACATATTTATGGTGATGCATGGTATGATTGTGACAACGGTGAGCCCGAGTATGGCTGGTGCGCTTGTGACAGCTGCAAGAAGGGCACTAAGCCCATCTGCATCAGTGCCTCAAATAGACACGAAGAGAATACAAAAAGACGGAACCGGGCTCGGAATCACACACTGGAAATGAAGGAGGAAATAGTCACTCACAGGTATCGTGACAATACCTCTTTATCTCTCTACGCCTCAAAATACCTCTTGCTCGGATACTCCCTCACCCACCCGGCCAAAGTCGCCACGATCCTCTCCTGCACCGCCTTCACAGCCTCATTGACCTCCCCGTTCCTCGTAATCAAATCACTCGTATGATACCCACCGGGCACAATCTCCACCGGCACCTTCTCCGTGCTCTGCAACGGCCCTCCAGGCCTCAGATCCGCAGAAACACCACATTCTCGCCAAGGATCGTTGTCGCCGTTGGCGTAGATGAGACGGGTGCTGTTGGTGATGTCCCACCCGCCGGTGTACGCGTTGACGTCCGCTTCGGATCGACCTTTGGCGATGCCGTAAATTTCGCCGTTGGGACCGGGTGGGAAGTAGAGTCCACATTGTCGGATCCAGTAGTCTGCCGTGACGAGGCGGGATACGATCGAGGGGCGGTTTTCGGGCGCGCCGTCTTGCCAGTATCCGAATGGTTCGTTGCAGGTCATCCAGACCCATTGTCGATCGACCACATTGCTCAATGTCGTGTCGGTGTATAGTGGACTGCTGGCGTTGTATGTGTCGAAGCAGGCGGTGTTGTTGGTGCCGTTGAATTCGGGGTATGGGTAGGCGCTGCAGTAGGTTGGGAGTTCGAGATCGACCCACCATTTGGCGTAGCCGTCGAGGGCCTTTTCGAGGCCGACGCCGTCGGGGCCGGCTACGGCGGAGCCGGTCTTGTTGACGGAGTCTTCGATGTAGTCGCACCAGGTGAAGAAGCCGGTGTTGGAGTAGAATTGGTTGCCTTGCCAGAGCCAGGGGGCGTTCTCGAGCGCAGCCATGAAATCGTCGTTGTGCTCAACTGTTTCCATGCCGAATTTGGCTTTGAGGTCGTGTACTTCTTGCTCTGTACCGTGCATGAGAATGTCGTCCATATGGTCGATCACGAGAGCGACATCTTTGGAGCAGTTCTTCGGCATTCCTTGCTGCACGGGGAGGAAATAGCCCCAGTAATCTGATACCGCTTCGACTGGCGCGCTTGATGCATGGTATGCCCAGAAGGTTCCTGGTACCACACTTTCGAGCCACGCAGATAGAGCGCCGGAGTAGCTGCCACCCATTACGACCCAAGGTACATCCTTTGCATTACTGTTTGCGTGTTGTGCGAACGGAAGCTTGACATTATTTGCGAAGTAGGTCATGTCTTTCAGCGCATTTTCCAGAGTGAGATACTTCATATTCTCGGTAGTCAAATCATCGTAAGGCGACGAAACTCCCCAGTATCGATGCTCAAGCACAATCGTGGCTGCACCGATCTCTTCCGCAAGCACTCCAGTCGTGCGGTTCGTAGAAAGGTAGCTGTAATACCTGGTAGCGTTGACTTCGCCTGGAGTGAAGAGAATGACCGGCGATCCCGGACCTTTCCAGTATCGTGTGTCGTAGAAGTAGAATTGGGAGAAAGTGCCGATGCTTGGATCATTGTGGTCGATCAACTGCTCGAAAGTTGCATTTAGTGTTCCAAATGCTGGAGGTTCACCACCGGGCATATGTTGTGAGCCACTTCCTCCCCATCCACCGTGCACATATCCTCCGTTCCAGTCCCACCCATGATCGCGTCCCCAGCCTGCATGACTTCCGTGATCACCACCATGTCCGTTGCGACCCTGTGCGCCGACTAACCCTGCACCCGCCGCGAGCAGAGCGATCGTGGTTCGCATGGTTGAAAGTAGTCACTATCTGGTTCACACAGACCAAGAAGCGTCTCACTTGCTCACTGCGAGAGATCCAAAGCTATGTGGAACACCTTGCAAGTCAAGCGAGGCATCGGTGAGAGGATTGACGACTTCTCAAATGCTTTTAAGCAGCTATAATGCACATACATCGGTGAATACCATTCCGAGACCAGAGTGCGCCTGGTGTGGTGCTTGCTGATGACCCTACGGTAGTGTTGCGTGGCTCAGCACGGCCTCCTGCCTGCTTGGATGTAGTGCTCGGTACTATCGTCAACGTCCTTCCCGAATGGGTTGGCGCGCCGAGCAAAATATGAAGATCATTACCGCTACAATATATTGATCATTGTCGTTGCAACGCTATTCTGGCAAATGATTCGATGGTTGTGCCAACCATATATTGCTGTGTGCTCGGTGTGCACGATGTCCTGCATGGCAATTCTCGTGATAAGACGCCCGTTCCTGGTGCTGTGTGATCGGAGCATGTCAACCATAAATCCTCCTGGTATGCTGCATGCTCGGCCTGCATTATGTTCTGCATGGCTATGGCCTGTTCCTGGACGTGTGTGATCGGAATCTTGTAATTCATCATTGATGAAATCGATCGCAGTTTGCGTGGTCATGATAGCCAATTTTGTCGAGGTCCAGCGGAACACATCCATTCTGTTCGATGAGACACGGGAAATGCTCCTGACAAGGCAGAATTTCGTAGATATCAGGCGTGTACTTCAGCGTGCCTCGTATACAAAAGCCGTAGCCGTAGTTGTCCGTCGAAACTGACTTATGACAGTTATGGTATTTTCCAGTGCTGTCGGCGATGGTGCACATGGCGAAGGCAAAGAATGCCAAGCAGACCGTGATTTTCATAGCTGGTACGACACAGTGTGATCAAGTAGAGAGTGAGTGGTGTTTTCGGCAGATAGTTAGATTTCTGTTGCAAGATATGTACCTCCTGAGGACACGTACCCCTTTTCCAGATGTGCATTGTAGTCTTCATTGAGTAGTGCCTCGTCGTTACAAGGTCTGCAATCAGCACTACATCTAAACCATCAGCTAAATGATGTCGTTCAAAGCCAAACATGGGTTCTGTCGGCTTAAGAGCCAGTAGCCTGGCCATATTGAAAGAACTCTATCCTCTGGCATGACAACCGACGCTCTATGGCTGCACGAGAGACAGACGCTTTGTGTGAGCATTTTGCCGAGTGTTTCTCGTTCGGAAGCTGAGCGAACTCCACCGGGCGCAATCTGGCGGCGAGCTTCGAACGGCTCTTCCCACGCATTCACTTCTGGCCACATTCTTCTCGACGCATTGCGATGCACATGGAGAAGAAATACAATGCCAAGAGACATGTGGAGGACCTTTCACAATATGAAATGAAAGCGTGGCAAGGATGAGAAGACCAGGACGACGATCATGGCAAATGCTCGGCTGCTTCAGAGACGTCACGTGCTCGTGTTGCCAAGAATGCGCGCCGCGGTTTGACCAGGAGCCTCACAATATGTATTTTGTATCTCTACGTCCAGATCTTGGACATCATCACCACTCCATCACATTAGCCTGGCGGCAAGCCCGCCAGATCATACTTCGAGATCGCCTACTCTTCGCCAACACCATGTCCCCCAAAACGCCGTGCGAAGAAATCGCTTGTAAGTGCCACTGCACAGGGAGACGTACGAGGAAGCACGACGAGTCTGGAAGACAAAGGCAGTCATATACGTGATCTCTCGACCATAGAAAGCTAGTCTCGCTGGTTGGCGACAGTGAATGCTCCGACCACTGACAGCGTCATCAATCAGCCGGTCTTTCGGGAGCGTAAAAATGCTCAACTTCATTCTGCACATATTTGTCCATATGCTTTCGAGAAGGGCACGATCAGATGGGTGGCGCTGGAGTAGTCATGGTTCTGAACATTGGACGATACCGTGCTTGTCAGGCACAAGCTTTGGAAAATGCTTACTAGAACTGCGCAAGTTGGGTGCTCGCGACTGGCGTAAGCACATAGTTGCAGTCAGCATTCAAAGTAGCTCCATAGTGAGCCATACTCAGATTGCAACGCACACTCTTTTTTCTCTCGAGACAAGATCTACTCTCGTGAGGGTAAGAAAGAAGCGTGCTTCAGTTTCGTTGATACGAGCAGCGCAAACGAAGGCGAAGTCAGTTACAGCTGCTCGTCTTGAGATCTGCCAACAGGAGCAGAGTACGCACAGCGCCTGCTATTGATCTAATCCCTCTCGAAGTCGCCAACATGCTGCTCACTGTGATCGGGACTTTCGCGGCGGCGGCGACGGCGGTGGCAGCCACTGCGACGTTTGGCTCAGATGCTCCTGACGACCCGTCCTTCGACTGGCGCGGTATGCACCACCTGTCATACATAACAACCTATCAGTGCGCAGCGCAAGGCGTCGAGCAAGTCCTGCAGCGCGATCGCGATCTTGGCCAGGGTTGCTGGGAGTGGATTCACAACGGGACAACCAACACTGACCCAAGCTTCATGGTTGATGAAATCCTCGGAGCACTACCTGGAATGGTGACAGGGCCCATTATCACCGCAACAGACATTCCAGAGTACTGTGACAAAGCTTGTCAGCTGGCAAGACTTGCGGATAGCTGCTCCAATGCTGGGGCTGAAGCAATGGCTTGGACATTCTTCACGTGCAAGCATCGCACTCAACACCGAGTCATCGACAGTCGGACCTACGACGTGTTCGATGTCAACGACTACGATAGAGCTGTTGCGAAAGATATAGGCACGTTGCTGCACCACAATGCCACCAAAATCGACATCGCTGCAATGGAACGTGCATACACCGCTCTATCGAAAACCGACTCCAGCTTGATATGGACGTCGGAACGAGCCACGACTATCGAGTCGATGTCGATGAATGAGAAATGTGTGAAGGAAAGCTATCTTGGAATGCTCTGTCGATCACAGCCTACTGCTTGGAAGCACATGGCAACGCTATTGAAGTTGGCAACGCATAACGATCTTTTGCCTCGATGGAAGTGGCTACACCATGTACTACTCCTGGCAGAGAAGCGAGCGAACAATGAAATCGATCAGGAACAGTACGACTATTCGAGCTTCCACGATATTTTGCTCCCGAATGCACACGCAGTAGAACTCGGTCGAAATTTCATCAAGGAACTAAGACATCGATTGGTGCGCGAACAACAATGGATGGACAAGCAGCTCAGCATAGATCTCTACGCGAGCGAGTATTTTCACGAAGGAGACGAACGGCTGTTACAGCTTACACTCGTTCCCGATGCAGCGTCGCTCTTTTCACTCCCGCCAATAGCCAAGACCCTGGGCTTCTACCGATTCCTGGTCGTAGATCACCTGGGTTACCCCTTTCCAGGCGCCAGCGTCATGCGAAGGAAGCAACAAATTCATCGCATCCGCACTCTTCCAGACTCAGTCACGCTGACCAATGTCGAGAGTCAAGGGCAACCATCAATTCGTGAGACCATTCAGACGCCGGAAGTTGCAGGTCCGCTTGGCACTCGCGGGCTCCTGGAAATGATGGACGGCGAACCTCTACCAGCAAGTGCATTACAGCAAGAAACTTGGTTATATGAGAGCTGGAGATTGTCGGAAATGCAGCAAGCAAACGCCCAAACGCATAGACCCAGTTACGAGCTCTCGGGTAACGGCCAGTTTTTGAAAAAGGCCGCAGAGAGAGAGCAAGCCCAGCTTGGGTTCGGCTCGGTACGAAATGACATTCTACTTGGCAAGACAGTAGTCAGTATGCTCGACGAAGAGACAATACCACCCAAAGATCGTACGCTCCGGCCGAGTGTAGCGGGTGTCGGCAAACGGACCGATTTCTTTGGGCAAATGAAAAAATTGCGTGACGCGGTCGACGCTTTCCTACCTGGATATGACAGCTTTGGAAATCCTCTCGTCGGCGCCGGCCGATTTCATTTCGAACCGCAGGCCGTCGAAGACGACTCAGGTGCCTTCCCCGACAGACCGGACGACTTCGAACCGGAGCCAGCCCAACCTCGTCGTGTCCGTTCCCTTCTCCTCACCTCGGAAATCGTCCCTGCCCAAGACCGTAACATGGACACCGTCCGCCTGATGGATGCTGCCGGCAATACGCTTATGCTGTCGACTAATGGCAAAACTCCTTTCGAAGCAGGAGGCCTGCGATACCATCTCAGTCAATACAGTCCCTTCATATTGATCAATGCAACGCGACCCAAGCTGAGCAGTATCCCTGGTGAAAGCTTCGCTTTCCCGGCCCCGGGTGCGCCCATTCCTGTACCATCGGCTTCTGCGCCACCGCAACTCGCCACTTCATCAATCTCACCCTTTGCAACCTCTCTACCGGGCTCCCAATCCTGCGCAGACCTCAATGCGCAGTACTTGGGCCTCCTACAGGCTGTGGCGCGAGGCCAGCTCTCCTCTTCGCAGGTGCAGGATATGTTTATCACGGGGACTATCCATAGTTCTAGATCTGGCGTCAGTAGTGGTCCTCCGTTCTCTAACTTTACTCGCTTTAACTCTACTTCAACTGCTGCTGGGGCGTCTGCCTCTTGTAATGCTCTCACGGAGCATTACGTTCGTTTGCTTCGGGCCGTGGCACGGGGCCAACTCAAGGCGCAAGCGGTGGCGGATATGTTTGTTAGTGGGACTATTGAGTCGCCCAGTAGTTCGGCGAATTTGGCGTCTGCTTAGTGCGATACTTGGTGTTCGAGGATTGTGCTGAGGCGTCGTGGAGTCGTTCGGGTCGATGAGATCATGGAATGGCAATATCGTGCGCGTGCTGATAGTTTTCTGGATGGATGCTCGTCGTGCTCTGGCGCAGCGGGGCGTGTGATGTGCGACTGACGGGAGGTGGAAAAGAAGGAATGTATTTTCAAATCGAAGGCACTTCACACAGAAAAAGAGAAATGGGCGCTTAGATGAAGATTGCGTTTTGGGCGTGGGGGAAATCGGGCGTTTGTAACTGGAATCAACAAAGACATGTCACGTCAATTCTCTCAACTCTTGCCCGGGCTTCTGCGATGACTATATCCCGGCTCAAGGACCGGTCACGCACGTGGCACGAAGCGTCAATATCCCAATACACAAAGCCTGTGCGTGCAGATCGACGGTGCTTTGAAAGAGATGGAAAAGTCAATCATCATACTACCGGCTGCCTCTCTGTATCAGGTGCGTATTCACGATCTGATCGATACTCGTCTGGTCTGGGTATACACTGTACTTCGTCGAGCGCCTTTCAATATTCTTTGCCTGCATGAGAACCTTTTGCGGCGTGACGTACCTTCCTTCATGAGGCCGTTAAGCTCTCTTTTTCCTGGCCCCGACTTCACAAAGGATGTGTTCGAGATGCTCGAATCTGGCGGCATATTAATCTATGATGGAGCGTTCAAGTTGCGTAGCCGATGGTCTTCCTTAGAGTACAGTCATATGGCCGTGCAATGGGTTCAATAAGCTGTTGTGCGTTGTATAGTGGCGTCTGAGGCATTAGGATTGACAGCCATTGATTCCAGTTTGGTGGTGATAAATGGCATCTATTCGCGGCTGTCAGACCGTAGCCAGCACTGTGCCGTGTAGCAGCACTATGTACCAGAAGCAATCACGCGTGGAGATGCTGGATGACACTCAACGATAAGGCGCGGTAGCTGGTTGCGAAGGTGAATGGTGTATGGAGGTAGGGTGAGACGATCCAACTGGCTACGAGCGAGGTTCTCCACTGCTTAGACGAGCAAGAACATTGTGAAGTCGAGCTCCGCTTTCGATAATACTTCACCTGCAACGCCTCTCTCAGTCCATCTCCGCCCTCGAAGGATCTAAGTCGCGGGGGAGGCGTTAGAGGTGTCCGTCTCGGGGGGCAGGTATGAGCCAGGCATCCCTCATTCCCTGACTGACTCCCTCATCGCCTGACCTTGCCCTGATTCCAAAGACCACCGTGCCTCGGAAACAGACTCTCCCTGTTACATCTTGACAGTCTCACCGTTCGCCGTCTCTTCAGCGAGCCTGGCAATGAGTCGTGACGGATGACAGTATCGTTCATATCACCTTTCTGGCGCTTCCACTCGTCGCTGACGGAGGTGTTCTCATGATCACCGTCCTATTTGACAGTGGTGGGTGCACGTGACAATGCCAGTCGATAAAATTCCTGATGACATGCTGTCGGAGGTAATTTCGCGTGCGCTCGATTCGATTATGGGAGACATCTTGATGTGCCGCCAAGCTGCGGTCTCGCAACGAGCAGAGCTTCATCCTTGAAGATCTCTACAGCAGCCACCGTATGGTTGCAGTACGCTACTGCGTCGAGGCTCGTTGCTGTTTCCTGACCGCGTAATGCGGTCCAAAGCACTTAGAACATTGTGTGGCAGCCTGAGCAAGCCTCGAAGGAGGCACTGAGAATGCTGGATCCGACGCCGTAAAGAAGGCTTTTGAGACGTGAATCATTCGGCGCCGAAGGAGTTCGTGAATGATCGTTCCGTAACAACTACTACCTCAGACGTACTCGGCGGTTGACGAAGTCCTAAAGAACGAGTATACCGACGAGAAGAAGGACAGTGAGGCTATAGCCGCAGGTTAGCGAAATGCAGAAGTGCTGCAAGCGGTCTTGCGATCGCAGCCTGATTGTCCTTTTTTCCGTTGGCATCCTCGACCTCCATGACCTCCGTATCATCAACGTCCATCACCGACGTGTCTTCGACTGCCGCTGGGACTTTGGACTTGCATCTTCCTTCATGCTCTTCATTATAGTCAGTCCTTTTGCGCTGTCTTCGGTGTCCTGCCGTAACGGCGAAATCGTCGATATGCAGCCTCCTCTCGAGATGGACATGTTAAAAACTGATCTTGTTCTCACTAATCTAGCCACGTCTTCCGGATGTCCTGACTCTTCGGTGCGCCATGGTCGCTCTGATATGGCAGTGCGACCATGCCTATCCCACTTCGGAGTCGCAGGTTGTCGGCACCTTTCTCACTGGTAGTCTCCACCTCCTCTTCACGCTCAGCGATACGGTGATATCAAATAACCTCTCGGAAGGATGGCGTTCGACGCGTTCGGCAAACTACTGGTGGCGGAAGGATCCATGATGGACGCCCAACCTTTCGCACGTGCTTACGCAACGTCAAGGTCGAATTTCTCTCGCTCATCGATTCGCTCTTGTAACACGTGCGATTCAATTCCCGCCTAACCGTCGAGCTTGCCAGAGCTGGTTTGCGAGTGTGTTCTTAGCCTTGCTTCAGCCGGCAACTCGCATATCTCTAGTGGTCTGCGTGTAAGTATAGCGTACTGAAGTCGACTGGTGATGCTTGGCGACGGCATTGCGGCAACCTGGTCAAGCTCTGTTCTCCTTGCCGGGTTGCTATGCCGTTACTGTCTAGGACTTCTCCATCCTCACTCTTCTGCCCCGTTCCAGAGCATCTTTTAGGGATCGGCACATCTTTTGAACGTCCCTAAGGCTCGCTATTACTGTAGTGAGAATGGAGTTTGTGGAGGTCATCTCGAGGTCTGGCCAGAGGGATCATTGAAGAAGCTTTTATCTTTCGATCTGAGCTGAGTATTGCAAAGGCATCATTGATGTCCGCCCTCGCCGCTTCCTTCCTTCCAGTACGAAGCTTTGAGCTATTGATCAGGAGGCTCTTGGATGCGAACCCATGTCAACGAACCAACGGAAGCAGTATCTTGCAGAAATGTGTCTCGCATGAGCTACTGGCGCTCACCGCAGCGGTGTGGGTTGCTCGACTCGGACGAGGGTTTGGTCGTGGCGATCCAGCATCAAACACACTGCAATTCGGTCTGACAGGCTGTCTCCTGCGCGGATCGTACTGCTCGTTGTGTGCAGAGTGGTCCAGGTATGCCAAGCCATAGCGGGTCCGTGCCAAGGAACTGAAGCTTATGCTCACATGTGAATTCGAGCTGCGGATAGTCAGCGCAGGGAGTACAATGCATCGATCGGAGATCAATCTGACCCTCGTGCTTTATTCTAGTTCCTTGAATGCCCTGTTGGGGCATGATCGAAGGAGGGGTCCCGCGCGGCTGGTGTAGGTCGCCTGTTCCGACTTTGAGCCACCAAGCTCTAGCCCATGTATCGCCCGTCGTGAGTGCTGGAGTAGCTGTGTAGAGACTTCGAGCGAACTCTGGTGCTTGAGAGTGCTGGTGGTCTTGCAGCCCCGTGTGAATCTAGCGCGAGCTATGATACTGCTACGGCGTCGAGCTCTCGAAAGTCGCGCGTGCCAGTTGCCATCGATAGCATCGGAGGCAGTGCTTTTTCCCAAGCGCTCTTGGGCGGTATTTGGAATGTGGCCAAGCTCTTCCTCCTGAGCTTGGTGCATTCGGACCTCCAGACAGCCAGTCGTGTCGAGACGCCGATTGCACGAGCTGTTTGAGGCAGTCGAAGTGGTAACCTCTCTGGCGATCGTGCATTATCTTCAGATGGTCGACCTCGCGGTTGCTCTTCTTTTGTTGGTGCGATGATTGGAGCAAGCTTGGGCGTCGCTATCGGTTCGGCACGAGGTAAAAGCTCGATTGAAGGCAGCGCCGAGCTGTGCGAGTTGCAGTAGGCTCTGAAAGAAGCTTGAATAGTCGAACATCGTGATTGACATGGTAGGTGATCTGGTCTGCCTCAAGAAAGAAAACTGATTCCAATGGCAGTCGAGGTCTAGCAGCGCGAGATTTGGGGCTATCGATCAACGCACTGCGTCCCGCATCAGAATCCACGGAACATGTCGTCGAGGGCATTGAAACCACTTACTAGAGGGAGCTCAGCAGTTTCTGCATTGTTTGACGCGTTTTGTGCATTTTGATGATAGTCGTCGTCCTGCAGCGAAATGCCAAGCCCAAATCCGAATCTGGCCCAACATCTTCCACACCTTCTCAAGATGCAACAAAGCGCTGCACCCATCGCAATGTATTATGAGCTTCCTCAATATACCATAATCAAGCCCTCTGTGAATGGTAAAAGGATTTGGAATAGTGTGTGCAGCACAATGATGCCGGACCCCTGGGCTTCCAGCACGCGGAACTACGGCCTTACCTCCAACAACGGAGCTCCCCGGGCAACTAAGGCATCAGTACAAGCTGTACGCCTATGCGGAGATCTTCCAGCACGGCAGCCTGTGCCACTGCTCCTGTCAAAGACGCTGAAGGGATTCCCAGCACTTTTCGTCCAAGCAATGCATGTCTAGCTCGCTTATTAGCGCCTGAGACCAGAGATATCAATTTGTCTCCGGCCTTCCTCCTTCTTCTTCCTTTCTATCCATCAACACTGGTTTTTCTTTTGAAATGGCGTCTTTGCCGCCTTTTGAAAGGTATGTATGGCCTTCAGCATCCCCCTTCTGACGTGTGGCAGTGGCAATGGCAATGGCAGCAGGCAGTTATGGTAAAGTATACTGGACTCTACTGGACACTGGACTGGTTTACTTTCTTTTGTTCACACCACAGGTACCAGTATCCCCTCTCTCCATTTGCACTGCACTCAAGCACTCATCATTGGCGGCGACACATCACATTCCTCTGACACCTCTCACACCATTATCATCATTGGGTGTCCGGGCTGCCCTCATAGCCCGGGGTTGCTGACACGAACACAGGCCATCATCGTCTTCGCTACATTGTGAAGGCATGGAGGCCACCATCAATCATTGCTGCACTACCTTTTCATCATGCTCATCAACTCTTGTTGGTGCTTGGAGAAGAGTCTGTCGTTTGTGCTTTACCTCACCGTCGTTTTCTATTGTTGTGTTCGTCGTCGTTTGTGTCGTTGTGACCGTTCTTCGCCGTAGCATTCTGCGCCCGGGCTGAGGTGTGAGAGCCTATTGCTGGGACTATTCCTCGAGCCCACTCGGCCAGCAGCACCGCTGACCGTCAGTATCTCTATTTTGAGGCGGTAGTCACGTTGATGACACTCCCTAGGTCCACCATGGTCGTTAGAAATAGTGCCTCGTGTTCGCATGACGATGAGCCTTGACCATGGACCAATTTGCGCCGGTCGCTCGAGCTGGCACGACCTCCATGGCACGGCTTACAACAGACGAGCCCTCGAATCTGACTTTATCATGCTCAGCGGTCAATATCGTAGCAGTGACGCCCCTTTTGAGGACCGAGTTGGTGAGATCCTGCTATATTGCTCCGTCGAGCTCGACAACCTCAAAGTGCAGCGACGGGGACGAGTCAGAATCTTGCCGGAGGACGAGCGCCAGCGATCGAAGCAGTTTGAGCGGAAAAAGCAGCATACTCACTGTATGTGGGACTACATTATCGCTATGCTAGACTGCGAACAGCGCTGGCAGCAGACACGGTTGGGTCGAGTCTGATGAATGGCGAAGCAGCCAGAGTCGCTAGTGATTATGCATAGAGCAACACGCCTCATCGAACCACGAACAGGCTAATTCCACTCCCTCCAAGCAATTATCAACTGCGAAGGCTATCTGACGATCTGTGAGCACGAGACTTCGAACAGCCATCGACCTCAAGGCCCTGGTGGTGATATCCTGAGGCAGTAAGCGAGAGCGCCAAAGACGACGCGACGGCGACGATGGAACCATTGCTGATTGTTTGTTAGTTCCGCGCGAGAGCGTTTTGTGAACAAGCCACCCCGTCTTCCTCCTACCGACGATCGCCTGAAAGACGCTCTACGATCCTCGTAAACGAGACCTCGAAAAGCTATCTGTCGCGCAACCTCGGCGGTAAGACCGAGTAGAGTCGATCCTGAGGGTCAGCTCGAGGGTGCTGGAGGCATCTTAAGAAAGCAGACAAAGAGCGAGGATAATGGCGGATCATTACTTCGACAGGATGACTCGAACAAAGGAAAGCGAGCTTGCTTGTATTCGGATAACTTTGCTTCGAACAATGATAGTCGAGTAGACTTCGAACAATGGCTCTTGTCGGATGGAGCCCTACACATCGTGTTCATACCGACCTTGCTGGATAGTACGTCCGCGAGGCCACTGCTGCCACTCATGTTCGTGCCTACACTGCTGGCAATCTTGTCAACGAAGCCATTGCCGCCACTCATCCTCCGGTCGCTGCTGTCGCCACTCCTGAAGCGGCCATTGCTGTCGACACTCCTGCCCCGGCCACTGCTATTGCCGCTCCTCTTCCTACCGAAGCCGTTGCGCTATCACGAAGTTGCCGACCCTACCAAGACTACAGGGTACCCACCTACCTCAACCTGACTACGGGGCTCGAACAGAGCACTGGTCGCTTCAGAGTTGAGTGATCACTGTAGGACAATGCTTCCGCAATATTGTTTTACTCCCCGGAGCTCTTTGGCTTCAAACCAAAGCTGGGCCCTTGCGCGACGGTCGCAAATATCAAGCGGTGAGCTATCACGCAGGCCGCGACTAAAAGGTTAGCACAAGCATTTGACTGACTCAGACTGACTACAGGGCCCGCATAAAGCGGCAGTCGAGAGGTATCACTTCAGGATGCTAATTTCGCGGTCTTGCTGCTCCTCGACGAGCTTCCAAGCCAGATCCTCCATGCCGAGCGTGCAGTCGACATGCAACTTTCCGAGATTAGGCTCCGTGGCGGCGTGAAGTGCTCCGGTGAGTGCAAGTTCTCACCTTGCGACGAGAGCCAATGAGACAAGAGCGGTGCATTGATTCGACGGCAAGTCGAAGGAGGAGCAGGAAATCGATCATGGTTTGAGGAAGAGAAAGTGACCTGAACTACGCGTAGACTCGTCGTTCTCAGTCCAGCGGCAGCGCACTCGATTGTTGGGCTGAGAGAACGTCTGAGGAGTGGTGATAAGTCTCCCTCGCGGTGAGGGTGAGAGGACAGCGTCGGACCTAAGCAGCTCGTTGGCCAAGCGCGAGCAGAAGCAGAGCAGCTAAGATGGTGATCGACACGGGAAGGCTTGTGAGGATGGTCTGTTGGCAGGAAGGTGCTAGAGACGATTCGTACCGACCTATGATTGACGTGTGGCGGCGCTGGTGTGTGCTTGGAGAAGGTTGGACAAAACGTGTTTTCGCTGTAACAAGGACAATTCGAAAGGAGGGAGCAAGGGCGACTTGCTGCTATCAGAAGAGGTATTTTACACTTTCAATGGTGTGATTGGAGCTCCATCAAGGCATTCGAGAAGGTGGGCTAGACCTTCGTCTTCCGAAGATCATGTACATCCATCTCATCCCAAATTCGATTCCAACTTGTTTACCTCTAACAGTCATGCTACTCGAGCAAGGCGCATTAAAAATATAGACGATCAGCGAGGCACATATTAAAGCGCTCTGACAGAGTCTGGAGACCTCTTTTGCAGAAGTCTCGAGACTTGTGCCTGAGATCTGACCCTCGAGGGCTGGGTTTTGCAGCTTTGGGGCGCGGCTTGGCGGGATGATCAATGTCCTCACAACCCAGAGATTCTGAAGGCCACGACTCTTTCGCAGGACAACAGTAACCATTCTTGGTAGAGCTGCCGCGTTCTATGATCAAATGTCTTGTCTGTGTAGCTTCGATTCGTCCATGTTTCGCCATCTCTCGCCTCTTCTCGACGAGCGATTGCAGCAACTCCTGGAAGTTTTGCGCTCAGACAGTTGAACGTCCACGAATGTACGCACGGGACTCGCGCTCGTGGTTTTGAATGCTTTGTTTCGCAACCGTAATGGTGATATCTGATACAGCAGGAGAGGTTCTTCGAGGTCTGTTGTGCCCGCTTCGAGGTGTCCGAAAGTGCTAAGCGTCTCGCCACCTTTTAGCGGCAAGCCACTTTTGTAAGTTCTACTGGCTGCAGAAGGTCGAGAGACGTGTTCCTACGGCATCAGATACAATGGTAAGCTCCTGTCCTCCGGCCACGGAGGCCCACACACGCCATACGCGCAGTAGGCACATCAACGCGTATTCTACTTGCAACCTCATCACCGAGAACACTGAATTTCACGTCGAGAACGCAGAACTTTGGCCTCCTCAACCATGATGGTCTTCTGCATTTTACTGAAAGTGTTCCACCTCCATGCGCACCACAGCCGATGCTGGAACGAGAAGCTCCACACTAGTCCTCCTAAAATAGTCTCTCGAGTCGTTGCGCTCTTGCTACCTCCACTTCTCGGTCACAAAAGATTCAACGCTTCTCGTAGCCATACTGTTATACGTGCTTGACTACGCGCGCGGACACCTCACGACCTGGGCTTGCGTCTTTGGGGAAGGCGTAGGTTTCATGACTGTAGGAGGGCAATTATACTGTTGGACACTCTTGACTACGTGTGCGTACCTCTCAAAGTGAGGCCTGCATCTTTGGTAAAGGCATAGGACCCATGATCGTCGACAAATAGCCCTTAGCAACAGAGCTTCTCGTAAGTGGACTGTCACACGCGCTTGACTACGCGAGCGTACCTCCCAAGGTGAGTTCTGCGTCTTTGGTGAAGGCGTAGGACTCAAAGCCACAGGGGAGTGGTTATACTGTTCCACACTCTCGACTATGCGCGCATACCTCACAGCTCAACGCCTGCGTCTTTGTTAAAGTTGCAGGACTCGTGATCGGAGAAGAGTAGCCTCTAGCAATGGAAGCAGCGAACGTTACATTCGATTCTTTCATTATCGCCAAGCACGTTCCGCTGGTTTTCTCGCTCGCGAGCTCGAAAACGGTCGGACAGGGGTGTACCCACTAGTGCCATTCGCGCCTATGTGAAATTCCTCTACACGAATTTTCTCCTTCAGCCTGCAGTTACACCACTCTCAGCGTCAAAACATCCGCTCCAAACAAGCCATAGACACACTCAAGCTCTCCACAACCACCGCCGGCCGACTCAGGCCTATTATCCAAGATGTCGTATCAAGAGACCTGCGATCAGATCATCAGTACGTACATCCATCCCCGACGTCCTCCCATCGGCTCATATACTCACAGCATCACAGAAAACGCCCGATACATCTGGGACACGGAGCAGTTCGAGATTGTCATCGCGGCAGTCGAGGACGTCGCCGACGACGGTCGAGTGCGCTATACCCAGGACCTGAAGGCGGTCTTGGTGGGCGGGCCTCGAGTAAATGCTCAGGCTCTGCTGTACGGTGAAGCCTCGAGGGATATGACCATGGCCGTGGACTCCCTGCTGCGTGAAGTTGCCAAGGTCATGAGCCGTGAGCTCAAGCGTACAGGAGATTAGGCGCGCTGAAGGCTGGACCACTCGACGCATGGCAAGCTGGATTCGCGAGCGTAGAGTATGGACACGTGGCAAGGATGGATGCAGATACCCGGAGTTGTGTATGTAGCGATACGCTACGGCAAATACGTTTTTGTTGAACTTGCCTCTTTTCCCATTTGGATCGCTATGCTTACGCACGACTCTACCTGGGTTTTGTAGGGGTGGTCTGGACGGGGGCGAGGTCGGAGCAGAGATGGCAATACTGGAGCGACATGAAGGTTGAAACGAACTCGAGCGTTCCTGGAGGGCTGCAGGATGATGTCGTTGTAGAGAAGAAAGAACAGACCAAAAACCAGGCGCTCGGGGTGTCTGAGAAGTGGAGGTTATCAAGATTGTGAGGCAGTGACTCGACTCCCATCTGAAGGCAGGATCTGATATCTCGAATGTGCGAGCATGTTGCGAATAGCAATGATGCAGGTACGGTATGTAAGAATGCGCGCACGGTGAAGCCGCGACTCCAATGTGCGCTTGCGATTTCTGATGCTGTGGGTGATAGAAAGTCTGTGGACATCTCTTAGTAGCTCGTACTGAGCAGAAGTTTTGAAACGATCTGGGACGGAGCTCAGAATCTCAAGCTGGTCTACGCATTGGACGCCAGCTGTGAACATACGTAATTGCAACCACAAGAGACCTGGACGTCGGAAAGGCTGAGATGTCAAGCTTGTAAGCACATTGTACGCGTATGCAGTGCTAGCCAAATGCACATCGGTCT
This sequence comes from Passalora sequoiae, assembly GCA_013248845.1. Taxonomy (NCBI): domain Eukaryota; kingdom Fungi; phylum Ascomycota; class Dothideomycetes; order Mycosphaerellales; family Mycosphaerellaceae; genus Passalora; species Passalora sequoiae. The sequence goes on from WSQC01000022.1 coordinate 410,456, forward strand.
CTTCGCAAACAAGTGGTGGACTTCCGGGCTGATAGGAAGAATGGAACACGCTTCTTCTGAGTATATTGTTGCAGGCGCTTGACGACGCGCACGGTTCACAAAGTAAAGTTATCGGCTTGGGTTCAGAAGCAGGATCTATACTCGCAGAAGACTGACCTTCAGTAACCGAAGCGGCGGACGTACCTATGGATTCACCCAGTCTCACCACATACATTCCGCTTTCCCTGTCACCCAAGAGTAGGCGAGCGTACCTCGCAGTGTCTGCGAACCTCAGTCGCAGCTCACGCGTGCGTCGCATGGCCACGCACGTTCGCGAGGCGAAGCACCACTACTTTACGTGCTTGTGCACCACAACATGACTGCTTTGCATGCTGACGATAGGTCTTGTCCAGCTGAGTGTGTAAGCTTGACGTATCCCAAGCATCAGGTGACAGCTACTCAGATTACGCAATTTGCGACTCTCCCGGTACCGAATCGTGGAGATTGTGGAGAGTCAAGGGCTGAAACATAATGTTTGACAAGCCATATGGTGCATGCGGTGATCATTCGAAGCTGACGATGCAGTGGCTGTATTTGGTGCAGGAGGAGGCCTGATATCTATTAGGGTAATATGCTGGGCACGCCCCAGCTGACATTGGGAAGCGCGGCTTCGGTGGCAGGGCTTCGGACGATTACCCTATAGTACTGCACAATGTATGCTGATCTGAGGCGAGCATCACTGACTCAGAATAGGTACGCTTCACACCATCCCAAGGATTGCACTGGCTCATAAGGATGATCCTGGTGGAAGAAAGGCATTGTTCGCTGGTTGGATTTCAAACATTGTACGATGTTCTGCTCTCCACTTCATTGTCCGAAGGGTGACTACCAGTGGCTGGCGTGCTGGGTGACTTGCGAGTCGTGGCGATGCTGACTACTGTCATGCAGTTGCGTACACAGTAGCCGTACCTTGGGAGGTACTTATGCACGTGATATGCAGGTGTTGAAGCTGAGCCGGGCTGGAGCTGACTGAAGAGGCTTTGGCTTAGGTCTTGGCACGATGAGATCCGAAGAATAGCCGGATCGTTATGTTCACGTGCTTGTGTATGTTGCCCACTAAATGCCATCATGCTTCACGCAAGCAGTACCAGGAAATGGACCTGCCATGACCATATGAAACTGGAAACGTAGAAGATCCAGTGGAAGAATTGACCTCATCGTCGCTGTCGCAAACGTGTGCGCCAAGTCGGGTGGCTTTCGGACAAGCGTTGGCCGTGGGGAGCCGTTTCTCACGAGCCAAAATTATCCTCTTCCTTCGCCCAGCCCAGCACACAGCACATCAAGACGAAGCACATCCTCACACCACCCGTTCTGACGATCCTCTCAGCCTCTCTGCCGCATCCTCACTGGCGCGGCGATCCTCCGCGATTCGCTTCTGCTGTGCTCATGTCGGTGCACCGGTCTGTACCTGCCGGCAGCATGACGCGTATTCTCCGAAAAGCTTACCGCAGAGCTATGTACAGTACAACTCTGCTGGTACAGCTGAATTGTGCTTGTGCTTTGCCCGCCACGCATACGATCCCACACCGCAGGAACAAAGCATGCGCAGCAGAGACAGGTATTCCTGGCGTTGCACAAAAAGATCGGCGCTCGTGAGTATATCTCTCAGCGAGCTGCTTCAGCTCAAATCTGTTCTATCTCTTTCCAGCATATCCATTCCACCTCCTCCCTCTCTATCCTCACTTCGCAGATCCTTCATTGTGTGATCTTTCCATAACATTCACCAGCAGCAATCATGAAGTACGCGATTGCAGGCTCCGCACTTGTCGCCCTCTCGGCCGCTGTCCCACAACAACACGGCAACCCGAACGGCGGTAACGGCGCCAGCAATGGCAACTGGAATGGTCAAAGCAGTCTCTTAGCCAACCTTCCATCCTGCGTCTCGTCCTGCCGTAAGAACGATGCCGACTGGAGCAGCTACAACAGCCTCTGCGACAACACTAGCACGCTGAACACCCTCAACTCCTGCGTCGATTCCTCCAGCTGTAGCAGTTCTGAGAAGAGCGATGTCAAGCAGGCCATTGCACAGCTTTGCGCAAACGCAGGCGCCACCATCACGGCTGCGCCTTTCGCATCGTATTCTGTCACGAGTGGTAAGTGGACACAGCCCACAGGCAGCACAGAAGGAGCATGGCAAGGAGGACTGGGACAATGGGGAGCATGGGCGAGTTCGAACGGTGTGACAGGCTGGCCAACTGCCACGTCAGATTGGTCAAGCTGGGCATCTGCCAATGGTTTACCCACTGCATCCGCCGAATGGCAATCTTGGGCATCGCAGCATGGCTGGGGTCCCGGAGGCGCAGGTGGAGGATATGGCCCATACGCTACAAACCCCGCAGCATGGTCTTCGGCCGCCAGCGAGTTTTCTGCTTGGTCCGCTGCAAACACAATCACTGCCTGGCCCACAGCACCTTCCCAATGGTCATCCTTCACATCTGCACATCCTCTTCCCACCGGCCTCTCCTCATACGCGGCGTGGTGTCAGGCTAATGGAATTCCAGGCGGCTCTGCGTGGCCAACTGCTTGGACCACCAACTCCGCATGGGCTTCTGCTGTGAGCGCTTGGAATGGCAACGGATCTAGTTCAGGTGGCAAAGGCCCAGGTGCTGTTGGCTGGGGTCCAGGAGGTGGCTATGGCCCATTTGGTCACGGCGGTCCTGGTGGCAATGGCTGGGGTAAAGGTCCTTGGGCGAGTAGCGGTGCGTGGACATCTGGTCCATGGACGTCTTGGTGGGGCACCAACGGCTGCCCAGCCAGCACTTGGTCTGGTGAGTACATCCTTCACAAACTTCGAATGACTGTTACTGACTGTTGTAACACAGGTTGGACCGACGGCCCATGGTCGACTGACGCTCCCTGGACCACTTGGTCTGGCTGCGCTGCAACTACTACCGCATCCTCCGTCTACACCACCACTGTCAGCAACACCCTTTCGTCTGGCGGCGCCTCCATAACATCCGTTGGCACTAGCTACGGCATCAAAGTCGCACAGGCTACGAACGATCTCACCAGCAGCGGCAGCAGCAGCAGCGGCACAGCTACCGCGACCGATTCCGGCGCGAAGGCAACTAACATGGCTTTCGTCGGATCCGCTGCCGGTGTGATCGGTGTTGTTGCTGGTGCTATCTTGCTCTAAACGACAGTCTTACCTCAGAAGCTAGCGAGAAACAGTAATGGGATCGTCCTCGTGGATGAAGATGACTTGATGCGTTATAATGTTGTCTACGGATAATGACTCTTTGATAAATCAAGGATACCCAACCGGAAAATTGGACTCGGTGCCTGCATTGCTCTATGTTCTTTTAGGGGTCTTATAGACTGTATTACTGGCGCTTGTGCCCCGTCATATCTCAGTCACCATGGCATGTCATTCTCACTTGATGTTTGCCGCAATATCTTGTCCTCGTCTACATTTCAGCGGGTTATATTCTGCGCAAGTTGGACAGCGCCAATCACATCACTTTCCCTGCAGCTTTCGAGCTATTCCTGATTAGATCTAGTCATTTCCTGATTATAGCCACCCATTCAGATCATCAATCTACAGCATTGTATTTGAGTCAAATCAGGAGCGTCATAATCCTTCCTTGATCACACCGCGCAATGAATGTGCGGTCGTTAACGACAAGAGGCAGAAGCAAATCGATATAGGATTACCACGGCAGAGTCTCCATGTCTAGGTGTTCCTCTAGCAGCTTCCTTCCTTCCGACTGGGTTCAAGTCCTGTGTGACGACTCGAGCTTTCTGGTCTTCATTGACTAAGAGTGTCGCAGCGAGACTGTCTCCTCCGAGAGAACAGTTCTTAACAAGGCGGAGAAAAGGGGTGTCAGATGTGTCGAACATACGTATCTGAAGCAATACACTACTGCGACAACTCCGATAGATGTATTGTACTTGTACGGCCTGCTCGACTGCCGAGTCCTTCCTTGAATGCGTAAGATTGTGTGATGACTTAAGGTCAACCTCCCTCCACGCCCTCCTCGATGTCACGCTCTAGCCGTCACATCCACCGGCGTCGGGAGTGTGAGGAGAGGAACAGTGTGGAGAAATGTGCCGCATTCACTGTCGACCATGGATTCAGCTGTCGCGATTCGGAATCTTCACGGAAGGAAGATCTACTCTACGCACGATGACGCTGCAGGCGTGAAATACGACCCGAGCCGTTATGGCAATTGGTCGGATTGTTGCTTTGTCCCCCGGGCGGTACAGGTAGCCGAGGGCTCCATTTGGCAGACGGACGTGCGTTACCTCGTGAGGCTTTGCTCGCTCGCGGTAGACCATGCTGATTGTGGTGATATTGTCGGCGGAAGTGGAGGGGAAACGAGAAGATTTCACCGTGGTAGCGACGAGGCATGCGCATGGTGCTCGCGGCATAGTGATCCCTACTATTCGCAGACGTTGGATCTGCTATGTGAGGATTATTCGACCTTTGACAGTCTCAGCAGTCTGCCACTCATGATAGAACGATGCACCCATATGTTACTTATTCGCTGCTCATAACATACTAATGAGTGTAACACGCAGAATCTGTTCTGTCCGACCTGCTCCTTCTAGAGTTCTCGAATAAGCCACGCAGATCCGTTGACGCCGCTCTCGAAAACTTGCTTGTTATCATGATACTCTGCAGCCTTGAAAGTCACTCGATTGAGCCGAGCTCAGGCATCTGGAGCTAGATAAAAGTGACTGCTGGAGATGGGTGTGACATCCTTGGCTCAGAAGCAGCCATAGTGACTGATCGGGTCGGCAAGTGATCGATGCTGGCCGAAAGTAATATAGGACGTAGTATTCGATCGGGGGTTAGGGCCGAGAGCGGCTGTGCTAATAACAGCAATCAATTGGCGGGGGTTGCCTGATCGTTTGGCAGAGTACCTTTTGGTATCGGAATGTTTCCAGAGGCTGTAATATCCCGCTCGTTCTCCATCGCACTTTATGGATACTGCTATAGTGTGGAACAATGTCCTTATATCAACGTGATTCCAGTCACTATGCTATTTGCTTTATGCAACGCGCTAAAGTGCTTGTGCTATTCCCAAAGTCATCGCACACTGCTAATGCTCCTACTACTAACGAAGCGCCTTGTCCTGTCCCTTATCACCGTTTCTTACAATATCGAGCAGAACCATGTCTTCAACCTCCACGACCCGCCGACAGGCCGGACAAGAACGCTGGTCCCGAACCCAGGGGATGAGACATTCAGCACAGTAGATATGACCACAAGCAGTCTCAATCGATTCATTATCGATTGGTGCCTCAGATCTGCAGATCCCACAATCGTCCAGCAGCCGTACCTTACGAATGGTGTACGATGTATTATGGCTGGTTTCGACCGGGGCCTCGGCAGTGATATTGACGCGGAGGTGACGAATCCTGCTTTTGATCTCGGGGACAGTTTCGGCGCGGGCGGAGAAAACGATGACTCTTGCTGGGCTGGCGACTGTAGCGCGGACAAGACCAAGGAAGTCTGGTGACGAGGCGAGGAGCAGGGCGATTGCGTCCAGATTTTCGTTCAGTCGGGGCCGTGTGCCAGTGCGGAAAATTGCAGGGATCGAAGGAACGGGAGTAGGGTCTTGCTGAGCGATGGTGGGATCTTGATCGTCATCTTCGTCTTCGTCTTCGTCTTCTTCATCGTCTGAATCATGCCGTTCATGGGAGTCAGTGATCACTTGAGGTTGATCTAATGACAATGGTTCGGGCGGCAAGTCGGGCTCGTCGACAACAGTGACAGCGTCTGTTGCTGACAGAGCTACATCTCCTGCTGCGCTGGAGTTAATTTATGTACAGCAAGGAAGATACACGCCGTACCTACCCGCGTGTGGGTCAGTTCTCTGCCGCAGAAGGTCTATGAAGTACTGACGCTCGAGGTAGTCGTCGCCAAGATCTGAGTCTCGACGGTGGCGCATTTCACGAACGAAGATGCTCTGGTAAGAAATGTCAGCTTATTTGATGATAGAGAGGTCCATAAGGCAGCGTCCCACTCTTCTTGTCTGAGCGCTTGACGACATGTTCGGAGTATCGTTGTGCACGCTTTGGTTGTCTGGCAGTGGCATTCGCAGTTCACGTGTGAGATTTGTAACGTCGCGAGTCCGTGTCAATGAGCTATGTAAGTCGCGGAAGGTGTTGTTGTGAAGGCTTGCTTGACGACGATTTACGCGGCATGCAGGCGTGACGGCTACCTTGGCTTGAGCAGGAGGCCGAGTATTCACGTTTCGCTTCTTGCCGAACCACGACGTCACTGTACAATCCTGTGCGAATCAACGAGACCGCTCGTCAAAGCAGCTCCATTCTTCAGAACGGCGATATCACAGAAAGGAGACGCTTGACTCAAGAGGAGCGGTCAGATGTGAATGAACGTGCTCGTCCTTCGTCGAGATACGACCAATGCCATACTTCCCGAAGCTCTAGCAGCGAAGACCTAAGCCTCAGTAGAGCAGCTCGAGACGCCGCCCACATACAGGTCCATCATCAGACATCGAGAACGAAGATGGAAGAAAAACAGTCCTTCGCAAAAGGGCCTGCCAGGAGTAGAGCCTGCACAGCCTAAAGAGAGCTTCTTCTCTTGCACCACCGTGCCACGCGGGCATCTTAACTCCATGGCCATGGCGCCAGACACAAAAGAGGCAGCAGAGGTAGCTACGAACAGAGTCGCAGCAATCCAGCTCTGCATGCGATTTAGAGGAACACCACGGCCAAATTTTGGGCCTGAAGTCCTGTTTTTTCCAACGGTCGGCGTCAAAATGATGATTACATCACATACCACCACCTCTAAACAAGTCGCGTCAGGTTGGATATGTCTTACATGTGCTACATAGCTCAGTATTCGCTAGTATGCTCCTGGCTTGCTTTGACGCTCGCTACATTGATCATTGCGCACGACCCCATTTTGACACTTGAATGGGAAGCACACGATGTGGTAAGCTAGAACAACGATCATATTTGTATACTGATTCGTCGCGCAGGGCAATGGCTCTGCGTCTCGTCTCGAACCTAGAGATTTACAATACAATCTATGCTTCACCGCATAACATGCCTACAATCGTCATGGGTAATGTATCACAGTCCAGCTTGGCATATCAATCTCGGTGGAGCCATCGTTCTTGTAGCCCGGGCTCCTGAATGGATACAGCGTTTTAGGTCTGTATGAATATTCGTACAATAGAGTCAAAGCGCAGCTGAAAATGGCTTTCTTTCGAATCTTCCTCCTCCTCAGACTCGACTCCCTTGCTGTTCATGTCCTTCTGGCAAGCTCCCTCTCTTTCTTCTCTGTCTTCGTGGCCATGCTCGTAGCAGTAAAGGTGACCCGAGTCTTATTAAACTCGCTCAATTCTGACCCATCTTCTGACTGAACTGCACCGCATGCCGACCAGAATTCGAACCCAGCACCTCTGTTGGAATTCTTGGTTACTACCACTCTCATAGCTCCAATAGAGAATCGAGACTTGCAAAGTGCGAGCAATACTTCACCTGGATATTCATGTCTGGAAGTTAAAGATCATAGTGACACTATTAAGCGCATGATCTATGTCCATTTATGTTCGACAGAGTTGGCTGCTGTTCTCGTCTGGATGTTTTGCGATACGATGTGTCGACAAGAGCGTTGTGAGTTGTAGGATTCCGATCGAAGGGTTCGCCGCACCTGCTAGACCAAGGAGCAAGGCAAAATCCGATCTCCTGCTTTCGAACATCAAGGTCTCCAGACATTAAGAAAGTCTGTAAGCTGTATGCGTACTGTACATCTCTATCATCAACACCACGAACCAGACACGCTGGCATCGCCAACTCGGCCCATTCACCCTATCTCGCCACAGAAGCAACACATTCGCCCCGGGCATTCTTTTGCCTACAGCTCGGCGCACCGTACAGAACATCGGTCTTGTGCGTGAACCCATTGTTCAGTCGCTGAACGCCACCACCACGACTGTTTGTCGCATCATACAGCTCCCTCCCGCGTCCACTGGTCGGGCCTTGATAGTACGCCTGGGGCTTCCGGGGATCTGGCCAGCCGCCGCCAAAGTAATTTCCACGGTCCACGCCGTTGGGGAAGCGTTGACCGTTGTTGGGGTAAGGATAATCACGGTATCTGTCACCGGGCAGAGCTTGAGGTATTGGCGGCGCTTCAGAGACCGGCGGAGATTGAGATTGTGGCGGAACTTGGTCCAGTGGTGCGAAGAACGGGTCATCGTCGAAGAGATCCTCCAGACTAGGGGCGGGAATTTGGCGTGCTTGAATAGTGCTCTTTTCGGGCTGGTGACGGTTTAGCTATCTGATCCTGTGGGCGATCTTGGATGCGACCAATGTACCTCAATATTAAGCACCGGAGCGGCCAGGGCTACCGATGAGAGTGTTGCCAAGATGAGCCTGATGTGCATTGTTGGGATAAGTTCTCTGGATTTTCGGTGCAATCTTCGCTAGGTGTTTATAGCTGAGTTCTAGCGTCAGGAATGTGGGTGTTTGGGCTTTTCGGTCATGCTGCTGAGGGCTGGCGATGTGTTTTATCGACAATGATAAAGAATGAGCTGCCTCGTAGGTGTGCAGGTTCAGCTGTTGTACTGTTATTGCAAGTGTGAGATGACACGCTTTAATTAACAACATCGTGGCGCAGACGTCATAAGTGGGAGTGCGTATAGTAGGATTATAGAGATAGAGGGACAATGTTCTTAACAGGAACTGCTCCAACACAGGGGTTCCATGACTGGCTTATAAGCAGGAAATGCCAAGACGTAGGAAGCTGCGCTACTGGTAGGGGTAACCATCTGATAAGTGCCAAGAACCTCGCGCTCCCGATACAGACCACCAGCAATTGCCAATCTCTAACAGTCTCGATGACATGGGAAGCGTTTCAAACTCTCATCCGGAAGAATAGCGGAGGACTGTCGTTCCATCTCAGCTTGATCTCCAAGGCCTGTGGTCATCTTCAACGAGTGCATCAGTGTGACAATAGCATCTGAGAGAGTTGAAAACTCGAGCGTGGACGGAGCGTCTGAAAGACCGTAAACAGTGTCCATGTGTCCAGATGGTTACACACTTTATTGAATTCTTACTGGGATACCAAGACGTGGTTTGCCGAGCGTCTGTGACAATGCCTGCGCTCAAGCGAGGTCCAGTCGCTCGTTCGCAGCTGTGGAAAAAGCTGCGCCAATATACTCCTTAAGCCGATGTCGTTTAGTTTCGGCAAATGAGAACATCAGCAGAATCTAATCGTGAATGTCATCACAGTATGCATTATGAGGGGAATATCACACGAGGGCCTTGCACGCGCTATAGCTTTGGTCGAGCGTCCAGGATAGTTAGGATATCCACCGCGTCACATAAACTGAAAGACTGCTGCAGCAAGGGAACGCGGAATTAGGGCACGCCCGGAAGCGAAAAGTGCAGCCAATCGAAAATGATCATCAGGTTTAGAGGCACTACGAAAGGATTCTATGGGATTAAAATATTCAGCAACTCCAACGCAAATCAGCATCCCATCGAGTTCGCATTACCCAGCACAAGCACTCCAATGCCCATGGCGGTGGTCGGACGCAACCACTATATCTAGAAACCGTCTCCCTGGCTGCCGGTGCGGAAGTTGTTGAATTGGTTTCCTGCGGAGTTCAACCGATCGACGGTGGTCTTACGATCGTGCTCCCCAAGAAGGTCGACGTTCAAAGGTCCGAGACCAAGGTTCAAGAGGCTAGCATCATGGCTACTCGTGTCCCCCCGAAGGCGGTTGTAGTAGCCTCCTACCGCAGAAGTGCCTTCTGTGTAAGTGCTCGGTGAATCGAAGAAGTCAGGGCCAAAACCGCACTCGCCGCCATAGCAGCGCTTGTCCAGTGCAGAAGATTTGAGATCACGCTTGACCTTGATAGCAGCCTCTTCGTGCGCAAAGCGGGCGGCGATGGCGGCGTCGTGAGCATCGCGAGTCTTGAGTTGCATGGCCTGGTTTTCGAGGTCCAAGGCACGGGCATGAAGCTGCTTGACCTCGCCGACCTGCTCACTGAGGCTACGAGCCTTGGGTGATATCAGTCATTGGAATGAGAAGGTGCTCAGGGTCATGATGGTACTCACCTGCACATCAGGAACGGCGGCTGCGTTGCCAACGGCAGCGGAGGCTGCAATGACTGCGATGATGTTCTTGAATTGCATGTTTGCTGATTTGAGGTGGAGGTAGGGTTAATTGAGTTGTAGTTTGTTGAAGTGGATCGAAGTCTTTGAGCGAGTGTTGTCGTGAAGACGAGGTGGTGCGCTTGAAGGCTGCTGCTTGGTGGTTGACGGATTAGATTACTGTGCTGATGATGAGAGATGAGAGAGGTACTTCTCGAGGTATTTTATACACTCTGGTCAGCTCGCCTTTCGTCTCCTGGACGGCCATGTCGGAAGACTTCCCCTGAGGTGCGATCTATCTTTGGGCTTCGAAATATTCTGCCTGAACAGCTGATAGCCGTTTTGGGATGACTTCGAGCACATTGAGTGACGGTAACGTCGGCCGATGGTCGTAGCTCTCTCGCACTGTATAAGCAAATTTGCCACTTCAACATAGACTGTCCACTCAGGAGTACGTGCAGATTAGCTTCAACAGCTAGAAGGCCTTGGCATAGCTCGCCAATGACCATTAAAATGTTTCAAACAAGTTCCAAACATCACGTGAGAGTTTCCATAATACGCTCAAGGTTGAGCGCGGGAACGTCGAAGTATGGTTCCGTTGACTTCAGAGAAAGGATCCTGCTAGTTCTCAAGAATTCGCCCGCATAAAGAACCTGTTTCTTGACCGTAAAGTTGTTTTCTGCAGGGATAAGTCTATATGGGAAACCAAGCAAGATCCTTTCGTCGGCATATCTTGACAGGAGCGTGATCAAACTCTGGGTTCAACAAGTGCGTCTCTTGCTAAAGTCCCTCATCGGTGACGGTCAGCGATCTCGGAGTGTGCAAGATCGCAGGACGTTACACTCTCGTTTCCAACATCGTCGACGATCGCGGCCATGTCGCAGTGCAGTGACGCAATATTCATTCGCATGATCCGGATATTCATGCAGGCAGTATATGTGCTGGCACGTTTCCCAGTTGCCTGCCAGGACCTCAACCTCGCCCTCATCCCTCACGAAGAAGATATTTTGACATCAAAGACTCGAAAGTTTACGAAAATTTTGCAGGAAAGCCTTTCCCAGCATGTCCGAATCTCAGATGACGAGATGTGCACCCAACAGTCAAGACTGCACAACTCTCGTACGACGCGCCCACGTGATGACTTCACTGAAAATCGATACCATTCGAAGCAAGAAGTTATTGTCAAGCCGCCTACTCTCTCCCGCAAATCGGACTATGTCAAGAATGTACAGAGCCGTTGTGTCAGGACTCAATTCCTCGACTCCCGCATCAATCGTGGGTGCGATGACTGATGTCGAGCAACGGCCCGCCTTTCGTTACAGAGTCCACCCGCCGCCTGTGCCAGCTGCAGTTAGTCCGACACTTCAGCCGCAAGACGGCTACGCCTATGACCATCCTCATCCACTTCGAAGCAACTCACCGATGCTCGACCACGACCTCGAAACATACAAAACTCGGCCCTACGGGAGATGCAGTGACAAGACACTATCCGAGGAGGGAGATTCTTCAGGCGCTGCCGAGCATTGGGATCCAGACGACTTCGAAACCTACTCAACAATCGCTGAACTTGATCACAAACGAAGAGACTCTTGTCAGACCGATGCCTCAACGAACACGCTCAGACCGCCGCAGTTTCCGCAAGTTGTACCGATCCATCCAGCATGAATGAAGATATTGCGTACACACATCACAAGCTCAAGGCTAGAGCGCTTTAGACGTCAGTTATGACGATACTCAGCACATTTTTAGAAGGGTCAAGGAGCGGTATTAGTGCGAGGACTCATGATACCCACGATGCTTTGGGGTGTTTATGGAGTTCGGTAAAGACTGGGAAAGGGGCGTTAATAGATATCCATGCATGCGTTATAATGTCTTGTCCTCTATCAATAAATTCCCAGCATGCCGCGTCTCACGCCTGCGCCTTGCTCCACATGCACAAGATGGATTGACCCTGCGTATATGCTTCCGTCATGGATTTATTGGGTGGACGTATCCGGTCGAGTCTCGATCTCCAGTCTGATAAGCCGCGCGGTCATCTGAGCGGAACCTATGCATTCCGATGAAGAACGTGCCCCTCGTAGAGTCTGTGCAGACGATAAACACACTAATATCGTCTCAAGAGGCTCATTTAGTACTCCACATGCTCCAGTTCGTTGAAGCAAGGGGCGGTTTTCCGGCATCTTCAATCATTCGACTGCGAGTCTCTACAGTCCGCTGAATCGCCCACTTCCTTGACTTGCTCGTCCCGGTATTACTCATAGGCTCCAGCTATCTTGTTCGCCGCCTACGATCATATTGAGGAACTGCTTACACTCCGTAATGAGCATCTCAATCTCATCCATCTTCCGTCGGCAAGGCAATACCGCCAACGCTGAATTGGGAGGCCCATCTGAACTCTACAACGTGCTCTGCCGGCCCTCACCCGCCGAATGGGGCTTGCAGCCTGTATTGGATGATCGTTTAGCACGCAAGCTGATCTTCAAGACGCTCTCCTGCGTTGTTCTCGTCTTCGGTGTGCTCATCTTTCAGATCCTAGTCTACGCCCCCATCATATTGGACTCCCTCGTCTCCAGGGGTCTCATCTCCAGAGCTTTCGTCTGGTGAAGTCTCATGAACTGAATACCCGTCCGCTGAAGTGTAGTCTGCTGAGATCTCGGATGCTCGAGTCTCGTCTGAACTTTCGTTTGCAGGAGTTTCCTCCCACACGTGACAGCGAATACTCAAAAGTCTCTTCTGCGATATGTTCGTTGCCGAAAGACTCGCATTCCGATGCTCGCGTCTAGACTCTCTTATCCAGAGGTCCTATCTTCACGGGAGCCGTCCTCAGAGGTCTCGTATCCAGCAGCGCCACCTCCAGAGGCATCAACTTCAGACATTCCTTCTCCAGAGCTTCCATACTCAGAAATTCCATCTTCAAAGCTCTCGCCTTGTCCATTGCTGTCCTACGATGTCGAACCGTCCTCGAATAACCAGTCCTCGAAGTCTTCTACCACCAGCTCTTCGCTTTCGAATCTTCAGCCCTCTCTATCGCCATCTTCCGACATCTTATCATCCTCGAACTCCCGGCCTTCGCAATCTTCTGCCGCGAGCTCTATGTCATCGATGCCGTCCAAGGCTACCTTGCCATCGTTGTGGAGCACGACGCTATCCAGCGGACAGGAGTCACCAGCCAAGAGCTAGGTGATGAGACATTCGCGGCGGGAAAATTGAGCTGGCTGACTCCCACATGATGCCGGGATGAGATTGACTGTGGACTCGGTGTAGGTGGCGCAGATGCAGTCTACCAGTACGAAGGAGAAATCGCGAAGGATAGCAACGAATTCGAGGCGAATTGGCAGGTCGCGTCTGCTGATGTGCTCGTTCCGAAGGATCGCTAACAACTCGCGTGATGATACTTTGAGATGTATATAGCTTTTGCGTGCTGAAGTAAGCGCGGAAACCCCTGAAGACGCATGAAGGATATTTTCTCCAGGCAACATCGATCTATATCAAAGACACTTGATTCAATGGCTGAGAATTGGTCGAGTCACGGGAGCTTGAAGTCCACCTTCGGCAGCGCCTAGAGTTGGGTGACATGTCTTTCTGACACAAGTGAAGCGACATTGCAGGAAGATATGACAGTAGATGAAGATGCTGATATGTTAAGCTACGCTGTCTCTCGAAGATATAGGAGACGGTTATTGAGATCCCAAATAAACATAACATTCATTAATACAGCCGCTATGACGCACCGAAAGCAAACATGATACCTGTACATTGTCAGCGGTCATGGAAAGTACCAAGAGTGGGTCTTTGACTTACGGATCTTCCTCCATGTCGTCTTGGTCGTGCTCGCCATCGGTTTGAGGACTTTCATCGACGATCTTCATGGTGTGCTCTGCGATGGTCTGCTCACGCTCGTCGAGGTCATAGTCCCGCACATCAAGGCGAGCCTCCCGAGCACTTGCAATAGTTTCCCGAGTCTTCAAAGCAGCCTCGCGCTCATCAAGCACCTTCTCTCGTGCATCGAGGTGAGACTCACTAATGTCCAAGTCCCGTCGGTGGGCGTTCAGGAAGTTCTCCTGCTGATCGAGAAAGTCGTGATCCTCAAGCAGTTCGATATGGTTCTCAGTGTTGCCCTTAGCCTCCAAGACCAAGTTTCGAATCGATCTGAAAGCTCTCACCATCGACCTCTGGAACCCACTCTCCTCCTCACCATGTGCATATCTCATAGCAGCCACAGCCGTCATGTCAGCCTCCATCAGAGTCTGGATGGCGTCGTCATCGCCGTGCTCGGTAACCCAGTCTGGATCGAAGAGCTGCGTCCGGCAGAGAGGGCACTTGTTGTTGTTTTGACCATCGAGCCATCGCAGAATGCATTCGCGGCAGTAAATGTGCTTGCCGAAACATTGGAGCTGTACGGGGTCAGTGAGGGTTCCACCACGAGATGAGCAGATTTCGCACCACGAAGCTCCTGCGGGAGCGGAATTGTTCAGGCCCGCCATGAAACCGGCTCTGGTGGACATGATTGCGATGGAATAGGATCGTAGAAGAGATGTTGCGAAGGTTTGCAAACAGTGGTGGCTTGCGCTTTGGTGCTGTGTTCGCAAGGCCCTTGTGTGGTGGTGGATCTGATCTGCCGTTCATGCCACAAACCTTCCGCGAAGCTTATATACTAGCCATGCTCGAGCTGACAATGACTTATGTGCACAACGATCTCCAAAAACAATGGCTTTGTGTTTCATTGAATCTTGTGCAACAAATTGCATTGTTGTGAGGTTTTGTTCGGCCAGGAAAGAGCATTTTGTTATCGAGAAACTGGCGTTTTTGTGCAGCCAAGGAACTCCACATCGGCGGTCGTAGGGGCAGTCTTACGGTACATGATGAGTGGATTGGAGGGCAGCAGAGGTGAAGAACGGCAAGATGGGGAACTTCGCCAATCGAAGCATAAGGTAATAGGGAACAGTCATGGTCTTGTCCCAGGCTATCACTATACCAGTCCTTCATCATAACCCATTCTTGATCGTGGTATTACCTCAGCCTCCATACCTCTCCATCATGCCCGCACTTGAGATTTATAACATATGACCGTAATGGCGGCGACGCGGAGGATAGTCATCGTATACATATACTATGCGGGCAGCGTCCTGGGCCCACAAGGGTTAGTCATCGAAGAAGTCGCCTGGATATCTGCTCGGCCCTCGTGACGACCAGCCGTATGGACGATCCCCCGTAAGGGCGATTCCAGCCATATGTATGATGACCCGTACGGATGATCCCAGCCACGACGACTCCAGTCCAGTGGATAGCGTCCATCGAAGCTTTCGATGTAAGGCCGAGCCTGATCCGCCTGCACTGATCGCGCTCCAATGTTCCGAGCTTTCTCGGCCGAGATCTCTGCATCCCGAGTTGCTAAATCAGGGACTTCTTGGTGGAAGGTGTTGTTGCGAGCTTCGAGTGGCACGGGCGTCTGATAGAAACAGTCAGCATATGAACAGGAGCAAATTTGGACGTGAGAGCCTTACGTCAACTTGGCGCTCTATCAAGTCTTGTCCTGCCGCTGGAAGACCCCTGGCTCTGGTGAACAGGCCAACGATCAATGCCGTGAGTTGAGACAAAAGCATATCAAGTTCCGTACAAAGTGGAAGCTGCACCTCTCAAAATGTTCCGATCAGGAGACTCGTGTCCGATGTCTTTCGTTGCCGCAAAGAGCTTGGAAGTGTTGCATGCAACTATTGGGAACGTTCCGGTGACGATATACAGTGCATCTGATCTCGCGTCCGAGCTGCATAGACGGTCATCGTGGTCGAATTGATTTGTTCTAGATCCAGAGTCCTCAGGCACAGGGTTTGTTGTACCCAATAGTGCCACTCAAAAGGTCGGTGGTTCATGGAGGATCGGTGGTACCAGATCATACGTATCCTCCTATCATGAACGTCAAATGGTGATGCGAGCGGTGGACTGGTGTGCGATTTCGGCGAATTGAGTCCCTTGATTTCCGGCAAGATTATCCTGCTTTACAGCGAACAAATCTTGGCTGAGGGTTGACGTACATGGCGCATTTTGCCAATGAGAAGGATCCACATCAACCTTTCCAAGCCAAACTCTGGGATAGCAGATTACCACAGGACCAAGAATGTCCAGCACATACATCTAATCTGGAGGACAGGAGTCCAAAGACTCGCTAGTCGCTGCTTGGTCGAGCCAAGCAAGCAGTTCGTGCGGAATCGCGATGTACTGAAGTAGAGATTTGTGCTGAGGCGTGTCAATGGCGGAGAGGCCGACGCGTGATGTGGGCCAAAATGGGCTTGTGGAGAGGCGTCAACAATGTTTGCTACGGATGCCGTTGATAGCAAGACTGTGCAAGCTGGGCTATCCTGTTGCTCGCCAAGGGCTTGTGTCTCGCGAAAATTCCTGTCATCTGTGTTCCGAGAGCTCCGCTGAGATGGACGCCCAATTCGGTGTTCGCGCACGGCGTCACGGTCTTCTCTAGTAATCGTGCAAGAGACTTGCTTAGGAGATTGTGTAATATGGCATGCGCAGTGACGGACGATACCACGGTCGTAGTACGAGGATGACCGAAAGTGCTTGTACTCGAGGCCGACTGTCTCTGATGATGGCAGACCTGGCAGATCTGCCAAAGCCTCGTGCTAGAAGAGTGTGGTGACTGAAGCGAGTCATGGGCCAGCATCATAGCGTCCATGATTTGGAGCTGGCAAAGTCTGATTCCGACCAGGGTCTCCAATGTGCTCGGCGCGTCGACATCCTTGCGAGAATGTCTTAAAACTTCCGTCCGTCAACATGATCGCCTTAACAATATCCATACATGCAGCGAAATCCACGAAAGAGGGCCGCGTCGCTCAATTGGCGGGCCTGTAATGCTGATGTTGATGATCTCGACACCACGTAGCGTCCACTACTTTCTTGACCGATCGCAACGATGATGTTCGGCTACTGTAACCGTCGGCGGTCGCGATCGTGCGGGATATGTGACAAGTGCTCGACGATCGGCCGGCGATGCCGCAGACAAGGGAGCATTTTCCTCGCTCCAGTTTCGAATGTCCCTTGGCCGACGGCATAACGACTTGTGCAGACATTCCAGTCTACGAGGAGTGTCCCACGAGCTGCAGTAGCGAGTCATTTCATATCAGGCGTCTGGAGCGCAGTGTGCTTTATGCAGCCGCGGTGGGCAAAGACACCTCGCTGTTTCGACGGCTCGACATCTCTGGCAGTCGGTACCGCTTCTTGGTGAGTGTACAGATGTGTATGCACGTATTGTCTCGTTTGAGGTCGAAGGTCAAGATACGAAAGATGCTGAGATCGGTTCTCGAGATTGCCAGCAGTCGATATTGTTTCTGGGACGCGGAAGCCGTCCAACCGAGGAGGCACTTCGCAAAGAGTCTTTGTCTCTCATCTGAGTGGGTCCGCGCCTGCACATCCTCACGTCCAGATTCAGCAAGACTGGCTTTTTTGGATGATCTCTCGTCCAGTCTTACGTTTGATTTACTTTGCCAATCACCCAGCCAGAAATCTTCGGTCCTGCATCGTTTTCCGCGAGCTAATCAAATAGCTATAGATGAGAAAACGACTCGAACAGCGATCTGCGGCTGGTAGAGGTTGACTAAGCCATTGTCCCGTTTATCGCGCCTGGGTAATGGCGTGATGAGAAGGCCTTCTTCCCGTGGGAGAGGACCAGCATCGTCTGAAACCCTCCATTCATTTCCTGTAGCACTATCGCTCACTTGGAAAGACTCTTTGACTGCCCTCGGAAGTCTCATTCAAGCGGTTTTGAGCTTCGAAGAAATCCAAATTTGCGCCCGGACGACAGCCATTTGAGCTGGTCCGGAAGTTCGCCAAGGGGTAGCAGGTGCGCGAAGGTGATAACTTGACGTGATATTCTTCGCGTGAGACTACTGACGCCTTGTGATGGTCTGCCAGTAGTGGAAGATGAGATGCTGCAGATGATGCAGGTACCGGTTGTAGCAGACTTCCGCAGGTTGAGTTTTCTGCCTTATTCGGATGGCTCATGGACGTAGCTGCTGAGGTGTCGATATCTACACCGGCTCGTGCAGCACTTAGAATGAAGCCAGAGCTGGATTGTACCAGCTTGAGCAAGGGCATTATCTCAATCGCTTGAACTTCGTGCAAGTACACCCTGACTTGTTGCGTACAGTGAGCTGACATCTGATCGAGGGCAGTGGAAGCGGTAAGAGGTAGTGCCGCCAGGCAGAACGTCAGCACTGACATGACTGATCATGCATCTACGTCGGTTATGGCGTTCGGACGTATGATAAGGTAGAACCACCCGTGATCTGAACTGGAAGACTCGCATATTTTCAAGCTTGGTGTTTTTGAGGCTTCAAGCCGCTGAGGCCTCTTCTCGACATACTGTTAAACAGTATTGGGCTGTGAGAGTTCGAAATTAACTGATTTTGGGTCTTCGCGCTCGAGTTGCAGTCGTGACGCAGTTCCTTCGTGACTGTGACTGCTCTTTGCGCTGCCCAGATTCTGTTGCGAACTGCCGAAGTGATATGACCGCTTACGGTTCTCTGCCGTTTGGGGATTCTCGAGTTTTCGTCGCGATGGCCACAGCCGACGGTGCCAAGTTCTTGTAGTTCACGAGATGATACTTGGGCGAGGGGTGATTTACAGCGTTATTTGCGGTATTCTCGAGAGGATGGGGTGCGGGCTGAATATGGACTCTGCTGTGGGCAGGCGGTCGAGGTGATGTATTCTCCACGATTCTAAGGCTTCAGTCGCTGCTCTTTCTGTCGAATGATCCGCCGAAGAGTACGAATGACGGAGTGTTCGACCGCTCAATCGATCCGCTGCGGGTGTATCGCTTGCATCGTTTCTGAGGCTTGTGTGACTCTTCAGGTAGGGTAGTGCTTGAGCCTGATCCTGAATCGGGTATCGCGCGTTGCTGAATCTGCTAGCACGTGCGCTGCGAAGCTACAGAAGCGCTTGGGTCTCCGGAGACCACGACCTCTCCACTCGGTCACCATTGAGATGGTGTCCAGAGCACGCCACGAGGAGGCGTGAAGACGGATTTGGTGCTCCGACCTCGTAAGGCGAGGCCCAACTTGCCCGTCCAAGTTGGTCTCAGTATGTCAATCGGGTAGTATCTCGAAAAGAGTCAAGTGGTATAGCGAGGAGCAAGCTCGCTCTGGCCACTGACGACGAGTCTCTCCAGTAGGCTGACAATACTGGTGTTACACGGGCGCATGTCAATCGGGTAGTATTTCGTCAAGTGTCAAGTGGTATAACGAGGAGCAAGCCCGTCCTTACCACTGACGACGAATCTCTCCAGGAGGCTGACAATGCGGGTGCTGCTGATGCTGCGCCGGCGAATGCCAATCGGGTAGTATTTCGTCAAGTGTCAAGTGGTATAACGAGGAGCAAGCCCGTCCTTACCACTGACGACGAATCTCTCCAGTAGGCTGGCATCGCCGTTGGTGCACAGGTGCCTTCAAGCGTCAGGCACACTCTCCTTCAAACGTCAGGAGAGCCAATGTTCCACACGCGGCTACCCAAGGCGCCTCGAGAGCTGTCGGCAGCGGCTCTGGTGGCTTGGGCATCCGCCATGATGTTGCCTTCGCAGCTCTCACGACGGATGGCCCTGAAGACCACAGGCCGCGACATCCTCTCCACATCCGCCACAAGGGCGTGGATGCGCGCCTCCTCGGCGTCGCAGTCCTCATCCCACCGACGTCCGTTGATAATGTCAACGGCATGCCCACAGTCAGTGTAGATGATGACGTTGTCGCCGAAGAAGCCAGAGGAGCGCCGCAGGCGGTGCACAGCACAACTCAAGGCGAATCTGATGGCGATCATCTCCACCTCGATGCTGTTGCACTGCCTCCCCAAGGCGAACCTCTTACCCGTCCATTGGTATGGCACGGTGGCGCCGCGTGTGTCTCCTTCCTCCATCCGGAAGACGAACGCACCACCGCTCCAGCTGGGAGGGCCATGAGCGGCGGCCTGGGGCGCTCGTCTGATCGATCCATCAGTATACATAATGATTTGCCGTTGCGTGATCGATGCGGATGGAGGAGGAGTTGGCTCGCGCAGCAGGCGAGCCGCAACTTCTGCCATGCGCACGGCATTGGGGTCAGTTGACCCCATCGTGCTGTTGTTGCTGTTGTTGCTCATGTTGCTGTTGTTGCTGTTGTCGCTGTTGTTGCTGTTGTTGCTATTGTTGCTGTTGTTGCTGCTGCTGTTGCTGATGTGGTGGGGGTGAAGATGGAGTGTCGCGCGCGTGAAAGTGATTTGGAGTGTCCTCTCCAACTACAAACGGGACGTTGGTCTAGCCGAATTCTACCACCCCTGTAAGGCAACATGTACATTACACTTCCAGCACTTTACTTCACCTAGACAGCATCAATGGCAACAGGCCTAGAGCCTACTGGCAGTGGGTCAGAGCCGTGCCATTCTCATCGTAATAGCTATGGACGAGACGCAGGTCGGCGCATGCTGCACTTCCAATGACCTACACTGTATCTACGCACCTTTAGCTTTCTACAGGCCTCTGTGGCCCATTTCAACTACATCCCAGGTACTGAGGGAAGCCCACAGCGATAATTACCTCCATCACGACTGCTGTGCTTCCATACAGCCTACGCACGCCGCATGATCGTATAGTCTATATTGAGCTTCTTCGTGACAGCCTCCAAGCGAACGCGGCGTCAGTTAGTTTCGCCATATCTAACATACTTCTGTACGGCCCACAAATCCCTCTTGATAGTATGTCCTTCACTGACTTGCCTTGTAGCGAATGCCAAATGTCCGTGTCGCGAGAGAGCTTCGGAGTCTCAGTTATGCTGTCATACTGCCTACACCTATCAGTCATAGCGTTGACCGAAGATTTGTTTGTATTGTTCCCGTCTCATACCATTGTCTCCTCGCGCGTCAACGCTATTCCAGTGCAATACAAATCAATGATCTTCGTCAGTGAACTTTTACTCTACAGAGTTGCTCGCCACCATCAATGGAGTGCTTGTGCTTCGCGTCTCTGTCTCAACGATGTGGCAAGCCTCATTTTTGGACCAGCCGCCAGCCAGATCTCGATACGCGCAGCCGTTTGTCTTTGTTAATGAAATATGTGTACCTCGCGGTCGGCCTCCATGATACATAAGGCTTTATGTCATCTATCCTTTCTCGGCGATCTTTTGCCATACAGAGAACGTTGTAATGATCACTGAAGTCACTGTGCCTCGTGACCTTGTCCGGGTAGCCTTATACCAGGCACTCCTTCCCTCCTTCCCATGAGACTCTAATCATGCCCGGCCGGTGGTCAACCTTCGCGGAGTACGGTGCATCGCGGCTGCAACTCGTTCATGCCCATAGTCAAAGGTGCTACCTCCTTCACCGACCAGGTCTTGCGATACTGGGACGAGTTTCAGCATCAGTGAAGTACATGCGCACCGTGGCGGCTCCACAGGAGGATGATATAAGGACTGTGTTGTGTACTTAAATCTCTCTATTTCACGAAAGTCGCAACGACACCCCGCGATACAGGATTAGATCTCTTGCGAGCTGACGAAACCAATCATTGTCCGCCGTCAACTTTACTTGCTTCCTCATGTCCAGTGTCTGCGTTCTTGCAATGTTGAGGCCGTCCGCTAGACACATCCTGAACTTGACGAATCTACCGGCCACAGTCAAGGATCGATATGCTACCCAGCAGGCGAACGCCAGCTCTCGTTCCAGCCGCTCTTCGTTGTGTATGTTGCCAATATAGGCTGCAATGTCATCATTGGCGAAGTTGACGACCTCTCGAACGATCCTGACGGCAGGGAAGTCGATGTGAGGGCGTGAGAGACGGATGTGGTCGATGCCGAATGCGTTGGCAACGGCTTGGGGTATGTTGGGGCCGTGAACGAGGGAGAGTGAAGCCGGGGTGACATTGGGGATTCGACCGATGTCGTTGCGAACTACCACAGGAGTGTCGTATTGACAGATATGGAAGAGCTGCGACTGATGTCAGCATCTGTGAAGTAAGCCTTGTGATCGAGACCGACCTGGCGATCCATGAACTGTGGTAGGCTGAACCTCCTTCTCGCCGACATGTGATACATGACCATCGCGGTCAGACTGTCAACCAACTGCCAAAGGCGTGCTCAACTGGCTTGGTCGACATACTCGATCAATTGTTGTCCACAGAAAGCCGCAAAGACTTCGTCTGCGATAGCCTCTGCAATGTGTGGAATCGTCAATACTCGTGCGCAGGCTCGCTGTAGGAATGGAAAAGGCAGGTCCACTCTTAGGTCGATATGACTCGTTCTGCAGGCTTGGAATAAGTTTCGGGCTGTGTAGTGCGTGAGAGGACACTTCCGTCTCTAGCAGTCAGCACGTCGTGTTGGTAACGGAGTGTGGTCGCAGCTAGAGGGTCCAGTAGAAGGGTCCCTAAAACGCACGATCGCGCTTCGATTCCATCTTCCTCGCAGAGCTTTCTCGTGTTGTTTACCTAGCGTTTAATGCACATTTCTGACTCCTGTCGGGCGGAGGAAACGATAACTTGACGAGATAGAACGCGAACGGATATCTGCCTCGCGACAGTTCCTGCGACATATTGGTACTGTGGAGGGCCATAGTCTGATGATCGGGATGTATACGAAGCAGCTGATAGGCGCATTCTGGCGGTAGATCCCTAGGGTTTTTTTATATGGCGTATGCTAGTTACGTCTGTTTGTCAGGACTCTTTCACCAACCTCCGAAGCACAAAACACTCGAATCACAACAATCAACTCGATTGCCATTTAGCAATTCCAAGAAAGCATTGCAAAGAAGCAAAGCATTGTTGAGCAATGTCACATAGCAACGGAGGCCGAAAGGTCTGGACAATGCAACAGCGTACCACGCTCTTCAAGATCTGCACGACATACGATGCGAGTCGGGATCAGATCTTCGATCTCATGGGACGCATTCATGGCAACGACTGGCAGCAGACAAGCCACACCTTCAGCAGGCCGCAGGTTGTATCGGACGAGGTAAGTCGTGAGTACTGCTCTTGATTGCTAGCAGACTTCGGGTTTGACAACCTCGCAGTTCCGCACTCGGTGGAAAGAGAAGAAGTCGCGAGACTGGGACTTGATTGACACGCCAACACCTTCTGCCGAACAACAAGCTCGAGACGCTACTGCGGTTATCGACATCACCAATGCGATGATCGTGAATGGCGGTGTCAACTATCTGACGGGGCGCGTCAACCAGCCTATGACCCTTCAGCCATTGGCTACACCCTACGTTTCGACTGGTCGTCCAGCATCAGTATTTGGGCCCTCAGTGCCTCGAGTCAGCAGGTCAAACCAGTCAAGGGAAGCGCGGACACAGCAAGAAAGCGAGAGCGAGTCGGACGTCGAAGAAGAGCCAGAAATTGTCCACAATCGAGCTGTCGATGGCAGCAAGATCATGGGTGAGGCAATACTGGACAACAATGAGGATGCAACAAGTCAACATAGGGTCAGCAGCAAGCAGGCTCGAGCCATAGCAAACGTGTTGCAGGCTCAAGAGCCCAATAGATATGCTTCGAGCGACATGACTGATGCTGGGAGAGCTCCCTTCCAAAGTATACCGGGACCCAAGCGTCGTATTGCAGCCTTGCCGCAGCCAAGGCGTGTCGTTCAACCGCTCCACATGGTCCATGATGCCGTCCTCGAGCAGGAAGGTACCGTCTTTCGGCAAGCTCACCGCCGCTACGGTTACGTCAACCCAGACTCTCGGCTCTACCAATACGGCGGCGAAGTCACGACTGTCAGAATCGGCTTTGGAAAAGAAGCCAAATCAATTGATATCATGGTCTGTAGCGAGTACTGCAGATTTTGCTTGGACTTCGAAGCAGAGCATTGGGAGATCAAGAGCCAGGATCAGATCATTGCGGCCATGAAGGATGCTGAGAAGAACGAGAGTATTCCAGCTCCTGGAGAGAGCTCGTTCGGTGGCAAGCCGTTTTTACATGCAGCGGAGAACTATCAGAAAATCAATGCGGGTCAGGCGGTGTATGTCTTCGATGATGTGGCGAGCTGCCATCCTGCTGGTGGCTACAAAGGCCCACGCGAAGTGAAGGAATGCGAAGGGAGGGATGTCTGCGAGGCCTGCAAGCAGTCTGACGCCGATGTCGATGCCGCTGAGGCTGGCGACGCATGAGATTGTGATTTAGCAGTGACCTACAAGTTTGTTGCACAGCCAGCGCCGCTCTTCCATCGTACTGCAAGCTTCTACCTGCCACTGTAGATACAAACCCTGTTCTCGCCGCTGTGGCTCCAAATAGTCTTGGCTGTATTTCGGATCTTGAAGTGTATCTTACGCCTGTGCCTCTACTCAAGTTTTTACCTTTGCAATGGTCTCAACTAATGGGGTAGGTGGCGGTCGTATTGTGGTGAAGCCGGTGATCCTGCCTTCGAATTCGACGGAAGGCTCTCAGTAAGGACAGTGTCATACAGATTGAGCCATCCCAGACAGCTAGGGCTTACGTCGATGCCTAGATGCCATTGTGGCCTCATCTCATGATTTTTCAGCAGCAGATATATCTTCCCAATCTTGACAGAATCGCCTTGAGCAGTACGTCAGCAATTGACAGTCGTTTACCAGAGTCTTCATGATCCAGACGATGAACTTGGGATCTGTTGCAGCTTACTCTCTCCTGGCGTAGTGTAGATCGGCGGTCGGTCGTGCAGAGAGATAGTGCAGGAAGTCTCGCGGATCCCCAATCCATCTGAGCGTTCTCTTCTCTGAGCAGCGGCCTCGTGACCAATACCCAATGAAAAGCCCCAGTGCTCCAAAGCATTGCCATGAAATTTGGACTTAGCGATTGCAATGTGGCAGCCAAACCACAAGGGGAAGCGGACCTCGCACAGCACACCGCCGCCGCTGCTGACTGCGAGCTGTACGCAACTGCTCGTGTCTTGCCTGCAATGCGGTTCAGAAATGCTGGATCCTGCCTGTGCATGGAGCGAGCAGATCAAGGCTGCCGGTGCCTCTCACCACGTGAAATGGGGTTCGACATCAAGTATGAGGGAAGAAAGGTGAAAGCGTTGGCGAGTCTTGGTGAGTGTTTTCGTCTCGCGTTCCCACCGCGGAACCGAGGTTTTGCCGGACCGACTTTATCGATCAACGCCAAACATCAAAACAGCACGCAGACGATGCAGAGATGTAGAACGCGTATTACATAGATCAGCGACACCCAGAAGACTGTTCATATAGGTCAGAAAAGAGGATGAAGTGGCCGCTTGCAGCGGAGCATACTTTTCTGCCCCATAGGACCCACGCCCGCTTCCTTACAAAATTAGCTGAACCGCCAACGTTCTGCACGATTGTCTGGTGACCATTGACATCACCCGCATGTCCCTCAACGCGGGATCGCCGCTCTTCGAAGACAAGGGTAAGCCTGTGTCACGCTATTCGCGGCCATTCCCGCATCGAAAGCACAAAACTGCCCTCTGCCACCCAACTTCTTTCTCTTCTTTTCTTTCTTCTTCGGCAGCACATGTCCTCGTGGCAGCGAGTGCATTAGCCCAGGCTTCTTCGCTCATGAATGAAGGGCCCAGATCAGCACCTGCATTGCACTGCCGCGGTGTGTTATATCTGTGCAGGGGTGGCGCCCTCGTGGGCACAATTTTTGATGGCACAATGACTCAGTCATTCTCTTTTTCATCATGCTGCTGGCTTTTGCTGGCGAGTGGAGAAGAAGATTACTCTTTCCTATCGTCGTCCTGATGTTGTATTGCATTCCCATCCCGCTATGCTCGCCTGACGAGGCCTTGAGGTCGTGCTGATTGCTCATGTCATGATGTTCGTGCGGATAATGCTGATGCTGTCTTCGTGCACGCTTTGCTGAGACTATCAAGCGGACGGTGGTGACGACGATTAGATACTACTGATGAGACTGCCACAATGGTGACGCTGTTTAGGAACGAGCGATGGACGAGGCAATCTGGTTACACACCACTCGCGGCTTGCCGTCGCGACAAGAAGAGCCCCCAAGATGGTGATTAGGAACTTTCACGACTGCCTAGAACACTTTGCAAGTAGGTTACAACCACCATGGTTGCCTTTGGACAGATACAAGGGAAGCTTTAAGGCTGACAAGGAATTCTGGATAGCGCGTCAACGACTTCCCACAGACTGAACCCCCTCAACCTCACGCCAGCACACGCTCAATCAGAATATCTCCACGTTTCAGCACAGGCTGATTGGTTCTTGCACTGGCAGCGGCTCCAAGCACTGGAGCGATGGCGTTCGACTGTCTATCCTCCCTTAGAAGCACTACATCGAGCGATCACCTCGCCACCGTGCAGAAAGATCATCACAATGAATCAGCGGAGACTTCGGGAGACACAGGTCATCTCAGCAAGATGGAGGGAGCACACAACGGTTAGGTATGAATGAACCCTCTCTCAGACTCTCGCCATGGTCAGCAAGCGGTATAAAACCCACGTTTTAGGAGCCAGGAAGACCATCGACAAAAGCTGGTTCCACCCTTCGCGAGCCTGACTGTTCCACGTATGTCAGACAGATCACCAAGACGGATCGTCGAAAGATTCGAGACAATCACTAAGTTTGAGGCCTGAAGCAGACTGCTTCAAAGTTGCTTAAGATTGACGGCGCACAAGCGTAATTCGAACTGCAAGACGAATGTTTGAGATCTTCCAGCCTCAAGTGGGAGAGAAAATTGTGGTGTCTCTACTATCTTCGCGCCGGCTGGCATTTAACAAAGATGCTTTGGGATACATTTTTGATCACTGGGAGGGCCTTAGAAGAAGGGCGAATAGACCATAATTCGGAATGCTCAACCAACGGCAAAGTGCTATGCTCACAGAGTCAGTGGCTCACAACCATCATATCCGAGCAGTCTTTGGGAATCCTTCACGTTGTTGCGGGACAAAGAATTATCTATGATTTGACATAAGCTATCTCATCCTGAACGGCTCTTGCTGTACAAGGAAGGCCAATTTTCATTCGCACGTCCACTCTCCGAACATGTACCTTGATCAAAGCCATTGTCCCGTGCAACCGCTGAAACGGCTTTGTCGCCCTGTGCCTGACCATCTGAGGAACGCGCCATTCTGAACGTAGCGCATTCTGGACAAGCTATTGTACATTGGTGCTAAGCAGACTTCCTTCGTTGTCCAACCATCGCTCCGGCGACGCGTGCGACTCCATGTCTGCGGAATCGTGTAAGCCAATCAGAACTTCTGCTGTGTTCACCCGTCGTACCCTTGTGCTCGCGCATCCGCAAGACGCTCTGCAAAGCGCTCTGCCTCCTCCTTGCCGTTCTGGGTCAGCTCATATCCCACTTCGTCTTCGTCGCCCACATCATCATCGCCCATCATAGCTTTGACAGTGGTCCGCAGCTTGGCCGCCTCGGCCTCTCGGCGCCGACATTCCTGCGTTATGATGCTGATGCAATCCTTCTCATCTTTCTCGCTGAAGAAGGAAGGACTGGTAAGGTCCGGTCGAATGACAATTTCTCGCTCGGTCGGTGGATCAGTCCGAAATCTCACGGTCTTGACGCAGTCAGGCAAGCCAGTCAGTGGACAGATTCCCATTCGCCAGAATGTGTATGATACGCCGCCTGCGTTGACTTCGCGTTCTGTACGGTCTGCATTGAGCTGCTCGGGTGTCCTCGATATCATGATACCGACGTCAACGCCAGGTCGAGGAACTTGGGCTCTGCGACCTTGGGCTCGCGGACGATGCTGCTGCACTGGCCGTTGGCTTTTGTCATCCTCGCTGATTCTTACGTCGCTTGCGTCGAGATGATGCCCTGTGTAGTCCATTGCTGCCGCCTTGCGCTTTGGACGACTCGAAAAGGTAGGAGCTGCAGGTGCATTCGGTTGATTTCGTCTTGTCGCTGGTATTGAGTGACGGGTCGCTGTCGCGGCAGTGCTCGACGGAGCTGCAGACGACTGCG
Organism: Passalora sequoiae; assembly: GCA_013248845.1. Classification (NCBI taxonomy): domain Eukaryota; kingdom Fungi; phylum Ascomycota; class Dothideomycetes; order Mycosphaerellales; family Mycosphaerellaceae; genus Passalora; species Passalora sequoiae. The sequence goes on from WSQC01000022.1 coordinate 438,462, forward strand.
CTGCTGGAACCGTCTGTACCGATGAGCTTGATGTGATGCTGGCAGCAGTTACGACGGTGGGGACAGGCGGTGCTGGTGCGCCTTGCTGCGCTTGTTGGGGATAGACAGCATCTCTAAGTGCATCCCTCGCAGCCTGGTTGATCGGATGCAGCGCAATGTTGAGTGCTTGCGCAGAGTCTCGGAGAAGCGCTCGCGCATGGTCACGGTCGATCTCCTGCTGTGCAGTGTAGCTGTTGCGAATGATCTCGTCCCTCCACATCCTCTGCTGGCGACCATCTAAGCCGATGCTTCTATATTGGTCAAGGATCCGGTAGTCCGACTTGTTGGTACCGAAGGCATGGTTGAAGATCTGTGGCAGCTCGGTTGCGTCTTTATCTTTGAAGGTGAGGCCATACTGGGTGATGCCAAGGTGCAGGAGGTGACGATTGACTGTGGTCCAGTTGTGTCTTCCGTTCGACATGATCGATAGCTATTGCTGTATCAGAGTTCTCCGACTCAATGCCTGAATGCTGGGGTGCTCGCGATGATCGAGTTTGACTGTTCTTGACGTTTTCTACAAAAATACAGTTCGTGCGCTCTTCTTGTGTTCGAGTTGAGCAAGGACAGTGAGGAGAGTAAAGCGTGGATTCATCAGCCCACTGCGATGTGTTGTAGCGGGACTTTGCGGGTGAAAGTGACACGCCAGCGAGCACGTTAATAGAATCCCATGACGAAGCCACAGCGTTCTGCTTCGGGCTTAGCGCGGGCTTTGCCAAGACATCTCGTGTTCTGTGGGCATTTGCTCCGCCGAGTGATCAGGCATCTCGAAGGCATGAGCGACTCATTTGAAGGATACGAGATGTCAAAGATAAGTCTTGACTCCGAGCTCGTCGGTCGATTCGATGTATAACTCTTGTCATCCACCACTATGACCCTTCCGTACGACAGGCTATCTCCATGCCTGCTCTCGATTCCTTTATACTGCTCCTGCATGTGCTCCTGGAAGTCAGCATCCCCTTTGACCTTATGGAGAGAGTAGTTTTGGAGCCAGCCATCCCCACGATTTTGCCCATGTTGTCGATTATGCTTTGTACGATGTTGAGCTCCGTGGATGGGACATCGCCACGGTACTGCACTTCAACGGAACGCGGAGGATCGGCAAATTCTCGCGAAGGCAAGACATTATATCGCTGCCACTACAGCACCTTAAGTCGCTCACAGATGCTCGGCAACGTGTTGACGAAGGCCTGTGAGCACACTTGAGCATGGTCTAGGCTTTCTTGGAAGTAGCGAGCAACGCACACCAAAAAGGTTTTCTTGAAACGTTCTGAAACGATCATGCTGTCGAGTCGATGGCTGTCATGAGTTGCATGCTATGAGAAGCCAGAGCCAGAATGCTCTGCACAGTTGCTCACCGAACATTCAACCATTGTTAGCTTCTGATTCTCTTTAGGGCTTATTCCATTTGAGTAGCTCCGCTCGCCCTCGGTACTTTCAAAATTCGGCCAGCGACACGTCCAGTCATATCGCAGGCCGCTGTCTACCTCTTCGGAATCCGGGGATAGCGCGCCAGGAGAAAACTCGTTCTGATTGAAATTCTCCATTGGAAGATAGGTAGGTCAGCCCTCCTTTCTGGACTCGTGAGAGGAGGACGATCCATTTCTGCCAGGGTAGTCTGAGTTTGACGTTCTCAGTAGTGCCATCGGAACCGATGATATCTGCTAGAAATGTCATAATCGACTCCCCAGAGTGATGGTGACAGCCAGCGCTAAGTCAAACCTCACAGTATAGACAAGTATCCGTATGGACCACTGAGTGTATCGTTCTGAGACGATATCAAGTTACTCGACTTGGTTATCTGTACTGTTCTGTGGGTCTCAGTCCATGCAATATGTCTGATGGAATCATTGTGGAAGAGCTGTAGGTCGAACTTATGATTGCCGATAGAAACGGTGACTTATAGACCAGCTAGACCAGCATCCGACAAATTTGCGAGAATCCAGAAGAGGGTTTCGATCTAGAGCCTCAGCTGGTTGGACTCCTTGAGTGTATAAAGAGCATCCGATGGCCATCGACTATAACTTTCCAAAGTTGTCAGTATAAAAGAGGACGGTAGGAATCAAATCGTAGCGGGTGAGGCCTACAATATCAACGAGGTCCTCACATCCGATGTTGAGGATGATAGAAGTTGAGATCAGTGCTTCTATAAACCAACTTGATCGTGCAACTGCTGCATATTTATCTTTGTGCTGTATCTGTTTGTGGTTGCTTACGTTCTTTGCTCCGCCAGCTCTTTGTTGAAGCCAGGCAGTCTTGTCAAGTACTTAGACATACAATGAGGAATAGCTACTGCTACATCAGAGTGTTGGCTGGTGATTGATTAGTAGAATTTTCTCGTTTTATGTCTCGAACACACTAGACTGCCATCGTGGTCTACACTATATTCTTTGGCTTTACGCATGTATCTACGAGTAGTAATTTACATAGTTTCTGCGATCGTATCTGTTCTTTCTCACTTGCTGACACAGCCGGAGCTTAGCTCATCTTCCAGTCTTTTCTCTTCCGACCGCGTCGAGGCTGCCTATGATTTGCCTTGCTCTTCATGATCCTGTCTTGTATCTCAAGTATATCGTCCCAGAAGCCCTGGGCCATTGTATACTGCTCGATATTCACTATCTCCTCCTTGTTTGGTAAGGCGTCGATCTTGCGTGTCCCAACCGGCTTCTGCGCTGGCGCACCACGGCCGTGTAGCACGTAATGTATGGTCTGGTTCTTGATGCCCTTGACCAGACCTTTGTCGAGCGCCAGCATTTCGTTGATCATGGCAAATTCATCGAACAACAATGATGCGCTATGGATGTAATCGCGTACGGAAGAGCGAACGGCCTCGCTGCGATGGGACTGCACTATTCGAAACGCACACATGGTGTGGTAGAGCTTGACGACTTCTGGGAATGTCGGATCGCGGCCATCGAGGCTCGTAATATGGTCGATTGTAAAGACCTATGACTTGGCGCTTTGGTTCAAGTCGTATCGTTCCATCTAGTCGCAGACAACATGCCCTGCTTCAGGATCGGCGGAGGGCTCGGTATCTTCGTGTAAGAGCAAGCGCGTCTTGCCATCTAGACCCAATTAGGTACGAAAGGTCAATGGCACGCGATACTTACATCCAGTATCTCTCTAAAAAACGTGCTTCGCCGTATTGGACAAGGCGATCAATTTGACTCTCGGAATATCGTGCCCAACATGATGCTGAACTCTTGCATTATCGACGACGAAGATCTGGACCGGAGTTCCCGTGTTGCCTTGAAGGATTGATCTGGTGGCTAAGATGGTGCGATGAAGAATCTAAATGATGCGCCCGCTTTGATGTTCGGGGTCGTTTGCTTTGGCAAAGATCTCCAAGGGAATTTCGATGGAAGAAAGTGCAGGCAAAGCTTGCTGCTTGGATCAGTCGGTTATACTGCTGTAATGGGGTCTCCTTCGTATACTTAGAAGCAGTAATGCACAGAGACAGATCGAATAGTGAATCAAGTGGTGGAGGACTTGTTCACGGGGAAGAGTTGTGAGTTGTATGCGAGATATAGAACGGACTCGGTGTTTGCTCCTGTAGAAGCTGGAATCGAAAACGCCGAGACCATGACATAAACGGGCAGAATGGTCTGGAGGCGTCTCGATTAATACCATAGGACTATCTGTAACTGTGCTGAGAGCACAACACCTCTACCCGCCTTGAAACGACGGTCGTCACGTAGCTCGCTGTGCGGCATCGGACTCAGAGCACTATGAAGATATGGTTCAAGTTATGGATCATGGAGAATATACGCATCATGCGTAGCAGTTGTCCCAGAAGAACTCCACGTAGCACATATCGCACATCGAATGTTCCCAAGATGACCGCAGAAAACTCATACCCCTTCCTTATAATTGCTTACGATACAGGAAAAAAGGGCAAAAAGAATTTTACAGCTGAACACAACCGATAGTGTCGAATGGACTGCTAATCCTACTATCATTTGGCTTTACGTGTAACTTGGATATCTGTGATATCCCGGCTGGGCGGAGTAAGGCCTTGAGACTACTCACGGATCTCCTCTATCATGAAAGCGGCCAAGCGATCATGATGAGACTCTTCACTCACGTGATAACAAAGGAAATTGATACTTACGATTTCTAACCTAGACCATGGAAGGTCAGGGCCAAGACACGAGCTTGTGGCGATGCGGGATCGCTAATTGGTTAGAGTGCAATCTGCTTGGGTTCAATAAGTACCTACAATTATCTGCGTACGTCATTAGTGGCTTGAGAGGACGCGTGGTGGACGTGAGGAGCGGGCTTAAAATGCCTTATGGCATTTGAGACACCTTTTGCAAGGTAATCTGACGGTATGCAACGATTCAGTGCATTTACAGATTATTTCAGTGCATTGAGATCAGAATTGCACGTCTATCTAGCCATTTTCATCGCGTTCTCCCGTGACTGATCCTCCGTACAGTTCCACCCCGTCGTACCTAAACGGCAGTCCGTGATGATATGTGCTAGATCTACCTCTATCAAGTCTCCGATACTCTTCTGCGCCATTCTGTCCCCGTCGCCTTCGCCTTGTACGACTCGTTCAATGGATGATCCACCATGGCTCTCAGCACAGCCTCCGAGAACGTCTGATGCAGCAAGCAGAAGTCGATGCCCGCTTGCGATGATATCTCCAAGCCTACACTATTTAGATACAGCTTCATGTAGGCAGTGCTCTCTCCGAACAGAGGGATGCCCTTCGGGAAGCGACCGAAGCTGATGCTTACTGCAGTTGGCGGCGAGTAATATGCCGCTTTAGCTCCTTCGAAAGTGTTGTTGATCTCTAGCTCCCATGCCAAGTATATGGCGTGCTCTTTCTGTGGCTCTTGAGCCGTGGTGTATCGAGCGTGCGCTGGATTGGCTGGCTCGTCGAAAGTATTGTACCAGTGCCGCTCCAGATGGCGCAGAAAGTCGTTATGACGGTTGAGGAATCGGGCAACTTGTGTGCACTTGTCGGGTGGAGCGAATGCCATTCTTGTAAGAGACGACTTGCTACTCAGGGCGGGTGTCGAGGAGGGAGATCAATGCAACGGAAATTTTACTGCAGTCGTTTCGTATTGCTCGTGAAGAACGCCTTGCGCAGACCGAGAAGCCTCGAGTAGTGGAATTTCGTGCTTCTTCACAAATGCCAAGAGCCGAATTGCGTTCGATGCTTCGTGTTATTGATACACACAACGAGCACAGCAAGTACAGTCCGAACGTGCTAGTCGTGTTGAGAGAACTATAGATCTTGAACGACCGTTGCTTTTCCGATCATCACCAGACATCCGCGGCATTGTATATTTCTAGCCGCCCAATGCCATACGTAGGGTTCAAAAGCTTCTTGAAAGATAGCTGGCCTCGGTGTCCATTGATTGCGTCTGCTCAGGATACCTGTCGTTGTGCTATTACCTACTCCTGACAGTGACAGACTGCCCAACGAGAAAGCCCTCTATCGTCCCGAGAGCTTGCCTCAAAGCTACATCAGACCTGACAAGGGCCCGTACTCTCACGCTACCATATCCAGTCTGCACTGGGATCTACAATGCACCAAAACGACTGAGAGATGACTCGGCTTCTCAAAGGTCTTGACAGCTCTCTGGCCGTGCCTTGTAAGGACGTCGCCCTGCAATTCTACAGCTGTGATGTCTTGTAGAACATGAAGCTTCTTCTCAAGCTTGGATTACAATGGGCTGTCACGCAGGTTTGCTTTGCCAGCCTGGTCGTCTCTCACGTCACAACGATATTCTCCAGCCCCAGCCCTCGTGCAGGTCATCCATATGTCGCAAAGATTCAATCCTTGCACTGATCTACGATCCAACCTCGTGCCCGAAGGTAATCTACCACTTCGAATACACCAGCGTGCTGGCCCGTGTATGCTCCGAATGCCGTGGCCTATCAGCTGCGAAGTGGAATGAACCGGTCGTGACTAGGCTCGACTTTCGGTTATGAATCAGCTCAACGGAGTCTAGGAGCTCGTCAGCATTTAAATGTCACGCACATTATTACCGATGAGGCAAATACTCATATGTTTTCGACTTGTGCGGAATTCTTGCCACCTTGTCCTTTGCCACGGATTCTGAAAATTTGACAAAGTGCAAGTGGTTCACCCTACCATCCTTGCGCAAGGCCACGGCAAAAAAGGTCTGGTGGCAGAGCGGGGATCCTCCTCCTATCTCAGCATGCACGGCTGAGTCGATCATAAAGCATATGATGATGAAGTAGTTGTGAGCATTTCCAGAGAGCAGATTCATCATGAAACCTGGACAGCATCCGAAAGGCTCCAAACTAGACTATCATCTTGTACATGTATCGGCGAGTAGCTTCAAGCCTCCGTTGGTGATATTTTCCGCCCAAAGAGTACCGCAGCGGCAGACCGATTCTTTGGGACGACCGCTAACCACCATCTTCCGGTACTGAGGAGGAGGCATCATGCAGTATGTTAGACAAAGGTGCTCGAGGAACTCGCGTAGGCTGAACGGGACGCGAGATCCGTTGACTCGGCTATCAGACATCTTGATGTTGACATTTACTGGCGATTTACAAGAGTGGTGGTGCTGTCGAAGATGCTCGCTTTTGTGCAACCCGCGTGAGGCCTGGAAAAGTCCATCAGTATGGCGTTTCCGAGTATACAGTTGTACAGTGCTCGCCTTAGACTCGGCTCCTAGAGCCATACTGTCGATAACTTTCGTTCCCGCCGGAGGACTTGGGAAAGCGTGGAACTCCCCGCTCGACGCGAGACGTGAGCTGAAACGTTATCTAGACGATGCAATAAATCGATCCGGAGATTATCGTAAGATGCCCGGAGCTTTTTGAGAAGTCGAGAACGATATGCCGTCGCGAGCCTGATCTCTACTTCGGCAAAGTACGGAAAGCTCGTCGACCTTCGTGTCAAACAACTATATCGAGTTTGGAGCTGCAGACGCGTGAAGCCGGGTTCGAATCCATGCTCAGGCATCACTCAAGCCCGAACTCGATTCTAGTGGGCTTCGCAATCACTGCCGGGCCGCTTGAGAGTCCATTGTTATTTAACACCTGACTCTTACACCTCTCTCTTTGCGGGAAACACAGTACCTCTCTCCATTTTGACTCGTCCTCTCTCGATCGTCACAACCTCCAAAAAATGGCTTCAGGACAGCTCGTTGATGTGTTGCTTCACGATGCGACAGCCATGACGAACGAACGAGTACTGGTAGCAAAGGCGTCGCGGGATAAACTGGAGCAGCACTCGTCATTCTTTCGTAGCTTCTTCGTCAGCAATCCTGTAAGTCACGATACTAGATATCGCTCGGTATATGCTTACACAGTCCATAGGCTCCCAACGCGGAAGTCCTGGTGGTCACCTTGCAGCAAGGAAACCCCGCGGCTCTAAAGAAGGTGCTTCTGGGAATTGTCAACAACCGAGAGCCACAGGCTCTCACTGTGAGAGGCTTGGGCCACCTGAGCGTTGCGCAGCGATGCTACGTCTGGCAAGCCTGCGAGCACCTCGGACTCGAACCAAAGTCCGCTATCGACAGGCTGACTGCAGATCTCAATTATAAGATCGCACACAGCCGAGTGACCACGACAACTATAGCGGCGGTCCAAGAGGTCTTCCTGTCCCACCGTGACGATCCAGACACCGGCCGACCTTGGAGGACGCTGGTTCATCAGTACGCGTGGGACCTGGTCCACGACAAAAACACGCCAGAACAACAGAGAGCCTTGGATCTTGAGCTGGTGAAGTATGCCGAGCTAGGCAAAGCCGTTACGGCCAAGGAAGAGGAGCTGCGGCCGAAAGCGCAGCAGCATCAAGCATATCTCGCACAGAATCAGGCCAGAGCAGCCAACAACGGACCCAGTAGGAGACAGCAGAGGAGAGCACGGGAGGAAGAGATGAAGCGGTGGAGGGACGCGCGGCGGGTCATAAATCAGCAGGGAGAGTACTACGGTGCCCTACAACCATACATCAACGAGCTGAGAGCCGGCCGTGGGCCGAAGTAGAGGGCTAGCAGTGCTGCATTGGCCTGAAGGGCGACGCTAGGACGATTCGAGGACTACAAGCTCGACGCATGGTAACGAGAAGCTATGTGAGAGCGATACACATGCAGTACTAGAACAGGTGTTTCTTCAACGGTGCTTCTTGCTTTGATACTCCCTAAGCGTTGCGCATATTTACAGGTCGAAGGCACGATATCGTGCGCACACTGATAGTCTGTTGTTTCGTACTGGCGCTTTGTCGTGATAGTTCTGTCAATACTCGGAAGGTCTGTCGTTGGGCAAGTGGATCTGAAGCTTTCGTGAGAAGCTGACAAGCTCTGTTCGTGTCAAAGTCAACCATTTTCCCAGCACTGTCGCTTGCCCGATGCCGTAAATCTTGCACGAAAAGAGTTGCTCTCGACCAAGATAGAGAAATGCTTGACACGACGTCTGTCAGATGGACATTCGATGTCGCTTGCATCGCTGCTGCGAGGATCGTCTACTGGAGCATCATCTCATCAAGATGGCGCATAGGAGATCCTCATTATCAGTATTGGACTCCTCATGACTGCAGTATAGAGCGATCAAGGCGACGTAGTAGGAGTGTGGCCGCAGGAATAGCATTTCTCCATGATCCAGCAGAGATGTTCTCCAAACCTTGCACAGTGAGTGCTGCCCTTACCGGAGGCGATCAAGCGAACTAGAGCGTTCACACGCCTGCGATACACGGCAGACAAGCTATGCATTTCGAGACAAAGCCATGCACGATATGCAAGACCGTTACTGCAAGGAGAAAAGGACGCTTGTAGCTCCCGCACCCACCCCAAATCTGCCCCACGCCCAGCTTTGAGGTTTATATACGCCGACAATTCCTGCTTACACATCTTCATACCAATCAGCCTTCGTAGTGAAGTGGTTCTCACACTAGTCCTCTAGGAAAGGCGCGGAGGCGGCGGAGCAGAGCAGAGCGGATTCGTGATGTAAACTGTGTGTCGTGAGGCGTGACCAGGGGATACTAGAGACCTGGGTTCGAATCCCAGCGAAGGCATTCTTTTTTGCACGATTTCAGCGTTTGAGATCTGTGTCTCCACTGCTTACCAGTTCGGACATTCTTTTTGTGTCCCACTGCGAGAGGCCCGGCGCTGGAATGGCCTGCTGACGGCGGTGAGTACATGAGCATGAGTCTCGAAACTGGGTGCAGAATAAGTACGAGCTCTTTCATATGCGCAATGCGAAGGATAGCTGTGTGTGGGCATATTTTTGCGGCCTTCAGGTCGTGCGTTATGTCCTTGGCGTGCACAGCTGGCCCGCTTGTGCTGCGGGAAAGCTCAGAATCGCTGGCCCTGGATAGTGAGATATCGAGAACGAGTCTCGAAACCGTGTTGAATGTACCTACGAGGTCTTTCATACGCGCGATAGAACTTATCTGGATACATTTGTGTGTTTCTATGATGTTGCGTTCATGTGTCATATCGTTGGCGTGCAAAGCCAGCTTGCACGTGCTTCGGCAAAGCACAACCACCAGAGGCTGGGGAACACATCACCGACAGAACATCGACGAATGCGATAAGAAAACTATTCCACATCATCTTCTAGACTACGATGAGCGTCTCGAAGGTGCAAGATGTCGTTTCGGTTGTGCTGTGCTATGTTGTGATCTTGGCAGTGCTGCGAGCTGGAAGCTGGCTGGCAGGCGGATCTTACAGCTTTACCGCCCGCAGGTCCCATACAAGCACTGCAACTTTCACGCACTGTAATGGAGAGTATAATGAGGGTGCTACGCTAGATGGTCCTGGACTTACAAAACTATGACAGAAGAGTAGCGACGTTGGATTTGTTCGACGTTCCTTCCCTCGCTCACATTTGGAATCAGCTTGAGTACCGATCAACATCCGTCAAAGCTTCTGATCGTGGGATTTCCAACTAAACAGCAGGACTTTAACGTGCTACGGATCATCCACGTGAACGCGAGCATCGTGCTGGCATTTGCATACACCAAGCTTAGTCTAATGCACAGGAGGTCGGTCGGCACAGGGATAGCGACCGAAAGACAGCTTTTTTTTATATGGAACGTCTTCAGAATTGTAGAAGGTGCTTGTAAAGCAGGGAAGTTGGGGCAGCGGTTCCCTGGAGCTTGCAGGGAGACACAGGTAACCTAGCTGCACGAGGACACCACCATGAGCTTCTACAACTCTTTGGGACTTGTCAACACCTGACATCCGGCCCAAGAGATTGAGGCAGGAAGTTATGATCCCTTACTCATTTTATTTGACTTGCAGATTGCACTCAGACCGAGAAGGCTCGAGCGCAGTCAAAGATGCTCATATCCACTCATGGTCCGCACGCATCCTCGCGAAGCTATTTATGAGCTCCTGGATGACTTCCAGTACCGTTCGCAGCACATACATGATGCAAGAGCGGCGTTGTAAGAGGCGGGAGGGGCAAGTTGAACGGCCAATTCGAGCAAGTGCCGTAATAACACCAGCAGGTGCAGAAATCCATCCAAGTCGCCAACTCTCTTCAGCAAATGAACTTCCTACTGTATATAACGCGTCTCCAGAAGCTTGAGACCGACAGGAAGATATGTCCATCGTGACTTTGGGCGCCCAGGTAGATTTATATAGGTCAAATGCTGCGCCAATCAGCTAGTCCTAGTCGCAGATTAGTGGATCAGACCTGCCCCCACTATGATAGTCGTCTGTGGCTATGTCCTCTTTCGTTCCGTCGCCCGCTTCTTCTTCTTTTCGCTCACCGACAAAGTCATCAAAATGCTCAGCTCCATCGCTCGACATCACTCTAGCCATCCAGGAACGCCCACAGATACCAACATGATTGACGACGACAACTCCAGGACGTCGTTGGGGCGTCTAACAGTGAGTCTGAAAGCTCGCCGTCAAGGCTGACCGTCAAGCAAAACATTGACTTTGCCGTCATTAGGAATCTCGACCACCAGCTGTCGAACAGCCTCGTCAAGCATTGTCAGTCACGGCTCGACGCGAGATTGCAAGGCTATCCGGGCAGCAAAAGAACAACAACACTGGGCAGGATGATACCACCACTCGCTGGAGAGGTCAACCGAATGCTTAGCATTCTGGTGTACCGCTCGTGTCGAGTAGGACACAGGTGGGTGCAAGACCTTGTCAGCACGTTATACCACCCGACCATCCCACCCGGCGCCGTTGTTACAGAAGAGATATTCCCCATAATTCATTACGCTCAACTCACAGTGACTGATTTGTCTACAGTCGGCCTGAGAAGCAACTCTTTATCGTCAGCTTCAAGTGTTCTCGTGTCGACGTCTACTACCTCCTCGATGATTCCGGGCTCGCGGTCAAGGACGGCGACATGGTATTTTCGAGGCCGAATACGGCCAATAGCATGCTCTCGCTCGCTGGAGGGGTCAACCGAAGCATAAAACTTCCCTCAAAACACTCTCCCAGCTTCTTCGGCTTCCTTTGGGCACCATAACCCCGTAAGAAGCACCCCCTACCCCGTTTTCTCACCTCAATACTTACCAGGTTTCTTCTGAATAGGCGTCAAACTCTTAATATGAAATTCTTCCTTCTTCCTCGACTTCCGTCGAACACCACTTCCGCGAACAATTTGGCGGAGATTCCTGCTCCACCTCCTTCTACCTCGACAATAATCACTCGACAGCGTCCGACCGTCCAAACACGTCCGCAATGGAGCCGAAGCCGAGTGGTAAAGACAATATACTAGCTGTCGTTATTGGTGATGAAGCCCACCGAGGACGGTATACTGTTTGTGGCTGTAGGCGAGCGGAGGATCAAAGGCAAAGAGGACATACTGGTGGTATGCTGAAGTATAGCCCATAAACACATCATTGAAGCCGTCTATGCCATTCTCATACCATCTCAATCGCCCCGAACCTCACCCATCTCATATTCCTCCACCACGTCGTCAACGCTCACGCAGCACAGCACAACCCCAAAGATCTTCTTCCACCACGGGAGTTGCTGCCTCCCGTGACGCGCCTGCAACGGCACGGCAGCCTCTCTGTCTAGAGAAACGGCAGACCGTCGTGGTGCTGGCTGTCCCAGCTGTGCATGGAGGTTGTTGTACTGTAGGAATCATGTCAGCCGCGACGCTCTCTCTCAAAAGATCATTCCATTGTCCAAGGAATGATTTTGCGAGTCGTGAACGTACTTGCTCTCCCTCCAAAGTCGTCTCAATCTGGACGTTGCGCGCGCGAGTACCACTGTAAGAACGATCAGCTGTGTCCAATGGTCTTACTCATGCTTCGGGATCGTACCGGATCTCGGTGTTGGTGGCGTGGTAGTACACTGTATCGCGTACTACGAAGCTTGTTGCGTGCTGGACTTCGATATTCATGTTCGTGTTATTGCTTCGGTATGTGGTGTATCTGTTTGATACGACTGCTTTCTGACGCGCTGAATAAGAAGAAAGAGAAAGGGGAAGGTGGATATGGGAGTGAGAATCATATATAATTGTGTTGTGTGAAAATGTTAAGCCCAAGATGAATTTTGAGACTATTCGAGAAGCTCACTCGATGTAAGATCTTACAATACACCTACGGTGCACCATCGATCGATCGTAATGTCCAAAGCTCGCTCGGTATATGCCTAAGTCGGTAGTACCATCTGACGCTCAATATGGGAAAGAACCATCAATTACGTCAAGCGCAGTAGGTGAGAGAGTCGTCCAGTACCTCATTCTCAGTAGTAAATATATCCGCTACCTGGAAGAACCACCCAGGGCGATCTCGAAAGGAGCCTGCTCCACTAAAGCACCATCTGTATGAGTGTAATTTCGCTTTTACAGACCCTCCGCTGTCGAAAGTTCAGAGAGAGCAAACCCTGCAAAGTTCCCAGATGCTAGCCCTCCTCGCAGAATCTCGTCGGCTATGAGCATATGATTATTCATTTTTTTTAGAGAGATCTGATGCTACGCGTGAGGATTAGGGGAGTTGTGAGTCGTGTATCGGCTGAAAGCGTCCAGCCATAATGCTGCTCTCCCCATGGAATTGCGTTTTCGGTGTGTGACAATCTGTCTTCTTACGAGAGTACATTATGAGTCACTTTTACTGCTCTTCGCGGTAGTCCTTCCATAGTTGGAAGTACTCTGGAGTGTCAACGCAGTGCTGGGGCTTGCTGAGGTACTATATGAGAACGGCAGGAGCCATGTTTCAAGAGCTTACTTCACGAGAGGACCACCAATTTTTGATCGAAGATCGATCAAGTATTATAGCTATCGAAGAGCATAACAGTGTCTATTTACATCAAGATAGCGATTGTGTCACCCTCACCTGACTTGAGACATTCTTCTGATGAACAAAAAGAATATGCTCTGATATCTCCCTCCAACATCAATGTGGGTGTGCTGGCCTGATTACGGAGAAACCCCACTTCATGAGCCCTTCTGGAAGAGGCACCAGTCGTGTCTCTGTATACTGGCTTGCTGCCAGCTCATGCTCACTGCTGTCTATCAGAAGCGGCAGGTATGCACTTGCTTGAGCTCACTCCACGAAAGAAAGGGGCTCTGTGGGCGAGGTGTTCCGATGATAGAGAATTCCTATCGAAGAACAACGCCGCCATAGAATGCTTGATCAGCTGATGGTGGTGGTGGTGCTGGCGGTGGTGCTGGCGGTGGTGGTAGATCGACTGAAGTGAAGCTTTGTGGTCCAGCAGAAGTGGAACTTGATGAAAGTTCTGCGGAGATACTTGGAAGGTTCATACAGATCAGGTTCGGATGGGGCTCGCCGTCTTGATTGATGCTGGGACCCTTGACCTGTCGCGACGGTGCAGCTTGTTTGTTGGTGGCTCGATTGCTAAACCTTGACCTGATTCTAGCAGAGGCACCCCTCTTTGGTTTGGTTGATCCTGTGAAGAAGAGCTGGGCCTCCGAGAACCATTACGAGTCTACCCTACCGAAGGACCATCTGTATGAGCATGATATTCCAGCGATGGAAGGTTTTTGCTTTCGAGCGACTTGGTCAAGCCTGTCCCATCGAAGGACCACCTATATGAGTGCGGACGGTCCAACGATGGGCAAGCTCCTGACTAAAGAGAGTGTGGTGGCCGGGACTATCACTGCATGCGTGATTTGGTGAAGTCGAGCGGAAATGCCCTGACAGTGGCGAGGACTGAGGAAGGTCCGGCCGAAATCTCTGTGCGATACGCCTTCGCGAGCTTCTTCACGGCGTTGAGAGAGGGAGGAGGTTGATGATGGTGGTGGAGTTCGGGGCTGGCCAGACGTTCTGTGGGGTGTTTCGCGATTCATTCTAGGCTGCAGTGTTGGTTCGGGCATCATGATGCTTGGTTTTGTCGTTGTCCGACACTGGCATGCTGTGGCAGAGTCGCGATTTGGACTCTTTGATGGTCTAGGCGTTCAATGGAGTCCTCTTTTCGAGGTGCTCCATGAAGCCCAGAGCCCCCCGGACTCGGTCAGCAGCACTGTGGCAAGCTCGTCAGTAAGCGTGCTCTCCAATGTCATTTGTGTCGATAGTGCGAGTAGGACGACCTCAGCAAGAAGAAGGTACTGCTGACTGATGTCTGGTGAGGACCCTTCGTGACCAAGAAGCTGAGCTTCACAGTTGAGCAGGAGCAGCTTGCTCCTGCCGTGCAGACCGCCGCTGGTGAAGTGTGATATGCAAATTCCCAGCCATCACATTCATCATCCGCATCTGATGAGATGGCGCAGTGGTATAAATGTCAAGAGGTTTCACTCACCGAATGCTGCTGACCGCCGAGGGCCCACCAGCTTCTATTAAGACACAATGTCTTCTTAGACGCTGCTGAGCAAACTGGAACCATCTCGTCAGGTGCGGGTGATGACACCCTTTTGCTCATTGACTCGACTATGGCATTGTGCTGCTGTAAAGTGCGCTCCCGGGGTGCCCGGTGACAGCGGTAGGACACGGTCTGGTAAGTGTTAGTCATGCACGAGCGTGCGACCGGGTCGACGAGATTACTGACCGACCCGCCGAGGTGCGTCGGTATTAATTTCGCTTCTGTGCCTGATGCAAGCTCCATTGCTGTTGCGAAGGTCGGTGGACGAGCGAATTTTCACTCGTTGTGATGGTCCAGCGGCTGGCAGATCTGTTTCCGCGACGTTAGTCAATGTCAAGTGCTTCGCAATCATCTCACAGCCTACTGCTACCTCTGTAGATGACGTCTGCGAGTGAAGGTCGATGGCTTCACTGCGCTTCTGGCGGAATGTGCTCGCTACCAGAGTGAGAGCTTGTAGTGGCCCAACGGTCAAGTCGTCAGCTTGGCCATCGGATCAGCGGTGGGGACGCTTTTGCCCTTGGCTGTGAGCTTGATACTGTCAGTGGACTGCAGAGGTGTGAGGAAGATCTTGCTCATGATGGACGTACCGGATCAAGTGTGCTGCCGAACGTGAATGTTGCCGGACGTGTCGACAGGTGAAAACTCGTTTCCTTTTCGAAGAGTGAGGGGCCAGCAGGCAGCAAGCAGACTCAGTCACGCTATTATTTCGCCGTCATGCTTGCCTTGCCTGCAGCCTGGGTTTCGTCATCCTTGTGAGCGCGTGTGATTGCCGGCAACACTTTCGCTGGCAGGAGCCGGTCAACGAACACAAGTCCAGCAACATACGCAAAGCAGCATATCACACGATAACTCAGACGCGCATGAAGAAGCGCCGCTGCTTTTCAGCGTCTTTTTCTGGTGTCTACGTGTTGTGTATTGATCTCTTGATGCTGGTCGAATCGCCCCGAGCTTTCCACATATCAGACGCGCTAGTAATTAGCGCCTTTCGATGCGAATGACCCTTTTCCCCTCTTCTTTCCCCCTTCCTCTTCCTCTTCCCTTCCTTTCTAACAACAAGATGGCGCGGCGGTGTCCACCACCACCGCCAAACACGCCTACGGGCGCGACAAGGTATGACCCTTTCCCCTTTTGCTTTTATTGATGTGGCAGTACTGGCAGTACTTGGCAATGGCAGCAACAGTGGTAACGACTAACTGGACCTCACTGGTACCTGGAATGACCTCTGGACAGGAATCATGTGTGACAGCAGCGGTCCGTGAATACGGACGTCTACCGCCTGAGCCCCTGGTCTGGGCCGCTGTCGCAGGGTAAGTTCCACCTCGTTACCATTACGCTGACATGTCGGGCAATCGCTCTCGCCTTCTCGTGGCGTGCGACGTGAGTACCTCCTCGTGAGGGAAACCAAGAAGAGCTCATCATTCCTTTTCATCAGTTCTTGACCGTCATGACGGTCGAGATTGGAGAAGAGACACAACGCGTTCAGATTCTGTGCTCACTCTTGGTATCTAAATTGCGACCGTGAAATAGTCTTGCCGGGCTTTTGTCGACTACCTCTACGTACATAAGCTCACGAACAAAGGGCGAGGCGCTCATCCTACACCATAGGACATCAAGAGCTTTATATTGCCGACACCATCGACATTTTTCGTTGCGATGTCTTCGAGGCTTGCATTCGAATAGCAAAGCAGCGCTCTACTCCTGGCATATTGGTAAGCTGAGACTGCAGAATGCCCGAGACTGGCAGGCCTCCTCACTGGCAAGAACCACCGACGAGGGAGAATGAAGCTAACAGCAGGCGAGGCCATAATGCCACGATGATATAAAGCAACAGTAGCGGTGCTGTGGGAAAGTGATCTGTGTTCGTACATGACTTGCTCTCGGTGCTCGAGTGTTCAAAACCCAGCTCTGATTGCGACCGTGGCAGGTTCTAGCAGCAATGGCCCTAACAGAGTTCTACACTCTCATCCGAGATCCGAACGCAGAGCATTCCATTTGGTTTTGTTGGTCTGCATATCCACTCTTTTGTGTGTGGGAACATTGTCACCAAATCTGACTGAAGCTCTTAGCCTGCTTGCGCTCGTGCTCCTACCCACGAAGGCGTCTGCTGAAGCGACCCTTGAGTTGCTCCTCTTATTCTCTGTTTAACAGTTCAGTGGTGCTCTCCATCTCCTCCTCGTTCCCAAATGCCTGTATGGTTTGTCCTCGCCTTGGAATTTACTCAACGACGAGTACGCCTGATGGAGGTTTCCGGCTTCGCGGGTCTTGTTGATGTTCCGACTGGAATCGAAGTCAAGCGAGGACAGTGATAGGTCTTTGCTCCAGCACCTGGGTGTAGAAGGAGTCGTTCGGAGACTGCAGTACGAGCCATACGTGGAGGAGGAGCAGCACTCCTTGGTAAGCTGGCCTCCAAATTTGTGCCTCAGAGCAATCTCGACGCAAATTCCCCATAGCAGTGCTTAATGCAGCTGCATCTCGAGTCTTAACGCCTGCAGATACGGGCAGCGTTCAATTCTGGCGCTTATTTGTGTCTAGCATAGTGATTCTGCATTTGACGGCTTGAGAAGCAGCTTTCGATCGGTAGCGCTCAAACGGACTGTCGAATCCATGATGGTGCAGCTCACCTTGCATGGTACTGTGTATGCGTAAGTCGTGCCAAATACGGCAGATTATCCTCTTTCTTACCTACTGAGCACGTTATCGAACGTCCTCCGCGGTGATGCTGTCAGACCAGGCGAGTATGCATTTCGGCGTCTTTTGAGGACATCCAGGGCGTAGCCGCTACGAAGGCTGGCATGACCATGGCGAGGAAGTTGCAGTGCATCGAGTTCCTGAAGAGGGTATGTATCTCCGCCTACTGCTCCGTATTGAAAACTGTCCCAAGTCTGAGCCCAAGATCTCTGAACCACTGCAGGTTTCTTGGCGCTCGAGCCGGCTCATTTTCCTGCCCGCTTCAACGCGAAATCTTCCACACTCACGCTCACGAACACCACAACACAAACTCCATCACGCCTTCAACCATCCAACGACAGAATGGAACTCAAGGTACGTGTATCACTGCATTCCAACATTTTCGCTCATCCGTGATCATCCCCATCGAGGACATTCCCGCTTGGGTGCAGTCCTCAAGCTCTGTCTCCAGAGGCAACGCAACCTCCTCGCTGACCAAGTCGCCGCTCTACAGAGTAACAAATGAGTCCGGATTTGATGTTCCGCTGAGCTCGACGAGCGATACTTGATACGTCAGCCAGCAGCGGCTCAATTGCTTGCCGATCAAGCAGGGCTGCCGCCACAGATGTGAAAACACATTCAGCACTCCTGACGCTCAAGCATCGCACACCTTGGTGAGCCTCATAGTAGTCGTGTTCTTTCACTGACCTGACAGCTCCCAGATATCTGCTCCGTCACCGAAATTGGCAGGAGAAGCAGCTCGGTTCGAAATTGCGCCCAGGGCTTGGTCAGTCGCGGCTTGCTCATCGACTTCGACACCAACACCAGAGATTTTGCTACGCCGGACTTCAGCTCAGCGACAGTATACTCTTGAAACCTTCAAGCTCGCTGGCGATGGTCTCGATACATCCCCCGCTCCTCACGGCTCCAGTGGAGTCCGTCATCGCCGGCACGCTGGCAGTCATTTTCCGACCGCTCTCACCACCTCCAGCGTCAAAGAGGCACAGGGGCACAAACAAGCGCGTGATAACCGGGTCAGGTCCCGACCTCACGGTAAGTCCTCTTATCTGGATCATCTGCTGCATTTAATTTGATGGATACAATGACACATAAACCAGAGAGAGTGCCTGTTTGTTTTTGGCGAGGTCAATTCACGATGTAGCCGTGCCTTGAACAGCGGCACTGGAGGAAACGAAACCGCAACTCCCTGATCTTCCACGTACCTCACTTTTTGCAAAATAGCGGCCATTCGAAAACACCTTCGCTGACTCGTCTTGCAGCCAGGAAGACTTTGATGGGCCAGACCAACTGCCGTGGTCGCTGTAGCTACCAGCCTGGACCTACGAATCGCAGGCGGCAGATGTAGTGAGCGAGCGAGCGATACCCCTGGCTTCAGCTGGAGCTGAAAACACCACCTATATTGACCGTAAGTGCCGCAGACACGGAAACTTGCACCGTGACGGTTATCGCTTGCAAGATCGAGACCGACACCACGAAGCATCGACGAGCGACCACCAGTAAAGAAGCAGACACTGCGGCTCTTCCAAAGATGATTAGACCGGCCAAGAGCAAGTTCCAGCCTGGAACCAAATACATGTGCGGCAGCACCGGAGACAATCTATGTATTACACGCCTCAGCATTGATGCAAACTTGCCCAAGGTCGAGACGCACAATTCTGCGTCACACTGCAAACGGACAGCCGACGGCGTGAAAGAAATCCAATCACCACGCTAACAGAGGAGAAGAGCTACTTGCGGCCAGGCGGCGAGATCGCTCGTCCTGAGGGCTCTAGTGTCAAGCAAAGTTCGCGATCTAGACCTGGTAAGTCTTGACTTTCTTCTACTTCAAGTTACCCAGCATGATGACACACAGCGTCTGGCTTCTTCTTCGAAGACCAAGAGAAGAAGTTCCTGAGATCACGGCTTGCTCGTTGCGAGGCTCTGGCATCAAGGTGGTGGTCCAATGGTGAAACAACAAGGAGAACGAGCTCATGGGCATGAACAGCGCAGGATCCAGCGTCACCCAGCAAGCTGATCAGCCAAAAGGCGTCTCGAAGAGCGGCCGCCATGACGAAAGACGATTCTGACTGCGTCGATCACCAACTCGTCACAAGTTCATCTGGCTTCAACCCGAACGCTAATGTGTTTGGAGTACAGTCATACCTCCACTACTGGCAAAATTATACAAGTTCCTTTGGTAAGGTTCTTTTTCATGCTATCTCCACCTCCTGACCATGATGATACATCAACTTCCTTCTTCTCCGAGGACCAACGAGGAGAAGGTCCCGAGGACACAGGCATGCTCGTAGCGAGGCTCAAGGCGTCAAGGGGGTGGTCCTTGGGTCAGTCGAGAGGCATCGCTACCCACAAAACCAGCAATGACAACCGTGTCACGAGGAATGCCTGTGCGGTAACCGCCACGCGAGCCTCGAAGAGCGGTCCCACTGGGTCGAAACAATACTTGATGATAAGATCTGACTGCAACCACCACCGCGCTCGTAGATGTCTGGTTGAGCCTTGAGCACTTTGCTGACTTCTCGTACAACAGAACTCTTAGCTTCACGAGCGAAGAACTTCCAAATTGAGGACCATGGTATGCAAGACACCTTTCCCTGCCCTTCACTTCCCTGCATGATGATACACCACCTCTCGCTTCTCGTTGCGAACAATTCTGCTTTTGGTGCGAAGTTCTCGAAGACCCGGGACCCAACGAGAAGCTACCGAGGAAAACGGCATGCTCGTTGCGAGGCTCTGGCTCTACGCGTCTGGTCCTTTGGGCAAGCAGTTACGTATCGACTTCTTCAAAGTCTTGCCGAAAAGAGCCTCGAAGAGCGGTCCCCATGAGACAGAGCGCGTGAAAAAGCGACTACACCTGATTGCCTCCTTCGAAACCATCTACTGAACTGTTGGTTCGGTAGAGCACGCCACTAATCTGTTTACGCTCGCAGGTATGCTCCATGTCAACATTTGAAGAGCACAGCAGTCTCAACTGTTCTCACGCGGACGGTTTGCGAGCTTCTCCCATCAGGGTGTCACCACGCCTTGACGCTACAAATCCCAATCGCAAAACCTCTGAGGCAAGACGATCCCTCATCTACAACGGTAAGCTTTACCTTTCGGCGGACGCTCTCCTACCCACACCTGCGATGATGAGCTCGCGCTGCTCTGCTCTGCAAGTCGAGGTTCAATGATACTGAGCCGATGACATCAAACAGCCGACGTCCTCCAGTTCTGATTACAGACTACACCTCTTCCTCGAGCGACTGTATATTCTTCGCAAAGTAGCGTTGCTGACACTGCCTTCGACAGGACAAGGGGCCAAGATCCTCCGCTCTCGGCTCGAGGTGCGGACGTAAATTTGGTCGTCTGGGCTTCGACATAGGCCTGGCATATTCTTGCCAAGAGCTGCAACGCGGAGCGAACACGATTCCGGTATGGCAGTTCTCTATTCCTCGACCCTCCTTCAACGATGATGAACACTCATGGTGTATCTTTCGATCACTGAGCTTCGGCGTTGACGATGAAATCCTACCACTGACACCGACCCATGTCTTTCCTTCTGTGCCAATGGCCAAAATGATGCTAATGTCTCTGCTGCAGATTTGCCCCACGTCAAGCGTGACAGTGTTACATGTTCGCTTCTACGCGACTCTCAGTGTTATGGTAAATCTCCTCAAATCTTTTGACGAACACTCCCGCAATGATGAATCGAGGTTGATGCCAGTCAACATCTACTGAACTCCCAGCATACCGGAACCTCTCTCGGATTCAGTTCTTATCACCGAGGAATGATGGTCCTGGTTGCGGGAGCATGATTACACCCAACCTTTCTGAGCGACTCCTCACTACTTCTCCCTGTTCTTCTTTGTTGCTCGTCGAGAACAACGCTGACCTTTGGTGCATAACAGAGCTTTGCAAAGCCTCGACCGTACAAACGTCTCGGAACCATGGTAAGTCTCCCCAGATTCCCTTGAAACTCTCGCAATGATGATCCGATGAATCCGAAATCTTCTGAGCCCGACGGAACCTCTTTCGGTTCAACTCTTACACCCGGAGTATGATGGTCCTGCGTGTATGCTTACAACCAACATTCTGAGCGACACTCCCACTGCTTGTTCTCGATTGGGCGCTGGAAACAAAGCTGATTTTTTGAGCCCACAGAGCTTTGACGAAAGTCTTGTTAGCACGGTAAGCCTCCTAAGATCCCTCGGAGAACACTATCGCAATGATGATTACAATAAAAAAATTGCATGCCAGCAAAAATTGCACTGAGCTCTTACGTCAGAACCTCTTTCGCCTGGCGTCCGGCCGGAGTAGGATGGTCCTGGCTGCTGGAGCATGGCGACAACCATCATTCTGAGCGAACCTTCTTCTGGTCATTATTGTTTGAACTGCGAGAGAACGCTGCTGACCTGTCTCTCGCAGATCAGCCCGTTTCATGTCGAGTATGACAGTCTGGACGGCCTCGATGTCGCAAAGATCTGGTAAACACGATTCTGGCAAGTACTCCTACACCCTGTGACGAGCACTGTTGCCATGATGATTCTCAATTGATGAGCAATCGAGCTCAGTGTGTCGGAACATCTTCTGGCCTGTCAGAGTATGATTGGGCTTGCATGCTGAGCATGATAACATTCCGGATGTCTGACTGCGACCTCATGCTTCTTTCTCCTCATCAAACCGTCATGAATGCTGATTCATCCTTTTCCAGGTTGGCCGAATTCGAGCGGCAACCTTTCCAGGTCTTCTGATGCTCTGACTCCCGTGTCGTCAAGGTAAGCTTGCATTTCCTGATATTGTCCAGATCCTCCGACGAACATACGCGCAATGATGAGAATTGTTAGAGATTGAGCTCAGCATTCCAGAACCTCTTCTGAATACCTGCCTGGGGTACTGGAGTATGATGGCACTGGCTGCTGAGCCATGATCAAAACTCAAGAGTACCATGGAATTGTGAGCGCAACCTCCCTGGCCCTTTTCCTGATTTCGGTGCACATGGACCATACTGATCACTTCTTCTCCAGATCGGTCTCATTCTCGAGCTTCAAGCCTTCTGGCATCTTCGTCTATTCATTGCCTCAGTCGTCATGGTAAGCTCGCACTTCCTCGGTATTTCCGATCTGACAAACACCTTCGCAATGATGATAACGCAAACACTTAACCGAGCAGACATTATGACCTCAGTATGCCAGAACCTCCTCCAGCCGTGTTACCGTCCGGAGTAGGATGGTCCTGGCTACTGAAGAATGATTCCATTACAGATATTCTGACTGCGACCTTTTTGACCCTTCAACTTGCCATTCTACCACGGCACGATGCTGATTCATGGCTCTTTAGGTCAAGCTGTTTAGAGCGCTACTAAGAGCCCAGAATTACCGTGACTTCGGCCCCACAATCTGGTGGCACCCTCATAGGTCTTTCGGCTGGGATCTACTAGACTCTGTAACGAAGAGCAGCACGATCACACTACGTCCGACCTGATGCAATCACAGTCTTCACCACCTTCTACTTTCTCCGCTCAAGGAGCCGAGTACTGCACATCTTCCTGCGCAGTCTTTGTCGGCCACCTCGAAGACTCCGAGCCCGAGACTCACGACTTGAGCTCTAGCATACTGTCCCATGAGTCGGCGATCTCGCGACACATCCAACGCTCTTACGCCAGACAGGTCAGGTCGCGACCTGCCACGATCGTCTCTTACGAAGTCATTCGCTTGATAAGTAAGCCCCCTTCTGATCCTCCAGCCAACCCTGTGCAGTGATGAATCAATCTTGGTGAGGTGCAGCACGCTCATGCGAGAGCTGTTGCCAGTGATAAACAACTCAAACTTCCAACTGACCTGCAGCCCGTGCGACCCTCAACGCTTTCGACTTGACTTGCGATGCAAATGCTGACCGACCCCCGCAGATTCCTTCGCGCGCCGACGAAGAGCATCCTGACGACCGTCGAACCGTCACCGATCACTCGAGACAAGCCGAATCTTCCTACGAAGCGCAGCATTCGCCATTGTGGACACTATACAAAGTGCGACCCTCAACGCTTTCGACTTGACTTGCGATGCAAATGCTGACCGACCCCCGCAGATTCCTTCGCGCGCCGACGAAGAGCATCCTGACGACCGTCGAACCGTCACCGATCACTCGAGACAAGCCGAATCTTCCTACGAAGCGCAGCATTCGCCATTGTGGACACTATACAAAAGAGCTCGGACTTCGGCACTGGTTGAGGGTATGGTGAGATGACAAAGAACTTTGGTCTTGTTCTCTTCCGCAATACAACATATGCCCAGCACTGCCGATGAGGGGCTCAGAAGGGTCCCGTGGCTTATGTGGTGGTATGGATAACCTTGTGTTGGAGGAATGCACACAATTTGGACAAGCTGAAAAAGCCAAACGCAGATAGATCACAAAGGACTACTTCCCTCCAGCTGTCTCCGATTCTCATTCTCGATCTCACCATGCTCATTTCGACTCGTATGAGGCCTCTGAAAGGTTTTTGAATATGCACTTTCTGCACTCAAAAGTGGGCATAGCTCACTGCCGCAACTCTTGCTGCCTGGCCCACGCTGTCTTGTTGGTAGCCGTTCATGTTCCTTTCTCAATAGCAGTGGTGAGGAAAGAGCGCGGGTCGACTTCTGAAAGTCGCCTTCTTGTTCGATTGCGAAGCAGGCAGACTGATGACTATGACCATGCATCTCGCGTGCCGCAATATGCCCTTCCCCAAACCAGATCGCCGTGTGGTGGTTATTATGTTAAATCGTCCATCCGTCTCCACGAAAACTGCACATATGTAGGCACAAAGTTCGGTCTGAGCCCTCAGTCCCTACGATGCTTCAAGGACCGTTTGCAACGCCCACTCAAATGTCCTATACAGGTCCATGTCCACAGGGTGTTGCAGCATCCACTCCACCATAGATGAGATCGTGGCTGCGTTTTGCAGTCGAACTTGCTGCAGCTCAAAGCTCGCCTCTGCTTCCGGGGTTCGAACGCAGTATGACCCACGCTGTCAATGCGAACATCAATACCCAACATTTTGTATGCGTACATTTCACGGCGTGCGAGTCGCCCTCGTGCCGCTCTCATCTGTCGTAGTGTCAAATTGTCAAAGAATAGCTGGTCGTCCGTTCGGCATTGGCAGTGCTCTGGTCACTCAGAGCCCGGAATAGCCCAGAAATCCCACTATACGTGACCAAACTTGATCATGCCCACACCAATGCCACTGTGAAAGCACCAATGGCTCGATCAAGACGACCTAAAATGCTCTCAAGCCTCACCAATTCGTTGCAAAAGAAGCCCGTTCTGCTTCGAAAGTCTCCCTGCTTTACGCAGTGCCATCGAACCCCTCTGAATACATGTCGCCGGTGTCCGCACACACCGTAAAGGTGCCAGCAATACGAGACAATGTGCCCGATGTGCCACCACCATATCACAACCATGCCCATATCTTTCCATCACCATAAATGAACACCCACAGCCAGCACAAACGCAGATAACAGGGGAGTGCTGCGCACGTAAGAAATGCAAAAAGCAAAATGTCTGATGGATCGACTTCTACACCGCAATAACTTGTACTCGCGATGTCGTGGAGTGTCCGTCATTTTCGCCCTAACTTTTGACCATATAAGAATGCTTAAGCCACTATTGGTGCAGAAGCAACCGTCTGACCTTTTTCGCAAATGAAATAGCTTACCTTGCCCATGGGGCTCTGCGCTCGCTGAACAGAACTGCAGATCAGTTAGGGGAGTGCTGTATGTCACGAATCACTTCTCTCGATCATCGTGGCTGGCAAACCATACTTGTCTGTACGAGGAGATTCTTGTGTCGCGTAACATCAATGCGCTGCATCGATGCGCGGATGCGTCCTGCTCATGCTCAACCATGCACAAAAAATGCGGAGGGGGCACAACTGCTGCGCACGCAACGCTCCCCTCGATCGTCATTACTGGCAAACCATGCTTC
Source organism: Passalora sequoiae (assembly GCA_013248845.1). Lineage (NCBI taxonomy): Eukaryota > Fungi > Ascomycota > Dothideomycetes > Mycosphaerellales > Mycosphaerellaceae > Passalora > Passalora sequoiae. Next base: position 463,844 of record WSQC01000022.1, read on the forward strand.
CAATATCAGTACGGGAGACTTGCTCTGTTACGTAGCATCAATGCGCTGCCGTGATGCCCCCTGCCTCCTGTTCATGCTCATTATTGATACACTGAAAAATGCGCAAGGGGCACCACTGCTGCACAACCAACACTCCTCGCACTCATCGGGGCTGGCAAAACACATTCATCAGCATGAAGAGCTTCGCAAGAAACGTGTCATCAGTATGGGGCCTCAATAGAAGCGACCCTGTCGGTTCTTACGATGCCTTTCACGGAAGTTCTCCCATGCACCAAAAAAAGCCAAAAAAAAAATTTGTCTGACTGGCATCCTCGAACACAAGGAACAGACCCCATCAGGGGAGTTGTTCAATATGCTGGTGTGCTCGTATTGTCAATTTCGATATGGGAACCGCCAAGCTTAGACCACAAATGTCTGAAGCTATGCCGATATGATAGTGTGATTTTGAATACGTACCTGAACCACACGACCATTTGCCCGAAGGCAATCAACCCCATTCTTTTGCAAAATATATAGCTTGGTGCTTCGGACTTGCTGCCCCTCACGCTCGTTTCCTTCGCACGCCTGCACAACGTCGGCATGACGTTAATACAGGAATCTCTTTGCATGAGGAGTATCGCAATGGCTCATATATAGAGCTCTGATGCCGTTTGGATATGCGAAGACCCGTGTATGCTATGTTGCCGTCGTCGAAAGTTGGGGGAGTGATGCCCTCGGATTTCCGCGGGGGCATGGAGGAGCAGCTTTGATGTGGACGTAATTGTGCCTTACCATATCACCGACACCAACATGCCACAACGACACCGCAGCGAGATTCTGATTAATCGAGGAGTCCGACAGAATCGCTCTGATGAGGCTCCTCCTTGTTACGAGCAGGTCGCAGCTCGTATCCGCCGAGATCTGTTTGAGCGCTGCAGGTGGTGCAAGCCGGTATTGTGGCCCGTGCACAGGTCGATGGCTACCCTAGACCCAGCACCAGTATGCCACAACAACACTCTAGCATAATCTCGACCAGCTGAGGAGGTTGACAAAATTATGCAGATGAGCCCCATCGTTGTTTCGAACAGCATGCAGCTCGTCGTTGTTGAGATCTCATCGAATGCTGCTGGTGCTGCAAACTCGCCAAAGCAAGGTATTGTGCTCCGTGCACGTAGCCAAAAGTGAAATGCTTCGCCATCTCATCGCAGAATCCAGCACTGGTCATGCGCGGTACCTACACTCTCCGTCTACACCGTCCTATGTCAATGCAACGATGCCAGGAGCACGGCGATCACTCCAGCAAATGTGCACATTCTCCTGCAAAGCAACGCAGTCTGTGAGATGATGCAGGAGACCAAATCCCCTGAGCGCCGCCGTGATTGCCCAACTTGAGCAGCATCTGTGAACATCCTCCAGTGAAAAAGCGCAGGTATGCGAAACAATGCGGAAGGTCATATTCCTCCGAATCGCCATGATAGCTCCCAACATGAGCAGCAAATGTGAACTTTGTCTTGCAAAATAACGCAGCAGACCGTGACCCTCAACACCATGATAGCCCCAACATGCCCAGAAAATGCAAAAAAGAATTTGTTAGACAAGTAACCGTCATGACAATTGACATGTGGTCAACGATGGTTAGGTACTATGGTCTGTTTGATCTGATGTTTTGGTCTCTGAGACTATAGAGAGTCTGCAGATTCCTGCCACAACCACTGAGCCAGCCGGACTTTTTATACATACCTGTCCGTTTTGTCGAATGCCCGAAGGCGAACGAATTGGCTGTGTCGTGAATTAAATAGCTCCAGCGCAGCCGTGACCCCTCTTTGCATGCCAACATTACAACCTGGTTAGGATGCAACTTGCTTGCATGCAACATTGTGTATCATGCAAGAAGCTCTCATCACAACGAATGCATCTTGTTGTATTGTCGCCTCGTTGTGCCTGCCATTGCGTTTCGTGGGTTTGACCAGTGGAAGCTCGGACTCCGGACCGCGACTTGTGCTGGAATTGACCCAAGCCTCCACTGCCAGAACGGCCATCTTTTTCGTGATCGCAAGCGCATCTTGTCGCAACATTGTGCTTATTGCAAGGCGTGCAGTCTGCTGACGAGGAGAAGGTCTCCAGGATCTCATAATGTATCGAAAAGCGATCAGCCTGTGCCCCAGTCAGCCAAAGGAGGAAGCCACGATCGCGAAGCCCACCACGCGTGCCTTGGTCCCAACACCTTCTCCTTGTCCGTAACCAGCTAACCTTCCGCGACACTGGGCTTTTCAACGGACGCGGATCGGTAACGAGGTCTTCACCGATCAAGTCGCCTTGTCCTGACCTCCCGACTTCGTCGCCGAGTTTTCCTGCCCAAGATCAGCCTCGCCGATATCGAGTACATACACGAACCAGCCATACCTGCGACGACGCCTGCACTCGGCAGCAGTCAGCACCAGCTGCCACGACGAGCCCCGAACCACGAACATCCAGCCGACCTCTGCGGGCGCGAAGCCATAGTCGGTCCGCCAACCTGTCCAAGTCCTCCATGAACTCAAGCCGGCATGAGACATCGGCGAGCAAAGGCCAGCAGGCAGCAATCGGCTGGGCAGGAGAGTGCAAGGAAGGCTCACGGCTTCATCAGCGACGCCCAAGCATCTGCAGACTCCGCCGGCCAAGGGATAGGAGCAAGGGAGAATCTGTCGTAAACGGCCAGAAGACGAGCCATTCTGCACACGGCAGACGAAACTCATCCTGACCCTAGAGACAGCGGCGGGACAATCAGTGAGGTACTCGAGAAGGGCAGGAAGTCGGCACAAAGGCACCGAAGCATCGACAGATGCTTTTTAGGGATTCGAGGTGCTGTGCAAATAAACAAGCGAGGAATGCAGCGGCAAATCATATGAAGCAAGGGACTGCCAGAGCAATCTCGCAAACTTCGAGATCGGCCTTGAACATCATCTCGAAGGCCGCCTAGGTGGTGGCAGGTGGCGGTTGACTGGGCGCACGATGGAGCTGGCCACTGCCAAGAGCAGACCGCGACCTCTCCATCGGCCGTGGTCAAGAGAGAAGAGGCAGAAGCGGACTGCACCACGACGGCTCGAAGTGACGAGAGAGCGATGTATCGAGAGTCGCTCCGTCATGCAGGAACAAGAAGGAGGCGAAGAGCGCAACCCACAACACTGGCCACGGAGACCTTGCCGGGAGAGGTGGATTAGGCAAAGGAAAGGTGCCAGAGATTCACGAGGTACCACAAGTGGTAAACGCGAAGCATGCTTGTCAAAGGGATCTGGACATCGTCGCTTTCGGATCGAGACACTGCAAACGTCAGTGGCAATGAATCAGACCAAATTCAGACCTTTCGTAGCGGCCTTCGAGGCTCACGCCGGCGCACAGAGGATGGATGTGATGCAAGAGGAGCTGAAGAGTGTGATCACTGATGAGAGCATCGGCTCGCAGCGAGTACAAGGCACTTCCAAGGAAGTCCGCAAGCTCAAGCTGGCCGGGATCAGTAAGAAAATGTGCTGAGGAGGATATGGAGGGAACAACTGATGAGAGCATCGGCACACAGCGAGTTCAAGGCACTTCCAAGGAAGTCCGCAAGCTCAAGCTGGCCTGTATCTGGAAGAGTGGGAACTTGATGTATGTGGAGGGGGCACGCATTCATGGAGGCACACAGCGAGTGCAAGGCACTTCCAAAGAAGTCCGCAAGCTCGAGCTGGCCAAATACATGAGAGGTGGCAGGAGTTTGGAGAAGATCATGGGATACGTCTGGAGGATGAGACGATACTGGCCCACGGCGAAGGCGAGCAACTTCTGAGAGAAGTGCTCACGCCCATGCCGGCCAATCAGAAAGACAGCGCTCGAGATATTGCGCGAAGACAGAAAGAGGTGGAGGACAGCACGACATCGGCTCACGGCTACAGCGAGGTACTTCCAAGAGAAGTTCTCAAGCTGGAACCGGCCCTAAGTAAAGGTGGTGCTGAGAGGAAGGAATAGAAGAGGGCGGCACTCATCGCGAGGACGATGGCAATGGCACACGGCGGTCACAAGGCACTCCCAAGAGAAGTCCGCAAGACTCACGCCGGCCTAGGGTTGAATTTGAAGGAGGGATGACATATGCTGGATGGTTGCGAAGTGCAGGATGCTGGAACATGTCGACAAGCAGCCTCGTCAAGTCAGCAGTAGCCGGCCAAGACGAGGTAAGCTGATTGAGAAGTTCCCGCCACCAGCCCAGCATCATCTGCCGGATTGCCGTGCAGAGAGAGGCCGCTCAAGGCAAAAGCTTACAGTTTCCCACGACCGATCAGCCAGCCTCGTACTCGATCCAGCAAGAAGCAAGGGAGCATCGCACAAAGATGTACAACAAGCTTTGCCTTATGAGTTCAGAGGTAGCGCAAATAGTGCCATTGGGCAGCTGCGGCGTAAGAGAGCGAAGGTACCAGTGTGGCCGCAGCAACTACAATGGCGACTATCGGACGAATGCATGGAGCAACCAGAGCAAGTCATGGTCTACGATAGCATCATCGCATCGGTGAAGATGGTGGGCTTTCGCCTCGATGAGCTATTGCAATGCTTCCGTGATCATGCGAAGAAGCGGCATGAGAGGGCGAACCTGCCAGTGTGGCCGCAGCGTCGACATAGGCGATGATCAGACAGAGCTTGAAGTCGGAGCAGCCAGAGCGAGTCATGGTCTGCAACAGCGTCATCGCATCGGTAAAGATGGTGGGCTTTCGCCTCGATGAGCTGTTACAATGCTTCCGTGGAGATGTGAAGAAGCGGCATGAGAGGGCGAACCTGCCAGTGTGGCCGCAACGTCGACAAACCCAGATTCTCAGTTCAAAGGGACTTGGACAACCAGAGCGGATCATGGTCCACTACCGCATCGCTGCATCAATGAAGATGGTGGACCGAAATCTCAGCGGAAGCAGGCGCAATGCACCAAGCATGAGTGTGTTGGGGAGTCCATACCGAAGCTGCAACGTGAGAGGTCGCACCTGCCAGATTGGCCGCAGCAATGGAAATGGCAAACTATTGGAAAGGATGTGAGCAGCCAGAGCGAGTCATGACCTACATCCAGCGAGTCGCCGCATTTGGTAAGATGGTGGACCGAAGTCTCGACGACCGCCGAATGCAATGCAGCACGGATTGAGGTGATCATGCTGGCCATGGTTCTGGACAGGACGGGCCTGCAGTTGGCCACTGATACTAAGCATGTTCGAAAGCCAACGAAGATGGTGATAGAGCAGCCAGAGCGAGTCATGGCTACAGTGTGTTGCTGCATCGGTGAAGATGGTGGCCACAAAGCTCAGCGAACACAACTGCAATGCTCGTTCGTGGTCACCAGAGTCCCTCGGGGTCCCCATGATCGAAATCGAAGTGAAAGGAAAATGGACTTGTAAAAGAAGAGTGTCGGACCTTGAGGTCGATCGACTGCGACTGGCATGCCGGAATGTTGAAGTCTTCGGCCAAAGTCAAATCCAGAAGTGGATCGCGGACAGGAGATGGGAAGTGGTGCCATGCCGGAATCTTAGAGCCATCGGCGAAGAAATAAAGTAATCTGCTGCCAGACTGTCGAGGGTCCTGCATAGCAGATGATGTGCTTGACAACAGCCAGAATGTTGAGCTCGTTGGCTTGCGAGGAGGAAATATTATGGGTTTTGAGGAAAGGTATCCCATGCCGGGATGTGCATCGGCGATCAAGCTGTTTCTTCTGCGGTGTATACCCAGCCCGGAGGCCAGAGCAGCCCTGAGAAGTGTCCAAAAGCATCGGAACGGGTCTAACACGACTCACCGCCAGCCGGATCCGGGATCCAGAAAGAGATAGTCGAGATGACTTGCCAGCTTGAGGAAGAATGTACGAAAGACGAGCGACCATCCCGCAAGGCACTGCCAGAGCAGTCCGCAAGCGATCTGGTGGTGGGACTTACAGCACACCAATGTGAGGTACATTGGGCCCGCCCAGAACGTCGATAAGTTTTCATCGGCAGCGAGGCCGGAAAGCCGTTTGCGTAAAGGAGGGAACAGACTGTTACGAAAAGTGGAGGTCATTGCCATCAAGGACGCTGCCAGGGCAGTTCGCAAGACGACAGCATCGAAACCAAGAGACTGCCACGAGCAAGTCCACGAGGCTCGGAGGTTGCGACTTACACCGGCTATACAGCTCACGGATGCGCAATGTCAGACATGGCCAATGCAGGTGTGACAGTGCAGTGGCTGGGGTCTGGGATGATGAAGATTTCTTGCATTTCTGGATACAGTGCGACGACATGCTATCCTGTAAGATGTCAGCTTGAAATCCTCAAGTCAGCCTGGTGGACTTACTACGTTTGATTATGCTGGTGGCCGATGTCAGAGAGCATAGAGGTCTGCTGCTCATGCAGACGAGTGCCACCAGCGCAAAGGCGCGTTACCCCGTACCAGGTTGCCGTGAAAGCCAAAGCACACGTCTAGCCGAAGGTGTGGTATCATGCAGCGCGGTTGTTTTCGCCAAGGTTCCCTCATCCGCAACATGTCTCGTAGAAGAGTTGTGTGATGAGTGACACTCAACGATGGGGCGGCTTTGGACTAAATCTGAAGAGCATGCCGCGGTGCGATATCGTTGCTTTCTCTGTTCCTTCTTCGGAGTTTCGGCAAGCTTCTGTCAGGAGCAACTCAACACTTCTGCACATTCATGTGAAGGCCATGCGCTCACTGCAAGTAGCATGATCGAGAGCTCGTGTGCTTGACATGAGCGTCTCGAATGTCATAGCAGCCTGCTGAGATGCGGAGATGTCGTATTCAGCCGCAGACCTCGGCTGGCCGAGAGAACCCCGAGACAGCAGCGATGGCCATGCCGAGTTTGTCGGACTTGGATATTGCGGTACATGGCACTGAGACTTTGCCCAGCACATGCTACGACCGAAGTAAAAGTCTGCGTGAAGAAATCGGTTTACCTGAAACGTTGTGCTGGCAGAGGAGATCGTGAGCAGTGGAGCCGATGTTTCTGCTCGCTTACGAGCTTCATCTCCGCCGGTATACCTGGTATGGCAAGCCGGAGAGGTATCGCTTTAATATCGGCGGCTCGTGTGTGTCATCTTGCCGCGGTGAAGCTGTGATGTGGCTGAAGCCTTTTGAGCGGAGGACATGCCAGCGCCAGCAGCAGCGGCATGCTATAATCTCATAGCACTATCCATCCTTGACGAAAGAGCACACAGCGGAGCTTATACACGCTTGCGCTTTGCTGGCATGTTGACCTCGCTGGCCTTCCTCAGTGAAGAGCAATTCATGCAATGAGGTTGGCTTTACTGTATGCCATCGAAAGGCAGTGACAGTAGAGTCGACAGAGACCTACTCTCTGTGCTTCTCCTGGCCGTACCGAGTATTTTGCAGTGCCTCAAATATGGTTTCATGGCCTATTAAGCCGTGGTATTATGCGGTATCCGAAAATCTGCCTCTTGTACCTAAAACTGGTATTTGCTGGTATTTCGGCGGCGGTAATGCCAACGGGCCGCGAGAGAGATGGTTCACGACTGTATATTGGAGGTATCTGAAGGCCTACGAAGGCTTGAAGGTGTTGTGAGGCATATTGTCGCTGCCTTCGCCGGCGGTTCGTGCTGCGGTCCAGTCGGAGGTGCGATATGCGCTAAACCGCGACAGCGTGGTCAGTATTGCCAGCGGCAGTCTGCAGCTCGTCGTGAGACATTTCAAAGAGTCTCGAATGGTATCACTTACCTTGTATGGTGTTCTCATGCCGCTGTAGCCGCCCCGAAGATGAGCTTCGAGGTTGCAGCTGGTATACGGTCGCCAACGACTGGATGTGTCCGCTGTCCACTGCTACCGCCATGGCGCCGGCGTCGTGCCATGCCACATCGTAGACGATCGTGGACATGCTAAGGCTGCTCATGGTAGCTATGATGGGGGTTGATGTCGTGTTGCGGTGGGGTGGTTGATGAGGGAGGAGGTCTGCCGATAGGCCAAGCGAAAGCGGCCATGTCGGTCGGGCGTTCGCGAGCTTCTACACCACAATATTAGCTCGACCACATGACAAGACATGTCGTCGTACCTTCTGACGGTGCTGATGCTGCCGCTTGTGATGTCAGATGTGTGTTGTTGTCGTGCTGCGGTGGTGTGGTTGAGGAGGGACGAAGGGAGTCTGCCGATCGGATCTGCGCTCATGTCGGTCGCGCGTTCGCGAGCTTCTACACCACCACGTCAGCGCAACAACATGTCAAGACACCTTGCCGGGCCTTCTTGATGTGCTGAAGATGCTGTTCACGGTGTCTGACTGTGTTATTGTCGTGTTGCCATGGTGTGGTTGACGAGGAAGGAAGGAAGTCTGCCGACCGGCCAACGCAGCCATACTCTCGGTCGAGCGTTTGCGAGCATCTACACCGTCAAATCAGCTCAGCAAGGTGGTAAAACACCTTGCCGGGCCTTCTGAAGGCGCTGAAGATGCTGCTCGTGATGTCTGAGGCGTATATGGTGCCGTTGTGGACGTGTTGTAAGTGAGGAGGGCTGCGTTGCGATCGCATATGTGCGGCGTGCGGAAGAGCGACTTTACCTTCAGCTCACCGGCGCCGGCGATATGAGGCCGAATTGCACTCAACACACCGTCTGGGGGCTTCTCAGCATGCCGGAGATGCTGATGAGCATTTCTGAGATGTATATCTCGATGTTGTGATGGTGTAGACGGTGAGGACGGCTGAGATGTCGAGGATGTCACGATGCTTCAAGCGGAAGCCGCCATTTCATCGGCCAACACAGGGCAGTCGCCTACGGCACCTTCCTCGAGACCGCAATAGACTAGCTGACATGGCAGGTAAACTTGAAGACCTTCTCGGCATCAACAACATACTCCGCACGATCTCCACACAGGCACATACGGTCACATTGACAGGTTGCCAAATGGAAGAGGGAAATCATATGGCGCTCCACCGAGACTAGCTATCTTCTGAGTAAGTTACCATCCATCCCGCGGCAATGACGAGAACATCAGGTAAGCATCACCTGATACGCGGGCTCCCAAAGCGAGTCTTGCTGATGTGATATGAAGCGTCCTCATGTCGTGCCATGCGCAGCATTGATTGCCTATGGACAAAGGATTGAGGAGAGCGAGAAGCTGCCAGACGGGGCATCTGGATGTCTCCGGCGCCCGCAAGATACGTATATGTACTCTACCAGCATTACATCCCCGCGGACCGCGCTTGGGCGTCAGTCACGGGCCCTATGCCATTACGGCGATATCTTGCCCAGCATGGCGTGTCTGAAGATACAAACTCTTCGAGCTCACTCTCTGTAGTACATACAATGACATCCGATGTAGCAATCAATGTACTTGGTCCGCCATAACGGGCGCTGACTCTCAAGAGCTAAGTTTGAATCGCCTTTCCTATGCAAGCATTTGTCGGCTTACCCGATGCTAAAACTTGTCTGACATTCCTCGCCTTCACCGCAGTATCTTCTGCGTACACCATTTTGATCCATACAACAGTCCCCATCCACTTACGAAGTCCTTGTCGGCATCGCAGCCATATCCGCCCAACCTCGAAATAAGCCTGTACGAATCACAGACACCGCCGAACGACAGCATCTCGAAACAACACGCGAAGAAGTACACGAGCATACGCGACCGCCAGCAGGGGCTTCACCCCATTCTCGAAATGAGCAATATGCCTACGAGCCTACCCAACCCACTGCCGCCATCAGAATATGGGCCACACCCGAACTTCTCGAGCAGATACTCCTTGAGCTGCGACCGGAGTAGCTTTGGTGCGCGCAATATGCTTGCTCCTGGTGGCGAGACAGTCGCAAAGCGTCCATCCAAGTTCAGCGTGCTGTCTTTATGCTGCCAAATGGTCAGCGCATTGGTACGCGCAGCTGTGCGTGCGACGCCGACTGCAGAGTCCTTCTCGAGCCTTCAACTGAGTGCAAAATGTGCATGTATGGCCAGTATCACGATGGCGCGCGAAAGGCCTACCGCTGACCGTGATCCCGTGGTTACGACGGTCTCAATTGGCAGGTATCGCACACAGCGCTTGTGTCTGTGTGAGCAACGACAGCCGGAATTATTGGCCCGACGCATGTGTTAATCTGCCAGCCACCATCACGCGGTCGGTACCTGTACATAAGCGGAAGCATGCACAAGGACGTATCGGCAAGGGAAAGAGTGCGGATCGAACATGTCCGAAACGAATTGCATAAGATGGACAGGGACCACTACGCACTTATTCCGGGAAAGCATGGCACAGAGTCGATACCAGTACAGCAATCCATCAAACGGGTTCTGCCATTGTAAGACACGAGAGTTCACCTGAGCGTTGAAGAAAGGCAGGAATATGACGAGTGTCGGTTACGGAAGAGCAAGTGGGCATGAGACATGAGCGCTATCAAGTAAACTAGTCGCACAATTTTGCGAGGATATTAGCGAGCTCTTTAAATCTGAGCTACGACATGGCCTGCAGCAAACATGGCTACGATATGGTCAATGAGGTTAGATCAACCTACCGTCGAAATAGGGGCCACAACTACCCTGGTACCGCCTACACGACCTGGCACAGGCATGGTCGAAGAAGATAGTCTCACATATTCCGGGTCTCTCTGGAAGCCTTGCCATCACCTAGTTTGACACACTTCCAGGATGCTCTACAATGTACTCCGATCCTCGAACACCAATGACTTCGACAAAATCCTTCTTCTTTACTTGTCAGATACGAATGTCTGGTCCTGGGCACACGCGACTACATCCGGTATCAGCTAGGGCCGGGTATACTTCCCACCGCTAACCACTTTCGCCGAATGCCTGACCAGACTCCGCAGCATGCATGTATCGTGGCCAAATTGGGACGCACTCAGGATGTATCACTGGAGCATGACCTCCGGGAGAGCCCACGCACTCGGGTTTCTGGAAAACTTCCCGCAAACGTGATTCAGTCTTTAGAACGCTCCCATGGAGATACACACTTGAGTCCTACTGACTGCAAGATCTGGACGAATTTAGAACATCTGGTCGGAACTCGAGACATACGGACTCCAGATGCAACACCATACCGAGACTTCAAGCATTTGCTGGCTTCATGTCCGCACGAAGCCGGCCAGGACAAATCGCCCCAAGGTTCTACAAAACATGGCGACAGTATGAGCAGTCACTTGATCACCGCGAGCTTCGGACCAGAATACACGTTCAGCACACACTCGACTTGATGACTTGATGAGTGGCAGCAGATGCTGTACCAGTCCCTCGAACATGCCACACTGGATCCTAAGAGCTGGGTGCGCTCCTGGATAATCTACGACGCCATCGACATGATTCGCGAACGAGAGCTGGCACGAAAGAATGCTCCAGCGCTATTGGCTACTATTTTCGGACATGCGTACGTATCACGTGATCTTCCTTGGGAATTGGAAATACGCAGTGTTGGTCCCAAAGGTGCTGATCGCAATGGCGCTTGTGGCAAGAGCTCTGATTTGACTGATAGTCGAGTCTGACCTGATGTATGGATCGCCACGGTTTCAATCTTAGGCACATCTAGCCGCTGTCGAAGCATCGACTCGGATCCGGTGTCTGCGCTGAACTCGACGAGGAACACGTTCCGTAGGGGTGCAGCTTCTGGGATGTCGTAATGCTGGAAGTGACAGCAGACTCCATGAGAAGCTCGAAGTCGATACTGTGGTAACGTCTACATCTGTCCAGCAAGAGAATGGTATCTGCGGACTACCTCTGTCTTATCGACTGCACAAATCCTCCAACGCTACACAGGCCTTTCTTGAGCTCGAGGGGGACCTCGCTTATCGTGAGTGATTCAAGTTGTACAGGAGCCTATTGCTGAAGAACTCGAGTCTACATGGGGTGGTGGACTATGATCAAGATGATGATACCGCTGCCGGTCTCGAGTAGCTGCGGCTACGAACGTAAGTGACGCATCGACAATCCACAACTACAGTATGTCCGCTCTCCTCGTCGTGACCGTCTGCATTCTGATCAAGCTCTTTGACGACGCCGTCACGGGCCATCGTGGTTATCGTCCGCATAAGGGACGGTCGTCCTTGACATGCGTACGACTCGAACCGTCTTGAAAGGCACTGAAGGCTCCAACAGGAGCTTTCGTACGCAATCTTTGCACGCCATTCGTCATAGCTCTCCAGGTCACACAGCATGGCCACGTCGGATGAAGCTGAGCTCAGCTCAGCGAGGACGCAATGGGCAGTGATTCTGAGTCCTGGGCGCATATGACACCCGTCCAACGAGCTCCTCGCTACTGCGCAAGCCTCGAGGTGCTTTGACACCCAGCTTCGACAGCACAGTCAGCCCAGAGGCTGAGCAGTTACGTACAGCTGCTGTCGAGCAAACCGTTGTATCCCACCGCGCGTGTTGAGCAAACATGCCTGGCTCTTTCGTCTGCTTGCGCTCATGTTTATGGTCTGCCCTCGGGGCACCTTGCTTGATGGTTTGCTATCTTCCGGCACAAGATCCACCCGTTTCTGAAATGTAGTGGAGAGGCTTATGGCCTTTCCGCTCGCCGTTCTCGAATCGCCATCTCCATCCATCTCTTTCTGGCGTTGTCCGCCGCTTTCGTAGAGGCTTCTGGAGCTTGCTCACGTCGAGTCTCGAAGGTTCGCAGCGAAGACAGTCTTTCAGCGAGCATCGAGCCTCATGCTGGGTGCTGTTCATAGCTTGCTTCATGTGCCTGCCTGTTGTCTCTGGAGACGCATTGGATGCAGTACAGTCATTCTGAATCCATTGTGGCATCGAGATTAGATCATCACGCCGTGAAGAGATGATGGAGGATAGACACGGTCGCGTAAGGGCACTTCGCTCTCATAACATCCAAAAGCGAGCAAGGGCGACGCCGAACGGTCGCGAAGAGTCGATTCGCTCAGAGGCATCAGATAGCAATCAAGGGCAGCAATACGTTACAAAGACGCGTGATAGAACAGAACATTCTTCTCCAACCATTGACAAGAAGCCAACAGACTGATGAAAAAAGGGGATGTCGAAGACATTGTGTATATCAAAAATTGTGCCCGTGAACCCGGCTCTCGACATCGTTTCGCTCAGAATGATCTTCACTGCTACTACGATGGACAGACAGGCGCCTCAACAGATAAACCATCATGGAAGCGAAGCCACCAAGAGGTTACACTGTGCTCCTCGCCATTCATGAGCGGCGTTGGCCAGACTTGATCGCCGCTGCCGCCCGAAGATGAAGAAGAAAGAAAGGAAGAGAGAGGAAATTGAGCGCAAGTGGGCTTTTTAAGGGCGATCCTCGTTGCTGCGGGAGCTCGCATCAACGAGGGCACGCTAACGGCGAGACGCGTGTCAGCCACGACTGACAACAGAGCGAGCAACGACGACAGGACGTGTGCAGTAACGGGTGATGGAACAAGACTTGCTTCTCCAACCATTGACATGAAGCCAATAGACTGATGAAAAAAGGTGATATCGAAGACATCGTAGACATCAAAAATTGTGCCGTGACCGTCGGACCTCAAAGAGGGACCACGTTGCCAGTCAACATCTCTGTGCTCCTCGCCATTCTTGAGCGGCGTTGGCCAGACCTGATCGCCGGGTGCCACCCCAAAGATGAGGAAAGGAAGGAAAGGAAGAAGGAGGGAGTTGAGGGCAAGCGGGCTATTTAAGTCAGACACGCTCTGCTGCGGATCAACGCACTAGGGCGGACCCGGACCCTTGCAAAGACGTGACCGCAAGGGTAGGCCCCGTGACAACAACAACAAACGATGGACGATCAGCAAGCAGGGCGACCTCGATAATATAGCACGAGGAGAAGGAAGGATGCCCTCTGGTAAGCAGAATCTCGGTAGAACTGATCAACATGCACTCTCTCGACCTCCAGGGAGTCATTGAACAGTAACAATCAACCATATCGATCGCCCATCACAACAGCGACAATCTAAACTGCATGACTAACCACCGGCACGCCCCCGCCACCGCCGACAAGAAGAAAGACGTAGCCCCGAGCACGCTTGCGTGTAATCCTCGTCAGACGTAGCACCATCGGAAGATAATATCCCCCGTTCCCTCTTCGAAGCCATGGGTGGCACGGTCCCCGAAGCTTGGCACTAACGCAAGATAAAACCCACTGTTCTCCCCTTTCTCCTTTCTCTTCCTTTCTCCTTCATACTTCGCCTCGCTCATGCCTTAGGGGGGCTCTCCTCCCGGGCGAAGCCGGGCCCAGCTCTTCTTCACCCTCACGTGTGAAGAACACCATGCACACCGGTGGCAGACTCCTCGTCGCAGGATGAAAGCGGGCACAATTTTTGATGGCAAACAACACAAACACTTTTCATCAGTTCATTGGCTTTTGTCGATGGTTGGAGAAGAGTATCCGTCGCATGTTCATGATTTTAAAGGGCAAGATAATGTCGTTGGAGGTCGTGAAGGAGTGTTTGCTGCCGTCGACGCCGAGAAGTGTCAATGAGGGTACGAATACTTTGCTTGCATCTGCATCGTGATACCATGTCAGTCGCGGATGTTGTGAGGGTTATGAAGGAGCTGAATCGAGCGGAGACGTCGCATACCATCAGTAGGACATCGCTTCATTGTGCGTGCAGCCCATGTCGGCTCATCATGTACCACGCTGTACTCAATGGAGTCATAAACCGAGTGGTCACTGTCTCGTTGCCTATACCAACGCGTGCAGACACGCGGCACTCTCAAGATGTTATAATCGTCTTTGCTATAATGATCAGACTCGTGTGACACGGACTTCCACCTAAGACGTCCGCGGCTAATGCTGCGTTCTATGCGTGATATCCTTTGTCGAACTCCCCACGTCTTTCACGTAGCAATGTGCTGTTCAAAAGGCCCTTGTGGGTGTGCCAAGATCGTTGCCTAGGAGAGCATTTGCGCTCAGTTTCCAGCGTTCCAACGGGCTAGCCGACGCGTTAAGTCGTAGGCCTCTTCTCAAAAAAGCCTCAGACACCAACAACAACAACAATCACCACAACCACCACCACAATCATGCCACGCGTCCAAGCCATCGTCATCAGTCCCTCGATCACCACAACTACCATGGATCACTACTGGACCACTAGAATCACCGTCAAGCAGCTCAAAAGGGCCACTTGGATCTGTAGCCCAGTTTCCAGGATGTGCGGCTATCCATTGCGAGCAACATGGCTCGAAGGTGAAAAGCCTGACACTGTAAGTACGACCAGAAGAGCTCCAATATAACCGAACTGACCACGCAAAAGGAGAAGAACATCACCGCCGCCTACCTCTTCGACGCCAACACACCACAGCCCTTCAAGCTGAACGGCTCCATTCTCTTCGTTCACGAGATGGAAGGCACAGATCTCACCGTACCAGAGCTCATGGCTCTCGTTCAACATGCGAAGAACTTCAAAGACGGCACTTTCACCGGCCCAATCAACGAGTTCACTTTCGCAGAAGAGTTTGAGAAGCTCAGAGACTCGAAGGTGACCGAGAGTCCTGCCGACAAGTTCATCTGGGAGGACGCAAAGAACCCGATTACGGGTCTGACTGAGAGAGATCCATTGCTGGGCCTGACCGGCAACAAGCGCAAGAGCGCGAAGGCTAAGTTGAGAGCCAGGGCAGAGAAGAAGGACAAGGCTGATGGTTCTGTCGATTGACAGATGCGATTGGCCATGGAGAAGGATGAGCAGATCGCGATGCGTTCAAGGACTGTGAATCGTATGAAGGTGACTTTACGATCGGCATGATTACGGTATCGAGCATTGAGGATGTAGCTCACGTGTACCATGGCAACAATGGAGATGGCTTTCAGCAGTCTCGTTCCATCTGTTTCGTGTCTTCCCATCCCGTTTACCACGCTTCTGGAGAGCACAATTGACTATTTGTGGCTCCTGATTGATTGCTCATTCTGCTGCTCACTTATGTGGCAGACCAATCTGCCTTTTACCATCTCGAAACACCTCCTCCTCTCCCTCCGATCCCAGCATTCCTGCGCCGCCCGTCGTATCTGCGCCATCCAAAAAGCCGCAGCTCCACTTGTAAGCTTCACCCATTCTTCGCCAGTCACAGCGAAATTTCAGCCCAACAGATCCGGATGAACTGGACAGGACGAGAATGCTGTACCAAGCTTGGTCCCAGGTGGTACTAGAAGAGCAAGTAGACATTCCATCAGCGAATCGAGCAATCTTTGTTCGTACTTGAGCAAGTCACATATCCTGAGCCTAATATACCATGCTCATGCTTCCACATCATAGCAATTGCTGTCACTTTGACTCTAGACCTTCCTCAGAAACGGCTGGGTCTTCTATCCTCGGTCCTCCAGAACAGGTGAGCCGATATCCAAGCGTAGAAACACATTCATGGGTAATAGAGGCAGGGGAACGACGTAGTCTGCCACGCCGTGATGTCTGAACTCGGGAATACCATAAGGCATCACGACTGGAGCACTCGAAGAATGACACTGGAAACAACGATGACGTCGTGCATGTTGCTGCTACGGACTCGCTGATACGCTCTGTGAGCTGTTTCAGTATTCTACTACAAGATGATCCGCAAGACCGCAGCTCGTCATTCTTTGGTTCTGCTGGTAGCGACCTTCGAAAGCTATTGAAGGGGCTGAAACATTGGGAAGTCGATGCTGACCACTACGTTGAGCACGTCCGGGCTGCTGAGCAGCGTAATTGGCAGATTACGAGCCACCGAGCTGCGAGGGACTGGACCGTAAGGCTCTCACAGATGCTGGGTTTTGGGAGTGCAGGTCGATGTGGTGCAGTCGAGTGTGCGCCAAAATGTACAACTGTGATTCACGAAACTCTGCGAGCACCAATCTGCAGGCACTTACGCTATGAACAAGCTCAAAGGCACAAAGCTGTTGCTGACTATGAGCTCTGTACGTGTGTGCGGTCCCTCCTTAAGACTCCGAGCCATTTGATGACTTGAATGATTGCGCGAAACAATGTGTAAGCGCGGTGGAAGCCATGAGAAACCATGGCAAGAGCATGAACAGCAGATCCCGGTTCGGAGGAGGTTCTCAGCCACATGCTGCACAGTTTGTTGCCATAGCCGGCTGCTGTCATGGAACGAAGTCCATCAAGTCAACTTCGAAACATCTCTAACATGCCTGCTATACCAGAGACTCTCGGCGGCATCCAAACAGCCCCCGATCGCGATCACTTCCGACTACGCTGAGGAACATGAATGCGATCTAGGAGTTGCTCGCTATCTGCGGCATGCCGGCGATGGTGTAGAAAGAGGTCACAATCTAGGTGGCAGCATCATGCGTCGGCTTGCTGCACAAACATTGTCTGCGTTGCACACTCTGCTTCGCTGCAGAGCGATTCAAACAGGTCTTACATCGAAGCACAAAGAGCTCTACACCAAGAAGCTATGGAAATGCTCTGCCTTAATGCAGGGTATCTGCATTCCAATCAGTCGCCCTGCAGCTGTCATGATCTCCACTTGATGTATGTCCATGTACATCAAATCGTCTGCAATGCTTATACACAGAATCTGGGCACATAGACCACCAGCAGCAGGGATGAGCAGCATGAAGGCAACGGCGGCTGCTATCTTTGGCTTGGACTAATTTACTACCCGCCAGAGAGAGTCTGCACAACGCGTGGCTTTCGCGATAACATGTCCGCAGGGTACAAGACCACGTGGACAATGCGCTCGAATATCAGTGGGTCAGTAGCGCAGGTCGCAGATCATGGTGGCTACTTGACTTGGACACCATCAGAAGTCATTCTGATTGGATTTATGACATCCGCATGGCCAAAGCGCCAAACAACAGCGCTATACCAGCAGCGATAACTTCATCAGAAAGCGGGCAAAGGAGTGGTCAGCAGAACGCCATTGATCGTGCCAGAAGGGCCAAACGATGGCGTCTACAGTTCAGTCAAAGGGCTGGACAGACGATAGAGTCTCCAGGACCAGCCTCCACGCCCACGCCCGCAAGAGCTTTCTACATTCTCGATATGAATGTGCTAGAAATGAAGAGCTTCATCGTCGAGAATTGGTTGGAAGTACCGCACCAAGTGGATCAAAAAAGCTGGTTCCAGTCCTATCTCGAAGTCATCACAGGTGCGCACGACAATGGCTATTTCCAGAGTCGGTTCCCATGGTAAACAGTGTACATCACGCATAGGCCGAATGTAGATGAGGAACCGAGCCTTGATGCGGATGAGAGGCATGGGAGAAGTCGCAGAGTGTACGAAGCTTGAGTGCTCCAAGGACAAAGGTCGGACATCCGGTTCATCTCCTACATCTCATCACCGCTGACATCTCAAACGCGACCGAGGAAGCCATGTGATGCATACATGTATGTGGACTGGCTGCCCTCCCACAGAAGTCCCGCACTGCCGCGAATGCAAGGATGTTTGAGGCTACATCAGCCGCAAACAAATGGTTCTCTGTTTAGCTAGTTCTTCTCTCTCAATCACCACACAACTATCGCTTCAGAAGATATCGCAATGCCTGAATGGCACGTGTGTAGTGCCGTCTGATACGTCTCGGACCTGAACATACCGGACCCGAAAATTTTTTGTCATTCCTCACGTTGTGGGGATGGCCGACGTTAATCGACAGAGGAGCCGGGGGACAGTCGCAAGTTAAGGTCAAACGATAAATACGCAAACACGAGCACTTCCGAAAAGACTCATTTGGAGCACAGGCTTGACCACGAATGAGGTAGCGGACGCCGATGCTGAAATGAGCTGCAAACACTACCGACCCGAGAAGCAGGGGGTGCGGGAGTATGAAATGAACACAATAGTCAATTTGACTGGAGGCGGCAAATGCGAGCAACATGTCCCGAGAGAAAATGCAAGCAGTAACCATTCGAGAAGCAGAGCATGCTGTAGTACGGAATCGGAAGCACATCGATCTGAAATAGCGGGTAGGAGAGGACGAAACGAAGGACGCCAGCTAGATTGTACTGCAAACGGCGTCCATCTAGGAGCTGCAGGGGGTGCGCCAGTGTGCGTTTAGAGCCATTAGAACAGATTTCTACTCGACTTGACAGCGTTTCCAAAGCACATCGTTTGTATACGGAGCTCATCTCGTTCGACGAGTGAGGACATGACTTTTCGACCTGCATGGACTCCGTGCACAAGTCCTGCTCAACTCTACCTCTTTTTATAGACTATTCTCGTCGCTGGGTCCATACAGGATTGTGATTTCATTGAACATATGTCAAATTTGCAGAATACGGTCTGCCTCTCCGACACCTTTCCATACCCTCATCTACTCTACCATCCTTCTTGAGCAACTTACATTGCTACAGGCGATGATGTGAAGATTCTCACTGCCTTAGCATGGCGGGTTTCGAAGATCGCAACTCCATGCAAGATACGAAGCTTTTGCGACGTTACGAGCAGCTTGCATAGTAGTCTCGACGTCTTGCTCCATGCATCTGCACTTATTCCTACCGACTTTAGGTCCACTTCTACGCCAGACTCGACATTATCTACCACATCCTCTCCATGCCTTCCATTAGAGCCTACCGCGCAGCCATCCCGGAAGCCATGTCGAAGCTCATCGAGCAGCAGAAGCAGATCCAAAATCTGAAAGCGAACATCTTACGAGACGCGGCAAGCAAGAAGCGCGTTTTTGCGGCAATAGCGGAAAAGCAGGATGTCTTGAGTGGAAGTCTGGAGGAGGATCGGAGGGCCGTATCTGGTCGTCTAAGGGTGATCCGTGTCCTCTGAGCTTCGAGGTGAGGAATGGCTGACCGTAGGCCTCAGGATTTGGCGAGATACAACGCTGGCGAGTTCGACGACGATAGTGATGAGCAGGCCAGCAGAAGGGACCTGGAATACCTTCTTCGTCCGTACGAGCTAAAGACCGAATTGCAAAAGTTTGCAAACGCTGGTACAGAACCGGTGGCGCACAGTGGCACCGACATTGACTCGATCCAGACCACGAACGCTACATCTACACCATCATCTAGGCCAGAGATGCCGAAGGTCATCTACACAGCTGCGGAATTCTCCGAGAGAGAACCTAAGACTCACAAGGGACCCGAATGGACCTTACACGTCGCGTGCCACGTTTGAAACGCATGTCTCGACGCCTCAGGCAGCAGTCCACCCACGCGAGCCATACTCTCGGCACAGCGCAACATATCAGGCGCCCGAGCCCATCTCGGCGCCGCATGCTCTCGATACTTCTGTGGAAGCGGAAAGCCGATTCCCGAGTCAAGAAGATTTTGTTCGGCTCAGAATCAACAAATCCGTGGCCAGCGGTCCCGAGCTTGGCGGAATACTCGATAGTATTGAAGTGTACGAGTACCTTCCAGAGTGCTCGGTAATCGTAAAGCATTTCAATGGCAGCTGGGTCGAGCTCGGATGTCCTGTGTGTGGAGGCAATTTCTCGACAAAAGCAAAGACCTTTGTCAAGGGTACCTCTGGTCTACAGACTCATCTCAAGAGGTCACACAAGAAGAGTGCAGATAGCGACTTGAACCGTTTCATCAAAGACTGTACGTATCGGCTAGTGACCGCGGCCGAAGTATGCCAGATCCTGCGGCAAGGTACAGTTGGAAACGAGGTGAAGCAGATACCGCTGCTTACCGCAAACACTTCTGATGCTTGTCACGAAGCACAGCGACGAATTAGGTTAGCAGACAGGCGGATGGATGTCTCGT
This sequence comes from Passalora sequoiae, assembly GCA_013248845.1. NCBI lineage: Eukaryota > Fungi > Ascomycota > Dothideomycetes > Mycosphaerellales > Mycosphaerellaceae > Passalora > Passalora sequoiae. The sequence goes on from WSQC01000022.1 coordinate 484,384, forward strand.
CATTGAGCTATATCAAGGAGCAACGTTGGAGATACCAGGACGATGGGGAGCGGGAGGCTGAGACCATGGCGTATAATGAAGAGATGAGGGAAGCCAAGAAGTTGGAATACATCAGCGAGGAGGAGATAAAGCGGGAAAAAAAGGCCAGGGAGGAGAGGAGGCAAATACGACCATAGCTGTGTCATTCGATCATGAAGCATGCGTACTTGTCAGAGACGTACTTCACATGCGTGGAGCTGAGCGCATACTGACGCGCCCGCTCCACACATTCGCTCATTCACTCGATCACGAAACCTGCGCAATAGGCAGGGATGGTGTAAGAGCCCTCCATACTCGCGCGTGCTTGCGCGCTCATTCGAGAAATCATAGGCCTGCGTGTATGACCTTGAGGCAGACGTGTCGGGCAAAGATAATATACACATGCGCAGAGCCAGACTCGCACTGATACACTCACTGATGTCTCACATGTATGTTTGTACAACGATGGAGGAAACGTATCAAGCAGAGATGCTTTGCAAAGATGTAGAGCTACGCGAGGTTTCGCGCACTAATCCAGGATCTCACAAGCATGTTTATACGACCATGAAGTTTGTAGGTATGGAATCCAAAGATAACTCGTAAAGGCTTGGAGCTAAGCGCCCACGTAAACGACCCACACCATGTGTTTCGATCATGAAATATACGCATCGGGTAGAGATGCAACGTCTAATCTCAGTGCTACGTAAGCAACGGTGCGCTCGTCTCAGTGACCTGAGCGTGCTCATACGATCATGAAGCATTTCCTTTAGGGCAGAAATTGGATACGTACACACTGAGTGCTGCGCGGCTACATGCACACCCATAGCGCAGTGTCGCCAGCATACTATGCTCGCTTACACAACCATGAGGCATACGTGTGAGCCGACGACGAATCACGCATACTCTGAGGTGGAACCGGCCATACACACTACATTCACGGGTAGCAATAGCCACAGGCGTAATTGAGCCGTGTTGCTCGAATCTTTACGCATATTTTCGATAGGACACTTCCCGCTACCTAGAAGAAGCCAACGCTTATACATTGAATTCAATTCTCACCACTGGTCTCACCATCACTACCACCACCACTACCATCACTCATCATGTCAGCATAACGATACAACTTCCCATCTCTCCTATTGACAGAGCATAGTGTTGACGAGGTAGACGAGGCTTGGCTACAGAGCATGAGACGTTCGCCCGAGGGCATCACAGCTCTACTCGGTGATGAAGACATGGACGAAGCCACGGAGGAGGAGATCGACAACGCTGACATCAGACACATGCGCCGGGTAGCCGCAGCTCGAGACCTTGCCTCTACGCATTACAGGGAAAAGGCCGATCGTCGCATGCATCGACTCGAAGAGTGGAGAGCACATGGCGTTCGAGTCTCTCAGAAGTTCACGACAGTGATCAAGGACTGGCAGAGGCAAGCATCGACAGAAGAGAAGGAAGGACTCGCCGACATCATCATCAAGGCAGAGATTGCTTGTTCAACAAAGGTCAGAATGCACGAAATAATGGCGTTGTTTATCGGCCTATAAGGCATCGCAGAGCTCAAAGAAGCAGTCAGAGACGCTCACTTCCAGCTCTGCAAGAGTCTCCATGGTGAAGCAGAGCTCATGCGTTCGCTTCGATCAGCTGGAGTAAAGAGTGGTGCAGCGAATAACATCAGCCTTGACCCAGAAATCCTGCATGCAGCCAAAAGCTCCACGGTGAAGATCAAAAAGCACAACGATCGACGGCGTATGTGGGGAGTCAATCGAGCTGATCGAGCTCAAGCCTTTTCACAGCATGGAAGAGGTTAATCTGGGAATTATCGACGACTTCGATAAGACACAGCTCACGCACCGTCGAATTCTCTTGCGAATTTACACGCAGTTCGAGCTGCGCAAGATGTTCGGGAGAACCAGCGATCCCTCTGCTATCTCAGCACAAGTGCTAAACTGGATGACGGGAGTCCTCCAATACCTCGATGGGCATTCCAAGACAAATATCAGTTGACAGACGGACGTGAAGCTTCGCCAGAGTGATGGAGAGATTTGGGTCCAGGTGCGCGGGAAGATCGATGTTGAGGTGAGCGAGAAAATTCGGGTCGATACGCATAAGATCATGATGGCTGCGAACGCTTAGCGCTGAATGGGATCAAATGATTGAGAAGCGCTTGGAGCGCATAACATACAGCCTAGGGCTTATGAGACATGATTATAGTCCGTTGTCACTTGTTACCTTGAATGTTCCAGTGCATAGCAGAAGTAGACGACGCAAGCGTGGCAATGCTCGCGCGGCACTGGGGGCTCGTTGAACGCGTCAATCATCTGGAAACAATATTCAGCGACGAGGATGTTGACGGTGGGGAACAGAACTACACTGCTCGTGCATCGGAGGTCCACGTAGCTCAAAAGACGTGTGTGACTTGCACAAGGTCAAGCAGTATCGACGCAATGCGAGGACAGGGACGTTAAGTAGTGGAGCTACATGACGCGAGTGTCTTGATACCGGATTATTCTGCAGGGTATGTAAGCTTGTGGACGGTCATGCAGCATCATCGAAGCGCGAGGACCGTGACAGGAATATTTGGCTTAGTGTTTCGCCTAATATTACTGTCGATCGCACGTCCGACACGATGGATATCAAGAAATCTGGCCGTGCAGCGAGACTAATGTTGAGGGCAGATATAGTAGATCGTTACACCTGATGCCACTGCCGGGACAGACGATAGTAACAAAGGATAGCATGTCATTGCGGTGATCTTAGACTGGAAGTCTTCTTTGTTATGACTCTGGAAACGAATATTGTAGACAAAGCTCGGATTCACAATTCTTCCCCAGCACGTGCCCTGCGTTGAGTCAAGTGCGGCCAGCAGTCTGTATCACCATCTATTCCGAGCATGGCGAATTACACATTCTTTTGCGAGCAACGCGCTGACGAAACGGACGAGGAGCTCCCACCTGTCGAGCTTGTGCGCGGCAAGTTCCTTTGTCACGATCATGCCTGTGGTGAGGATGCAGGCAGCTATCTGGTCAAGTTCTGCAATTATCAAGCCGTGAACGAAACGAATGTTGGTGAGCCGGTACGCTACGAGAGGCGTCTCATCGGTCGAGCGCCATGGAGACATATCTTGGCGAGGAGTTCATTCGGCAGTATCGAGACTGCAGAGCAAGTTACGCTGTACCGAAGGCGACGCTACTGTAAGCTGACACTCGACTACGGTCAATGGTGACGTGACTAACTATATCAAAGGTAGGTATATCAGCCCTCAGACCGGTCAAGAGTGTGGAGCCTTCGTCAGTAAGAGCAGAGAGCGCCATCTGCCGAAACGCTACGTCTGTTGCGCTTGCGAGACAGAAGCTTGTTGCATTTGTGGCGCGCCACTGGGCGATATGACTACGCACAAGTGTGTCTTCGTCCCATCCCCCGAACCGCAGGTCGTAGTAGATACTGTCCAGTACCGAAGGGGAAGAGACTGTCAATACTGTCCTCACAGCCAATGTGGACTCGTCAACGAACGCGCTGCTGGATACAATGCAATTACATGTGCATCGTGGAGCTGCCGGACGTAATTCTGTCTTTGTTGCGGTAAGAAGGCTACACACAACAGCGACTATTGAGAGTTGGGAAGCCGGTGTCCAAACTGGTTCGACTCCGTGAGTGCAGCTGGGTTGTTCTCTGCAGCTGGGGATGTGGATCCCGAAGACGCACAACCTGAGCGTTAAACCTCGTGGCCGCCACCTCTTCAACCATGGATACGGGCTGAAGACGATACTGTGAGCGGCAAGAATACCGAAGGTCCATTGCTTGACAGATTGTGTGTGGACGAAGCTGTTGGGAAAACACAGTTTAACCCACCTCAGCACGTCTACCTCATGCGAGTCCACTCTGGATGGTTTATAACTCAACTCACCGAACACTTGAGACTGACATTCACTGGTGTACCGAGTCGCCTCACATCAGCCGAGCACATGGAGATCATATTACACATCTCCTTGACTAGTGATGAAGATCCACTGGTCAGTGGACGCTTCAATAGCGTCCGTTTCTCCGGGTCCTCCGTCAAGGCCTCCAAAATCAAGGTCGGATGGCGCCAAGTGCCGGCTCTGCAGTCATTTGTTAAGAGCTTGGGACATCCCATCAAACCCCATCCAGGATACTATTTCGAATTTATATCAAGGCTCTGGCAGAGGCCTTAAATGTCTACGAACGCCCAAGGTCACATTGTCATCATTTTCCAGAACAACTTGCGCGAGTACCCAACGTGGGACTACACCCCTAATGCCGGGCTTCTAGAAATGCATGGTGCTGGAGATGGAGTGGTCATATTTCCTAACGAAGTTGCACACGCCTGGATTAGATCCCAGGATAGCGTTTGAGACTTTGGTGGAGTTTCAACCGTGGCTACGCTCGTGGTTATTGCAGCTTTTACGAGACCTGCGAGGTGTGCGAGTTCGGGTAGTCATTGGCAAAGAGCAATCCACTACTCGACTTGATGTGAGGAGCAGATACTCCGAAGACGATGCGAGAGCTACCCACACTATCTTCCATAATAGCATCATCCCTGCTTTTGACCACTGGAAGGAAGCGATGTTCATGCTCACGAGAATCAAAGTTGTAAATACCTGTATGGCTAGCTTCGCCCTGCTATGGGTCACCCTGATCTTCTTCCTAGGTCCTCGCGAGGCAGACTCGACTCGCTCAAGACTTACGTCAAGGTCGATGTAGCTGCTATCCTCATGCTGCAAAGGAATGATCTATATCATCGATGCCTGCCCAGTAATGGCAATCTGATTGTTCTCTCGCACTGAAACTGGAATTGTGCGACCATGTGAAGTTCAGTCCTTCTACAACCCAGTCATTACATGAGGTAACAACGCCATTATCCACTATCACAATGTGGTTGACAACGGGTTTCGTACCTGTGACGAAGAACATGATGCGTCAAGGATCCCAGGTGCAAGGATATACCCCTGCAAAGGCCAGAAGCAGGGGTACGTACGGCGAGGCGGCAGACCATAACTCGTAGAAGTATAAGCCAGTTTGTGGACACATTCGATCTCGTAGGAGAAGATGTTTGACATGAATTGGGACGGTAGGGATGAGGCCGATTTAGGTGAACTCGGCCGTTTTGCATTAATCGTGAAGCATGTATAGTTGACGGAGAGATGGACATCGATGAGAGGCGCGCTGATCTGACGCACTATCGCGTCCACCGCGCCAACCGCTGACGCCTCCATTGATGCTTGCATTCTCTTTGTCTGGATTGCCTCGAACAAAGGGACAATGTGCTTTGACTTCTTTATCATCGCGACTACTTTGAACGTAATTGTACCATTGTCTATTTGCACCACATAAGTTAATGCAATATCTCTACATGTTGTTCCTCTATCCTCTCACTGGCAGCCAATTCTTCGCAACCCTCATTTCTTCCGCCTTCTTCTGCTGGTCAGAAGCTCGAGTCAGTCACTCAGAAGCATTTGCTCCACTTTTCGCTCAAGATCTCGATAGTCTCTAGTTCGACCCCATCAATGACCGCTTCGGCAATGCTCCCGCGTCGACGACTGATCGAGAAGCGGCAGGCTGCCCTCTCGGCAGAAGATGTCAAAGAGAGACAGAAGTACGAGGAAATGCTCCGAGTGATTGACCGACAAACTAACGCATCAACAGAGAGCCATCAAAGCACCTTCGTCATGCTGGATACCGCCCACCTCACGATCCCAGATTTTGCTGACGAATGCAAACACTCCGACATCGACGCATACAACGCTCTCGTTAGCGGATCGTCGTCATGTGCATCATCTGCGGTCTCATCCTCATCTACGATCGTGGGCAAAGAAGACCGTGCCAAGCGCAGACAAGGCACCATCATTGAAGGACAGCGCAGCTGGCAGTACTATCAGCAAGAGCCCGTGGATCCTACTATGTCGAGGACAGCGATTCTCTCTGATGTGAAGAACAGTGCTGTCAGGACAATCAAGCAGAAGGTTGATGAAGTCAAGAACGTGGCCAACGGCTTCAAAGCAGCTCGAAAGGACAGATCGGGCGGCAGGGAGGTGGACTCGGGCGGTGCTGGTTGCGGCAATAATGCTCCTCTGGGCTCTCCTACCGGTACTTATGGCAGCTCCAAGGCTTCAACACATGTTTCGGACACTCCTTCGTCGGAAGTCAAGAGGCAGGTCTTGAAGACGCAGACGAAGAAGATGGAGAGGAGTCTGCGCCGTGGTAGGCATTACATCGCTAATGCTTCCTGGAACTGATCAAGTTGCTTTTGGTATTGGTATCGGCCTCTTTGCGTGCGGTTCGGTCGATATGGAGTTTGGATGCAGGTTAAAGGTCAAGGCTAATACATACTGACTGCTGGAAAGTCAATTCTGGCAGCGGATAGATATTAGAAATAGTTGTATAACGTACAAATGGCGGCGCTCAGATACAAATCGTTCTTTTCTCCTTACTCAATTCTAGCTATGGTTTCCCAGTGCTGTACGAAAATGTGGTAGCTCATAGTTTTGCGCTACATGGACTCTCGAGCTCAAGGTATGAGTGTTCTAGTAATGTATGCGCGACGATCTCCAACTCAAGTGGGAGTGCTTCCAGGATTATGTAAACAGAATGCATGTTGCAGAAAAAGTAAAGCAATTGATCGCGTCTTGACATACGCGGTTATCGAATCTAATCTGCAGAACTCCTTGCTCAATAACGGTCGCACCATGCCACAATTTCCTAGACCCGAAGCTGGTCTGAGTTATCCTTTACATCTGGACATCCCGGGCTTAGCTCGGGAGGCCTGCAGATTAGGGAGATTCTTTGCCTTCTGTAACTTCTCATTACAGCCTAATCTCACTCCTTGGCTGTGCAAGCAAGCACCTCGCTACCAAGCCTTCGCTCCAATCACGACTGTTATCTCCAGGCTCCTCGTTAGTCCTCGATGTGCTGTCACCTAATCTCCAGCTCCTTGAGTCTTGATAGGCAGAGTAGTATGCCATGGAGCAGTAAGCAACACTGCTTCTTCTCATACCCAGCACGATCTTTGCAAACTCTGCTTCAAGAGTGGTTGTGCCGCCGCCCAGGCCACGAGCCTGATACACTGTGTTCTTTTTATCGGAATCGAGCCAGTTCACAATATCAAGCTTGAGCACTTCCAGGTTCGGCATGTAGTCCTTGATTGTGTGGATGTGGTCCGTGGCTTGGTAGAGTTTGACCGGGTAGCACACGCCGGTGAAATCGGGTAGCTGGATGTCAAGATGGAGCTGATGGATATGGCTACAAAGATATTAGCATTAGCTCGTGAAGTATGTATACCGAGCAGTAATCGGGCATAGATGTCGGGAGCTGTGCGTATAGCGGCGTGTCCACGCCAAGCATCGTAGGCATGCTCGTGCTATTGATACTAGCAATATGCCAGCTCCTGCCATGTGACGACTCAACGAGGCCTAAGTGACGTGCTGACGCCAATTTCAGGATTGCTCGTAGCATTCATGACTTACCTGGTATGTGTCCATAGCTGAATCGGATATGGCAAGCGATTCGGTAATGAGACAGTCGGGAACTCTGCCGGATGCAGAACAGCAATGTTCTTGACGATAGCCTCTTCTGCGACCTCTTCCAAGGTTTCGATCAGATCATTCGTATTCGTGCGCCTAAAGCCGCATCTCTCTTGAGAGATGCATAGTTCAGTACTGCTGAGCGATTCGCTTAGCTCGACAACACAGCCCTGCAGTGTATCGTCATCGAAGCGATAACCTGGCGATAGAGTGACACGCGCAAGCTGTCCCAGTATCTGATGCACAAGCTCGACTGCCAGCTTGCCGGTGAGACGTGTCGCTATCGCAGAGCGCGCATCGCTTGCTTTTCGCAATGCCTTACCGTAGGCCAGGTAGTGTTCCACCTTGCGATTCTTGAAGTCGACTCGTGATTCCGCCTGGGATGCCGAATAGTTGTCGGCACAGATGATACAAATGATGAGCTCTTGGAGCAGGAACTGGAAGGCATCAGAGCCTTGGCACTCCTCGGTGACGAGAGCTTGGGCATAGATGGCTTTGTCCAGTCGCCTGTACAAAGTCTGGCACTCCGCATTTCCACCGGCTCGACGCAGCGCAGTCGATGCTTCACGATCATAGACATCGATTTGGGCCACGACGGATTGATGGCCGATGCACGCAAGCTGCTCGAAAAGCTTGTCGTTGCGCGTCTCCTGCTTGACTGCCAGCAAGCCCTCGTGTAGCGTTTCCAGCTTGATGACAATATTCTCATCGACACTCGCATCGTCTAATCTGGCGGTCATGGCTCGGGTGATGTCGGTCTGAGTTGGAGCAATCTGTCCGAGTCGACGCTTCTCGCCGCGCTGATGCGGTGGCATCGGGTCGAACAGAGGCGATTCGTACTTCTCGCGAGCCATAAGCCTGAGCGAATTCTTGCTACGTCTGGCGATGTCATTGAGTTGATCCTCTTCCTCTTCCTGAGATAACTCGACTGATTCCATCATACTATGCTGAATTGACGCTTCGACTGCCTCGAGGTAAAGATTGTAGCGGTAGACAGCGTCGCTGGGTGGACTCGAGCATAGAGATTGCATCCTTAAAAGCTCTGTGGTGCGGTACTGTCAAACTTGGAACCAAGTAGTATGGCGAGCACTCTGAGACCGCGTGACGGTACGTCACTGTGTTAGAATGCGGATCACGTGAATTTTGGCTCAGCTGCCTCTACGCGTGCAGGCACGTCAAACACTGAATGACCAATGAGACTTGCAGAGTAGCTTGAGGCATAAGCTAATAAAACCAGGGTGTTAAAGAATTGTTATACTGTACAGAGTACGAAAGACTAAGCTTTCTTGGTCGTCGTGACCTACCTAAGGGCAATAAACAACCTTGAAATCAGTCGGCCCGTGGTAACAGACAGTATCGGCTGGACTTCCATCCTGAGTCTGACCGGGATCAGTCCATCCTTGGCTCAACGGACAATTCCAAGGAAAGCAAGTCTTGCTCTCGCAAGTGCCGCTACCCTGAACATTAGCAATAGGATAAACACCAACACCGATGTCAGCATCACTGCCCTTCATGACCGAAAGATTGTAAGCCGTGCCTTTGGCACCATTGTACTCGCCGTATCCGAACTCGAATAGTGCCTGGGTCTTCCACTGACCTGCAGTTCCCCACTCAGCATGGCCGGAAAGGCGCATGCCCTTGGCACGGTATTGGGCTGGTATGACGGTTCGGCCTTTAGGGGCGATGTTGACTGGCTTGGTCATCTGGATCATCTGGAAATCTCCAGTGATTTGATAGAGACCGAACTGCTTCTGGAACGGACAGTTGTTGTGGACATGAAGGTTGAAAGTCCGGATATCGGCACCTCGCTCAACGAGGCTCGTTGGAGCTGCTGTTACGCTAGCAGCGAGAAAGGGAAGGATCAGGCCTGCTGTATACATTGTGCTGAAGAAATCGTATAAGAGAGTGACGTGTATAGAAGAGACTGAAAAGAGCGATCGTCACTACAGAGGATACTGGAGAGATGGGAAGCGAAAAAGGCAGTATAAGTATAACATTGAGCGACACAAAGAGCGGGTGTAGTCTTTTATGCGCAAAATTGTTTCATCTGAGGTTCTTTGTTGTGACTTCTTTGGCAGCGCGCCACGTTCGGTTCAACTTCATTGTATCTTACGGTAGTATCAGAGGCATGTGGCAATACAGACAAGCAAGGACGATCTAATCTCAATTCAAATCCAGCCACAGCGACGCGCCATCTCAGAGATGTTGGGCACGAGGTCCAGACTCGTGCCTATATCCATACTCGCAACGCTGTCTTACCTATGCCAAGAAGTCCATGCCGCACGCCGCGCTACCCCATCTCGATCGCCGTGTCCGTAACACTCATGCAGGAGTGCATAACGGCGAGTATGCTGTTACTATGTCGGACTGTTAGCCCGCGCGCCACGCTGCGTCTATCATTTCGGCAACTTACTGAGCTCCTCAATGACCATGATGGGTCGGATCGTACTTGAACCACAACTTGGTAACATCCCCCAGCTCCGTCCACTCCTCGCCGATCTCACCCATCTTCTTTTTGATGTTGGCAGCGGCAGTCTCGAGCTCGGTACCACGCTGCAAGAGCTCACAGAACTCATTCCAGCAGTCGACTACCTGCTTATCCGAGAGCCTGTCAACGTTGACCTTGTTGCTTTTGCTGGCATGGTTGTCGTATTTCTCGTACAGGTCATTGACACTGGTATTGGCCTTTTCGAGAAGCTCATGGATCTCGTCCACGGAGAAGGCGCTATTGTCACTCTTTCGGGCGTCGATCGCTACCTTAGCCTCGGTGATCGGCTCGTACATGACTGGCATGACGGGCACGAGCTCGACTTGCTTGCCATAGCCGGCAATGGTGGTAAGCACGGTGGCTGGAGCTTTCGGCTTGTCGAAGTCCTTCACGCTGGGCTGGTGCTCGAGGGCGCCCACAAGCTTGAACAGGTCAGCGCCATTAGCCTGGCGGACGTCACGGCGTGTAGTGATCTCGCGGGCTTGCCAGTCTGTCTCTAGCTTCTCGTATCGCGCCTTGATAATAGCGAATCTGTTGACGTGAGCTTCCATGTCGATCGGCGGCGGTGGCTGTAGTTGTAGAAGTGCTCTACGATATTATTCCTTAACGCTATTTGGGTGGTATAGGCGCGGCTTTGCTGAGATCACAAGATGCGGTATCGTCAATTTAGGCGTGCAAGTCTCGTGCAGAGGTCGTGATGCAGGTGTACATTTCTTGTGGGTCATGTGCAAGGAGCACAAGCGAGTTTTCCTTTCGTGCGGCAAAGTACTCGGCCCTCCGTCATACATGTGACCCGTGCACTCGCGTCACTACGGTTTTGTTCCTTGGAAACAAAGGCTTGTCCTATCCTCAACAAAATGCGCTGTACAACATGCTGTAACAAGCCGACAGCAACATACTTGGGTAGCAAATGAGCTGTTTGGTATGCCGGCAAGCTGCCACGTCTTCACAGAGAGCATTTCTTGTCAACAACGTTCGCGACATAGCCGAATATTAAGATTGCGACTCGATCTAAAGGTGACAAAATGCGGAGGGAAGATGAAGGTCAGCAGGCGCACCGTACACAAAGCAAGCACCCCAACACGACGGACAAGGATACTATCGAGGCCGATATGCAGATTTAAATCTATAGGTGTCTAATATGCGTGGAAGCTGATGATCCTTTCTGCTTTGTCGGCTGTTACATCGATCGTAGGCGCAGTCGCCGCCCTCCGATCTATGCCAGCTTCGAACAGGCTTTACTATCCTAGAGCCTATCGCTCTATGACCTGGATCGCCCGGACGCAGACGAATTACGATTACCAAGCCTAATTCATTACATAGTAGATGATGAGTTTCGCTGACACGGTTACTAACTCGAACAAGGATCGAGCGACTAATGTTCAAGCCTCTTCTAGCAATGGATCGTTGCTTTTAACGCGTTGGAGAGCATAGCGAGACTTTATAGAGCTCCACGTAACTCTCACTCGTTACGCCCTCGAGTCTATCAATGTCTTCCGCCAGCAAGCACGGCCCGCATAATTCAAGGGCCAGGGCAAGGAAGGTACCCAGAGAGGCTGTTAAGTAGCCTGAGCGAGGTTTCATGTCCACTTCGTATGTTAACACGACGTTCAAATATATCCTGTCTTAGATAGATCTCTTTGCCCTGATCATTTTCTCCAGTACCGAGCCACGATTCCTTATACTTGCTATGTACTTAAGCATCGAGGGACAAATGGCTGAACAGACCGAGAGCTTTTGCCCCATCGTTGCTGAATAACATGTCTCGAGCATGATGTGTGTGATCGTAGCGAACAGGCGCGTGGCGTTAGTCTCTCTCTTGGTATAATAATGTCACGACACTCAAATCAAGGCCAACAGTAGTCTTGCCCACACCATGGGCAGCCGTCATGGGAGAGGACCTTGGGTAACTACCGGCATTGATCAAAGCCCTGAGTGCTTCTGCTCAAATTGTCTTCGAGCCATTCATAGTGTTCAGGCCAAATTTAGAAGGACAAGGTTGTTTATGTTGAATTCCAAAGAAAAGTTGTTTAAGGAGACAGCTACGCAATCGTGGAAAGTGCAGCTAGCGTCATTCATTCTTGGCGTACACGAGATCAAGTTCTGCGGCAAATCATAAAGACTACGACAATACTGGTCAAGCTGCCGGTTTGCTAAATAGGCTGCGTACAGACATTGTGCAGTGTGCTAGAAAGCAGAGGACACCACGTCGCCTTCAAGTACAGCAAACATAGCACCCAAGAGACATCAAAGCATTGACCGGTGACAGAAATTAAACACGAAGCTTCTCTCATTGATAGTTGATGCAATTCTGTGTTCGACATTCGCCTTGCCGAAGATGCTCTGATGCACTTGCTCGCAAGTAAACTCAAGCACAAGATCGTTGCAGACTGGCGAACGTAGCCTGTGGAGTGCTGCTGTCGAACAATGGGCCGCATGTTTGTTCATGGTGGCTGCAGTGACGAATCAGGAGTAGCAAGCTCAACGCGCAGCATACATAGACCTATTACGAGGTATCAGAAACGCCCTACCACCATCTCTCACGATTGAGGTCAACTTCTCCTCTCTTCGCACTACTTTACTGTATAATCTTCTTGTTCCCGCCTCGATGAGCCGATGGTGTTCATGTATACATTCGGAGACGTACATCCGAAATGCTCGCACAACTGCGCAACAGGCTGAGACTGGGAGTATGGCTGGATCTTCAGTATCGTTCAAGGCTTGCTGTGTCCGCCGGGGAGCCCAATAAAGGCTTTGTTCGAGTATCGACCAGACTGGCAGTAGGCGGCCCGGACCAAGTTGATGCCGAGAACAATGGCTTTATTCGTGTCATGCATGACCAGCCAACGCCTGTGTGCGAAGAATGTGAGGCCACGAGCCACTCAGCTCTCACATAGACTGGCAAGACAGCCATTGCGCCGCGGGAAGAGGCAGGGGTAGTCAACAGAACAGGAGATCTTGGAGAGTGCCCAGCCCGAGTAGGAGATGTGGAGAGAAGACCACGACCGCACTACTTCACGGATCATTTCCCGCGAGACGTGACATCTGCAAGCTGATGTGGGACCTTTGAGGCGAGGAGTGAATGCACTGGCTCAAAGCATAAGTACACAACACCACAACGCATCACACTTTCTTCCAACCTATAGCAACCTTAACCAATCGCAACGCATCCTTTCTTTTGCTTACCCGCCTCGAGCATCTTCAGCATTCGTACATCTATCATCAACGAGGAGTTGATCATAAAGCCTCAACCGTGGGTGATTCGCAGCCTAGCGCTCAAAGGAATCGTTGACTGACACCCGAAGGAGAATTCACGCACTCGAGTATCAGAGACTCTCCAAATACTGAGACCATGGACATTGCCGCCAAATATCTGCCTGTCCACCAGACATACGTCGGTCGCGAAACAGCACATCGCCTTTACCACGGGATCACCGACTGGCAGCGTTTCATCGAGGAAGACGCCACAGTTGTCGGCTCATTCCGGGGAAAGGAAGGCGATGTAGAGGATTGCCCGATCTGTCACGACGTCCTCGACAGCACGCAGAAGCCGGCGATTGTTGGCTCGAGCGGTGACGCCGCCATCGACGATCAGGCCCTTCTGAACACCAAATGCTCACACGTCTTCCACGTGGGCTGCTTGGGAGCTTGGCTCGCGGATGCGACAACGTGTCCCATGTGCAAGCGCGAACTCCTCGATAACGCGGGTGCGATGAAGAACATCGCCACCTTGCTCGACCTTGCTGCGCGCATCCATGATGGTCAGTTCGATACATCGGAACACTTCACCTACTTCACTGTAACAATCCATGGGGATCATCTGATCGCATGCATACTATTCGTAGCTCACGACATCGCCTATGGCACGCGTCGCGTGACGGAAGCTGCGCCGTCGAACGAGCAGCGGTATGCGGATGGCGGTGGTGGCGTTGCCTTGCATCCTGATGGCTGTACAGTGGTGGAAGGACTCATATTGGCAGTCGCCAATAACGGAGGATATGAGCGTGGCATCAGATCGCTCGAATATCAGCTCCCTCGCCGTGCTGTCACCTGCCTGAAGGCGAGAGACACAAATGTTCAAATCACCCAGAGCATGAGTTGGTTCGCGAGAGAGATCGCCATGCTCGCAGTGCGCATATACGCGTATAATTCGGGCTTCTTCTTGAATATTTGAAGGTAACCTCATAACAACCTGACGATAGACAGACACGGTGCCAACTCTGTAAGCAGGTAATGTGCTCTCACCTCGGCGTAACGACGTTTCATGAATAACAGAGACCTTCGCGTTGACAACGACGAGCTAGACAGTGCACAGCAAGATGTGTTAGAGCAGCAGTGTTCCAAAAGGAGTAGTACGTCGTGAAGGGGCGGCAACGAACACGCACCTTGATCAACTGCTTAGATGAATCACAGCTTCTCGCCGCGGCGCTCATGAGAGATCGCCTTGATGAGGGTGCCAATACGCAGCGGGTCACATTACTGTATACTCCGATCGGAAACACGAGCATAATATAAAATATGACCCGGTCCACTGGTCGTTTCCAAGAAAGTCTGCCAAGATGTGATGCCGCAGGCAGATAAGCTCTCGGAATTCTCGTGGCGAAGTACATGTATTCCAGGCCCTGTGACGCGTCCACAAGGTGATCTGTTCCTTTTCTCATGAATATCGCCATCCGTCTCGTAGTGTCTTTTGTACGATGATTGGAGCTCTTTTTGGGCCTTCAGCCGGTGCCACTTCGGAAATACAGTCCTGCACAAGCCGGCCCTCGCTGTCCTTGCGGAGCAGGATGCCCTCAACCACTGTCGGATTTAGCGCCTGTGTAGGAAATCCGAGCAAGTGTTGCGAGCTCGTTCATATACGAGGCCCGGATGGAGAAGGTAATGATGAAAGACCTGTCAAGCGCCTTAGGAGAACAGCATTGGGCAGTTGCCGAAAGTCCCCTTCACTTTCTACGATGTTGCAAAGCCAAGTCTTCATGACAGCTACCAGGCAGGGCCTCGAGCATGAGTTATGCGAACATGCAGTAGCGGTTTGCATGCCAACCAGAGCTAACGTGCGGACGACCGTAGAGACCTAGGCTGAAGTTCGTGGCTAATGTATGCCAAGAAGTTCCACATGCAGTCTCGACAATCAAGAAGCCGAAAACCAGCGTTGCCGCGATTGGTCAAGCCCATAGCCACCGTCTGGCGGGATGGTCCGATGACGACCAGAACGTCGTTGAAGTCATCGACCTCCGGTTTTCCGGGACGACAGATACGATTGTGATTGTCCATCTTGCCTCATCGACCACTGGAAGGCAGAAGATGTTCAAGCCTATCAACGAGCTCTTCTCAGAGGATGACGAAACCTGGCCTGCGACAAGCCAGATTCTGACCGGAAGCAATCCGCAGTCACCAGGGAAGGAAAGACCGAGGCCAGGTCGACTCCCTCAGCATCGCGGTTATGATTCTCGCATCCAGGCAATACATTGGCCGAACGTACTATGGCGTCTTCCTTCAGAGGCCATGCGAAGCAAGAAGAGGTGGAACGGAGGCAAAGACTCATTCAAGGCGAACAAAAGGCGATTGCCATGGGAGGAGCTTCGTGAGGCGCAGGCTCTATTTGACTGAGCTCCAATATGAGAAGTGGAACAGGATATTTGAGAGCGCGTGACCAGCAACTTTAGGGCCGCGATCGATGCGAGCTTGCTGATCCCTTCGGCCATGCTACAAAGCTCAACGTAGCCGAGCACATCGGCATGAGCTCCCAGCAGTCCCCGGCTCCGGTCGGCGATCCTGGTGGGACCTTTGTCGCAAGAAGACACTTGCAATTCAGCGCAGAAAACTGGCTTTTGGTTCACGGATCGTCGGAGATCGGATGCAGGATGTGGCAGAGCATCAGGTGGCGGATTGTCGCAGCGTGGCACATAAGATGAGGCGCAAGAGGCAGCGAATCGATTGCTTTTCACGTTGAACAGCACATTGAGAGGACGAAACTTGGGCCATTAGAATAGAGAGTGTGAGAACGCATCATTGTTCAATGCACAGAGCGAGGACAAGTGCTCGCAAGGAGCAAGCGGTGGCCAAGCTTTGGACGTCTGCTCTGTTCGTACGTGAAGCTTTCATCACACTGGGCGATCCTAGCCTCACACGTGCCTCAGGATACTCGGCTGGGGACATGGTTCCTGTGGCTTGAATCAAATTTTAGACTACGTACCGATCCGGAGAAATGAAGAAGGCTTTTCATTGATATCGTTCATACTGAGCTAAACCCGGTCGCCTCAGGTGGGAATATTCTATGCATATAAGCTACTTAGACATGATCCACGGCAAGACCAAAGACCCAAATTCCAGTGATACGGCTTGAGGCTTTCGTTCGGTGCAGTGGCGCTGGCTGACTTCGGGCTTGGGTGCGATCGATCGAGGAAATGGACCCCGGAAGTTTCAGACTTTTGCCCCAGGCGCCAACGAGACAACCGTCATTTCTCAGAAAAATTCTCCGACGTCTCCCGATCCATCCTGTTTTCTGTTTCGATGGGGTAATATTCAGTAATATCCAGTCTGCATCAGGTCGCTATGGTTGGCATCGCCACGCGGTTATGCAAGGAACCCGGATGACACGTGCATATCCGTCTCATCTGCCGGATCATCCTTGCGCCGGGCCGAGAGCATATATGCACTCACTTCGTCTGGACTCTGCACGCCTTAGGCATGCTGTTATGTACGTTTCCCTCTGCCGAGGATACCGGGGTCGCTCGGTGCGACGCCATGCTGAGTATGCCGCCGAGCGATCATATGCTGAATTTTTGGCAGCCCTACCGTTGGGTGCAGCTCTTCTGATTCATTCATAGCATCTGCAGTGAGAAGGATCAAGGGCTGAGTTTCAACACTACAACGAAATCATCGAAGATCCTTGCCGCGGTGCGCTCTCCCCGCGGGGATCATGGCTAATTCCAAGTTTTGACTGATCTTTATGGATCAGACTTCGCTGTCAGCTCAATCGGGAACCCCAGAGGAACGGCTGTCGCACGACACATCAACGATTTTGTGCGGCGCGCAAGATGCGGTTGGTCGCACAGATCCCGTAGAGTGCTGACGGCAAGCCGACGACGATGAGGCCGCCATGGGGCTGGAGCCTGTGAGGTATTGTGCAAGGTCCAGCCAATTTGAGGTGGTGAGAACCATGATCCGCTCCACCGTACGGCGTGTCGTCATGAAGCAAGTCTCAGTCTGGACAGCAGTAGAATTGCACTTCAGGCAGATTTTGCTGTCTTTGATCTCACCGCTTCTGCACAGCCGGCACCTTTTGAATCCTACCTCTGTACAGCATATGCACGGCCTTGCATTCATCTGTGCACCTGGGTAACGCGCAGCCACTACGATATGGCCTACCAAGATCAGTATGCAGCAAAGCAGAAGACAGCAATTCCCGATCCAGAGAAAAGCTATCGGTCGAATTCAGGAGCAGTACAGCGCAGACGAGAGTCAGGCTACATTCCGTATCAGGATTCACCGTACTACAACGACCACAGCAGCTCTTCCGATTATCCTGACTATGATGCTCGAGATCGACGCAGAGATGATTCGAATTATCGTGAGGTATACGAGCAAGTGAGACGCCGCCGATACAACTCCGATGCTCGCACCTCACGTTCACGGAACAACGATCGTAGCAATGACGAGGACTACGAAGAAAAAGGAATGTATCCCGCAAGAAGCCAATACTATCCGGATCTTGCCTACCAAGACGACCGTCGTAGAAATCGACGAGATCCAAGCAGCAGCAATAGCGATAGCCGCTACCGCAGCCGAAGCCGAAACCGAAGCAGGAGCCGAAGCTCGAGTCGGCATCGCTCTTCCCGCTCAAGAAGAAGTCGCCAAGATCACTATACGCGCTACGAACCACATCAGGATCCCGATAAGCCGAAAGAGTCATATACTGTCCTCAAAGCTGTCAAGTCAGCACTCATGGCAGGCGGCGTCGAAGCAGTGCGATGCCGATCCGAGCCAGGGACCTGGACTGGTCAGAAAGGCAGGCGTATCGCAGTGGCTGCCGTGACGGGTACTGCTATTGGAGCACTTCGCAATGGCCGACTCATGGCTGCTGGTAAGATGCCGTACGCCGATGCCGCTATGACTGGCTTCTATGCCATAGACTTTCTGAAGCGCGTTGCTCGTCACACGGAGCACGGTCAGAATGCATTGAAAGAACAACGTGACTGGCATGATGACCGTGACTTCAAGCAAGAAGCCGAGGACCGATGGGGAGGCAATGAAATGGACAAGTGGAAATCAATTGGTCGGCAAGGTGATTCAAGGCAGAGGTCGAAATCAGTTGGCCGGTGACACTGATCGCCCGGCGTCTCATCAGTATCGCATGCCGCGCATCAGCCTGCAAATGAAGCAATGTAACACAACGACAGCGCATAGGCCTCCGAGTGTATCGTCCAATTAGCAACCTGTACGTACCGTATGTCACAAGCCTTCAGCCGTTCTAGTCAGCAGTTATAACCTCGTGCCACCGCAAACGCCGCACGATGGCATACTCCTCGCGCCGGGTCCGCCAACGCAGAAGCAATGACTGTAGATCCCGTGATCTTCGCCACGATGCATCAAGTTCTTTCATGCTTCTGGCCTTCGCTATCCTTTCAACATTGTGGAGCTCCCAACAACCTCGAAACACCATCGGACTTCTGCTCGCTATCACTGCCGAGACCGATCGGAAAGACGTTTCGACCGTCCACTGCGGCTCACAGACAATCCAAAATACCATTTCCCTTCAAAGGTAGCATTTTTGCGCACGCCGATCTCTCCGTTTCTCGTCGCTAACCATTAAGCTGACGAGTAGTCTTCCATAGTAGCAATACAAGCTGACACAGCAACCATTGCGGCCATGGCGTCAGTCATGCGTTTTTGCGGTAACATCACTGGCATTCTACTGCTGTTCGCAGGCCTGCTCCTGCTTCGACCCGTTTCCACAGCCCCGGCGCCAAGATCCAGCCTGGATTGCCAAGACTCGCTCTACAAATGCGACCTCGATAAGGAGCACAACATAGCCCAATGCGACATATTTTCGGCCTCTGGCTGGTTCATCAACATCTTACAGGGTAACACCACAAAATGCTCCGAAATCAGCGCCCAGCTCAGTAACCGCTCCCTACAAGATCAGATCCATTTTGAATGCGGAGGACACGAGACTTTCGGCGTTACTATCGAGGCGGACGATAAGTATGTCGGGACGATCAATGAGATTATGCAGCAGGTGTTCCCGGACGTTATGTTCGGCGACAGGGGACTGTGTATTCCAAAGGCGTGTTATCTCCCGTCGCCTGATGATACTGGAGGTGTGAAGACCAAGAACATGACTTGTGTGAACCATGGACACCTGACGACTCGACGTGGACTACTTGGACGAACGCCAGCACCTATACTTCCAGTCAACATCGGAACGTGCCATGGCACGTATCAAAAGTGCGATACCACTTTGGCGACCGGCTCAGCCCAGTGCCATAAGCTGGACACCGCGTCGTGGCGACTCGCCGTAGTACAGGATTTCAACCCGGAATACTGCGACGAGATCAAGATACACCTTCACGATCGATCTCTCGAAGACAAAGTCACTATGCATTGTTCGGGGCCCGAATACAAGGGAACGATGTCGAGCTTGTTCATCATTGAGCTCACAGCGGACGATAAGTATGCTGGAGCCTTGAACGAGATCATGCAGCAAGTCTTTCCGCATGTTGAGTTCGGCGATGATGGATCGTGTGTGCCGAAGGAGTGTTATGAGATCAAGCCTGATGATGAGGCCGCTCAGACCAAGGACATGGCTTGTGTGCATAGGCTATCTGGACACCACCGAATGCGAAGTGAGCTGATGGGAGCTTCGACCGCCGCTGCCACGGCCAATGCGACTTCGAACAGCGCGACTTCGACCAACAACACCGCAGACCATCAAGGCTCCAGACTCGGGGAACTTTTAGCTGATGGTGAGCGGCGATCGACATATGCCGCGCGAACAGAGGTTCTCGGATCACCTGTGGACAAGCGAAAGGTCGCTGTCAATACAGCAATCTGCAAGTTACAAGGCGAGCACTACCTTGTTTACATCGAGAGCCCATACGACGTGCAAGCGTGCGATAGCGTCAAGCACGCAATAGTGGACTTTCTGGGCGAAGGCGCGCTCAATGTGTGTACTGCTGGTACATGGCCCGAATGCAAATCGAGCTGCCCTCCATATACTTCACTCCTTTTCGATGGTACCGATGCCAACGGCAGGATTGGAGAGATCAATCAGCTACTCCAGCAGACCTGGCCGCAGGTCTTCTTTGGCGACCCTGGGCTCTGCACCGAGAAGAAGTGCTATGATAGTGAAGGTGAGAAGGACGAGAAGTGCGCGGCCAGTCTGGTTCCAGTCGCGAATTCGCGCAAGCGAAGTTTCACCGGACTCGAAAAGAATACCGCACGATGCAATATTATACCGACACAAAACCACACCTATAGCGTGATCATAGAGAGTCCCTGCGACCAGAAGACTTGCGACAGTGCAGAAAATGCAGTACGAGGCATTCTCGGTGATGATGCTTACTGGTGGTGTGCTGACGCGGACGAGTCTGAATGCCATAAATATGGTCACGATACCGTGATCAGATTCAACGGTACCCGTGCAAACGGCGTGATTGGAGATATCAACGAAGCCCTGCAGAAGAGCTGGCCTGAAGTCAATTTCGGAGGTGATGGACTGTGCTCTGAATTCAAGTGCTATGATCGATATGGCTGGCTCGATTCCAAGTGTGCTGCCAGCCTGATTCCAACACCGAATCCACGCCGGAGCCGGAGACATGCCAAGAGGATTGAGTATGCCGCGCTTGCAGCCCATAGCCCTGCCAACAGTCCAGTAATGGATACTCGCGAAGTGGGACCCATTCCGCTTGATCCAAACGCTGCACGTTGCTTTTTCAACTCTGATCGGAAGTACTACACAGTCAACATCCCCGTGAGCTACGATCAAAATGTCTGTGACAAGCTTACAACCCATGCTCCCTTTGCTCCGAAGAAGGATGGCTACATCGGCGATGTCGCTTGCAGTAGCGACCCAGGGTATCTGAAGTTCACAGAACCCTACAATCCAGGTCAAGCTCCCACATACTACGTCAAGTACAGTGGCAAGAACGACGAGTGCAAAGTCGGGTTGTTCAATGAGGCGCTCCAGCGACACTGGCCACACGTGATTTTCGGAGATCAAGGTCTGTGCCGGGACCAGCCGGGTCATACGAGTCCTGCAGTCACTGCCGATGCTACGGTAGCACGCGGGTCGACAGCGGAAGACGAGACGCTGGCACCAAACACCGCACGTTGCGTCTTACACATCCCGAGCAAATACTACCATGTCACCATCAACAAGCCTTGCACCAAGCAATCTTACCAAAAGCTCGCCGATATTGGCGAGATCCCAGACTATACAGGGCAAACCAAAGGCTGGGGACTGATGGGTAGTAGGCCGTACAATGCTGATGTTGCGAATCCAGCTTGCATACCGGGTGATCCGTACACTGTCGTTTCGTACGACCCCGACTTTGACTCTCAAGTTGGCCCTTTCAATGAAATCCTGCAAGAAGTCTGGCCAGACGTGATGTTTGGGGATCAAGGTCTCTGCGCGGCCAGAAAGTGCTACGAGGCCAGCCCCAGAAATGCCACAATTGGCATCAAGAATGATACTTGTGCTGCTGCTACCAAGACGGCGTATGATCCATTGGATCGCAGATGGCAAGTTGACAACGACGGAGAATCAAGCAAAGCGGTATCTCGTACTGCGAAAGCAGAGAACAGCACGCTAGCCCCACACACTGCGCGATGCTCCTGGAGCCTGACCGACAGTGTATACTTTATCGAGATCAACAAGCCATGCGATCAGGCAGCCTGTGCACAATTGGAGAGCGACGCTCAAAATTTTAAACCTCTGTATGGTACCATGAGCCCCTCCTGTGGAAGTTTGGCGTACGGCTCGGGGTGCGATCGAGGTGATCCGACACAAACGGTTGTCTTAACCAATACCAGATCTGATTATCAAGTTGGCCACATGAACGAGCTTCTCCAACGGACTTTCCCAGATGTAATGTTTGGCGACGAGGGCCTCTGCGTCGAACCGAAGTGTTATGATCACCCCAGCGACCCTGCTGCGGGCACTGCTGTAAAGACTATTCTTGGCATGCAGAACGAAGTGTTCGGCATCAAGAACACTACTTGTGCGTCTAGGGTCAATGCGAAGATGGCTCGGAGTGCGACGGCAGGAGAAGGCGGTACTGCTACGAAAACAGTCGTAGGCGGCGGTCTGGCCCCAAATACGGCACGCTGCACCTACGAGTACGATACTAATTTTCACAAAGTTGTAATCAACCAGCCGTGCAGCACACAAGTCTGTCAAACACTCTCGGATCTCAGCGCTCAACAAGCAACTGAATACTTCGTCGGTAAGGCAGTATGTGGTGACCCAGACGAAGGTGAATTCTGCCACCCTGGAGATCAGGAGACAACCGTTGTCTTCGCTGCCCCTCTGGGGGTTGGACCATTCAATGAGGTGCTCCAAAAGGTATGGCCGGACGTATTGTTCGGCGACGAGGGTCTCTGTGTGGACAAGAGATGTTATGACCCGAGTCCAGAGGACAACAATGTTGGCATCAAGAACATGACATGTGCGGCCGCACTTTGAGGCGACTTGCTTGGATCTTTACGGCTTTACGGGTGGTGACACCCTCTTTTATGATGGTTGCTACATGCATTGACTGGGAGGAAGACTTGATGGCTGGGATGGGCATGGTCAAGGGCTTCTTATGATATAAGTTTTGTCTACATCTGAATTTGCATGCGGACGGGTGTCGGAGTATAAAAGCGGCTGAAAATTTGGAGTTGCTAATAGCTAGGAATTTGTGTATATCTGATGAATGCGTGCATTTCTGCAGCGGAACTTCAACTAAACGGGTTCAATACTGCAGCAAGCAGAAAGGTCTGGCCCAGCATGCTGTCTTGACTGGAGCAGCCTTTGGTGATGTCAATGTATCTCCTTTGAAGCGAGACAAAAGGCAGAGCAAGCTCTCTGAGCAGACACTTCGGGTGCTACAGTCTCACCAAAGTCATTCAATCCCACTTGAGGGAGGATACCCTCACATGCATTCTCGTATTTACCATCGACTCATACATTGCGATTCTGAGCAGGAAATACATCGTGTGTTTGGTACACTCTTTGGAAGATGACGCTATATTCATGCAGCTTGCTCGCCAGGGCTCACCTCATAGCTCGGCTGTTTTCCTGGCTATGCAGGGCACAATCCCATCTGCTTTCCTGTAGCCATCGTATATTGGTGAGAGACCTACGACAGCGAATTCATGAACCATTAGCCTTTCGCGAGTGGTAGAAGCTCGCGAGAAGATGCAGAATCGCAGACTGCATTGCGCTAGCAGCGGGCTTCATTTACTTGCTTCCTCTTTGCAAAATATACTCCGCAGGATCAGAAGAACGACCGACCCACATCCACGACATCATGGCTGACCATCGCCGTGAGCCTACCGTGCTTCGCCTCGAGCTCGAGATTTCCAAACAGCTGTATCGATTACTCTTCGCCTGGTGAATCGCACTGCCATCGACGGGCGCCGCAACCCCATGCGCACTAGAGCGCTTCTATCCCACAGCAATACTCGAGCAACCTGCCCTTATCACCGATCCGCATAATGTCAACACGCTCGTGGGCACCCCGTTCCAGGCGATGAGCCGGTCGAGATCTGCCCAAAAGTCACCAGCCTGGCTCGAAGACGTTCTCGCGATCGAGCAAGATCTGTCATCACTGGAGACAAAATGGCTACTATCTCCGGCTCCGGGCACATCGATCAGACAATCGACAACGCGATTCAGTACCACTACGAGGCGACAGCCATGCACCGCCGCGTCCGTTCCGCCATCAACCCAGGCACCGCACCTCCCAGAACGATACATACGGCCGAAGCGTGGCACACAGGACGCGAGCAAGTCTACAGTGCCCGTCGACATCAAAACACCAGCATCACTCTCGTCTGCCGATCTCCACCACACCAAGAGCCTGGCCAGTGCTGCCACTCGGACGAACCCAGAGCAGCAGCGTGTATGTCGACCCAGCAGCAGCGGCAGTAGCAGGAGCAGAACTAGCCAGTGCCATAACGCGAAACTCCGACCTTCCCACTACCGCTCCAATCCACTCCCATGAGATCCTAATCCGTCTCATGCATAGTCTACGCTCCGTATCCCAAGGAAAGCGAACCTTCGGACCCATCGGCGAAAATGCTATCACACGCACAGTTGCGTTGCCACCGCCAGGAGTTTCCTTGGCACCGTTGTCGCACACGATCATCTCGGTCTGTTCGGGTGTGGAAGAGACATTGAACAGGGTGGAAGCTACATATGGGTCCATTGCATGGTATACAAGCTCGCCCGACTGGCGCGACACCGCTGGTGGCTTCTGTTGATGATGATGATGATGATGATGATGATGATGATGATGGTGATGATGATGATGATGATGATGATGCGACGCCTATATAATCGAATCTTGGCATTATATCAGCCTTAGCAAGAGAGCGCGAGTGAGCAGTTTATACGCCAGCTTGCGCAAGAAGTTGGTCGTGGAAAAGTCGGGTTATCGGAACAGATTGCATATGTCTCGGAAGCGGGTGGTATTGCGCAGGATCGGGAAGATATCAGTAGCGAGCTCCTGTAGAACGAGCAGGAGGAAGAAGACGTCGAAGAGGAGGATGACAAGCAAGAGTAAGGTAACAGAAGGTGATCAACGAGGATTCAGCATTAGGATCGTGCATTCACGTTCTCAACGAATCTATAAAGATCCTTTCGACCATTCACAGTCCGTTCCATCACTTTAATGGCGAGATCTGTGTGACTTCGCGTATGCTCGCATACTGTTCTCAGCAATTCTCGAAGAGCTATGCACTCCACCTTCGTACCCTACTCTGACCGGGTTTGCTGCCAAAACTTCGTGGTGGCCTATAGCAAGTATTTACTGTCATCGTACGACCATTGCAGCTGGATCTCCTTGTAGACATTCCACGAGGACGTTACAATGTCCTCGACGTGGTGAACAGGGCTCGGCGCGGGAGAGCTGGGAGCATGCCTGACATTTCACGCGGAGGTCGCGTTATATCCCTGTCGTATGTCCTGGATTTCGTTCATGCGGATCTGTACGAGTTGAAACAAGCCACAGCGGAGTCAAGTCGGCAGCGGGATTCACCAGAGGAACAAAACTCTTGGGTCGACTAGTGGAGCTGTTTTCAATTTTGACTCGACTGACAGGCGAGATCCTCTCTACCAACTCATCAGTGCATTGATAAATAACGCTCATTGTGCGTGATGAATATTGCAGTTGCACAAGTTGCCCAAGGTCGCCGGAGGCGGTTCGTGAGATCCTTTTACTGCGATGAATATACTGGCATCTTGTTATCCATACATGTTCCTGCATTCCGGTCCCATGAACTGTGCTTGGAGTGCAGAGGGCATCGAGCTGTACGGCCCATCCCGCTCCTTGGCCGCGGGTAGCTCGCTATTGTAGCCACAGTATTCTGGCAAGAACTCTTCAACATGTGCGGGATTCGTTTCATCGCCGACTGGCTGGATACTGGCCCGGCACGCCTACAGATCCTTGGTGTGGCTATACCGATGGGAGTGCGTCGCGAATTGGCACGAAGGGCGAAAGAAGCCTGTGGATAAGGTCGGTATTCCAGCTGTTGACTGAGCGTCGTCCGCTGAGGGAAGGGTCATCCTACATGTTCAGGCTGCGCTGAAGCACATGAGAAGGCGCTGGGTACACAGCGTTAATGCGTGCGCGAATCTCTCTTCCAGTTGCGGAAACAATGGCACGTAGGAAGCAATCGCCAACAGCTTCGAGCAGGTATACCGATACATGATGCAGGTCGCTTTGCCTGGAACGATATCCTGAATCATGATATCCAGTAAAGTACAACCCAAGTCATGCGTGGGCGTGCAACAATGCCATCTCATCGTCAGCATTTCGTGGCAGTTACTGTCGCTGTCCCTGTCGAAATCGACTTCGTAGTCGTTACAGTGGCGACCTTTGTGCTCAGCGCACTGACAGTAACAGTTGAGGCACTGGGTGTCATGGTGCTGGTCGTAGTTGTCGTTGTGGCCATACTGGTACGGAAAGTCGCAAGACCACTACCTTGTGTGCTGACAGTAACCATGATAGTCGTGGGCTTCGTCGTCGATACTATTTTGATGCCACTTGGAGGTGGCGTGATGGTCGAAGTTACCGTTGCTGTTATACTAGTGGTTGATGTGGTCGTCCCAGACGGACTTGGCGTCACTGTCACCAGTGGCGGAGGTGGCGGATATGTGAAGTCTGGATGACCGCCTATCGCTGCGCCTCGTGCCACTTTGAGGCCATTAGCTCGGGCTAGGAGTCGAGCGCCGACAACCTTTGTGTTCGAAGTGGCCGTTGTTACTTGCTTCTTTAGATAACACCTGCCATCAGCCGGATAGTATGCGACACTGACGCAGGTAGAATTGCTGGTACAGCTTGCGATACAGGCTTTCATATCCGCTTGCTGCTGCATGACCAGATCGCCACCTGGGCGGTCTAGGCTGCATTCGATCTGGTATTTGTCGCCATTAGATGCCGTGTAGCAGGTCCCATTCGATTTTGTACAGTCCAGATTAGTCGGCGCCACACCGTTCGGACAGGTCGCAGTCGCAGCGCAACTCGAGACTGTCCTTGTGAGTGTCGTGGCAGCTATCGTCCGTGAAATAGTGCTGGTGGTAGTGCGAGTCGTTGTGCCCGTGAAAGTGGTGGCAGTAGAAGTGCTGCCTGCTCTGCCGGTGACTGTAGATGTGCGAATCACTGTATTCGTGTATACTGTAAGCGTGGTAGTGCTCGTCGGGCTGGCAACCACGGTCGATGTGGAGGTCACGCTAGGCGAGAAGATGGTTTTGGTGCTGGTGGAGGATGCTTGCTATCACAAATGTCAGCTCCGCATGCTCGGCCATAGATAGGTTCATCTGTCACTGACCGCTGAGATGGTAGTCGTAGAAATCGACGTACCCGCCGTCGAGCTCACGACTCGCGTGCTAGCAGGCTTTGCAGCGAGAGTTGTTGACTTGGGAGGAATCGGCGTTGCCATGATGAACGTGTTAGGGGCTTGTACCGCATCATTTGTGCCCCAGAAGTCGACGCCATTGTTGAACACATCACCGTCGAACGTGTTGACAAAGCTCAGAGTGTAAGTGCCAGTTGGCACAGCTGCCATGGTTACGGAAGGACAAGAGAAGGCTGTGTACGTCGTGAGATTATCGTCATCGTCTGTGGTCGAAGGCGCAATGATGGCGCATGCCGTTGAATCACCATCCGAATCAATAATGTACGGCGTGATGTATGCGGTCATTGTGGTGTCGATCCCATCGTCGCCGTTGGAGACCGTCTTTGTGGCATGTTGACATGTGCCGCTGGACGTAAAGACTGTCTCGGAATCGTCGTCACCGGTCAGAGTTGAAAGACCTATTGTTTGTAAGCAGGCGATGGGATGGAGCAATTAGGCTACATACTGATCCAGGTGAAAGATCCTGTGGCGGACAAGTATGCCCCGTTCGTGGGGTTCAAGGCGAAAGTAGGCGTAGTCGTAATACCATCACCACCAACATACTCCTTTGGAAAGTCAGGACTATTGAAGCTGCAGACTTGACCCATGATAAGGACGAGGCGTCAAGGCTGTGACGGAGGAGTCGATGGGCCAGTGAGCATTGAAAAGGCCGACGCAGGTGCAGGTATATGCCAGGTAGATACATCTTGGCCTGGTCCACGTGGAACTGGAAACCTGTAAACGTGACAGCCGCTGGACTGAACGGCTAGAATGAATGCGGTATGCCATCCGCTATTTTTGGCAAAGGAACCGAACCGGACGCTCACTCAGCTGGGCAGATAGGAGCAGAGCAAGCCTCAAGAGATGTAATGACTTTCTTGGTCTTGGTCGCCTTGAGTCTGGACAGCGGCGGCTTGGAGTAGAGTTCTCGGCAAAGCCACGATCGAGGGTTCAGCTGGGGTCTCATCGCTTGCAGCCGAAAGGGCGAAGTGTTGCTCGTCGAGCATACACTTCTCAGCGTCCACCGCATCTGAAGCGTTCCAAACAGGAGATTCTGAATAGCAGATGGCGTGTTTTTTCATTCCGCACGCGAGGAAAATCATCTTGCAATGCGAATACGCCTGGGTTAAGAATGTACTCGAACCAAGCCAGTCACGTGCGCTGCAGCGAAGTTTGGCGACTTCCAACTGTGGCTTGCGCCCTGATGCGGAGATACCGAAGGTGAGAGGTGCGGCATTTGATCGTGTGCATTCTGTGTATCATCTCCTTGGCAAAAGCGATTGTGCTTCCAAGCTGCCATATCAACCATGAGGTTGACTCAACCCCTCGTCAAATGTTCAGAAAACAAGAGCTCATGCCACGTCAAGATTTCCGGGCGTCACGCGAGAACTCGTGTTGCTTACTGTACTGCTGTCCGCGAAGTCGTGTATAACCCAATGCCAATGGACATCTCCTGCGCGTCAGCTCCCACCGTAGCTTTTCGGCTGGTCGAGCTAGACGGCGCCTAGGCAAATGTCACGGAATGCGCTGTGTACTCACAAACCCGAGATAGTCCAGCAAGTATCATCCTCCATCTTACATGTCCTCGAGAGCCTCCCAACATTTACTGTACATCACGAGGACGCGGATGCTGCATCTTCCTGCTCTAGTCTACGCTTCGGCGATGTTGATCGTTGCAACGGATTTGCGCTCGTGAACTCTGCTCGACGATGGTCGGACGGCATGATAGTATCGGTCGGAAGAGCCATTGCTACCGATTCCATGAAGTACATCAGGGTGACGAAGATGTCGTGGTAGAGTGTCGGACGCGATGGTCGCGATCATGCTACGGTATGTCGTCCTCCCACCATCTGGCGAGATCCCGCTATGCTTTGGAGCACACGCAGAAACCGGGCGCAGTGAAGCGGCAGAAGGGGCTAGGCATCACGTCCCATGTAGCTGATGGGCGCATTGAATATGCAAACATTGTTTCTGCCAAATCATAAACACAAGAGAAAGAGGCAGCCGAAGCGTGACGGTGAGACTCCTCGGCGCCAGTGTGGTCTATGGACAGGCCAGGCCAGTGGGTGTGGCCTGTCTGTCTAAACCCAAAAGGGTGGCCTGATCTGGCCTGACATGATTGGCTCAGTGGATCGCAAGCCGGGGTGTTGATTGGTCAAGTCAAGCGCGGGGTACAAGTGCAACGGAACTTCCGAAGCCCGCATACAATCCACATTTTCTCACATTGCAAATGCACGAAACACAATATCAAAAATGACCATATACTTACAGCACCATACGGATAAACTCGGACATATATGATCATTATTTGACACATATCACGATGAGTATGCGTGATACTGACCTTGATGTGTCCGTGATCCATGTTGTCCGGAGAGTCCTACGACTTTTCCTCGCAGATGGACCCAAACACTAGCTGCCTGAGGCCTAAAAATGATGCCCACAACAAGGCGCAAAGGCCAGTGTCAATCGACGATACTGCTAGGCGCAAGCGAAAATCTGCCTCGGCAAATCATCGGAGCGTCCCTCCACCAGTCAACATGCTCCTGCTTCTGCTTCGTCTTTCTCCTGTACATGTATTTTGCCCGCGCCATCACCCGAAGCAAGTCCTGTGCTCAAGTCGAGAGAGAGTGCTGTCAATGCGGCGAACGCTAGCTAGGAAGTGGAGTCCTTCCAGTGGCACTGAGCAATAATGTCTGGTTTTCGGTCGCATGCTGACATAACATAACCCAATGCTGTATTCATCCTTGTGTTGCCAGCTGGACCTGGTGCATGGTGCGACCGCTCTTTCATGATCGACTTGAGGACCACGGCCTGTGAAGTCGGCCTTCCGCAGCACGCGTACAATCCCTCCACAGGAGCTGAACTAGTGACAGCCATCACGAGCAGAAACGGGTAATGTCACGCTATATGGCACTTACTGGGCGGTCTTGCCTACAGGCTGGCGCGGTTTCGACTTCAAAATCTGCCGACAGCGAACATGATGGCATGCCCTGCGATTGGCCCAGACTGCGAGACGCTCCAGGGCTTCAAAGGTGCGTGTTGCTACAGCAAAGAAAAGTGAGCGCAATGACTGCGACCCAGTTCAACCGGATTCTGTGGCTTTATGCGGTCTTATTGCTACTCTGTTGGAGACCAAGACGCGACTATATCCTCGCTCTCAGCCTCTGTTACGCTTCTTCTAAAGGACCTCACATGATTTCCTCACGATCTGCTTGCAACGAACACACTACGACAGACTGCCTGCTAAATGCCTCGCTGTACTCCCATACACCGCCCGAATCTCTAGATCTAGCGAAGACTAGGACGACGATTCGCTGACACGCATTGCGGAATTGCCGGGTCGTGTTCTTCATCATGGTTTTGAGGTCGTAGATGGTCAAAGTGTATGAGCTTGTTAGTTTGTCAACATCGCCGTCGAGAGCGCCGATCTATGGATTCACGACCTCGGAAGGTATCATAGGTTTGCGAATCGCCTGCACTGGGATCGATTCGCTGCTTCGTCCGCCTTGGCTGATCGCGAGGTGACTACAGCTCAAGACGAGACTTCCAGCTTGGGCTGATCTTGGAAGTGCGGAGCCATGTGCTGGCAGCCAGCAGCAGAGTTACGTTCAACGGTCTCCCAAGCCATATCGAGAATGCAGAAGCACTGCACTACCTTGGCATTAGCTCGAGTCGCACAGGGCAGGCGGATGGAGCGCCTGTTACAGTCAACGGCTTTCTCAATGCGCCATTTACGAAGCTCGCAATGTCCTGAAATGGCAGAGCGAGCAATTTTCGACCGAATCAAATTCCACAATCACGCAAGCGATGGCCGAATGCAACTCAGACAGAGCGGTGGAAATGTACTAATGTGGAGTGAAGCAAGAGCAGCGCATATCGTGCAATATTGGCATAGCATGATAGTGATGCGCTGGCCTTTGGCGAGCAGGCAGCTCAGCAGGAGGCAGCAGAAAGCTGTACCATAATGCAGAGTGCGGCATTGGAGGTGCCTGCGACTGCGATGTGAATACGAGTAACTACGAGGCACATTGCCTGGACATCCAGCTCGCGAATGAGCGTGCACGAGCCGGCGCTCCGAGCGTGCCGTTTTGCCGACCGTCCGGGGCTCCAGCTTTGACCTTTGACCTTCGAACGGGGAAGCACCCCAAGCACCCCTTTGCACATCCTGTAGAGCTGAAGGCGGCTGCGATGCAATCACGGCTCATGATGAGAATCTTGGGTCGGGTCTATTTTCAACGAGGTCTTCTGCTTAGCCGTTGCAGTATTGCTGCCCTCTGCATGCCGATCGATGCTGATCTTAGGGGAGCTTGCCAAGCCCGCGGCGAGTGTTGCCCTGGGGGCTCGAGGCGCGCTGCATGACTGACTGACTCGGGATGTTTCCGCCGAAATGGCGGATGGCGACGATGCTCCCGTGAAGGAGCACTTCCTGAAATTATTATGTCCAGGAACATGATTGCAAACGTTTCCGATCCCAGGCGGCGCAACGTCGCTCTGCTTCAGCCACTGATCATCATGCGGAGCTTGACACTCCTCACTAGGGCCAGGGTTGCTGTTTCGACCATGGTCGCACCAAAGCTGGTGCGTCTGCAGAACCCTTGCCGCGTACGCATTGCTTCTCGATTCGAGAGGTGAAGAAGAGTGACATGACGGTAGAACAAGGCATATTATGATTAAGCACTGCGCTATACTCCCCCAATCCGGACATGGCACTAGTCTCAAGCGGTATTCGCATCTGCAGATCTGTCTGACGGGCCCTCGCCATCCATCGAAACAGGGACGGAGGAGCTCATCAGCCACAAGATGGCGACTCGCGAGACTCGCGCGACTCAAACGCGTCGACCGTGCTGGAGCAATATGCGGTCAGCGTGTACCCCAATGCCCAGGACATGACATCTTCTGCAATACATTGGACGGAGAACGGAACAGTACCTTCTCGCGAGTGACAGGAATCATGTGCCTGATCTGTCATCTCTCACGCCTCGCGGAGCAACAGTTTAGCACTATCATGACCGAACTCTGGTCGTGGACGCCACTTCGAAGCGTCTGCATGCAGTACGGATGCATACGCCCAGAATGTACAATGCTATAGCCGGACTGGCAGACCTCCAGACATCCGGTGACAACACATGTCACCACGACCCGTACCTCTCATCGCACCCATGCACGGCGTGGCTGTCATGCAAAACAACGTCTATCGTTTCATGGGTACGGATTCGGTATCGAGCAGCCGCTATGAAGGACGGCGGTGAGCCTGGCTCATCCCGACGCCCGCCCCGACCAATAGCGGACCTCGCTCCGGTGGCGGGTTTGTCCAATCAGCGTACAGTATGCCGTCTTCCTCCCGAGGAGTCCCCTGGATGCGAAGTGTCGATACGATCTGCGACCCACGGGCGCATACAATCGACGAGTGCAGAGGCTGCTCCCTGGGATCATCCTCCACGTGTACACTCTGTTCCGAATCTTAACATGACTTTAACGGCTCTTCCACGACGTCGACACTGCGCGAAGAGCGGTCCCACGCTTCGCTGGCATATATGGGTACCACGGGAAAGGAGTTGGTGTAGCAATACGCCACGTCGAATAACTTCAACGCATCAGAGTCATGTGAGGCTGGAAGAATGCGATTCCCTGGGTCAGCCAAGTGCTAATCTTTGACTCGCGACTCTCAAACGCTGGGCGACTGTGCTCGGATGTGTTTGACGATCTCCTGAGCGCAAGCCACTCGTTCAGTCCTACTGTCGGGTCACGATCGTGGTGGCTCGTTGAACTTGTCGTCAAGGTGAGTTCATTTGCGAACAGGACTGGTGCTGCAGCGCCAGGGGCAGGATCTGCGCGAGCAGGCATTTACCCAGATGCTTTGACCTGTCTGGGACACATCAAACACTATGCGTTCGCTCACGCAGCTATGGCCTTCGCTGGCCTTACCATCGACCGCTACGCCAATGCAAGATCGTCCAGTCCCTATTCGCCACGATAGTCCCTTGAATAGCTTCGCGGGCGGCTTGGTCGGCGTTGATGCTCCAAACGCCGACGTCTTGACTCGGAACCCGTGAGCATGGCATTCCGCCCGTACCACGATACAACGGTCGTACCGCCCAATTCTCCTCCTAGCTGACATTCGGCTGTCATGTGCCGAGACCACAGCAGCGACTTTGTGGCCTCACAGCTGTCAGACCCTGCTCCCCAGATCCTTTCGGCCCTTTCTTGATCCAGCCTTCCGCACTCCACCTCTGTCCGATGCGGGAGAATTGCGTGACGGTCAGTCTTCCTGCTCATCAGGTACGAGTCACACAGAGAAGTGTCATACAACCTGCGAATAAAGTGACCCAGCTGACTCACGTAAGGTTGGCTATAGGCTGCACGAGCCTTCCAGGGTATCATGCTCTGACTGATCATATGTAGATCTTTTCCCATATCACTGTTATTTGACTTTGGGCATTGGCCGCCAATAATGTTGGGTGTAATGCAGCCACAGATGACGCTTGGCTATATCGAACTTATCCACAACGTGCGTACGTTTGATTATGTTGGTAGCGATACGTCCGAGATCTGTGCGTTGCCACGACCAAAGGTGACCTCGCGACTCCGTGGACATGCATCATGTTGTCAGCGGACTGCAGCATGGTGAGTCGGTCATCGAACACCGCATTGCGCCCTAGTGTGTGAAGGTAGGCGGCGAGTGTCTATAAAGATGGGCTCCCCATCTCATCTCAAAGCTCTCATCAGCATCAGCATCAACATTCAACAGTTCAGTACATTCATTACCACCACCTCAATCACTCCATCCGACCAAGTCAACCACTTCACAACAATCAAAATGCAATTCTCCATCATCGCCATGCTCGGCCTCAGCGCCTTCGCCGTCGCCGCTCCAGCAGCTCAGCCTGCTGCCGAAGCACTCCCAGTCGACGTTCCCGTTGCTGGCCTCGAGGTTCGCAACTCGGGCACCGGCACCTACTGCTGCCCACAGGGAAGCAAGTACGGTTGCAGGTCATGCCCCAGTGAGTTTCGCCTACCAATGAAATCAGCGCATAATTGACGTACTGTGTAGGCTACGAGACTTGCCAGCAGCCCAATGGTCAGGGCCTCGGCGGTGAAGATACCTACTCCGGATGCAGCGGTCTTCTGCAACTCGTCAACGTGAGTCTTGCTTCCTCGTACTCACCCTTAGCCTTGACCTAACAACCTCGTAGGTCCAACTCTGCGACCTGCTCAACGGCAACAACCTCCTCAACGGTGACAGCATCAACATCCTCTAAGCGCAGCCTATTCTGGATGAGAGAACTAGCTATTAGACCATCTACAGCATGTGTCGGACTTTGGTGATAAATAGAGATGACGGCGGGGGATGTATTGGATGATAGGATAATGTTGTCGATGAGTACACAGGATGTAACTTACCAGCAGTCTTTCCTTGTGTAGATCGAAAAAATAATTGGGCCCAAGAATTCTTTCGTGCTACTTCTGTTCCTTACCTCAATTTAGATATCGTCTCATCCCGTCACGCGGGAAGGTCAATTCACTGTCCAACTCCATCGCTAAGCGCGAAGATCCTGGTCGTGGTTGCTTTGAGCTCTGTTTATAGCATGCACGTGCTCACCCCCTTCGACACATCTGCCGGCACACTTTCGACTGCAACGACACCGACTTCACCAAACCCGCCTCCACGTTGACAGCCATCCAGAGTCACCATCACCATGGGCCGCAACAAGAAGAAGAAGATCGAGATCAAGAAGAACGACGACTCGGACCCGTTCACAGCCGTCAAAGCTCGACATTCGAGTCCTGCTTCTAACATGCCAAACGCCAATATGAACGACGAAAAGTCTCTGTAAGCACAACAGTATCACTCCCGCATGTCGCTACACTGCATAAGACTAACCCTTCACGTAGGGCGCTCGCATCGACTCTCCGTTCCTTCCGCATAGGCAAGAACCGCAAGACCTTCGAACTCCCCGGCATCTACCTTCGTCTCAGAGCCCCCGGATTCTGGAACAAGCTCGTCAACCACCACTCCAAATCCCCTTCCAACAAGCAAGTGAACAATCACACCATGGAGGTCCCTCACATCAAAGCCGTGACGTTCCGCGCCTTCCTCGCCTGGCTCGAGACGGGCGACATTCCATCCAGCGACCATCCCCATCAACGCTCCGTCGGCGCACGCCTCGTCTCCGGACTCGAGAGCGCCACTACACTGCCATCCGACAAGCACCTCATCGACCTGTGGCTCTTTGGCGTCCGACATGCGATCCCTGAGCTGAGCAATGATGCGTGGAAGACGCTTTCGGAGCAGAATTCGAAACTGAATAGGACGACTGCGAGTCGCGCTGTGAACAAGGTCTTTGTCAATGCGGGGATTACGCGTTGGCTGCGGGGGCTGCTGGTCGAGGAGGCGGCGCAGAGACTGTTGTCTTTGGGATGTGATGTGGCGGAGACTTCGGCGTTTCATGGGGCTTATATCAGAGGTGTTGGGAAGATGTTGGGCGAGTTGAAGAAGTGATTATAGAGATGGTCTGGGGTGGTGATGTGCATAGTGTGCTCTCTCTCGGGGTCTGTCATGCAGGAGCCCGCTCTGTACATAGTGACATGAAGCAGAGAACTTGATACTGCGCGCCTGATGCTTCGATGAACGGACTGTCTCGTCACAGGTTATTAGGGTGTAGTGCTTGGTTAGGACATTGTATACTTATGGTGAAGCCAATGCGCACGCATCGATCATCCCGACGAATGCATCTTCTCAACAGAAGGCATGAGGGCGTTACGCTGAGGGGAGATGCTGCATTCAGCTGATGGAGGGACTACGCATGTGATGCATGCCTCCCAGACTTGGCCAAGTTATCACCGATTGTGACGGCTGGGTGCTTGATGACCACATTGTATACATATGGTGAAGCACATGCGCACGCACTGAGCGCCCCCATAAGTGAATATTTCCAGCAGAATTTGAGGAGGTACTGCGCTCAGTGGAGATGCTGTATTGAGCTGATGGAGGGACTACGTATGCGGCGCATGTTCGATGGCTTTGTCATCGCATCATATATTGAGAAGGCTCGATATTTGGTAAGGACGCTGTAACGACTTGGTGAGGACACTACAGCCGCCATGGATGCCTCGACAATTGAATCATACTGACCCAGATCGTGGAGATGTTGTGCTTAGGGAGATCTCGTGGCTGTCTGGTGAAGTGACTTCGTACGTGGTAGATACTTCCTTGAGCTCATCTAATGGATAGAAATCACGCAGAGGTTGTACGTTTGGAGGCTGACACACAGAGACGCTGGAGTGAGGCCACAACGTCCTCGTGAGCATCACACACATAGTAGAAGTGAGGTTCGTAGGCCAATCGCTTATGGTTGCAACACCGTAGGTGAAGTCGAGGACGTATTGGTTGCTGTGAGTCCTGCTAGTGTTCGAAATCCTGCAACGGTCACGCTGCCCATATTCCAATGCTTCGGACTCTGTGTATCGTTCCGACAGACCATTTTCACACCACGCTTTGCACCGCTGCCACTTCACAGCACACCATGGGGACCATCACTCAGGTGATATACACCGATGGCGCGTACATGTCCGGCTTGGGCGGATGCGGTTTCGTGTTTTTCTGTCGCGATGACAACCTCTGGAATGGTTATGGCTTTTCCTTGGGCGAAGTCGAGGACAGCCAGGAAGCAGAACCGATTTGGGATCGCTTCGGCGCTGCAATTCGTGCTCGAACTCCCTGCACTGGTCCTCCACGACCTCGTCATCAGGACGGACTGCTTATGGGGAATTCGCTCGGTGAGGGAGGGCAGTGGTAGGCAGGTCGCGCGCGACATTCGCACCAGATCGACGAGCTTAACAGCCGTGGTATCGACGTGTTCTTGGAGTGGGTCTCAGATCACGCAGGCATCGTGGGCAACGAGCTCGCGGACAGGCTTGCCACCGCAGGTAGTTACGCAGCGAACGACTTGGGTCACGGCTACGGGGAGTGGACGACGTTTCGTCAGTATTACCCTGACCAGTCAATGGATCTGCGGGTGGACAGAGATATCTTTCGAGATCCGCTGCAGGGAGGCCAGATCCTCATTCGAAGATGAAGATCACCCGTCACATCCTATTCTCCACATACAGCACAAGTCACGCTTCGGCAAGCCAGGCCCTCTTGGGTGAGCAAGAGTTGAATAGAACAACGGCCTAATCAAACCTGACTAACTCCACGACGTACTCGCACTTTGACGCGGTGTGGGAGCTCTTCGAATACAAGACAGCAGCGAAGCTGGGCCGAGTACAAACATCCTACCAATCAATTAACGACAGCAAGCGGCAGTCGATGGGCCTACATGGCGATCCAAAGACCGCCATGGAACATTCAACGCCAAAAAGTAACGATATACTCCAATTGTTGCAGCTCAATCGAAAAATCCAGCACATCTGAGCCGACTCCGTAACGAAGAGTAGAAGTCAACACAATCGAACTTTGTCAACACTCCGCTCCAATTTACAAGACATGCCTCACCGCACTCAGTGGACAGATCGTCACCTACCCAAAATCTTCCACACAACGAAAGTGATAAGAGCAAGCGTGGCGATGATAAATCCCTCATACAAGCCATATCCAGCTTCAGCTCCACCACTGGGCTCACAACGCTGCATACGAGCAGCACGACGGCGGATGGGCACCGTGATCGCCCGCACCCATGATCACGTCCTCGCAACACGATGTCTTCCGTAGCCATCAGATCCCTATCTGGAGGGCA
Organism: Passalora sequoiae; assembly: GCA_013248845.1. Classification (NCBI taxonomy): domain Eukaryota; kingdom Fungi; phylum Ascomycota; class Dothideomycetes; order Mycosphaerellales; family Mycosphaerellaceae; genus Passalora; species Passalora sequoiae. The sequence goes on from WSQC01000022.1 coordinate 522,270, forward strand.
TCGTCGACTCTACAGCAAATTATTCTCATCGCGGCTCCAGCCTACAATACGCTCCTTCGTCAACCATTAATGAACCTTGTAACACGTCTTTGCAAAGGTTGGCAGAGAAACAACTGGACGATATAGGATCGCGGCTGACTATGGCTATCTGCTTCACCTCACCGGGTGATAGGCTGGCTGTAGCTATCTGCGAAGACCCACCACGCTCATTGATAGAAAGCTCAAAATGGGACATTGCGCTCAGTCAGGGCTATCGATTTCACCTCACCGAATGATAGGCTGGCTATGGCTATGTGCGAAGACTTAGCACCTCCATTGCCAGAATACACAAAGTGACGCACTTGCGCACGTCGAGCATGGATTAAAGCAGTATTCGCACGGTGGGGACCCCGCATCGATTACATTTCTCGATCGCATCAGTAGCATCACGGACATCAGGAATCGTCTTCTCACCACGTCTGGTAGCTGCCCAGCAGCTGTCCTTCACAACCACTCTCACCTGCACCTCAAGTTACCTCAAACCACGGCAAATTTGAGCCGCCGTCAGTCGTGGGAGAGTGCTTCAACAGCTCGTTTGCTCACTCAACTCGGAACATCCAAACATCCTCTGGATCAGAAAGAGGCTACAAGGGATCACTGTCGTGTATGTCACCCGAATCCGGTTCCAACGGCCTCTTCTCCATCGATGGTACGAGGAGCTGGCAGCATCATCAATATCGGCACTGCGCGAGAGTCTCAACGGGTGCCGTTACGGCTGGAAGCACTTCTATCTATTTGTCGTGTCGTTATAATGCCTCGCCGTATCTAGCAGCGGCGTCGAGTAGGAGCAGCGGCGTAGAATAGGCAGCGGCGCTAGCGATAACCGCAATAGTGGCTTATACAACATAAGATAGCGTAGACATTAGTGTAGAAACAGTAGAATGAAGTATGCCATCTGTACCCGGGTCTGTGTCTTTTTAATACCATATCAGCATACGAGACTGTTCACGCGCTTTCCTCGAGTCTTGATATCTTCGGCTTCGTAGCTCAAGCACATAATGATGCTGTTACGCTTCCAGCTACCATCGAGCTGGAGCTGGATAAGGAACCATATAACGCGCTTACTTCGAGAGAGCCTGTCCTTGGATGTGCGCGGCATTGCTGCAAAACGGCGCCGGAACGCAGTGGCTCGTAGCATCGTGCAAGATGAATGAAACGCAAACAGAATGGTCATGTGGCTTGCAGCAAAACGCCAGACAGCGCCAAAAGCCCGCTTTCGTCTCGGTGAGATAAAACAAGCCAGCATTACCTTCAGTGACCAAAGCAGCAAACGACCATCTCGAAAATTATCAGTTGCTCTCGCTTCATCTACATTGTTTCACGCAAACGCAACAACGGTGTGCAATGGAGGACGAAAGACCAGAGCTATCACCGTCGGCAGTAAGTGAGGTCCCCAGCAAGCTGATACAACACACCTATCCATACTAACAACATACAGCCAGAGAATGAAACCCAATGGACTGTGGTCCTTGAAAAGACGATTGCAGAGCTCTCTGAGAGCCATAACACTTTGAAGCTTCTTGAACGCCCAATCGAGCACGTCCGCAACCTGCAGGCGCATATTCCTGGCACAGTGACGAATGGTGAGATTACAACACCAGTGGCCCGGCTCCTTGCCGATATCGAGAAGTACTTGCCAAATGTGCAGTTCCTTCGCCTACGCATTGACCTTGGCCAAAACTGGCTCGACCTCGATTGGATACATCCTGTGAAGCATTTCCTGGAGACCTCGCTTTGGCCTGCCCTCAGATCTCTACAGTGGGCACAAGGGGTCAACGTCTTCCTCGCGCTTGATAACAACATTCTTTGCACAAACCGAGTTGAACATTCTGGCAATGCCGTCGAGACAGTCGATGATCTCAGCTTGTACCTACTACACAACATGGGTGTGTGGTGCCCGATCTGGTATCATGGGAGGAGTGTGGGCACGGCTGGCGGAAAGCATAGCTCGAGCAATTTCGACGCAGCAGGTTTTGGTCGGTACCTGACTGCCCTACGACATGTTGAGATACAGCAAGACACTCAGATCGATCATTAGAATCAAGAATACACTGCTACAGACCATGCCGAGCGGGAGATCGCCAAAGCATAAATGTGCATCAACAGGACATGGATCGGGACTCGAGGCCGCAGCGCATGATCCTACTCCGTTCAGCACTACCATATCTCACGCAAAAGGTACGATCGCTAAGATGGCGTTGCGCGATCACGCGCTACCTGGGGGACTCGTCTCATTCGGTTTATAGACCGAAACGACTGCACAAAAGTCCTTCCCTAGGCACAAAGAAACCATTTCTCCTTGTTCGGTGCACTTCTTGGTAGCCCCAGCTTTGTTCAAGGCGCCGTCTGATATTAGCACACAATGCTTCTCTCTGCACCGACAAAGAACGATGCATATTCTGGGAAGCGTAATTTCCCCACGTGAGTGTAGTAGCGATGAAGGACGCTGACACCATCCATATCGTTGTATCCTTCGACTTCCTTTGCAGTCACGTTGTATTCATTTTCTTTGCATTTTCTTTTGTATACATTTTCGATCAGACATGTCGTGGAAAACACCGGAAAGGATCATCTGGGTCGGGCACCCGGGCGGTCTGCCAAAATCACACGACCCTCTCGACAGCCACCCTTCGCTGGTCGAAGTCAACGATGGCGAGCTGGAACTCGCGCCTGATTACATTCCATCCTGTTACATCTGGGAAAATGCTAATGCGCTCCGTGAGCGTCCGGGTCCGCAGTGGGTTTACATGACTCCGACTGCGGACGGCGGTAACGAGGATCCTGACGCAATTGCTCTTGAGGAGATCGCGAGTGAGGATAAGGAAGCTCTTAAAATGCCGCGTGATGATCGTGCTTGGAAAGCGATCCATCAATCTCTAGTTGTGGCAAGTCAGCTCAATATCGAGCCTACTTACATGGCTTGGAGTGAGCTGGTGAGCTGGCTCAGGAAGGCGAAGAAGACCAAAGCCGCCCAGGATGCTAAGAATAAGACTTTATTCCTCTTCTGCTGGACTTCAGACCCTGTCGTCTCCAGAATCCGGGACGTTTATCGCCTGATCAAGCAAACGTACGGCACCAACGCTCGTTGCTACCCCAACTTTCGCGAGCTGCAAGAGTCCGAACTCAAGATCGGAGATATCCAAGCCTTAGATATGGTCGCTGCCGCCTTCGATGACGAGAGCCTCCAGTATCGTCCTTCGACCTGCTTCAAGACTTGTGGACCCTGTGACCTGGATCCAGAGAACGATGCATTCGTCGTCAAACGAACGCATAGCTCCTGCGCTGATGGCGTGCACGTAGAGCCACTACCTATGCACCTCACCCTCCTCCCGTGTCAAGGTAAGTGGGTGACGAAAGCGAAAGATGAACTGGAAGATGGAACGAGATGGTTTCACCAGGATTATGTTGAAAGTTTGAAGAGTTGGGGAGAGTTCAGAGTCTTGATCAGTACCATGCCTGGAACGTTGCAGGAGGACGGGACGAGGGCCGGACTGAGGGGCAGGTGGGGGTATATCTTCGATGTTGTGCATACCGTGCAGATTTCGTCAGGCGCAGCGGTGAAAAGAGTTTTGAGCAAAAGAAGCGATGAGCTCCTCGATCCGAAGTATGGGACTTGTGGAAGCAGGACTTATAAAGACTTGGAGGATTACGTGCTGGCCACGTTTGAGGCGTTGAGAGCGTTCAACACGCAGGATGAGGTAGGAATGGCAAGTGAAGCTGGAGAGCATGCTGTCCATTTCAAGAAGAAGGATATGATCGCTCCACCGGGCAGTTTTCTGGCATTGGGATCGCGGAAGAGAAAGCGTGAGGAGGATGAGCCCCGTTCGAAGAAAGCGTCACCCAAGAAGGTGAAGAGTTCATCGTCAGATGGCAGTTCAACGCCGACCCGACAATCATCCCGTCTCCGAGGACTCCCTGCAGGTGACGATGCCGTCATGCCAGATGCGCCCGATACTGACACTCGTGCTGACGCTGATCTTAGAGACTCCATGTTTGAATCTTTGGAAGCTGGCGTTCGTCTTGACATTGGCATATCTTCTGCTGAGATGGGCCATCGCTTCTTCGTCAACGAGATCAGCCGTGAGTGGTACGTTGATCTTTTCTCTTTTGCCGTTGCTAATCCCAAAACGGGCTTCTGCACGTCGCTTGCTGATGCTAGGAACGATTTCTTTGGTCTTCACGAAGTGGAAAAGGAAGAAGAGGACGAAGATGTGGATGGAGAAACGGAAGATGAAACGGACGACGAGGAAGGTGGAGATGCGCGATCAGTAAGGTCAGACACACCAGATGTGGCAATATTCTCGGGTAGTTCGCAGGTAGGTGATTTGTCTCCTTGTGCATAGGATCGGAAGGCATTAACGCAGGCTTCATCGTATCATAAATATGCTCTACTTATTGAACCAAGGATCGCTCTTCCAATCACGATGTTCTTCTTAGGATCGTCTTCTATTCATTATCAGCTTATTCATACCGCGGTTGGCTGACTCGCGAATTTGTGGTATGGCATCCGCATTCCAGGTCGTTGTCAGCCACAACGAACCTTTCCCTGTCCTTGGAGCAAGCTGGCCCAAGCGTACGCTTCACGCTCTCCTGACCGAAGCGTATGATCTTCTTCTCGTGCTGTTATTCCTTCTCATCTCATCGTCTCTCGTGTATCGCAATCGCCCTCGCACCCTTCCTAATCATACATCTCCACGTACTCATCCCACTGGTATCGATGCATGCACATACGCTCCGTAGTCTTGATCGGGACCCGACTGCACTCGTTGCACTTCGTCGGAACGCAAGAGATGAACCATGTTGCATTCTCGTTCCCGTCGAACTTGGCCCAGCGAACTTGGAAGTGCTGCTGAAGCCACACGGGGAACTGCTCCCCTTCGGTGACTGGTAGGAACAGCCACTTCCCGATGTTATTGTGAGATGTACGCATGACCTTGTCGACATCATCCCAGACGAGATCTTGGTTGTGGTGAAGGAAGGGCACGTCAGTCCCATGACTAGCAAGCCATTGATTGTGAAAGAACAGCTTCGAATCGTGTGTCACGCTGTTTATTGCAATGCCAACCGTGCCCGTAAGGTGACTTCGATAGAAAGGTATGATGTGGAGCTCGGCGGTTGGCGGTCGAGTTGGATTGCGCTGAGTGTACGCGTTGTTGATCGCCGTTCGAAGCAGACTGTTGCCGCCTCCCATCTGCACAGCTGGGACAGGAGCAGGAGGAAGGGCTGTCGGCTGGAAGCCCTGCGCCGTTGTAGCTGTGGTGCTACTGCCAACATTCACCAGTGCCAAGGGAGCAGGAGCTGCAGCTGCAGCTGCCGGTGCTGGTATCGGCCACGCCGGTGCGGGTGCAATGCCAAGACGCGTAACGGCGCTTCTGATGAATCGACCCACGCGATCGAGGTCAGCCTGCTCTTGTGCAGTATAAGGCGTGCCGTTGAGAGGATTCGGACGGTCGATAACGAACCAGCGCTGGCTCCGCTCTGGTCTACCGGTCCTCAGGCTGATGCTGTGACGTTGCGTGTACTGATCACGCAGATGTAGATACGCCTTGCCAGTATGGTTTGGGAATCGATCGATGAATAGGCGCTGGAAGTCGTTCTGTGACAAGTGGATGTAATCTTCGGACATGATCTTGAGGGCGCGCCTTTCGTCGTCGCTCCAGGTAATACGAGGCACCACAGGCGATTCGGCTTTCCGGTCGACATGACTGCTACGAAGTCAAAGTGTGTGCCCGCGAAGTATGTTGTCTGTGTTTTGGATCTGTGGGTTGTTCATAATGACCCGCGAGTTCGCGCTAGAAAGAGCTGCTGCCTGAGGCCGAGATTCACCGCGAGAAAACACAGGCATGTGAGCTTGGGCCAGCCCCAGACAGTCACGACACGACACACAGTGGTCCACGGTGCGAGTCTCCTTCAAAATATCTCGAAAACAGCACGGGAATGGTAGCCCGCTGTCTTGCTCCTGCATATTTCTTATCATGAGCAGGTCGCCATAAGCACCAGCGTAGTCCATTGAGCGAATGGCTTCGATGTACAAAATAACTGCTTGCATGCCAAATTTGAAATGAACGCGAACAATGAAAGTCTACATTCGGATACATGATTCATGTTCTACGATACTGAAGAACAGTCATGGCATGGCTAGCATATTGTTATAGTGCGAAATCCCAGAAGTGTGTAGGATCGCGATGGACACAGAATCAGATCGTAGAACAAAGCATTGTGAAGATATCGGATGAGCGAAGACATGTCGCGAGATAATTTCTTTCAACGATCGTCCGGCGGCACGATAATTTGATAATGCTAGCAAAAGTTCAAAACTAGACTGTTGTCCAGCAGGACCGCATCTAGAAAGTCCCCAGGTCATACACTCCTTCCCAGCTGTTCCGCCGGCAATGATAGTGTGTGATAAAGCTAGAGGACTTTTTTGCATCGAACACACGCATTCAATAGTCCACTGCCGAGCGAACACTGATGAGTGAATGTCGGTCGGTGAGGACCCCGAGATCTGCACAAATCGAATGGTAGTCAATTGATAGACCTGCTAGCAAAGTGCAAGTTGCAGTTGAGCTAACACAGCATGAAACCTGAGGTAGTTCAGTCGCTCGGATTGTCTCGGAAGACGATAGAGAGAACTGTTTGGATGTATATATAGATGAATACTGCATCTCTCGATGTTGCGGCCTGTCCTAAATTTGAATCTAGTCGCCGCGAGAGACGAAAAGGCAGTATTCAGAGCAAAGACCAGAAGTCAAGATGTCCACCATTGCATATTTCGAGGCTTCAAACTCCAGAAAGATCAATTTGGAGATGTGTTGTGTACCCCGTGCTCGATTTTGCTTCTAATCGTCACTAGTTTGTGGCTTTGTAAGTGACATTTTCTTTACGTGCTGCCGCATTCATCGACTCGACACACACCACAAAGTCAACAAAGCACATCATGCATCCTTTTAATGTCTGCCCTCGGGTACGATCGCCCGTCAAGCTGTCGAATAGTAATCCACACAACTATTGCTACACACTCAGCACACCGGCCGTACCGACATTTCTTCGAGCACGACTTGTCGACATCAAGAGCAACTCGATCAGCAGCATGTCAGAAGGCAATCGCGAAATCTTGAAGAGCAACCTCGTTGGCGCATGGGTAGCGATGATGAACGTTAGTCGCAAAGGTAACCTATAATGCTACAGAGGCCATGTAAAGGATGGCTATTTGCTTCAACAACCCTTGGCCTTTCCCAAATTGTCGAAGGCTGACGTATCATTGCAGGCGACGCCGAAACCCTTCGTCTACTCGGCCACAAGATCTTCACGGAGGAGACCTTCGAAGCCGCTTTCGAAGCCGCAGTCAGAAGAAGCACCGGCAGTGTACCGATCCCTGACACCGTGAAGAAGGCCGGCTTTGCCCATATCGCTCAGGCACCAGAGCTGAAAGTACACCCAGACGAAGATGATGAGAAAACTGGGTTTGAGTGCTTCAGCCGCGTGATTCGGGCACTTGACGAGATGAGGCGACAGGGAGATGTGGATCTCATGGAAGAGCTCATGAGGAAGGTGTATGGAGTAGAGGGATAGATTGGCACAGGGTAGTCTAGCATACATGTATACAGCGCACGTTGTTCGCGTGCCTCATAATGGACTCCGGAGCACTGTACCGTTGCAAAGACTCTCCTGCTTCATATTGAACCCCTTTGCATTGACGGAGGTGGCCTCCATCGAAGCTATCACCACCTATTGCTCACTTTCTTGATTCGTTACAAAGGGCTTTCTCCGGATGCGGTTGCATCTTAGCCTTAGATTGTGTCTTTGTCTGTTCCTACAATTTCATACCAATAGATGTCTACGATCTTTCTCTTTGGTCATGGTGAACGGTTTCGGCAAGACTCGATGGTAGACCAACGTCAGAGTCGTCAGCGGTCCGATGAACAATGGTCACTAGAGCACGAAGATCAAGGTCTGACTCCACAAATTCGATGCAGACAGGCCTCGAGAAACAGGTTGGTACACTGACCTGTGGCGTCGAAAGCCTGGCGTGCCGTGCTAAAACTTTTTCCATGGTCACGGCACCTTCTCGAGCGATCATCACACAATCAATGCCAGAAATGCTGGTCTAGCTCGGCGATTCTCTGCAGCAAATGTACTTTTTGCGTGGTTTCTTATCTGCCTCTTCTACTCTCTACAGCTGTACTCTGATCTCGACGCCATGCCATCCACCATGGACGATAGGCCGTGCCTCGAAGGTCGGCAGCGCTTCCTCGGCGTGATCTTGCTCTCTCTCCTCCTCGTCTGGCTCAAGGCCGATCAATCGGAAGAGCTCAGCATCGTCAATGGCGGCTGGCTGCTCCTGCGGTTGCTCGGTAGGTAGGCGTCCAGACGGACGCGACGCGAAGGGAGGCAATGTTGGTACTGCTATGGAGGGTCAGACCATTGTAACGAATGAGTATGGTTCTGTGGGTACCTGTTGCTGGCAGAGGTGCGAGCTCAATGGAGCGATCTTCTGGTGGTGTAGTGCGTGGGCGGGAGAAGCACGATCCCATTGTGAGGGTGTTGTTCGCTGTGACAAGAAGATATGTAGTGGATATGGAGACTGCTCACTGGTTTCTTGCTGCATGTGATGATAAGATAGCACACAAATCTCACTCATGTCATCTCATATGAGTTTTCGCTTATCTGAGGCACCCCTGTCTCATGTGTCCGAGCGTCGAATGCGTGGGCTGTCGATAGCTAAAAGCCCGCCTTCCTTCCTTCCTCTGAAGTTGTCGTCAACAACATCAACAGTCTTCTTCTGAAGATACAATACCCTCTCTCGCGACCCTAGACACACTCAACACAGTGCCACCATGGCGCTTCTCCCACTCCTGCTTGGTAAGTCCTCACATCTGCACTGCCAGTAACATGTCCGACCATTGCATGAGCGATCGACAATCACCGACCACGGCAGCGACGTATCACGCTGCACATACAATTGGATGCTTGCTGACGCGTCCACACTATGATAGGCACACTGCTGAGCACCACCCTCACTTCGGGCGTTATGGCTGACAGCAACGTCACCATCACCAGCCTCTTCACATCAACCACCGTTTTTGTCTCTCACATCCCGGACAGCAGTACGAGCTTCGACACGGCATTCGCTTCACCTTTGACCCTCTCGCTCCCTCCGACGGTCATAAGCTCCAGCTCGATTGACCAGCCATGGATCACTTCACTCAGCAGTACTAGCTCTGTGGAGACGCCGGTCAGCTCTTCGAGTAGTGGTCCTTCCTCGCTCTTGACCGCGAACATCTCTTCATCGACATCCAGCGGCTCGATTCTCTTCAGCGATACAACTACACTTTGGAGCAGCATCAGTTCTTCTGTGTCCTCAAACACGCCGTCGAGCAGCACAAGCTTTTCACTCACCGCGGAGACCCGGACTTCTATCACAGTCAGCAGCTTATCTATCGATACGGTTGCAGCGTCTACCTTGAACAGCACAAGCTCGTTATTGGCGCCTGTGACCAAATCCAGCCTAGGCATGCTCACGCCTACGCCAGAGACTTTAACTTCACCGTCAAGCAGCTCAAGCTATGTCGCTAACACGAGACCGTTGAGCAACTCCAGCTCTACTTTGACGGGGGGTGTATCATTATCCGTCATTTCTTTCAGCAATGGCACAAGCTCCGAGAAGACTGTGACCGTGTGGAGAACTACGACAGGATCTCCAGAGACGCCTGCGTGGACGAGCTTCATGAATACAACATCCAGCCTGACTTCAGCTCAGACAACAAGCCTCGTGTCCAGCAGCATTATGGCGGAGACCAGCTCTCATTTCTGGTCAAACAGCAGCATCGCAAGCACACCGACTACTATAGGAAGCAGTAACTTAACCGAGCCGTCGCGTTCCACATTGTCTGTGAGCGAAGTAGTTCCGACATCGACCTCCCATAGCCTTACGACAGCTTCTGCACTAGCGGCCAATGCAACGGCATCCTCCTCGAGCGTACCATTCGGTCTGCCGACACATTCAGTAACCACTCCAGCTTTTGGGAACAGTAGTGCATCGATCGTGGCTGGTAACTCATCCTGTATTGGAGGAGCATGCGTAACAACACCTCCAACTACCACCTGCTCGGATGTGTGGTGTCTGTCGATTCCGACCACGAGTGCAACGGCGATGCCGATTGTTCTCGCTTCAACGACTAGTTGTAATGCCCTGAGCTGCATCACTCTGTCTCCCACGAAGACCACATCTTGCAGTTGGTTTGTCGACTGCTTGCCACCAGCAACGCCTACACCCAATCCGACAATGTGTATCTTTGACGCCTGCTATTTGATTCCGGAATGTTTCTTCTCGGATAACATAATATGCGACTTGCCGACCACTGACGACAATGACAAAGACAAGGAAAAGGACAAGAAGTTCATCATAGGCATGTTCGCTTGGGTACTTCCTCGTATCGACTGGTGGACGAAGCACCGAGATCACAGCGAGGTAGAAATTATCATCAAGGTACGCGTCCAAAAGGGCCGGTGACAGGCCGTGCCTACAATGCGATATATGTCGCTGGTAGTTTCCCAGCATAAACGAAAGCTAATCACTATCTTGTAGGGATTAAACAAGATCAAGCCTCTCCTGGTCCGCTTCAGCAAGCTCAAGTTTCCCCATCTTGGTGGTGGCGGTGGGAAGCACCACTGCATTCATGACATCCTTAGTATCATCACCTGTGTGATCAAGAAAGTAGAAGATACCGCAACGCATTTGGGCGAAGATGTCGAAAACATTGTCAAGAAAATCGAAGACGATGTCAAAAACCTGAAGGACCTGCTGAAGTGGCTTCCCAAGATACCCGGCGATGGGTCTAAGAACCCTGATGATAAAGATGATGACGACGACAAATCTTCCTCGTCGTCCTCTTTGACTAGCTTCAAAATGCCCACACGGAGCTCTTTCTCGATGCCGAAGTTCACCGAGTCAAAGGTTAGCCGTTCGAAGTCCTCGGCGGATTCGAGCGTTTCTTCGGAGCCGACTTCAACGTCGTCCAGCTCTTCGGAATCTTGTAAGTGGAAGGCTGCATGAACAATCCCTCCACGGGCTCATGATGGCGGAGCTCAGCTAACTTTCACGTTCACAGGCACACAATCGTCTACGACCAGCGACGTTCGCGAGACTTGCTTCGCCACTGTCAGCGGAAATTCGACTGCCACATCGAGTTCGTGCACTGCCACTACAAGCAGAGTCATTGGTTGCAGCGTTACTGGCTTTACCACGACTACCTCGATTGTCTCAACTGTTACTGGTATGGTACCCGCATGTGGTCCGACCACCTGTGCTGGCTGCATATCAATCCGCGATCTGGCCGGTGGCCTCGAACTAGACGAAGATACGATCGGCACCAACGTGACCTCTCAGTCCATCTTAGACAAGCGATACGATCCAACAATGGGAGGCAATTACCCGCAATATCTTAACCGCAGAATTAGAGAACTGGGCCCTTCCAAAGAGGTTAGGCATGACAATCGCAAGCCTACCTGGCTGCCAGGAGATATTACCGGGCTGCGGACTCGAGGTGGCACATCCTCGTGGCGCGCGATAGAGTTCAACAATGTCGCTGACGGCATGTGGCTCCGAGGCTTACAAGGTTGTACATCAATCCTGGTGGTCTCGAGGAAAGGTGCCTGGCTCAGTCATACGTGGGAAGACCCCTCGATGATCATACTTGAGTCCGAGGAACCGCACAAGTATATCCCGCAGCCCGATCAGAAAATCACCGATTTCGAATACATTCAAGGGGTAAGTCGTGTTGTCCAAAGCAAGCGCAAGTCAGGCTCGTTTACTAATCAGTCCCGCAGCCCCTCAATCATTACTACCAGAATTACGACGGAGTCACTTTCCAAGGTCTAAGAAAACTCAGCGATGTTGGTCAGATACTGGATGATCCAATGCTGGTGGCCATCCTCACACCAGACAGCAATGAGCCGGACTTCTGGGAATCCTCAGGCGATCCTGATGGAGACGACGACTACCGGTACGAGAAGTGGATTGACAAGCTGGAGGCAGCGCTAAGAGATGTTTTCGGTCCCCCAGACTTGCATGACTACACACTCGCCGTCCATGCATATGATGTTCCTACAGATCGACATTTGCTGGACGACGACACAAAGACCAATGGCAAGGTTTTGATCGAGTTTGATCCTGCTCAGGAGACATCAAAGAAAAAGGGCCCAGATGGGCAAGAATGTGGCCAGCAGTTTGCATCGGTACGTGTTCTTTTCGACATCGGCAAACTCTTGTTCGAGCAGAAATGGGAGCAGCTACCCAACCAAAAGCCTCAATCAAGCAGTCAAGGACTGTCAAGCCGAGATGACACGTCCTCGTGCTCAGTTGTGCCTGGGTGTGGCGGCCATGGATCATGCAGCGACAACGAATGTCCTCTCGCAGGCAGCCCAGGCTCTTTGAACAACACTCAGAACGCGACTCGAGTCATGGCCCGCTCCATCTCCAACGACATCAGTGCTCAGATGATCCTCGACAAGCGTTATGATCCGAACCCCGAGGGCCACGCAGGCGGTCTTTCAGGCTACGTGAAGGAGCAGCAAGAAAAGCTTGGAAGCCTGGGACGAGTCGAGCACGACATCAATCCGAACGTCCTGGCATCTGGTAAGACGTCTATCAAGTTAATCAACCTTGGTATGAATCCTGACGGACTGTGGCTCACTGGCATTTACGGTTGCACGGCTGTCTTGATAGTATCCACACGTGGTGTATTCATCGCTCACATCTGGCAAATCCCGGCATTCAGGACAATGGAGGACGACTTCTACGACGGCGAGATTCCGCAGGGTATGGAGTCCTCGGATGAGACGTACCAAGCGGCTCTTGCAGATGTAATATGCAACTTTCCACATGCGTAACACTCGTAATTATGCTAACAGAGTCTTGCAGATGCTCGTAAACGACTATCGCCCACGATACACCTGGATGAACCCTCTTACGACGCGTCCCTGCATCACCTCTCTCATGCGACCTGGCCAGATGTTCGACGGAGATATCGCTAAAGACGCTTCGGCCGGTCAGATCAAGAGCATCAGAATCTTTACACCAAACAATCTGAGTCCTCAAAACCAAGATGTAATGGAGCATAAAGTACCGTGGTACGTTCCCGGCGATCCGTATATGTACACCAAGCGCATAGAGGCGTTGGAGGCCCAGTTCAGACAGCTTTTCAAAGGTAGATGGATACCTGATGATGGTGACACTGATGACTACGACGTCGTGATTCAAGGCTACGATGTGAACTGGCAAGGAGCAACAGCCAGCGACCGCACCAACGGCAAGCTTCTTGTTGAGTATGATCCACAAGGAGAGTTCCGAAATGTTGAGACCGATGAGGGACCAGAATGCAGACAGCGCGCGCACGTGCGGGTCATCTTTGAGGACGACATCTTCGTGGAGGAGTGGGACGCCATACAGGGCATCCAGAAGCCTGCCGAGCTGCCGCCGTCAGTAGGTGACGACGAACCCGATAATGGTGTCGGGCCGCCGGCTGTAGCATTGCGACGCCGAGCTTCCTCGGCACCTCAAGCCTGCACCCGGCCCAGCAATATGTCAACGTCCTCTATGGCATTGTCTTCAGCGACGGGAATTTTGCCAAGCTCGACGTCGAATGCTACGAGCGGCTCATTGCCCACAACCTTCACGGCGAGCTCTACTCGAGCGACAAACAGCAATATCACAGCTTCTACTACTACAGGATCCTCTGTGACTCACTGCGACATCATCAGACAGCCGGCAGTCACTTTGGTCTCGGTCTTCCCTGCCACGACGTACTGCCATTGCATGGGCGAACATGTGAATGGCACCGGCCAATACGTCGCCGGCCTCGAGAACGGTGTATCCAGCATTGGATGCGTCTATGAGAGTACGTTTACCACTTGGATCGATCACGCTACCTTGCCCACATCTTGCGCGATCACGTCTTTGCGCGGTATCAGCATGCCAGCAAAGTACTGGCCGGAGACTACCTTCTGCGTCTGCGACGGAGGCAACCATGTCAATCTTGCCACTTCGACTGGCAGCGATGGCAATGAGACTTTTGGCTGCTCTTCCGACAACGTTTACACCACTTGGCTCTCCACTGGCGCGCCCATCACCCGTCGTCCCGACATGTGCACGACATCGCCTGGGGGACAGGATCAGATCACGTATCCTTGCGCATCCTCAGTACCAGCACAAGACTGTTCGACTTGGGTGCAGCAACCTCTTTCATGCGGCGATCCGGCTGGGTGTCTTCATACAGGCAGACTCTGCCATACGCTTCCACCGGGCAGCTGTATGTACTACAGCTCCGTCCCAACTCACTTCTTTGGACAAGCGACCTTGAGCTGGAGCACTACTTCCTGGACCTCTGTATGTGGAGGTCAGGCCTCTCCAACGCCGGCAGTTACACTTGTTTCACCAGGGGCACCTAAACCTGCTCCACCAGGGGCCCCTACATCTTTTCCAACGACGGCACCTACATTTTCTCCACCACCGCAACCCAAGTCTCCTCCAACGCCGGCAACCGAATCTCTGGTTCTAAACCCGGCCGAGTGTGCGGACGGAGGTTCATGCTTTGAGCCGGCGCCTACATCTCCTCCAATGTCTACTCCGACCGTCTGTGCGCCGGGCGGAGCTGCCTGCGGTAAGAACTAACAGGTCTTTGAGATGGGTGAGTCGGCAGCTCTCTGTCGTTGGTCATCGAACCAGAAGGATGAAATTGCAAAAGAACGAGTATATTGTTTGTAGCTTATTCCGATTGCCTTAATGAAAAGGAAAGGCGGCTCTACCAATGGCTACCTTCCCATGTGATGATCCCAACTCTTCAATGCCTCACTTAGTCCTTTCATCTCTTTGTGAATGCTCTGCTTCATTCAGTGTGGGATCAATCATGACAACTTCGTTCCAATGCCCCATTGCGTCCATTTACCTAGATCTAAATTCTCTCCTCTGTTGTCCGTGACATTGATCTGTCCCTAGCTTGTGCCAATGATTCGTGCTTCTTCCGGCCCCTTAGTAATCACAGTCTGTCTCGTTGAAGCGTCGCGAACAGTGACCATAGCACGTTCCCAGCCAAAGAATACATTGTCGTGGTTTGGTCGATACGCGAGTTGTGTTCGACTCCGCAGTGGGAAACAGGCGAATCTGTATGGACAAGGGCAGACACTATCATCAGCGAGAAACTTCTGGCCAGGTGTGATCAATGATACGCTGCATAGCCACGTACGACAAGGTCAACTCGCCATAGTATCTGTGGATCATAGCCTCTGGATAATGGGAAGCTGATGTGCCGCCGTTGGAAGAGACTCATAACATTCTTGCAACCAGAACGAGCACGGGGTCTTAACTCAACAATTTCAATCACGAAGCATACGTATGTAGATCTTCCTGCTCTCTGAGTTGACCTGCTCGGCTCCATGCCACGATTTTGAATGTCGTAGACGGCAAGGTGGGTGGAACCACTGACATACTGATTGTAGCAACTCGCCTTGGCCGGTATGTACTCGACTTTCGCAATGGCACCCCTCCAAACGATCATCGCGAGATGTTTCGCCGCGCAGCTTAAGTGTTTTGTACGGGTCCTGCTAGAATTTAGCCGGTCACCACTACCGTATCCCATCACGCAAGCGCTCGCTCGCGACAATATCATATCTCAAAAACCCTTGGAGAGCCGGATACCACAATGCCATCAAACTCTTCGAGAAGTAGCCCCTTGCTCTTTGATCTGCCACTCCAGAGGACCATGATCGCACGACGCGCTGCGGCACCGGCCAGCTACTCGAGAACACACTCGTCCACGTCCAAGACCAGCGTTTTCTCGTCCACATCCAAGACAGCCTCTCTTCGTCCAGCTCTCGAGAGTTTGGCTACCTGCCAGGGACTTCATCTTGGAGGTCAAAGAAGTTGGACATATGCAAAGCACTCAAGTCATCGACGTACGTATCCCGGATCGGCTTTTTGCGACGGCGAAGCAGTGGAATGATGTCGTCGAGCGGCAGAGTATGTTTGTACAAAATCATGACGAGGAACATGATAGAGAACAAGATCAGCGCTTCATTATACGTATAGCCCCAAGCATTAGTCGACAGTCTTTGCTGTTCATACGGCCTCCACGCTCGTATACATTGCTGGGATAACGTGCATCTGGCACGAGTTTGCAGCGCGCGCTAGCGACTACTATGTACGGACGATACCCCTGGCTTTCTCAATTATACGAACGACTCACTCTTGACCTCGAAGTCACTTCCTCCAACGATGCCCTCATCGATGATGGTATCGTCTACGAATCTTGAGCTCTCCGATGCCTCCTCCGTCTCCACGATCGGCTTCTGGTACTGCTTCGGCTTGGTCGTTACTTTCTTCAACGCTTGCTTGAGCTCTGGCGACAGAGTACGCGGCTTCGTGGAATTATCCCAGAGAGGATTTGACCCCTTACCCTCGTTGGCCGAAGTCTTGGTTCCGCGACGGCCGGCTCGACGGTATATCGTCACGGTAGGGACCTTGTCACGGAGATCTGCGGCTTCGATGGTGGTGTTCTTGACTGTGTAGCTGGGGTTCTTGGGCTTCCAGCCATTGCCATTTTCGCTGAAGTCGCAGATCAGTTTGGTCTGGATTGGTTGAGGTGGAAATTCGTCGTCCTCGGAATCGTCGGATGAGGGTGGAAGGGGCTCCTTCATGAGGCGCTGGAACTCAGCGAAGCCTGGTGAGTCCATCTCAGGGGAAGGGAGATCTAGAGTAGAGATGTTGGAGCCTCTGCTTAATTTGCGAGTATGGTTCGGAGGCTGGGTGGTGGCGCGGGAATCGATGGAGTGTGGAACCTGCTTTCGAATACCCATGAGGAATCTTTGAGCCGCTGCATCGAGAACTTGCTTGCTCTTCGGAGCTGTTTCGGGAAGTCGAAGAGAAGATGGGCTGGTGTTGAGGGACAATATCTCCGAGCTGGCTGATCTGGGTTGTGCAACGCCGGGAGAGATCTTAATGGCAGGAGATGCTGTGTCGAAAGTGGTAGATAGTCCATCGTGGCCGGCGGCACGAAGCTTCTTATCACTGGAAGACTCGTAGGTGTGCGATATCGGGTCCTCAGAATGAGAGGATGATTTTGCCCTCGACGCAAAGGTCGATCTCGCCCAGATAGGTGTTGTACTTCGCGCATGGCCTGGATTGAAGCTCGCGAAGGACTTCTTGCCTGTTAGCTTAGCACCCATCTCCTCCTCCAAGGCTGGCTCGAATCGCCGACGCATCTCCTGCTTATAATAGACGAGACGCTCTTCGAGCTCAGCATTCTTCATTGTCAGCTCCAGATTCTTCTTGCGCTCTTGTAAGAGTGCCGATCGAGTCAACACGGCATCTCTCTCGTTGCGCTCGTTCTCTTGCTTCAGCAGACGATGGTTGACCTGCAAGAGGCCAGCTTCCTCTCGAACCTGGTGTTGCTTGTGTTGGAGGAGCTGATTGACGTCCAGCAGAGCGTTATAGTCGCGTACGAGCTGGAGTACTACGGCAATGTTAGCTGAGTGGCATCATCGGCAATTCATTGAAAGACTTACGCTCTCTCTTCGTCCTACTCAGCTCAATCCGGACTCCATCGAACTCTTTGCGACCCTTCTCGGCCAGGCGCTCTTGCTCTGCAAGCTTTCTCTCTCGTTGATCGACCTCTCGCTCCCATCTCTCAACCTCTTCGCCGTGGTATAAAATCTTTGCCGATTGGCCGTTAATGTCCTTTTTGACCTGTTCCAATTTCGCCACTTGCTTCTTGACTTCGCTCTCCTGCTGCACGAAGGCAATTCGGGTCTGCTCTATCTCCCATCTCATGCCCTGTAGACGTGATGATGCCATTGCGATGCGCTGAAATGTCTCGTTTGTGACATCGTGGGTCGCCACTGAGTTGTCGGCCATTTCAAGGATGGTGTCGAGCTGTGTTGTGAGCAATGCGGAAGACATACAGAAGGATTACGGTTACGCTGTAATGTATCTTTAACAAGTTGTGCAATATTGCGGACAAGTCAAGAAGTTGTGCGTTGCCCTTTGATGTAGGATAGGTCCACGAATCTGTAGCTGCTACCTTGCTCACCCGCTAGCGAAAGCTTAAAGCTCGACGACACGTGAATCGTATACTTCCACCTCGTGTGAGCTGTACTGCAGCACAAAGCTGACCTTAGTAACTTTTGATCGCCCTTAATCGGTGCCTATGGGTTGTGCTCGAAGCTTGTAGGATGGGTGTTACGATAGCAATCATGCATGTGAGACAAGAGTCTTAGGCCCACCGCTCACGACATCCGCCGTTTTGGAGCTATATAAATGGGCTACGATATCGTGCTCACTCTCCTGTCCACAACATATACTCAACTCAACTCTATATGACTGTGTTCATTCGGTTATATAGTACGCAAATGCTATAAGATACTGGTCTCGGGCAGCACAACAGCGCTGCGTCACCACGCATGATAAGATCGTTCAATGAAACGCTGCTTGTGGATTTAGATCCTTGTGTTGCGAGAATTAACGCGTCTTGCAACGCATGGCACACGACGCCCTTTGATTATCTGTCCTGCTGCATCATTCTGCACTCGAAATCCTCAGTTATTCGATACCACGAAACAAATCAAGTTCACGCGGGACAGATCAACGATGCCGAGCAAGTGCACCTTACCTATTCGCGTCGCTCGTAGCGATGAAACAGACGTCGTTGTCCCTGGGGACTCGAGTACGTTGCTACGGTCGTTCGACCTTCCACCGAGACCCGCATATTTCGAGCGGAGGGCGTATACATCGTCGACGATGACCGTATGCGGCGGTGAGCTCTCCCGCGTTCACGAGATGGAGCAAGAATGGCAGAGTAGACCTGATGCCGCCCAGGTAGCAGTGCAACTCATGAGATCCCAACGTCGACTGAACAAGGGGGCTCGACAGTTGAGGTCCATGATCAAGACCCAAGAGATAGACGTTGCTGAACACAAGGAAGAGCTCGAGATCGGCAAGAAGAACGCTCGCAACGTGGACATCGCTACAGAAGCACTTGCTGCAATTGGTGTTGGAAAGCTTGATAGCGGGCAAAAAGCCACATCTGCAGGCCAGAACGCCAAGGAACTCATGGCTGTCTTTGAGGCTCGCAATCTCAATAAGGCAAAGGAAGGCCGATTCACCCGCAGCTTCGACACGAAGATGTCGCTAAGCAGTGGAATCGGCAAGAAGCATCAACCAGGTCCACTGACTGCAAGGGCCACTGCAGCGAACAAGACTCGGGATATGAGAACTCGCAATATCGAGGCACTACGAAAGATCGAGAAGCAGGCGGCTAGGGGGCGTGTTGAAGGCGGAGGCGAGAAGGCCGAGCATACATTTATATCTAGCGTGGGGGCTCTTTGGGGCAAGCTGAAGATTCCGTCGTTGCCTAGCTGGGCTTCAATATCGACGAAGAAGAGCCCGGCTTTGCCAGTGATCGAGGAAGATGAGGAGGATGAAATGCTGGAGTAGAATTTCGCGCCGCAGCTAGAGCGTGCAGGAAGTGGCGAGATGTGGACTCGTTCAGAATTCGTGGATGCACGCAGTTGAGCACGAATTCAACATAGACCGCCGAACAATGAGAAGATGCTTGTACAGCAGTCCCTCTGCAGTCGTTAGTTCTGAGCGCCCGTATTATGCCACATGAACGGAGCCAGAGCTCCAAGCAAACATGATCGATCCATGCTCTTCCATTTCTACTACTGCAAAACCTTCGATGGAGTGTGGATTCGATATTGCATTGCAACGATAACACATGACACATTGTGCTTTGCAGGCCCAAAAGTCTGTCATGCTTCCAAAGCCAATCTGTCTCTCCTTATTTCTTTCCATCGGTATCTCGTATATCTACCGCAATGAAGATGAGTAACAACCCGTCCCAAAATTTAGGTGCATCCCTAACCAGCAACATGACCACGATTGACCGCACAATGAAGAACGAGAAACAGCAATTTACTAAATCAGCATCTCAGAATGACTTGGAACTCACCCTAGAAGCTCTGGTAAATGTGACGATAGCAGGATCTCGCACGGCAGATGATGCCATGAGCATGGACCCGGAAGCATTTATGCAAGCTTTTGCCATGCGCAATCTCGAGAGAGCGAAGTGAAGGAAAATGTCGAAACAGAGCGTGACTAATGGTGTAAAGAACAAGAAGAAGACTTATCCTGAACATATTGTTGGTGCCGACCTAATGGAGAAGCACATCGTCGAGTTACAAAAGTCGGGAATGAACGCCTTAGAATCTTGATGGTCAAGAAGAAATGGTCGTGTGAGACAGGAAGTCAGATGTCGGTTCAGAACAGTATATTACGAATCTGTTAAAGAGAACAGGATGCGGAGAAAGAACTGGAACCAAAACATATCCAAAAACACGAAGACCTCAAGATCCTCGCATCGATACCAGAACCCGAAGCTCCTAGTATCCTATCAACGCCTCTAACGACGAACCCCAACAATCCAAAAAACAATGCCACCACTTCTCAAGAGCCTAGCCCCGCCAAGCTCAAGATCCTCAATGCCACCCGAATCGAAAAAGAACGCCACGCCAATCCAACACAGGAGTAAGAGTGAATCAATCCTCTACCCCATCCGCTGCACTTCACAGGCGCCGTGGAAAGAACCGACACCCTTGAGTTGGAGGGTGCAGCCGTGGAGGTGGACGGTCTTGCCGGCTTTGAAGCCGTATTGTTGGAGGGTGCACGCACCGTGGAAGCTTCCGATACCCATTTTTGGTTGGTTAAGTTGTTTTGGTTTTGGTTGAAGGAGAGTGTGGTTGTTTGGTAAGCGATTGTATGAAGTTGAGTTGATTTGAGGGAGCGGGAAGAGGAGGGACGTGATGTGGGTTTGTGTACGTGCTGGGAGTTGGGGAAGGGCTTTGATGGGAGGGCTATCATTTGATGCATGCGTTGTTCGAGGACACTTGGAGCCGTGGTTGGGGCTTTGTTGGGTGGGCTTGATATTGTTCTTCGGCTGGTGGACAATGTTCGAGGTGGCTTTGTTCGCGGCTATGGGAAAGTTAGAGATCGGTTCTGGAGCTTACGAGTGTTAATCACGGTAAGATAATCGAGTTGATCGAGATAGCATCTCGTGGTCTGGAACTTAGTGGCACGGACGTGGGTTTTTCATGTCATTGTTTTTGGTACACGCATTCGCAATGTACGTATTGAACGATTGCTAATAACCCCAAATCGTTGCATCGCCGCCATGGACTCCCTCGGCCTTTCTGTAATGTACCAACCATGCCGTCAGCTCCCTTATCGCCCCATCTAGAAACCCCATCAGCCTCCAAACCCAACACACCACCCACTACCCAACAATCATCCCTACCTCTCTCCAATCCTACTACTCCCTCCCCTACCTCTTAACAGGCACCCCCAATCCCCCTCCCAGCCAGCGCACTCACCCCCAACGCAGTCATACACACGAGCCCCTCCAACCTCGCTACCAAAGCCCGAAATCCGATCCTTGGCAATCTTCAATTTGACGACGAGACGACCGCCCGGCTTGCAGTCTTCTTCGTCGACGCCGAGACGGACGCAACGCTCACACGGGCGCTGTCTGTCGCAGAGCTGCTTGGTTTCCTCGCAGCGGCGGCAGGCACGGGCTTGTGGTGGGGCGGCGTCGGACATTGTTGTTGTTGGTGGTGGTGGTGGCGGTGGTGATGAGGGTGAAGGCGTGGGAGAAAAAAAAGAAAAAGAAAACAAAAGACAAAAACACAACCCAAGACCTCCAAATCGTAGCCGACCCGTCTAAAAACAAACACAGGTACTGCTCCTATCGGATAAAGATATAAAGATACTGAACAATCAAACCCGATGGGGCAGGAAGGAGAGAGGGAGAGAGAGAGAGAGTGTGTGTGTGAGAGAGAAAGCAGGTCATACCCAGGATCCGTCCGTCCGGTATAAAATTATCAGTCGGATCTTTCACAAAGAACGCGCACACAGACGGACATTGCCACCACTCGACTCGAAGCGATTCCATTCCCTTACCACCACCATCAAATCATAAAATACCCACAGTCCGGTCGTCCCTCGGTGGAAAAGATATACTCAAGGCCACGAAGTCCTTATATGATATGTACTGTAATGTACTACAATATCATAATTGAGGTGTATACATATCCTCTTCTCCCCCATAACAGGGCCGTCTGTATACATATGATGACCTATACAAAATCTCGCTGGAACGCTACCAAAAAATAAATAAATAAATAAAAACCTGTCGATATGGTAATATAACCGATATACACATCGGTCATCATGACAAAACGAAATATGATCCACCCAACGTTCCCACGGCCATGACAATGGTCAGGATCGCCGCACCGGCCTTGTCGCCGGTGGTGATGGGGGCATATGTCACCGGGTCGCCGCTGATGTCTCCGTCGCTGGTACCGAGCGTGGCATTACCTTGCGAGATACCTCCGGTGTCGTGCGCGACCGGTGGTGCGGATTGTTGCACCAGATTGGCTTGGATCACTTCCAGGGCGGTCATCTGTTGACCGACTCCGTACGTGCCGTCCCAGACGCCGTTGTTGGTCCATTGTGTGCCGCAGGTGATTCCGTCGTTCCCGCCCGAGCATTGTTTCGCTGCTGCGGCCGCGGACGCTGCGAGGTAGGGCTGGATCTGGGTGTAGAGTGATGGCATGACCTTGGCTGTTACGGCGAGGAAGCGGGAGAAGGGTGCTTTGAAGCTGTGGAACATGTCAGTACTAGGTCACATCTGTGTAAGTGCGAGAGAAGATCGTACCTTTGCTGATCGATATTACAGTTCTTGCTCGGCTCACAAGCCACCTCCAACATGACCTGGTTCTTGAAGAATACACCAGCGCTCGCCTTCCAAATCAGGTTGGCGCGGCTCTCCCATTTGGCTTGCTCGGTGCCGTTCGTTTGGTTCCACATGAAGGCGGCAGCGTTGATGAGCATGCCAGCCGAATATGTCCACTGAATATGGTCGAGACTGGTGCAGTTCTGTAGTGCATCTGTTCCGTCGTATACGTCGCCATTGGCACCGATGAGTCCGACGCTGGTCATCCAGTCCCACGTCTGTCCCACCCATTGAGCATACGTCTCATTGCCGGTGTAGGCGTACAGTCGGGAAGCCAGATTGACGAAGCCGGCGTTGGAGGGAGAGTTCTTGTAGTTCCAGCCATTGTTGAATTGGAAGATCTGCCATCGCAGACCACCATTGCAGTGTGACGTGTCCCATCTGGAGCGTATGGTCAGCATTGCACACCCGATTCTCGTGACGATGCACACTCACCTCTCCGCTTGGCTGTTGAAGACGGCCTCCGCGATGGAAATCCATGCCGGTACACTATCCGGCGGATTGGGGTATTTATATTCCGCCGCATTCATGACAGCGAAAGCCCAGAAGATCTGGTCGTCGTTTCCCTCGTCCTTGGTCTGATTGGGAGGCATGTAGTCGTAGGTGTCACTCAGTTGAAACAACAAGGCCTTGGTGGTGATGTTGTTGTACTGATCGTCACCCGTGTAGTACCAGTAGTCGATGAGCGAGCCGAACATCTCACCGGCTTCCCACCAGTAGTATGGGTCGCCCAGCAGACCGGGAATGCTTCCCGGTCCCTGAGGATAGAAGGCGACCATCTTCCCGGCGATGGTCTTGGCGGCGGATTTGATGGAGTCTGGGGAAACAGTCAGCTCCACTCGTCATCGCAGCTTCTCCACCGTCCCCGTCGCATACCCGCACTCGTCAGATCCAAGTCGATGGCCGTCGCCAGCGTGGCCGCACTCGCCAGCAATGCGCCGGCATGTTGAAAGAAGCGCATCTCGTGCGATCGGTACGTATGTTTCTTTCCCGACTCCCCGACTCAGCGCATACTCTTTCACCTTCTCTTTGCGGAAGTTTGTATAGACCCTGGTCCAGCCAAGCTCTTATTCCTTGCCAGACACAGGTGCCAAGTGGAGCGCCAAGGTGTAGCCAAGAGATGTAGATGAATGTACAACGAGCGTCGGTCTTTCGGGGGCGATGAATGTGGTGGAGGTTGATGTGAGTGAGTGAGTGTCCGGGGAAGAAGTGGACGATGAATGATTGTCCCTGAATGGATGGAGGAGTGAGTGTAGTAGGAGAAGCATCGGCCGCGTCAGCATCATGGCCGCGCTTCGTGATTTCTGTTTGAGCGACGACCATCTGGAACGCGCAGCCGCATATGCGAGCGTCTCCAATCAGATGCCGGGAAACCCCCTCGGTCGATGGACGCTAATCTCAATCTGGGGCCGTGCAGTCGGATCAAGCATAGCTAAGGAACTTCCGGTCGCCTTGGTGAAAGCTTGCGCCCCTCGGCCCCTTCCACCTTGTTTCTCCATCATTACCGTGTTTCTTCATCATTCCTTGCATACTTGACCACCTCATGTCTGATTCACGAGTACAGCCACTGTATATGCGATGCTGGAAATCGTTGGAAACGCCGTGAGAGATATGGTCTACGAGATCAGCAGCCCTGGCTCATCGCAGCAGTCATGGTATGCATCCTGTTGCAGACCCAGCCACTTCCGGCGCACGATTCGGGGGACAAATCACACACCTCAGCGACAAGAATGAATGCATCGAGACCTCTTCCCAGCATGTCATCTGCGAATTAATGATGATGCATCCACCAAACAGAGACCGACACCCTCCACGCCACCATGATGGCATTCAGCTCGAGGTCAAGGAAACAGCTTGCCCGCATCCACAAGCTTCAATTCCGAAGAAATACACCATCCATTCACGAAGGACTCCCGCATTGGAAGGGAGTGCATCGCGATTGCCCTCAGCTGACTCTACGCCCGGTGTAGATATCATTCACTCCCGGCACGTGTGAACATCTTCTCGACTTCTACTTCAAGGACCTGGCCACCGAAATGAGGAATTCTCGTCATGGCAAATCTCTCAGCAGCTGTGAGACTACGTCGCCCCTTCTCAATTTTGGCATTCGTACGTGATAGCGTTCAGATACCGGAATCTGTACGTGATGATCGACGTCAACTCTTCAGCTCCAGGTTCTCGTCAAGAGTGGAGCAGGAATAGCGAGGTGAGCACAGTTCTGCCAAGCGTGTAGCTTCTCGGCATGGCCCGGTAGCCCTCTACATGCTCGAGGTAGTGTGTGCAGTACATTGGTTGGCACGGTGATGGATACGGTGCCGGTGTAGGCAAATATTGCTGTACTCGCTCTGCCCACTGCACCTGGTAGTCGCTTGCAACCGAGTCGTACTCATCTAGACGAAGGTACGGACCGCCTCAGCCATATCCCGTGCCGAAACGTCGAGGCTCTGGAATTGAGATGCTAGGCAGTCGCGACCTTGCTGCACCTCCACCGTCGTGACTCCCTCAATGTGACATCACGTACCCAGCTTCGGAAGTCGCAACCCAGATGCATCCACATTCCCGGGCCATATCCGCTCCGCTCCTCTCACCCTCCAGTCTCCCTCCCTCTCCCTCTCCCTCTCTCTCACCACCAAACTCCTCCAACTCACCACTCCCCGTAACCTACTCGTCGTCAAACTCTTCCCCCAACTCCTCGATAATCTCCCTATCAATTCCCGCCCCTCTGCCATATCCATGCCGCTCATAAATTCCCACGAACCCCACCTCTCTCTCCCTCCAAAAATTCCTCCCACATCCTCCACCACCGCAAACCTCCCACTCATACCCGCATCCTCCATTGATGTCCGGGGGAAGATTGTGGTGACGGTAGAGCAAGGGGCGAATAGCATCGAATTTCGTGCCGGAGGGCGATGGTGTTCTTGTGGAGTTGCGTCTTCATTCTGCTCCCGCAACTTTCCACGTGTTCCATCTCGACCAATAATATCCCGAATAGTCTCGGAAGACTCTCGGAAGAGGCCTGCTGGGAGTATATGGTACGTTCGTTTTCCGCGGGTAGACTCGATATCCTGCAACCGTTCAACCCAAGTGGGACTCTGTGGGAATATAGTCCACTTCGCTCACGAAAAGGTCTCGGCATAATCACATAGCAAGCGTTTCGTGTCACTGATCAAGTATGTCAAAAGCCTTTCTTTCTCTGTGATGCCGCAATCGGCGTAGCAGATTGGACTCCAAATCTAAGCGTGGTGTTGATGTGAAAAGGTCGCCTCTGAAGCGAAATCTAGATGTACAGCGTGCGAAGAGCGCGCATCTTGTGGACATTTATGCCAGTACTCTGTGTGCTTTGAGGATGCAATGGCGATCCGAAACGTGCGCTATGCAGTCATGCTTCTCCACTACATATACTGTCTCTACGATGCTCTGTCCAAATATCAACGCTGCTTACCGTGAACCATGAACACATGTCCTCGTAAATGTCACCGCCACGACGCCTATCCATGCAAACACATACATCCACATGCATATCGATCGCGATCCCTCTCATCATCGATCGTTCTCTTGCTGCCGGATCACTGCACTTTCCAGAACATGCTCTTCAACGTCTCACTGCACTTTCCAGAACATGTTCGTCAACGTCTTGCTCCAGCTTCGGGTCTGCTCGGAAGAAACGACCGTCTGCGCTGGCACAATGGGTGTACTGACGCCCGTAACCGGAAGGGCAGACGCAGCGACAGCCTCTGCCGCTTGTGTCGCTTCCACCACTGGCGCAGCGGTGTGCTCTACAACAGATCTGGCGGCAGGGAGTGGTATGGCTCGTTGTGCTCGCTCGGCGATCTTTCGGCCCATCTCACCGCTGTCTCGCATGATTTCACCATTCTGCGGCCAGAATCGCCATGTCGCCAGTGCAGTTGCTACCGCTACACTGGCCAGGATGTATATCCCAGCATTTCTCATCTCCGCTCGCATCTTCTGCCGCTCCTGTGCCCATGCTGCCAATTCTGACGAACGGACGTACTTCGCCTTGGTCTCTCGCCTCTTTGCACGCTCAAGGGCTTTGCTCATCCTCGATAATCGTCTCGCATTGTCTGACAGAATGGTTCGTCCCGCTTGTAACGCCTTACGGTCCCAGATCTTGGCGGGTGATACTCTCGATACATGACTACGAAGAAGAGGAGACTGCTTGGGTGGCTCTGGCAGTGGAAAAGGGTCGATCTCGCTGGTCTTGATGAGCTTCAGAGGCGGCGAATGCTCGATTCGCTGCAGACGGGATAACTTGTTGAAGTGCTGTGTTTCACGACTGTTTGACAGGGCGCCGAGCGCGAAGAGGACGGATGCTCGTGGGGATGAGCTCGTGGAGAAGGACCGACCAGCGGCTTGGCTGATTGAGGACCGTGAGAGAAGATACGAAGACATGGCGGACACGATGAATGGAAGGCACGATGGTAGAGAATGGTCAGGAAGGAGACATCGGTGTTGGCGTGCACCTGCCATAGATACGCGCTGAGCTTATCGCGCCAGGGTGGGTCCCAAAGGCGGGGTAGATTCTGGGGGCGGAAGCAGCCTTCGGGACCAGGGGTCGGTCGTGTTGACACAAATATCGTGACACCTTCATATGCCTTCGTGTATTCATATACCATCTCGTGCGTTGACCAAATGTCACCTTTAACATCTCCCCGCGTGATGACGGTCAACCTATGGCCGAAGCCATTCGTTCAGCCTAGTTTCAAGCCACCCAAGAAGGACGGTGGCCCAAATCACCTGCGTTACTCACTGCCTCGTTGTCGCATTGCGTCGCATGATCGCCACATCGAAACATCCTCATGGAAAGGGGAAAATAACCTCTCAGCGTCCTCGTCGCCTTCTCGGTAAAGCCTCACTGGTCTACTCTTCTTCTCCTTCTCGGTGACATTCATAGCCCCGGACATGGCATCGCCGACCTGGATGTCCGCCGTCGCAGACGACGCGACTGTTGTGGCATGCAATGCAGCTACTATTCGACTATGCGTGTTGTACCGTTCGACGATCCTCTGGTGTCGTCCGAGATCGCGGCAACGCTGAGGTCGGGAAAAGCCACGCGCAGCACCACTGCGCTTTGCGACCCCTGTGCTTGTTTGAACGTCAAGAGGCACTGTGAGACCATCGTCGCAGGTAGAAGAACGGCGATGTCTTTAGCTGTGTTCGCCGCCTACAGCACTGCAAGCACATTATTTTGCAACCGCTGGCCGAGACGATACGGCGCGCGTTCCTTTGGTGACGCTGTCTGCTTCCGACTTTGAGTTCTGCTGAGACGTAGCGCTTCCGACCTCGATTGCGAGTGACTCGAGAAAGTATAAACGCAGACACAGGCATGGGACGAACTTTTGAACGGATAGGCCATGTTCGCAAGCTATCACACGGCCAGCTCGAACGTCACCCCGTGTTACAACATTGACGGTGCACTTGCACAACAAGCCGCGATCAAGATCTTGCCTCATTGGAGCAGTCGTAAAAATACGACGACATCTGCGTTGGCTGTATATTTTTCTACAGTCCCAATCACTAGCCGACATATGCCTCGGTTTGCTCTTCCGGGAGTACACGATTTCCTGCTATACCAAAATACAGTCCGGGGTGTGCAACATGGGCGGGTCATCCTCGTGTGAGCTAAGCTATTCAAGAGTGCTGTCCGCTGCAAGCTCTCAGGACGAGCGTGTATTCGTTGTCTCATCTGCTGCGGTTCCCGATTTGCGTGGGCTTTTCTGCCTGCTGGTACGAGGATCTGCTTATGGCTCCAAGTTGGTGAGCGCTGTAGCATAGATGTATGACCTCTTTGTCTCAGGTCAAGGCACTGCAACTCTCGTAAAAACACGACCTTGCAAAACCACCGGAACAATGGAAAAAGTGAACGAAAACTCTGACATATATATTTATGAAATAACAATCACATGGGTGTACAAAAAAAGGACATTCAAGCCCAGCGGAACGAGTCTGGGCTCACGCACGCAAAACGATTCACAAACATGAGAGCCAACAAGCGGACTCTGAGCATACCGTTTGCAACTCCAGGGTCAATATGATTGGGACTGCCGCGCAAAGTTTACAGGAAACTGCCAGAACAGATCGACAGCAGCAAGTGGCTGGAAGAAAAGGTATCACATCATGTAGGCCCATGACCATTCCACATCAACAATCGCCAAGTAGTGCTGCTTCACAGCTTCGCCTTCACGTGGGGCTTGCCGCCAGACCGCAACCCAGATCGACCTCCGGAGCCACTACCTCCCGGTTTCGGTCCACCAGGCTTCGAGATCCCACCGCGTGAAGTTCCAGGTCTTGGTTTTTGATCCTTCGGCTTTTGCTGAGATGCACTGCCGGAGCCGCTGGGGCCTGCAGTTGTCTGACCACCAGGTCCAACGTCCTCGAGGTAGAACATCATGGATGCGCCCTTGTAGGGATCTATGTCGTCTTTAGGATCGGTATGCACATGATCATCATTGAATAGGTCGATCTTGCTGATGCGTTTGATGCCGAACTGTTCGCGATGTTGGAGAAGCATAAAAGCGGCCATGCCACCGTTAGGGGTCGCCAGAATGGCATTGAACTCTGAAGTGCCGGCAGCGAACGTCAACTTATGTTTCCAGTCAGGTGGAATGTAGAGACCATTCTCTGTTGGCTCTTTGGTCGGCTGGACACCATGTTTCTTGAGGATGTAGTCGTCCACTACTACGGCGTGATCGGATTGTGAGCCGTACATCAATAACTTGTCCAGCTTCTTTGGATCATGGCCATACTTCTTGCATTCACCGAGGTACTCGAGAGCAGCGACGTCCGA
The DNA here is from genome assembly GCA_013248845.1 of Passalora sequoiae. Taxonomy (NCBI): domain Eukaryota; kingdom Fungi; phylum Ascomycota; class Dothideomycetes; order Mycosphaerellales; family Mycosphaerellaceae; genus Passalora; species Passalora sequoiae. Next base: position 551,958 of record WSQC01000022.1, read on the forward strand.
AACATGGCTCAGAGGCGCCCACCTGTAGTTGTCGATAACTTCTTTCATCTCGTGCTTGCTGTGCTGGCGAAGGACTGTCTCAAGACTGTTCTTCGGACCGTAATTCGATATGAACCCCATCATCCCTTGGGCGGTGTTATACATATTAATATATGTCGCCTTAGTAGCCTATGCAGACGATGTCAGTAATTCCTCCCATGCCGACACAGAACATTGCTTACCATTGAATTTCTGACTTTCTTGCCATCAGCGCCGGTGAACTCCGCCTCCGTCTGCACCCACGCTACCAACTCGTTAGGACCGGTGGGGTCATGGTTCCGCCACTTCATCGATATGCCTAGATCCTTGACCATGGCCTCCAAGGACAACTCTTGGTTCCAGTTCGCGGCGCCGACCTGCTGCCGTGTCTTTGCCGTCCAGCCACTGTTTGTGAGGTCTTTGGAATAGTTGACGAACTTGCTCTGCAGTTTTTCGCCCTGCTTCAGCTTGCGGTCCTGGATGAGCTGCTCTGTGAGGATCTTCTCATCCTTTTCACCCATCCACTTGTAGTACTTCTGCCCTTTGGTCACTGCTTGTTGGTACTGCTCGTCGGTGAGAGGAGGTAGCTTTGGCTTGGAATCGTTGTCGCAATTGGCGCCTTCGGATTGTTCGTCGCCGCTGCCGACCTGGTCGAGGTCATCCATGTCTTCGTCATCGTCGTCATCGTCGTCGTCGTCGTCGTCATAGTCGTCCATGTCCACATCGGAACGTGTTGTGATGCGGTCTCGAGGTGTTAGAGTGTTGCTGCTGTCTACATCACTCCGTGTCAATCGCTTGTTCCGGTGTCCGGCTCCACTTGCAGAACTGCTACCTCCCGGCTTCGGCTTGTTGTGCTTGTTCTTGTCGCCTTTGCTCTTATCACCTTTGTTCTTCACAACCTTGTTAGGTGCAGTCTTTGGTGGCTTGGTGCCTTGCTTTGACTCCTGCTTCGACTGAGATGTGCCGGCGGCGACGACAGGCTGACCAGTCTTATCGAGGTCCTCGAGATAGAACACTTTGGATGCGCCTTTGAAGTGTGGGGAATACAGATCATGCTTGTAATGATCGTCGTCAAAAATATCGACTTTGCTGATACGCTTCATACCGAACATCTGGCGATGCTGCAACAACAAAAAGGTCGCAGCGCCGCCGGCGGGTGTTGCTAGAATGGCGTTGAACTCTGCACTGCCGGCACGAAAGGTCAATTTGTGGTCCCAACTTGGAGGCTGGTAATGGCCATATTCCGAGGCCCGAGCTTGATTGAGAGTCGGAGCACGAAGTTCTTTCAAGATGTAATCGATGACCTGTATGGCCGGGGTAGACTGCGACTCGTACCCGATGATTTTCTGAAGCTTCTTTGGTTCATCGCCACTAGCCTGACACTGTTTCTGATACTCCAAGGCAAGCACATCCGATAGATGGCTCAGCTTGGGCGGTACCCAATTATCCAATGTTTGTCGTTGCTCCTCAGCGGTTGGCCACTGGTCGTCCTCCTGGATCATGCGCATGACCTCTTCTTTCGGACCGTAATTCGAGATCATCATCAGAACACCTTGCTTGGTATTGAACACATTAGTGTACAAAGCACCCGATGCCTAAAACGAGCCCGGATACATCAGTAAAAAGGTCGAGTTCTCGGCGAGCTTGGCATGACTTACAACAACATTCTGCTCCTTATTATTGACGCCCGTGTAAGGGGTTGTTATTTGATGCCAGAAGACGTATTTATTGCACCCATCGGGCTGTTTGTCTTTCCAAGTCGTAGACAGCCCAAGGCCCTCAACGATTGGCTTTAGAGACACAATATTCTCGAAGTTACCTGTTCCGCCCGTGTCTTCAACCCAACCACAATCTTTCAGATCCTCATAAGTAAATTCGCTCTGGGAGCTGCTCGAGGAGGCTATCTTGCCATCCTGTCTCAAGGCCTGGGCGAGGCGTTCCTCATTTACCTCGCTCATCCATCCGTATATCTTTCTGCCTTTGGCCACAAACTGGTCAAATTTAGCTCTGTTTATAAGGGCCGGTGGAGGCTTTGAGTCCTCGTGGTCAGAATCTCCATCGTCCATGCCAGTCATGTCCACATCGGATCGCTTTAAAATGGTATCATGAGCGGTAAGCGCGCCACGAACGCTTTTACGCTCGGGAAGCAAACTCCTGGCATTGTTGGTAGTCAAACTGTTGGCCCGTCCTAGCAATGCAGCGGTCAATGGCAGGCCAAAGGCCAAGCCATAGACAAGGTGCTTCAACATGATCAGGGTATTGATTCAAGTTCCGCTGAGGGAAGTGTGGAAAGAGGAAGAAGAGACTATTGAGGTGGCAGAAGGTGTACTTATATCTCTCGTGACATGTTTGCTTCACGATGACAGCGCAGTCGACCAGCGCAACGATCATGAACCGTGATGTACTGGCTGGGCCACTACTCACGTTCGACAGATCATCGAGCACATCTTGCGAGTAGAACGGCGTCAGCGTACAGAGATGACTGCCAGCACATGCATCACGAAGCATTTAAAAGCCTATGCGAGTCCTCCCGGACGTTGAAAGTCGTCAGGCGGGTCGTCCGTTGCGAACTTTCAGTATACTGATCACGATGTCTCGGAGCCTATTTGTGGTGACCTTGAAGTTGACTGAGTCCCCAAGCGCATTACACGACCATTCAATTGAGGACACTTTGGCATGACTGCGAGCACAATCAGCATGATGCATTGCAGTGCACCTGAGTTAGTTCGGACGCTGATAGAGCGATAGAGCATATCCTCAGCGATACGCGATCATCTCGGCCGCCAACATCTTCTCAGGCGGCTCAAAAGTACATCGTGATATTCGCGCTGGCCACCATGTGAACGGATTGTTGTGTCGCGTGCCTGAGGCAGAAAGTTGGCTGACCTGGCCGGGCATCCCGGCAACCGGTACCGGGCATGCCGGCTATCGGCATTGCTATCAAATGCCGATCAAGATGAGCCCCATCCCACATCAAAACCTCTTCTTTGCTCAAGCATCAGGTCTCACCTTCCGACAAACGTGTCCAAACTCCGCAATATAAGGACAATGAAGCTTCTGTACCCTACTTCCCTGGCGCTGGACACCGACAGCCTCAAGGGCTTTGCACCATCCCTCCATTCGTATGACGTCAAACAACCAATATCCGAAGACCTCCTCGATGCAGAAATCCTCATAACATGGTCCAACACTGCTGACAACCTCAAAGACGCCGCTGAGCGTATGAAGAATCTCAAATGGATCCAATCTCTTGCGGCTGGTCCGAATGATGTCCTCAATGCCGGATTCGATGCCTCTAAGATTACAGTCACGACCGGCTCGGGACTCCACGATCATACGGTTGCGGAACACACGCTCGGCCTTCTCCTCAATGCTGCGAGAAAATTCTATGAGATGAGAGACTGGCAGCTTCAGGGACAGTGGCCGCAGCACCTTGGTGGACCGCAGCCAGATCGGCCGAAGGGCAAGTTTACGTCGTTGAGGGGGGCGAATGTGCTGATTTGGGGTTTTGGCAACATCGCCAAGACTCTCACACCGACTCTTCGATCTTTGGGCGCGAATGTTCGAGGTGTTGCACGTTCGGCTGGAGTTCGTGATGGTGTTGAAGTTCTCAGCGAGGATGGTCTGGAGAAGGCTCTTGGTGAGACTGACGCATTAGTCATGATACTTCCAGGAAGTGAGAGCACCAAGAATGCGCTGAATGCGGAGAGACTGAAACAGCTGCCCAAGCACGCATGGGTCATCAACGTTGGTCGTGGGACGAGCATCGACGAAGATGCGCTGGTCAGCGCATTGAACGAAGATAGAATTGGTGGTGCGGCGCTGGATGTGTTCGTGAAGGAGCCATTACCAACGGAGAGTGCGTTGTGGAAGGCGAAGAATTGTGTAATTAGTCCGCATGCTGCGGGTGGAAGGCCCCAGGGAGCGGAGGGATTGATCGCGGCAAATTTGAGGAGATTCTTGGCTGGGCAACAGTTGAAGAATGTAATATAAACACAGGAAGGTGAGATGTAGGGGCCAATGGAAGCTGATGATAGACAGGTATACGTAGATAATGGACCAAGTCAGACAGCTGGTGCGAGCAAGCTGTGATTCAACCTTCATGCACAATATTACGCACACGAGCAGAATAAAGAACGACGGTACATGGCCGTTAGCAGAAATTACCTTTAGCAGCAGCCGCGGTTCTCAGGCGATGCACAGTGCGGTAGGTCAATGCACAACATGCGCAAGATGCCACACTTCAATAGGACAACCACTGGAGCCACCCTCGGGTCCCAGGTAGAACATGAAATACGACAGCCTTGGCATAAGGGGATTGTGTCTTGTATGTGGGTAGGTGCGTGCTGGCTCACAGCATTGACCACCCGTTTCTTCGCACTAGGATCGTTCTTAGCTGCTCGCGTGATGCCACCTCAGCCACTGCTCATCGTCGTGACGTTTTCTCGGTGAATGCAATGCCTTCGAACTTCCAAGCCTGGTTAAGAATCTGCTCTTCACGTTTCATGACATCGCTTAAAGTACTTGACTCCGACAGCACTTCGACCTTACTTCAACCACAGCTCTCTGACCCGAGAACAATTTGCGGACGACCAGCGACTCTTGACTCGACCACTATCAGAACTTATCTCAAGTCCACTTGTGCCTCTTCTCAAGCAGACGGACTCAATTCAAGACAATAGAACACACCTGACCGTTCTCTCCACCCAGCTTCACAATGTACTCTCCTTCATCAACCGACATGACTTTGTTCCCTGCAGGGGTCTACAGCCCAAGCAGCTCCAGACCACTGTCAAAGCGCACTGACTACGAGGCGGGCTGTGAGCACGGATACGACGATGGCTACAACGCCGCGATTAGCGACATGAAGGCTAACGATGCATCCACCCCTTTTACGCCAGGAGAGCTGGCAGAACTTCCCGGCCATCAGCTCGACGCCGAAGAAGATCGGACGCAAAAGTACGGCTACCACAAGTATCGCTGGCACGAGCAACGCTTCATGAGCATGGGAGGATTTTGCAACGCGTGCGCTCGCAAGTTTGGCATGGAGCAAGCTATGTATGCATACATCAAGGATGGGGAGAGACACCGAGGCGAAGAGGGTATGTCTTGGCTTGACGAGTTTGGCAGTACAAATCCGGATGTCCTCAAGGCAGAGGCCAAGTACAAGAGCCGCAAGCTGGAGAAGGAGATCTATCGTCGTCGCGGATACGAGACGGACAGTGATGACTTCGACACTGACACTGTGGCTTCTTCCGACTCCAAAAACTACAGCACTTTCGACTGGATTGAGCCTTCCATGGATCCTCGTTATCACGATGTCGTTGAGAAGCGTATGCGCGATGATGATCCGCAGAACCGTCACACATTTCTATCCGGACGTGCTGCTGTCGTAGAACGTGAAGAAGACATTCGCAAGCAGATGTTTGGGAAGATGCGAAAGGAGGAGGAGCAGGAGATTGGTCGAGACAGATACGAGTCTGGAAACATCGTCTCTAGACCTGCTGAGGACTCTCGCAGCGCCCTTGTCAAGAGCGACCATCCCCAGTACCCGCCCTACCCCAGCGTTGGGAATGGCCGAGGCATGGTGTTATCAGCCCCTTCTCGTCCTAATGCCCCATGGGAGCGTGGCCATCCGGTAGCTGTGGACGACTGTCCGCACCTTCGTCGTTCTCGTAGGTCGAAACTGGAACATACTGCTGTAGAGACAAGTTACTGACTTGGTAACAGGCCACGAGACGCGCTCTCGCACACAACCAGGCGGCTTGAGTATCAGTGAGCGCGCTGTGGACTTTCGCATCCCACCCTACGACGGTCACATGGAGCGTCGTGCAGGTCGTAGAGAGTGGTAAGAGCTTGCAACAAAAGGTGATATAGTCAATAGGAACCGTTCTCAACAAGAGCGGACTGGACTGTAACAGGTGAGGAAACTTAGGAGAAGCCTCAGAGAGTGATTGTATTGAGCAATACGTTGATGCGACGCACAGGCAGAGGTTAGGCTTGCTGCGAAGCATTCTGGGATGGTTGGCGGAGTTAGAGGGATGTCCAAAGCGTCTTGATCTTCGGCAAGGTGCACTGGGTTTCTGTTGGCGTTAGATACGAATGTTATGCTTTGTCTGCAACGATGCGTCTGCTACAAGTCCACTTCCCACATAATGGTCTTTGTCACGGAGGCCCAGCTCCTTTGTCGGCCATGCGTCTGTTCGTGAGGCACACTACGCGCAGCAATCTTGCAGAAGACACAAATATCTTGTCTTTCTCTTTTGAACGTACATAAGCTGTCGTACATTCCCACTCTTCCCACAAGTTTCAATGAAGGAGTATATGCTTTCTATGCGGGATATATCGGCAAAGCACATGCAGAATGGAAAGCACGCTAGTAGGTACATCCCCTGTCGCCCGAACAAGCATCCACTCAGCACGTCACTTGCACTATCCCACGCGAGATTTCTTGCACACAACACTCTCCGACACACAACCCTGGCTTCAAACTCTCGACTTGTTGCTTTGAAAAAGAAGACGACAACAAATAGCGCCATCATGGTTCACAAATGGACCCTCGCAGAGAACGACGCGCTCGCACAACTCAACACCCAGTACGTCGTCACCGGTCGGATTGGTCGACGCGACGCGGCCGTGGTCTTCGGTCGGATGTACCCAGCACTACAAGTCTGGGCTACCACTCGCAACAATGCCTGGGACCATTACACGTATCAAAATAAAGATGCGAAGAGTCAGGCGATATATCAAGTCTATCGCCAGAGAACGTGGGCAGGCGTACCATTTACTGCTGCCGAGCAAGCTACGCACGCTGCCATACATCAGTGGATCGAGCAAGAAGCGGCTAATGCTGGCATTGCGGTGCAGCCACTGCCAGGTACCGCAATGCCGGTCGCAGCACCACCAGCACCTGTCACTCAGCCGGTACCGACAGGTCCGACAGTATCGATCGCAGCGCCAGCGCCAGTCACTGATCCGGCAACAATGTCTGCTCCACCTTCAGTCTCATCCACAGCTCCTGCGCCTACCGTTGCGGGTACATCGGCTGCACCACCTGTAGGCGCTGGCGTAGCTGTCACATCTGACAACAACGAAGAGGTTGGAGGCGATGAGCTCAACGCATTCGACGACGAAGATGTCGAGGACGAGTCGGAAGGTAACCAGGTGGCCGCGGCACGCCTCAACATGGTCCATATCCGAGACCTAGTATGGGCGACTCAGGGAATACGATTCATGGGCAATACAGATCAGCCGTTCATTGATCCGGAGTCAGAAGTCGCGAAGTATGGAGGGCAGGTCCTCAGCGTCTCTTTCCCACATCTCGTCAATCATACGGATAATGGCAGTCGAGATGTCATGGTCTGCGACCTGGCAGTTTGCACTAAATGCTCTGATAAGGCAGTTGCGCTCCGACACGATGACAACGGTCATCTCCGGCTCGACGATCGTCGAGGCATGCCATGGTGCCATGGGTACGAAGGGGCTGATGTCAAGGTGCGGGAAGGTGGCAGCATGATGACAGGACCATATGTCTTCGCGCCAACGAAGCTACAGGGGATCGGTTTTGATCATGAGATTGGGTTGAGCCTGGAGAAAGTTGACATCGATGGGCAGCAATACGACTGCTGGGTTTGCGTGCCGGAGTATTGTGACTGGTGCCGTGGATGGAGTGATAGTACGGCTGAGAATGTTGTTACGTATGTGCAGGACAGTCTCCGCGGCCTTGAGGATGGCCAGGAACATGCCGGCGATGCAATGGATGGAAGATGGACACGATGTCTGTATATTGCTGTCGGAAGCTGAACTTGTATGAGAAGCCTTTGAGGGGCCATTACATTGGTACATCGACTTTGAAACCTTCTAGTATGCAGATGGGATGTCAAAGCATAGCATAAACAGAACCAAAAGTGCCGTAGCTCTGTGATCGTTGCTGTTCTAATGCTTGCTGTACGAGCACGGCGTGAATGTGCGCCACACTTCTTACATCTCCTTCCAGAGACAAAACCATACAGCAAGCGCAGGCTCATATGTATGGTGAACACTACGCAAGCGAAGGTGCCCCGAGCGTCGACTTGAGAAATTCCAAGACAACATGGCTCCCAAAGACAAGAAAGAGAGGCATGACTGGACTTTTGAAGAGCAGAATATCGCATATAGTATCGCGGAATGCATCTTATGGGAGGACATGCCCAACGTGTTTGGACAAAAGCATCCCCATCTCAACGACTGGGCTCATCGTGGCAACAATTGGCGCGACCACTACATGACCCGCGATGGCGATAGCAAGCCGAAGATGATTCGCCGATTGTATCGGACGAAAGATTGGAAGAATGTGCCCTTCACTTCAAACAGACAAAGACGAGTATGCTCCCATTCATCGTGAGATTGAAGCCGCTGCAGCCGCTGCTAATGTGACTGTGCTTCCACTTCCTGCTGGTACCGAAGCTCCCGTGATTGCTCCAGCGTGGACGACCCGGATGCCAACGTTGCTTCAAAAGCTGCTGCGAAGGTTCAAGACGATGACGAAGAATATGAGAATGATGCTGGCCAAGATGGGCTGAGCGACGAGCATTTGCGTGAGAGATGAGATGCAAGGACGACGGCAACATCGACATGAGGTCAAAATAGACTTCGGCACGAGCGGCGGCTATGGAGGCATCCGAGCTGACTGTCGGTATCTGGGCTGCGGCTAATGAAAAATGTCTCCTCTGTCCCTCTCCATCCGCTCGCCGTCCTCCCATTGTTCTGTGAACAATGTCCGCAATCACGGCGTGGTCCCATCTTGGCCCTGGGTACGATAGAGCTCACATCATACTCTTCTTGTACGATGCACGGCGATGGCCATAGACTTGGATACGATGCTGACTAGGCATGTTTGCTTTTGCTGGTATACCAGCAGGGAAATGTAAGCGCCCTTGTGGCTAAAATGATCGCAATGCAGCGAGCATGTCGAATAGCGTCAACTTCTTCACGAACATTATTTCTGCTAGTCCATCCTTCCGCAGCAGACGATCTGGACCCTTCATGATGCAATGTCACGTCCAAGTGCGGGGTTGAATCAACCACGATTAAGGCCATGAGCTGAACCACATCGAAAACACTTTATGTACCTAAGCTAACATGTCACACAATACCCTGGAGCTCGCAGAGACATACGACCATGCCGGCAAGGCAGTGACCCATGGTAGGACCAGAGTCAATGGCATTCGTATGCATTACATCACAGGTGGGACCGGTCCAGCTCTTCTTCTTCTCCACGGCACGCCGAAGAACAGCTTCTACTGGTATCGTCTCTGGCCACTGCTTTCTGAGCACTTCACATTGGTAGCGCCCGATCTTAGAGGCTTCGGCTACACTGATAAGCCGCCCAGTACCGATGGCTACGATTCAAAGGAGCAGGCTGCCGATGTCACGGAACTTATGACCCAGCTTGGACACGAGAAGTTTCATGTTCATGGCGAAGATCGTGGAGCAGACTATGCATATGCCGTGGCTGGACTGTATCGTGATCGTGTATTGAGCTTGTCGTTCTGCGAAATGCTGCTTTCTGGTCTAGGACTGGAAGAGTCGAGCTTCTGGACGCGAGAGAATGTGACTGCACAATTTCGAGAAGACGGTGTGTGGTGCTGGGTAAGTGATTCGATGGACATGTCATGATCTCCGGCTCAATAATTTCTGCAGCATCTCGGCTTCTTCTACCTTCCACACATTCCGGAAATGCTAATCACTGGTCGCGAATATGTTTTCTGGGAAATGTTCATCAAGCAAGAGTGTTACAACCCTGCCAATATCGAGCCAAAAGCCCTGAATCACTGGATTGAATGCTCACGACAGCCAGGATGTCTTCGTGGTATCCTGGAGACGTACCGAGCTGGCTTCAAGAACGGCGACATCAATCAGGAATTGGCGAAGACACCATTAGATATTCCTGTCATGTGTATTGGAGCACCGGAATTCTTTGGTCCGAAGGTCGAGGAATGTGCTCTCAAGTTCACGAAGAAGGAAAATATCAAAAAGAGTGAGATCTATCGCGAGTGTGGTCATTCATTGGCGCTTGAGCAGCCAGAACGGCTGGCCAAGGACTTGAAAGAGTTCATGCTTGGCAAAAAGTAGACTGGCGTCCCACTGATCAGATCTACCAATCACTACGTGCTGTCGCGAGTTGACAGATCAATGCACACATCAATAGCCTCGACAACATGCCTCGCACTGGGCTCTACGTAGCCATCGTAGGTTGCATTCTTTGTCCCATTGTTCCATCCAAGTACAATGCATTATGTCATGCATGACCTTCGGTGTCTTTGCACTGTAATAACAGTACAATGAGCAGCGCTCAATTGCAGAACTTGGCTTGGAGGTTGGCATGTCTTCTTTAATCATTCGCAGCGCCGGGCACAAGGTATTGTGCCATGTGTTCCCCCCATCTTATACTGACAGCACAATGAACTGTGCTCAATGCGCATTGTTATGACCTGCCCATGGCATATATAGCCAAGAGCCCATTGCGCCGCCATGCTGCAGACTCAAAAAAACACATTGCCATCCTGAACCTACGATGTCAACTCCAACGAGGACCAAACACACCGCCCTGGTGGCATTCAAATGTTTGCACTACGAGAAAATCTCAGCTCCGAGCACGGAGCATGCGATCACAGATGACGCCGATGTCGTTAGCAGAATGGTAAGTATGAGTATCAAAGCTCAACACCACTCACAGCTCTGGCAAATGGCAGCCAAGAGCGCGCATGGGTACGCTTACATCAGCAACCCATGCTGCAGACCAGGCTGTTGGAGTGTCTCGTTGCATGACTGGGGCATCAGGATCGCAAGTGAGGCTGTCGAACTGGACAGGAAGCTCCAGCTCGTGCTCAAGAGATACTTCGACGCGGGCACACTTTACCACAATACGCCGCTCGCTGTCCGCAACATCGTAAGCATAGATACTGATTACCAGCAAGCTCATGAACAATTTGTGATCCAAAGGTGTCCGTGGAACGAAGATCCTCTGCTTGGACAGATCTCCAGGCTCATCAGCGCCATCAACAACCTCAATTCGATCGAGATCATCACCGACCGCGATTTTGTTGACGCACTCCACTTCATCAATTGCTTTCGGATTCTGATGATGGAAATGCGTCCACGTCTCAACCAAATTTTCGACAGCGTTGCGTCTCTGTCGAAAGTGCAGAAGACTTTCAAGATCAGGACACCGTGGGCTATCAGACCAGGGAAGATACTTCATAAGAAGCCTTTCTGGAAGCGAAAACTCACTGCGCTGCAGAAATATGTCGCGGAAGAGGCTATGTATGTCGCTTGGAGGGATCGGACGAAAGGATTGGCTGATATGTATACAGGAAAGGCACCATGCGCGCAGCGCAAGCCGCCTTGGGCGAGTTCGCCGGTGAAGGGCGAGGACGAGGAGTCGACGATGGTGAGGACTTACGGAGCTGTCCCACGCGTGCATGGATGAAGTGGTGATCGAGTACTTGCGGAGTTCCGGTAAGTTCATCTTTGCCCAGCTTTTTGGCACTGTCTTTTCCTGCCTCGCTCTTCCATCTTGATGAATCCTTCTTTTCCGCCATCTTCTATAGGTAAAAGTAAAACAGAGAATCACTTGTACTTCTATATGGTGTCGAAGCAAAGGCTTGCATATCACATCTTGCACGATCGAGTCGTTATAAGGCTTTGACATCTCGCTTCAGCTTCGGAATAACGCTTCCATACTAGCGCTGGCTTCACTGCCACAATCGAGTCACCGGAACGTAAAGACTCCTAGTCGCGATCTTCTTCGCTACCAGGCAGACACAACATAGCATTTGTCGCGCCACTTCTGAGACAGCACTAATACATTACTATAGCAAAGCAGAATTTCCGCACTCGTCGAGCGTATCAAGATCCACTGCATACGAGAAACACAGAAAGCTTGCTCGCGACATCGCGGATTTCAGTCAACGCTGTCAAAGCAACGACGGAATCGTGCTTTACTCCGAAAAGATAGATCCTGCAGGTTGCTTACCGCAAGCAAACTTCGAAAGGTCAGTATATGATCTCCTGTCTCCCTCCATCGGTACACAGCTATGATCGTACTTTGTCGAGTTTCATGGACACAGTTCGCCCCAGAACATATCTTTTCCTTCTAATAACACTTATATTCGCCAGCATGGCATACCTTCATATATATCACTTGCATCATCTATGTCCTGACAATACATGCAGCAGGTCGCCGACGAAAAGCCTCCAGAATGCCACGACAAGCAAAGAGATGCGAGCCATGCGCTACCGCACACCGCAGCTGTGATGGCGCAGAAAGTTGCACCCAGCTGAACAAGCAGCTTACTTGCGTTCGCAAGCGGGACGTGAACCTCGCTGAACGAGAAGAGAGTTACGGGTCGAGTTTGCAAAAATCGTCGGCTCCACGGCAGGATAAGGACGAAGAAACGTATCAGCTGCGCAGCAGGCGTCGCCGCAATGTGCCGAGTTATGCTGAGCTCGATGACCATGAGGAAATCGACTTCGATTCTGGGCCTGGCTTGGAAGCTGTCCCAAGCCCAACCGATGTCGTAAAAGCTGACGAGAGACTCTCGCTATCAACTTCTACGTTGCACGTCCAATACAAGTCACCGCAGAACTTGACCATTGGCCGACTAATAGGCAAGCTCGGGGTAACAGCCAACTCGGATCTCAAGTGTCTTACTACATACTGCGAAAAGTTCTACGTCGACTGTCCTGGCACATCACGCATGTTTGCTGGCTCAGCAACTGGTTACGTTATAGACAAGACTGTTGTTGATCACGAAGGGAAGCCAGTCTGGGTCAAGGAGTTACTGAGACTCCCTGGTGGTAGTCGTTCAAATTACGTCATGCACCAACGAGACGGCAATGTCATCAGCGAGACCCAGCGATGTGTCATGATGTGGTACGACAAAGATGGCAAAGTGCGTGATGATCCAAGACTGGCGCCGTACAGAGATGCCTATGAATCCGCAGAAAAGGTGTTTTATGTGGCAGAGTTCTATCTGCAGAAACAGTTCAGAGCCACCGGACTGTCAGGCAAGGTACTACGCCTGTTCTACCTGGATGTTACAAGAGCACCAATCGGGTTCGAGGGCGAAGTCTTCCTTTCACCAGCAGCTCTGAACACAGCCTATTCCCAGTATGCCAAGGAGTGCGAACAGACAAACAAGGTTCCCAAGAGTTTCCTCCAGGTGGAAGACGACCTTATCCACACATATGGGGCTTCCGGTCACGTCGTTGTACTTCGTGGCGATCGAGAGCTTGGAGGGCGCGGTATATCCATCATGACGCGAAGATTCACCGAGGCTGGCCTTCTGAAAGAGCTTGCAACGCTGAGCGTAAGCGGTGTGGCTCCCAGAAATCACTCCCTTGTCCTCGAGGCTGGAGCGGACATGATCGATCGCGAGAGAGCAGCCCTCGAATATCCTGCTAGCGACGAACCAGGTGTACAACGGAGCACCGATCGAAAGAAGACCACCGCATACAGTCTTCCATCCGGTTCCCGCTTCCTGGTTGAAGCTTTCCAAGATGGTTCTATAAATTTTAAGCTCATCAAGCCGGCAAGCATCCTGTACGAGCTCAATGAGCTTATAGCTGGCGCCAAACAGCCAGAGGACTTCTCGCGCGAGCAACGCCAAGACCTTGAGGCGATGTATCTCATCGCGAAACAGTATGATTTTGTCGACTCTGTGCTCGAAGAAGCATTCACAGGACATTCTCAACCACTTGAGCGCCGCTCGTCCTATAACTGGGGAGCTACGTTACATGATGCTCAAGATGGTCTTCAGCTGCAACGAAGTGGAGATAACAGCGGAGTTGAGGAGAAGAGAAGGCGCCAGCGCTTGGACGACGACTACTTGGAATCAGCAAGCAGGGCTCCTGTGTCACATCATCAGCGTCGACAGGTGTCGCCGTATGGTCATCTTGCTGCACAGCAGTATCAGCGGGCGTCTTCGAGTTACAATGAGTCAGGTTCTACTAGTGACCCGATCATGATCGATGACTACGAGGAGTGAGCAAGCACTGAAATCAACGCAGTGTCATGCATTCCATGATTTGGGGATTTGTATGGAAAGACGCTTAGTAATGACGCTGTATGGGTACTGGAAAGGAGTTGGCTCTTAGTGTACGGTCGATATGGAAACCAACACTTATGTCGAGCGAGTCTTGCCTATTATGATCAAATTATGTCCCTCGGCATCATGATCTGCCTTTCTTCAACGTGACTTGCCCTGGTTCACTGCAGTGTAGTTAGAGGACGACGTCGTCTACTTCGACTTGTGCCTTCGGAAAGCAGATATGAAGGACCTGATTCCCAATGCCACAGTGTCTGCACTACGACCGAAGAGAGAAGCGCATCCCAAAGACTCTGCTGGCACAACTGATCACGAATCCCAAGATACAGACACAGTGAGCAGGAAGCATGTCATTCTGGTATGTCCGATTCTAGGCGGCATGCGCTCGTACACCTTTTTAATCTACAACAGTCGGACCTGATATGTCGTCACCTAGGCAGAGACCTCTCACGATCTGCAATCTGGCACGCGCGAGATGTTCAAAGCCAGGTCTAGACTTAGTAGCAAAGTAAGAATTATGAGACACGAGCTTAACGATAGCGCATATGATGAACAAAGCTTTTGTAGTCGACAAGGCTTTGACGGACGCAGAAAGCCAACCTTCTTAGGTCAAAGAGCTCCGGTAGCCGAGCGGCGACAGCCGCCTGATGCTCTGGCCCAGCGTAAATGGCAAGATGGCGCGAGCGTGACGTGGCCAAGAGGAATGCAGATCGGAGACAAGCATGGCAAAGCGAGACGATGGGCCCGACAACACCGCGAGCACCTGTATTGCGTACGTTATGCAGTTTACTGGAACCTAGCAAGCTGCGTATCGATCTGTCAGTGATATGAAGATTTCTACAAGATCATTCCACAACGTTTGCCATCTTCATGATTGAAAGTGTACACACTAAACCATGTCATGTATACCCGATGCCATAATAAATTTTCCATATCTTCTCTTGATGAACCTTATTTTACTAACATCATTGTACGCCAGAACAGCCATGCCCGAGATCATGGCCACCGCAAAGGCGCTGGTGTCTAGGCGACAGACCTACGCAGGGCGTGACACGGCCTACAGGGCATGAGCTTGGATAAAGATGGCAATCAGTATGTCAATGAGCATAGTCCTCGTATTGATCACGGTCTATCACGACCCGGGAAGGACTTTAGAAGGCCTTCCCGCCGAAATACATGTGTCTTCGACTTACAAGGTGTCACTACCAAGTACATCGACCTGATGTACAAGCGAACGCTTCATGTCACCCAGGCACCACGATGACTTCACGTGCCCATGTGAAAGACGAAGACAAGGCTGAAAGCGTTGTTTGCGCGCGACGTCATTCCAGCGCACGAGTTTAGAGTATCAATCGACTCGAGCCACTTTTTACGCGTCCACACTTGCACATCTATCAATCTGACATGGAATTTTGGGATTAGCCTCTACCCGTATAGCGGAAGGTTGCAGTATGGAGCGCTCTTCCGCCCAGAGCAGTGGCCGACAAGTACCGACTGGCCGGCGCCAGGTACGAACAAGCGCTGCTCGTGCTGGGGCACTGATACATCGAGTTGCGACGTCTGAGGCAGTCGAAGACGACAGCGAGAATGGAGAAGCACAAGAACGAGGGACAGAGAACAAGGCAAATATAGTCTACGCGACGACTCGTTCTTCCCTGCCAAGCCATGATAAGAATGGCATAGCAGGCGCGCTGATCGTCCAGCGAGAAGTCAGCCAGGATCCAGAGTTCACCTGTCTCACTATCCATGAGGCACGCTTTTATATGCAGAGGGATGGAGGCACAAGCACTCGCGCAGGCATGATTACGAGCTACATTGTCAACAAGACGTTGACCGACGAGTCAGGCGAGCCAGTGTGGTTGCGAGAACTGCTCGATCCTCATCGAGGCAAGCGCAAAGACCTCGAAGTGCACCACACTGATCAGACCGTTGGCGAGGCAGAGAGGTGCTTCCAGATGCTCTACCAGAAAGATGGAACTGTCCGACATTGTGACAGACTCAATTACCTTGTCACGGCCGAAGAACTCGACGAAAGATACAATGATGATGATTCCTTGCTCTACATCTCGTATTTCTGGCTGAAGGAGAAACTCCGGGGCAAAGGCCTCGCGAAGCTCTTCATGCGGCTGTTCCTATACGATATCACGCACGATATTAACGGCCATGCCTTCGAAGGCGAGGTCTTCCTGTCCCCGGCAGCAGTGAGTGTGACGTACAACGACTACAAGGTCAAGCAGCATGTGGCGGGAAAGACTCCAAAGACAAGAATCGAGGTGGAAGATGCCTTGATTGCTTCATACAAGAGGACTGGGTACGAGGTGATCATTCTAGGCGATCGCGAGCGCGCAGGAGATGCTATAACGATCATGGCGAAGAGTGTCAATCGCGACAGCACCTTGCAGGAACTGCAGAGCTCATTCGACGCGCAGAGGGCGAAGGCATTTGCTGACTCAACTCGTAACATCAACAACACTGCCGCACAGAAGCGCGAGCGCGATGATGAACACGAAAAGGATGACCCAAATGCCGAGCCCGTCGAACATCCAGCAAAGCGGCGCCGCATGGGCACGGGAGAAGGACCTCAACCGGTTCCGAGCGGCGCTGTGAGCGAGCACGACTATTCGGAGGAAGCCTCGGCGCCATCGCTCCATCGATTCAGTCAGTAGGCAGCGATGCAGCTCACATCTGAGAGCCAGCAAGCACAGCCGCGCCCTCACCCGCAAGTGCAGCCTCGTCAGTCATCCAGAGGCTCGCACGACGCCTTCTAACGCGCTGTGGAGGATGCCAAACTGGTCCGAGCAGTTGACTGGCGGGATCTATAAGGCATAAGCGATTGTTCGACTGCTGCAAGAGCAAAGATCTGTTCTTGAGATTACCATCGTAGCAGAAGATGCAGGATGATTTCAGAGCTGTTGAGGTGTCGCATAGCTAATGAATGTGAGACGGGAGATGCATGTGGGACTGGGCTGGGAATTACAGAGGAGACATCTCTGCAAAGCTTGAGATGAAAAGAAATTCCCTACTTCGTCCAAGTAGTCTTCTGCCAAATTGAACAAAGCTTTTTCGATGAAACAATGCGTTGTCAGAGTGTGACCGAGATATGCCGACGTTGCCTCATAATTCGTATTCAACATAGTGATCTGCCTGCCGCTTTCCTACCCAAATGATCTCCTTTGGCGTACCTCAACATCTGAGTGGCAGCTCCTAAAAAATAACAGCTTCCATATTATACGTCTCGGGCAACTCCTCCACCCTATCGAACAATAACTTCATCGGAAAAGTCCCCACAATTAAGCACTTGTACACATGATCCTGCACAGTACCCCTCAGTATAACAGCAGCATCAGCACCCTCCATCCTCGACACCTCGATCGTAGGTCGACAAAGCACGTCTCCATTCTTCAGCTTGCAGAGATGCTCCAAGGCGCTGACATACTCCTTCGAGCCAGTAAAGTCAGCTTGCCTAACGCCCCTCGGCATCAAAAGTCTCATTCCAGTAGCTTGAAGGGCATCGATGGTGCCGTAGACGGAGACGTGGACTTTGAAGCCGCCTTCGGCAGGGAACTCCAATCCTTTGGGGAAGTTCGTCTCGTGAGAGGGATCGGTGGAGATGTATGAAGAGACTGAAGAGGCATAAGTTGAGATGGAAGACAGACGGCGGCCAAGAGTGGAGAGGCGTCGTTCAGCAGGGTTATCGGATTGGCAGCCTTCTACATCGTCCCGTGGAGTTGAGCTTGCGGTCTCGCCGGCGAAGTTCCAATTTGTGGTCCAAGAGAAGGCGCGGCTTAGTCGTGACTGGCTTCTGAGGTTCTGCTCTGATTGTGTTGGTCTGTCCTCAGGGACGGGTGCCAGCGAAGGTCTTTGTTGTTTCTGTTGCTGTTGCTCACGTTGATGCTGTCTTTGTACAGTGGCTATGTTGACAGAGTTCGTTCGTCTTGACGTCTTGTTGAAAGGTGAGAGTCCAGCTGATGGCTCTGCGGAATGCCTCCGGTTGTGTTGCTGCCGTGTAGACACTGGAGCTGTAAGAGTTTCTGTCGCCATTGTGCAGAGAGGTTCAGGTGAGGATGAGGACTACGGTGTGGGATCGAGCATGGCGGCAGCCTCCCCAGATATGGTAGATAATATGATGCGGGGTGCACGTGGAGGGCTGGCGCTGCTAACGGCTGTGGTATCCGGTCGATCTGAAACATGTCTCAGACACGCATGGGAAAGTGCATGCTCGACGCCATCGAGGTCCGCTGAACCTTGGTACGACTGCATCGGTCGACGATGACTGGACAGCAATCTTCACGCAGGACGTGTGGAAGCCAACCACCATCATATTAAAGCGCTCAAGATCTCCAGTACCTTGGCTGCAACGCAAGAGGTCTGCTCATCTTGCATCATATCACTTCGTCGTCCAATCTCCGTCTTTTCTAATGTCGGGAAGGGCAAAAATATCGTTGTCGTCTCAGGTGGCTTGCGTACAGTGATCGTCATCATGGCATGTCTGCAATGGTCATGTTTTGGCTACGCTTGGAAAGTGCTCTACCGTTGTCACACCGATAGCTCGTGACCATGCTCGCCCGCATATCATGCTTCACCTTACATGCCTTCTCGCGATGATCGCATCAAACCGATGGCTGTTGTCGCCTACGCCGCTCGGATTCGTCTAACGTCGGCTGGTGCGCCAAAGCTGCACTCAAATGATCGACAGGCTGACATGCCTCACAGTCTGCGTGCAATCTTATACTAGCCAAGGTATCTTCTGAAGAATGTCCGTCTGCAGATGTTGCTGAGACGTGCTGAAGAAGGTTGCCGATCTTCATGACCCCAAGGGTCTGAGATGATGCCTCGGTACCAGAATTGAGATTGTGATGCCTCAGGTTGTCGTGGCTGTACCATCGCTTAGTGCTGTTTCAAGGTTTCTTCTTCCACCTGCCAAATAGGCATAGATGCAGAGGAAAAGGATGAGACCAAGATAAACTCATAGAAGTAGTCAAGAATATCTTTACGGTATCTGGTGTGGTTACAATCTATCATGGTCCTTATTGGTCTATGCATGCAAAGCAGTAAACGTCGTCATAATTCATCCTTAGTTAAAGTGAGGGGCGTTGAGGATGAGACCCATCAGAACACCACCAATAGTTCCAGCGATAGGAATGGTCATGATCCAGGCAATGACCAAAAGACCGACTCGTTGAAAGTTGACCGCTTTGAAAGTACCATTGCAAAGTCCAACACCGACGGTCGCACCTGTGATACACATAGACGTGGAGACTGGAAGCTTGTATTGTGAGAAGACCAGGACCGTGATGGCAGCACCCATCTCCATAGAGCAGCCTCTGCTTGGTGAGTGGTATGTGATCTTGTTGCCCATGACCTTCATAATGTTATAGCCATACGTGATCAGCCCGACTGAGATGGTAGCAGAAAGGACAGCCAGCTGCCAGATCGGTACGGAAGCCTTGGATTTTGCGGCCTCACCGGTCTGCCAGGCAGAGTATATGACAGCCCATGGACCGACAGCGTTGCCAATATCGTTGGCGCCGTGAGCAAAAGACGCAGTGCAAGCGGTCAGAATCTGGATGAACGAATACAAGTGCTCCACCTCGTTCGGGTACTTCTTGGCGTGGCCATAGACGCGTTCCATACGGTCACCCTCTGGCGTACCATGAACACCGGACTGGGCCGCATGGATATCGTAGTGCACTCCATAGAGGAGACCGACAACGATCATGGCAGGGATGCGCTTGACGAGCCTCTTCATGTTGTGAATCTCATATATTTCACCTGGGCCCTGCTGGTTCTCGTGAAGTGTGCGCATGGCCCAGCCCAGCGGTCCCTTGCCTTGGCGGAGCTTGCGGTGAAGACGTTCCTGACCTTCTTGACGAATCTTCTTGTAGTCGACTGGTTTCAAGCTGGCCTCGATTTGAGCGAGAGACTTCTCAGTGACCTCATTTGGTGTCATGTCGCTGCCAACGCGGGTGATCTCTGTCTCCGCGCTGCCATCGTCATCGTGCTGAACAACAGCGTAATCCGGCACCGCGGCCTCGACAGCGTCCGATGGAGCTGGGCGGTTGAAAAGAAGGGGTCCTTGGAAGACATGGTACCAGCGCAATGTGTAGTCCTTCTTGACGACCAGAGCGTGAGCATAAGGCACGAAGAAGAGTGCAGCGAGGAGAGCAAGACCAAAACCAGCACCCATGGTGACGGAGACAATGAACCAGGTCGGTTTGTTGTTGAGTTTGAGGTTTGGCGAGCCTTTATAGACGATCGAGAGTGTGCAGACAGTACCGGCGATGAGGAAGAAGAAGGGTGAGGACCAAACCGCCCACGGCACCGGGTTGGTACGCATGTGGACGACCACCTTGATCAGCATAAAGATGGTGGACCCAAATGCAGCTGCAATGGCAGGGGCCATACCAAGACCAGCGAAGATGGCCCCGAGGCCCTTACCGCCATTCCATCCCCATTGGACCTTGGAAGCACCAGCGACTGCAACACCCACTCCAGCAACAGCAGAGATGAGAGAGTATGTCGAGGATACGTGAGCAGAGTGGCGTGTACACCACATGACCCAGCAGGAAGCAGCAGCGAGAGCACAAGTGAAAGCAAGCATCTGGACTCCAGCATTGCCATCGAAGACGCTATTAGGGATGATGCCGTTCTTGATTGTGTCTGCGGTTCGAGCACCGACTGCGATGGCGCCTACCATCTCGAAGATTGTGGCGAGAACCATTGCCCATCGGTAGGAGATGGAACGTGAGGATACCGATGTAGCCCAGGCGTTTGCGACATCGTCTGGGAGGTATGATCAGAGTAGTTCGCATACCATAGATCGAACATTATACGTACTGGCGCCATTGTTGTAGGCATCGAGCAAGGCAAAGAATGTGCCAAGGGCGAAGACGTAGTCGTATTGCGAGAGGACTGCCATCTCGCCGGTGTTGGTGGAGAGGGCGACCAGGGGATATACTGATGGCAGCAGCAGTCGTAGACAGTCGTGATCACTCAAGAGATCGAAGACTATGCTAAACGGCGCCGACTGCTTTTATCTGTGCTGCCGAGAGAAAGACAGGGTAGTCCGAGCGAAGTCTCTTACGACGATCGCCCGGTCTACTTTTTGCAGATGGTGCACCACAACAGCAACCGAACTGTGCCCATACGGCTGAGGTATTGGATGTCCATGTCCACGCACTAGGTCAGTCTCTTACGACGGATCTACCAAGCATGTCTAGACCTAGCGGGATCTGGCGGGATCTGGGCGTTCTGTGAGCCTTCCAAAGATCTTCCACCAAACCCCTGGCCATGACAAGACACTAGCAACGTGCCAAGGTTGGTCTCCGGTTGAGCGAAGCCCAGCAGACGCTCGATAACACGAGAAGAGTAAGAAAGCCCAGCGGGACGGGTCAAAGATGAGGATTATGCTGAGTGGCAAGAGAGATCAGGTTTAGCAGAGCGGAGCGGAACCCCGTCCTGGCGGCGGAGGAGGGCGTTCTTGGCAGTACCACCCATGGTCCTTGGCTGCTGATAGCTGACTTGGCGTTTCTGCGTGAACTCCGTCATTGGAAACGAATCGTTGCAGCACGTGGGTGGTCTTGCACGTTTCGTTTGACCTCAAATAGCCTTGTCTCTTCCTCACCCACCTGCGCACATAGAACGCGGCCGCTGTTACCGTATGCAAAAGTCTGCAACGGGCAGCAACTCCGGAGATCCATCTACCGAGAAAGCCACGCCAAGGCTCGATCCAGCAATAGCAGCCCACGTGGTGAAATGCATTCGTCGAGGGAAGCATAATGAAAAATGCTGTTGTAGCGGCGTTGAAGGTGGAAGAGTCGACATTTTGAGAATTGCCCCGCTGGAACGAAAAGTGCCCAAACCCGACGGAAGAAGCCGTGACAGAAACATCGGTGTTCATGCCTGAGGCTGCCAACATGAATTTAGTCCACCTCAAGTACCTGGTTGACCTTGGAATTGTCTTGCTAGTATCGAGAGGCTGACAGCTGAAACAGTCCGCAATGCAGTGAGAGTCTTCTCCGCGCGGATTAGACGCCGAAATGACCACGAAGGCCGCGCGCATGTTGCAGCGACTAGTCGCTCAGGGTCCTCGAAATGGCGTACCGAGACCAGCTTCAGCGCAGCTTTCGGTCTTCAATCAGAAGATGGCTTGCTCTGGCTCGGATGTTGCAAGACGCATGCATGCCGTTTACATGACGCCTGCTGTGGGTCTTTCCCGCGGGCTCCCTCGCGCTCACTCTTTTCTAAGCATGGCCTGCAGACTTGACTTGGCTTCCGAGGGACTGTCAGACTGGTCGACTGTGTCGGAAGCTTCAGAGGTGATGCCAAAGCCGTGTCTTAGCTGGGCGTCTTAGAGCCTGATGGTGGTCGTTTGGCTGTCGAGCATCGCTGCCGATAGTATCAAGCATTATTGACTGTCCCGAGCCGACTACAAAGCAGGTGGCCACGGTCGATGATGTTCAGTATGTAGTTTTGTCATGCTGTCAGCTTACAATTATGTCGTTAAGTCGCGAGAAAATCGAGCCGAACCAGCTGTGATGCTTGTTTGACGCACAGCACCTCAGCGAATCTTGAGCTGAGCCAAGCAAAGACCCGTCGCTGTTGGAAGCCTACCCGATCACATGGATGCTACTGTCCGCATCGCAGCAGCCTCCAGGCTGGGAAATTCGGCATGTCGGTACTTGACTCACCTCCGCAGCAGGAACACGCTCGGAGATCTATCTTTGGGGTCGCCACGATAGGACCGTTATCTGGTGTTAGCCGTGCCTCGGTGTCATGGTTGTATTTCGGACGCTCTTCCGACTGTTACCGTCACATCATTCGGGGCAATCCCCGTCCTGGAGCGGAGTCGACGAGCCGTGAGTCCAATCTGGTTGGCGTCTCGAGAAAGCGGTTCTTTTCCCAGACTGGCGTTGTTGTTGCTTCCAGTGCACAATCGTACACGCTCTCACACGTGACTCCATTTTAACTGTTGTTGTTGACGCGCGTCTCCTGCTGCTTTGTTTCCGGGAGCACACTCTCACACGTCGCCTGTCGTTGTTAACACATTTTTTCGGTTGCAGTGGATGCAATATTTATGGAAACACAAATTATGATTCTCCACGCACCTCCTGTTGACAGCTGCAATCATAAAGACTGAATATTCAGCTTAGTCGCTGAAGCACGATGGTGTTGCATCACGCGCTGCCATAGCTTCTTGCTTGAGGTCCAAAGTCGCAAAAGACACTCTGTAGCTTGGAAGTTGGGGAGTACGATGGTCATGTGTCGCTTTTTAGGCGCTTTTCCTCGGTGCATCTTACGCTGATTCGGGCGACCTCTCGCGGTTGCAGCGACCACGAAGATGTGAACGATTGTAATCGGACGCGCTGCTGTGCAACGTACGCCGCTTCTTTTCAAGAGTGATCTCGTAGTTGCAATCACGAAGTTCTGCATGTCCAGCTTGGTAACTGGAAACACTGCGGGAGGGTGCGTGCGCTCCGAGGCTTCCGATTTGAGCGGAGTAGGCATCCATTCTGCCGACGCTGGCATAATAGGTTCGTTGCCATTGCTCGTGTATGTTGCGCCTCGATTACAATCCTAGGTGTATGGCCATGCCGGTTGGGGAAGTATGATCTTGAAATTGCTTAGGTCGAGATCCTTGGACCAGTCATTCACCGCCTGTGAACGGTTTGGAGCATTGACATCACGTCAAGGTGGATCTTTCGTGGATGTAAATATACCTATGATGCAGAATGGTTGCCGCCTGCCGGAGGTAGTGCTGCTGAGTAGCTGCGATCATCTGTTTCCGTGGACGATGAGCGGCCACCACGACGTCGAGCCAAGCGGTACGTCTGCTCCGCCTGACCGGCGAGGACATCGGCGTGAAGGCGACGGAGCTGGCGGAGGCGCTTCTCTCTCGCATCGGCCCTGAGAGTGGCCGGCCGGCTCCAGACGCAGTATACAAGTGCACCGAGAGCAGTTGAAGGCGGGAAGCTGAGATCAAAGACTCCGCGAAGGACAGCTCCAGCGAAGGACACAGACACGAGCGAATGGTGGCAGTCAATGCCAGAGCGAAAGCAGCGAAGCAGGCCACTAGGATCGCCCACCGGACCAGCGCGCCTTGCTGGTCTTGTGCCTTTTGCCCAGGCAGCACCGACAGAACTTGTCTAGTAGCGCTGGAGCGAAGTTCGCGGTCACCAGCGCGGCGGATGCGAGCACGACACTCCACTTCAGTAACCCAGTGGTGACGCTCGGTCCACCAAAGCCAGAGTACTCCATGCTGAAAGTCACGCCCGGCGCGACGATCTCTGGAAGGGAAGGCCTTGTAGTGGCGGCGGTGGTGGCGGTAGTGGTATTGCGCGTTTGAAATTTTCTCAAAGTATTGTGAACGTGTGAGCCTTGTGAGAGCGTGGTAAGGCGGTTGAAAAAGAGAAGCACGAGGTAGAAAGTGCTGAAAAGCCTCTGCCGACCCATTTCAATGGAAGCCGCAGACTTGCCTTGAGTAGGTAGCTACTACAACGCGCTCGTTACTTCCGTGGCTCTCCAATGGTCTGTTGAAACATCAATGTCGACGTTTGGACACGCTGCGGTACTCGGCTATCTTTATCCCAGGCAAGAGCCTACTGCTACAATATAAGAGTCAGCTTCGATTTCCGTTAATCAGCTATCGCCAGCTCAATCTGTCTTCAATGACTTTCGACACTACACGACAAAGAAGATGAAGAACCAAACGCACGAAATCAAGGACCGGAAAAGCTTGGTCGGCGGACATGAGGACAGCAACACGGTATGCCGGTCTGTGCTGGTGTACGGGCCGTTTGGGGAGATCATTCGTAGGCCTTCGAAGAAGACTCGATTTCCCTGAGGATTCGAAGGATGGTGCGAACTTCAATGAGTAGAGCGAAGAAAAACACCGCCAGGCTCGGATGCGTGATGTCTGGAAAGCTCTGCATGCTAGATCTCATACCGTCTCAAAAGTCTCTACGGTCTTCATCAAGCCTATTTCACTGCTTCCATCTTGCCAATACCGCTAATGGCCGTGCAATATGATAGAACAAACGTGAAATCTGAGCCGGCTTCTCAGAAACGTTGTGCAATGCGGTGCGAGCAGCCCGAGACTTCTCGTCGCCCGACGACGTGGCCTGTTTGGGAGGGACAAAGGCAATACGCGGTTCAGAGTCGGATGGACATTCGGAACGGCAGCAGCCCCTCTCTAGCCTTTTAGCGAAATGCACTTCCGAACCGCAGTCCACGGCCACCTCGAACTGTTCCAGGGCGACGCCTGAAGAAGGGGCGTCGGAGGGATATGCAGGGTAGAGCCAATTACCCTGCTGCCTACGACAGCAGCCTCTTTTCAGACTCTCCACAAGGTGCATATCTGGGCTGCAATTTGCGAGCGCGTCATATTTGAAAGAGTCGGATGGATATGCAGGGCACTTGGAAGAACCATCTTTGTCCATAAGACAGTAGCTCCTCGCCATGCTCTCCACCAGATCGACACTTGGACCGCATCTCGCGACTAGAGTGTAGTCGTCAGGAGAATATGATACTAGCACTTCTCTAAGGCCGTCGGGTCGACATGTGCCGCACTCCAAGCTTCGTCTTTGACGTGGAGGACCTTGGTACTCCCATTTTGCCGCAACGTTATATCCCAGATACCATAAAGATGTGCATCCTTAGACTGAGGTATCGTAGCGCTCAGGTGCCTCGCCACATGGACGATGTGCCATCCATGCGAGCGTATTGCTTTCTCAAGATTCCCAATGTTCGAATGTATGGCATTTGCCATCTCCGGGATACCGTCTCATTCTTGCCGATATGGTCCCGTCGCACTTGCACCCATAGAAGCGCCCGACTCTGAGTTCAAAGCGCTCTTTGCAGAAGGCTGATACCGCAAGAGTCGATACACTGATGAGCAGGTGTGAGGTTGGCATTTTGGTGTAATCTTGGAGATGAGGTGGAAGACGGAGCAGGAATTTGAAAGGTCATATATGTAGAGCGAGAGCATAGAGATCATACATTTCCTCGAGGACTATGGTTGATTGAATGTTCAGGTGGTCATGCGTCTCCAAAAGTCAACTCCACAGAATGAGCTTACCAACTGCAAAACAAACCTTCCACATATATGCATTGTCGGCTCCCAGAAATCCATATTCCGGCACTACACGAACAGACAAGCTGAATGGTTGACGCAAGGATATGCTGGGAGTCATTCACATTCACAGGACTATCAATAATACCGCTCTCGAGCAGGTCTGAGGTTCGAACCATAAGAGGTGGAAACAAGACAGTGTGACTGCTTGGAGACTCGTGCAATGCTAATTCCGCCGTCTGGATTCATCTCAAGCAACGTCGAAGCAGCAATAACGCTCACCAGCACTTGAGTGATGATGCTCGAGATAACAGCGTCACAGCGCCATACTCCCGTGTCTCCATTTCTAGCCAATGTGGCAATGAAGATCGCCTTCCTTGTCTTCTTGACATGTTCCTGGTGGACCTGCGACGCGTCCCTGTGATGCGACGTTATGATCAGCTGTGCTCGGCTTCCCGTGGACGATTGCCCTTACATATTTGTGCGCCTGCTTGGTTACGGTGTATATGTGGCAGACATCTCCTGATATGGCCGAAGGCCAGAGACAGTCATCGATCGTGTTGCCCAAGTCTCGATCAGCCAACAAGTCTCGTTCCTCTAAGAAGTGCCGGTCTTTCAACTCGAATTCGACTAAGGATCGCCGTTGGTTTAAGCCTTGTTCGTCCAGGCTTCTTTTATCGCGAACGATACATTCAAGAGTCGTTTGCTTGCCCTTTTTCACTTGGCGACATTTTCCTGCTGACAATGGCATGCCATCCTATATGTGGCACACATATAAGCTTTACCCTAGTCACACGCTTGGACAAAAATGAGTGTGGATGACTTTATCATACCTTGAGTACAAAGCAGAAATCGTTTGCCTTCTGGCAGGTGTCGATAGATCTGTCGCTCCGCTTTCGCTCAACAAGGTCAATCGACACTGCTGAAGTAAGAACTGTAAGGAGTGGCAGAAGCAAGAGTAGAAATTGCATTTCGATGGGTTAATTTGAAAGTAGTAGATTCAATCTCTTCGAGTGCGTCAGAGAGTAGTGCAGGTAGGACGGACCAGACCTATCCTTTGTGGTTATAGAACATGGACTTTCATCCCTACCTCGGGTGGCATACTTGTCAATGCCAGTCAAGTCTCACGTTTAGCAAATGTGACCCGTGCACACATCCTTCTAGTGGCTACTGGAGACGCGACTTGAGACGGCCCGTCGTCTGAGCGTGCACGCTTCTGGGATGAACAGCACGTCAGAAGTGGTGCGTCCATGAGAAACATGAAGCAAGACCATCACGGGCCGAAGAACAACCGCCAAGCTGTCAAACCAGGATCCACACAGGGATTGTTCTTCCGTTAGTGCAGTTTCGAGAAAGACTTCAGCCACCCCGACTGCTGCTTCTTAGAGCCGTAGCGGTGTTTATCCCTCCAGAGGCGATAAGTGGTGTGCTGCATGCTGTGATCACACCAAGACCAGCTCAACTGGGGTCAGAGCCTTGGTTCTCGTGACCCGCATGGCGAACAAGCAGTGACATGGCGGATCCTGCCTACCATCATGCTCGGGCGAGACCTTCTCTTTATACCCTCATCTACTCAGACCCGCCTCCGGGCTCATGACGTGAGATCTGATGGAAGGTACACATATCTCTAAGGTCAGGTAAAGCATCGGCTTCCGCGCAATTGCCCGAGATAACGGCAATTCTAGATCCGCCGCCGCGCCATGTGGCAGCGAAGGCTGATGCACAGAGGATCCCTCTAGATCCTGAAAGTGAGGACGAGCAGCAGTAAGTGAATGTAGACGAATCAAGTGGGCGGCAATGCCACGCTGATGTGCTCGCACCACACTTTACACTGAGCCCACCGCTTGGTGAAGGCGGCCATGAGGTCAGCACACGAGAGACCGAAAGGTCAAAACAAATATCTGTCGAAGGAACCCGATCCGTGTCATCGTACACTGGCAGTGGGTGCAACCGCATCTGGAGGCTAAGTTGCCACTGGCACTTAAAGTCAAGAAGAGTCAATGCATGTCCAATATCGCCGATGACGCGGAGCCCCCTCCGACCTGTTGCGTGCTTTCCTTTGGTGAGAAGACAAGTGGTAATCGTTGTCGGGTTGGCGTATTAATAAGCGATGCCGCGTAGCCGAAAACTTTACTTTGACCACCTCCTCGTCACCACACACTGGACGATACACTGGACGATACACTGGACGAAGCACTGGAAAGTGTACGAACGCAAGACCTATCTGTAATAGATCCTGGACTCTGCGCTCTATATTCATGTTACTGGCTCACCTACGACGCAGATTTGGCCCATTCCAACATGACAGAAGAATCGGAGTTCAACATGTCGACCCGCAGTCACCGTACTTCCATCCACAACTTCGAAGCCTTTCACCCGCACGAGACGCCATGCGCATGCCTTCCTCACGAGGCAGCATCTGTGCACTACCAGCGTCCTGCTCAGCTACCGGTGAACCTCTCCTGTCCAACCATAATTGACGCAATAGTCAACCGGCTCAGTGAACGTGAAGCTATTCTGGCAGATAGGGAGATGATCGACATGGCGTGCTTTGATGCCATATGAGCTATGTCCCAACTCAGATTCACGACTGGTCTCATGGAAACCACGTTGGTGGCATGACAGCCTCCTCGAACGGGTGGAAACCGGTGGAAGGCTTTTGCGGCTCCAAGGTCCTCGATGTCTGCCGACGACGTCCAGCTCTACGCCCAAATCCCATACTGAGATGTGTCGTGGACCGTTCATCATCCGAAGCAACAATCCATCCGAAATAAAGGCTGCTGTCCTTTGCTAGTGTCAGCGATGGACTGCATGGTAGTGTCAACGCTGCAAGTAGCTCTGCGAAGCAACGCGGATGCTTTCTTCGACGTGCTTATCCTGCCGATATCACCGCCGTCCTCGATGCCTATCACCTCCACTCTGACAGTCTTCCGCCGATCTGCGTCCATGCGCCCATTCAGAAAGGAGTGCGTGCTCTGCAGGTGTTCCCACGTACCTGATCGTCGATTCCACCTCTTAGAAGGTCTCCACATCGAGATCTCAACCAACACCAGCTATGGCGCATTTTCACGCCTTATGGTGTCTTCGGAAGTGACGATGGGCGAGGGTAGGTGCCTTGTGCAGCTGCCACATATATAAGGGCCCTGTTGGTCTGGGTAACCCTGGCAACTCCACAACTCAACTTCCCATTTCGTCCAGGTTACCAACCACCATGCATCTCTCAGTCATCCTCGCTACCATTTCTACGGCTGCTGCCTTCCCTGGCATGGCAGATATGTCTCGTCGCGGCGCTTCACTCGCCGAGGTGGAGAAGGCTCTGCTTCATATCCGGAAATCGGGAGCACCGAACGACAAGAGACAAGACAACCCTCCTCCCATCCTTGACCCACTGTCCGGCGTTCTTTCGCCCTTGGGATTGGGCGGCCTGACCCCTCGCTCTCCTCGATCGGACCATCACAAGAGAGCGATCGAAGATCATGTACGATCGCGATTGGAGGAGCGGGATGAGGATGTCAACATCGATGCGGCAATCCTCACTCCAAAAGCGCACAAGCGTCATGTCGAGGAAAGAGGGTTGGTCGGTGGTATTCTTGCCCCGCTGACGGGTGCTCTGGCTGCCTTGGATATCCCGACGCCGCAGGAGTCGGGATTGAAAGCTATTCCCGGTAATGACCCAAACCATCAATACATCGCACCCGGGTGAGTATCGACTCCAATGAAGGTGGCTCCCAGCCCACTCTGCTGACTTGTGCTTCAAGAGCAACGGATGTTCGTGGCGACTGTCCAACTCTGAACACTCTGGCCAATCACGGCTACCTCTCCCGCACAGGTATCACCAGCTTTGCCGAAGCCGCCAATGCCATTCAAACGGCGTACTCTATGTCATTCGATATTGCCGTCTTCTTATCAGCTCTCGGTCTGCTCGCTGGAGGTGACATTCCCACCGGCAAGTATTCCATCGGCGGCCGTGACTCTCGCGTGCCTGAGACTCTTGGCCAGCCCGTGTACGGCATTGATCGCCATGGCCTCTTCGAAATTGACGCGTCCATCTCTCGTGGCGACCGTTATTTCGGTGATAACCACTCCTTCAACATTACTCGATGGAACAAACTCGTCTCGGACGCCAACACACACGGCGACGGACTCTTCAACATTGCTGCAGTTGAGAACAACGCGGCCGATGCTGTGGACGAGTCTCGCGCTACTAACCCGAGATTCACCTTCGGCGGCAACTTCGCCGTCGTCTACGCCACCCGTGCTCTGCTAAGCCGCCCGCTAGCTAATGGTACAGACCCCAACACCCCCAACTTCAAGAACATTGCCCCGTTCTACCTCAACGAGACCTTTCCGGAGTATTGGTACCGCATTCCCAACTCATATTCTCTCGTCGACCTCCTCGGCGACATTGGCAATCTGTTCCTCTTCAAGCCGCAGCCTCTGGGGACAAACTACGAAGGTAATTTCGTGCCTCTGGACATTTCCATCCCTGAAGCTCCGCAAGAGATCGGATGTCTAGGTCTCTCCCTCGCAGCCTCCGCCGCGCCGGATGAGGTTGAGGGCGTCGTGCAGACGGTCAACCAGCTGAAGGATCAAGTCTTGGCCAAGGTCCTGGGCGCCGCGAATTGCGACATTGGGAATTACCAGCAGGCTGCAAACGCGAGTTACACTGCTCCAGGTGAGGACGTGGCCGGTGGAAGTGGTAGCGGCATTACAAGGCAGGGCGAGTGGGATGACCAAACTTTGAAGCCGACAGGAGAGTCGGCCGGGGAGGCGGTTTGAATGTTTAGATATGTGAGCGACGATGAGGTTGTGATTTGAGATTGACGATGCAGTATATTCATGAGAAGCTTAGATTCAATGATGCTTTGAGATAGAGCGGTATGAACAAGTTTGCGCTCATAGCCGAAGGTTGCGAACAAGTAGAACCGGGCTTTACAGCACTGTAAGGCTTTTCGCCATTCGCAGGCTCATACAAAATAAGAAGGGGCTGCTGCTGGGAATGATGTCGTCAACGTGGCGATGTGGTAGTAGT
This sequence comes from Passalora sequoiae, assembly GCA_013248845.1. Classification (NCBI taxonomy): domain Eukaryota; kingdom Fungi; phylum Ascomycota; class Dothideomycetes; order Mycosphaerellales; family Mycosphaerellaceae; genus Passalora; species Passalora sequoiae. The sequence goes on from WSQC01000022.1 coordinate 583,168, forward strand.
AAGTGTTAAATTGAAAGAAAGACGGGACCGGCCGTCGTGAGATGAGATTTGGGGCTTTCCTGATTGGCTGAAGCGGATCGATGCGCTATCGTGCCAAGAATTCTTATCCGGGCGACTGGATCTCTCGGTCGCTTCCACATTTGTCGCGAAATGTAGCGATTGAGTTTCTTTCCGTGCCTCAGGTTTGCTTTCTTCTTTCTGCGTCACATTTCTGTTTGCCTGAAGGAGGGCACATGTTGTAAAATTTTTGTCCGCATATTATCGTCCCTGCAACCAGCGTGCACATCTTTTGAACATCCTAGTTCCAGCTCACAGGCGGCAGATCGACCTAGCACTTTTTCGCTGCATCAAACCTCGCAACCATGCACGTGATCGAACTGACCTGGAACGAGGCGCTCTCTGGCATCTTTGGCAGCATTTCACTCGCGGCCTGGATCTTCCTCCTTCTGCCACAGTTAGTCGCCAACTACCGCCAGGGTCACGCCGATGGCATCTCGTTGACGTTTTTGGCAATCTGGTTCGTCGGCGATGTCACGAATTTAGCCGGCGCACTGTGGGCCCGACTTGTGCCCACAGTGATCGCATTGGCTGTCTACTTCTGCTTCGCTGACACGATCCTGATTGCCCAATGTCTCTACTATCTCGGCATCAAGAGTCGACGGGTTCAGGAGCACGGCATTGGAGGGGGTTTGGAGGCGGGGGATGGAGCCGTACAGAGCGAACATACTCCACTGCTCAATGGAGACGCGAACAAGAGTCCCACGGCCCGAGGCAAGCCAAAGAGAAGGCTCACAGATGTTACGGAAGACAATCTCGGACTGCCAGGCTCGAGGAGACTGAGCAGCACAACGCAGGAAAGCCGCCGAAGACGAAGTACACAAGATGACACCAGCCTCCCGCGCATCCTCGAAGAATCTACTGGCATGAAGCCGTGGCTCGAAAATACACTGTCATTTCTCGGCGTCATTGCGGTCGGTGCTGCAGGCTGGGCAATAGCTTGGAAGGCGGGCGCATGGAGGCCAACCCCGCTAGGACAAGAAGGCGGCGATGATAGTGTCCCAGTAGGAGCCGAGATTCTTGGCTATATCAGTGCCGTCTGTTATCTTGGCGCAAGGATACCACAGATTGTGAAGAATCAGCGCGAGCGTAGCTGTGAAGGACTGGCCTTGCTGTTCTTCATGCTCAGCTTGTTGGGCAATTTGACCTATGGCGCTGGCATTCTCTTCCACTCGCTCGAAAGACAGTACGTCATCACCAACATCCCCTGGCTGGTTGGATCCCTGGGTACAATTGTGGAAGATGTGATCATTTTCATCCAGTTCCATGTGTTCGGCGATAAGAAGGCAGCCGCGGTAGCTTAGACAGCTTCCACGAGGACTGATCGTTTTTCAATTCTCAATTTGGCAGAGTCTATCTGGCATTGCTCGTTTGCAGATATTTGCGCGGGCATCGAAAAGAGCATGGGCACGACGTGCGGTTTGAGGGGTGTATTTCAGGACGAGCATAAGGCATACAGTACACGACAATAATTGTCCCGCACGGTCATGGCAGGAATATATTCTTCGAGAGCAGGATACCCTGGATTGCATGCCCGTATTGACAGTTGTACACGATGGGTCTCAATGGCGCCAGTCCATCGGCCGCACTCTGGGGACCTAGAGCGGTGCAGCGGCAAAGCGGGATGATTGAAATCTCATACACGCTGCAGATCAGTCCACTCAGGCATTCGGTGACCAAGCACTCGAATAATATAGACACTGGATTCGCAACGTATCTGGGAACCGTAACACACGCCAAAGCTTCGCAGAATCTCCCACTGCCGCAGTCGGTCGTGCAAGTTCTTCCGCTAACGCTTGCCCTGGTGACTTTGTGGTCGCCGGTGAGGAACGAAGACCACTCCAACTTGATTCGCCACTTTCGCCCTGACGACCGCAGGTCCATTCCAGAGATCGGGATGACATCTTTGGAAGAGACCAGTCGAACAGGAGACAGAACCAGGCGATGAAAGTGACTTCTCGAAAGATCACGAAGCGTGCAGCAGCAATCTGGTCAGATGGGGCATGTGCCGGGCATATATGGCCGGTGGGATGTCGTCACGATATGGCCCTCTGCCCTCCTGGCCCTCGTTCCAGCCCATTGTGGTTATGTACTGATTATGTCGTATTCGATATCTGCAAGCTTCCAACGTGCGAAGGACCTAGATGCGATGAACGTAATTTTCGCCACGAAGTTGTGCTCAACAGCGCGCACAACAAACAACGATTCGACTTACGTGTAGAGTCCTTTGTTGGAACCGAGATTGTACTCTGGCATCACATGAATTTCAACGCTTAGTGGAAGAGATGGCTGTCACGAGGGCCCTGCCTATAAAAGCTTGTCAAGCCGCTGTTAAATCAGCTGCAAAGTTTGCTGTGAAGAACTGGCTTATCGATTGTATGCTTCGTCTTTTGGCATACTAACTCTGACTCACAAGCGTGAGATTACGGCAACCTCGAGAAGGATCCGTTGGATCTCCTCACAGGCTTTGAAGACCAGCTGTACGATTTCACCGGCCGAGCAACACACAAAGCACCAACGCGCATGCAATTGGAATCATTCCTGCTTCGGATGCCATATTGATATAATGTGTTCCCCAAGACTCTAAGCAGATTGATAAGAGATTCGGGTCTGCTGAAGTCTAGGGCTACCTAATGGTCTGCCAAGCAGGGCCATGTACCGGTTAGGCAGGTTGGTCGAAACAGCGGCGACTTGCGAAGTGCGGGTCTTGAAAGTTTCCAGCATACCCGCAGCCTGGAAACGATGGGTGTACAGAGCTGCGCTATGCACGAGTTCATCGTGGAGAAGATGGGTTGGTTTCTGGGGATTCAGACCTTGAAATGTAGAGGATGACGCACAGCGGCTTGCCCCTTGGAGCTGTGATAACATCTATAATCCGGTCTCGAGTAGTCCTTAGGCGTGGTGGGGAAATGGTGGATCGTCCTCTGACTGCGAATTGCATCAGCAGAAGAAGGCTCTCATCGAGAGGTCATATCGGTGAAGAGTTCTAGCCTAGGTTAAGAAGCACGTTACGATGTGTTGCTCGACTGCCTGCTTGTACGGAGGCTCCTTGCGAAGTGTATGCTTCCCATTGCCGGCCTGTTCCCTGTCAGTGTCGTATCAGATCCCGCGTTGACCACACATCTTCGCTTTCGCTTCCAGCAGTGCACGAGTACGACCTCTGCATCGCGTGGTCGTGGCTGTACGGCCAAGCAGTGGAGGTGGCATTTTGGTAATATACCCCGATGCATTTTCCGCAAGACATATTCGTTTCGCCATGATTACCATTAGCTGTATGTAATAAAAGTGTTTCTGTACAATATTATCATCACAACTTCCCGCTCCACTCTCAAGGGCCAACATGATGCCGCCTGGAGAGCCCGGGAGCAAATTAGCAATACCCGAATGCTTCTAATGCAAAACGCCATCCCATGCAGGTCTTCTATCCTCATCCTCATCAAAGATCCTCATTCGCATCGATAGGAATCTGTCCCATTTGTGCCTTGCGCTCGGGGAGATCTTCCTTGAATTCCTTCATATGTCGTACATCATCCGCATTGGGCAGCATAGCCGGCTTGAAGACGCCCAGGTTGACGAGCCAAGCGGCGGAGTTGAATTCGGACCAAATGTTGCTCACGCGCCAGTTATATTTGTTTCCTGGCTCGGCGGGTTCGACTTCGACGATGACGTTTCCGTGGACGGGCTGCTTTCATGTCAGTATCCGCGATGATATGATGTGATGGACTTGCTTGGCCGTGGGGTACTCACGATATCGTCCACTTCGGTCAAATGGCCCTTTGCGCTCTTGCCGGTCTTCCACCGCATTGCTACGTGTCTGCATCCGGGGAAGACTTTGATTTTGGTGAATGGGATCTCGGGCTGTTTGCCCTGTCCGTCCATGAAAGCTGCTCGGCTCGCAAAGGTTGGTGCATCCATTGATTTGGGACCTGCCGCTCCTTTGTTGATGATGATGTTCACGGACGACGCCCAATCGACAAAGTCTTCTGTCAATGCCTCCATTGCCAACTCATGGCTGTATTCTTGGATGAGTTTTCGGAATATATCGGCTGCCGTTTCTGCTTCTGCTGTCGTCATACATGATTGATCTGTCGACGTCGAGTCTGGATTGCTCCAGTTGAACCAGTTGAAGCCAAAGGGTGTTGCGGCTACGAAAGCTGCTAATGTGGCGACGATGGTCGCGATCGCAACGTAGGTCCTCATCTCAAAGGCCGCGCGTTCAAGAAGAGGAGTGTCGAAATGGGTGACGTGGACCTCCGGGTTATGGTCTTCGTACCAAGATGTCTGGTGCGATGGGCTCACTCAATCGATCGTATACTGCAGCAGGTGGCAAGGATCGAGCTCTACAGCTGCAGCCAGGAAGGGGTACGACGAGTGGAGCAGCGCAAGCCAACAAAGAGGGCGGGAAGAAAAACATATACCACCCACGCCATCGAGATCGCCAGGTACTAGCAGCAACGGCATCCGGCATATGGTCTCGCGGAGCTGCAGCCAATGGCATGCGTTGATGAGGCGAAGTGGTAGTTGTGACCCGAGCATGAACGAGATTGATTGACCTCGATATAGCTCAGGTTCTGCCAGCGGCGCAGGACCAGCTCATGGCGTGAGGTGACCAGCCGTACACCCATAACCAGCGTGCACCATGTCCGCAGAACGAAACATGAAGCGCCGGGAGGAAGTTTTCGAGAGACAGCAAAGTGTCTGGAGTCGATACAAGTCTGGCCATGTGACTGGCAAACTCTTCTTGGTGCGCATGTCTACCCAATATACGCTTGACGGCATGAACAGATGCGCTTGGTTCTTTGTACAGGAAGCCGATGCCGTATAGTGAATGCTATCCGTGCCCGAGCACGCACACAAGCGCATGTGGCAGCCACATCACGCCCCCCTTTCATCAAAAAGCTTTGGTAGCTTCATGTAGTGTGTCCCAATATGGCTAAGAAGTAGGATTAGCTTTTGTGTGGCTTGCGCGGGCGTTTCCTGCAAACATACAACCGTGCAGTATGTGGGCGACAATTGAAGTGCGGTGTATCGTAGCTGAAGAGATCGTTCCCAGGATACGATGCATGTGCCCGGCAGGTAGCGACGTGCTGAAGACAAAGGGGTGCTGTAAGATGCAGCACTGATACAAGTTTCATTTTGTACGAGCTGCGGACCGAACCTTGGTCAGCAGAATCGGGTGTGGGAGGAGTGCCGATATATTGGATTGGAAACCGCGGATCTAGCCGTCGGAAAACAACGTGCCAGCGACTGCATATAAAAATCCTGCGCGTGGTGAATGCTGTCAGGCGGACCCTACACACGCGACTCGGCGACTCATGGTCAAAGATACATCCATTACAAAAATACATCCGTTACAACAGGTGCTACTCTGTAACAGAGACAGGGACGATGAAGTGAAACATATCGGAACGTTACCTTTCTCGACCATGCTGCCCTTACTACTTCGTATGATTGGCACGACCATTTGCATGCCCATTTGTAAGTCGGTCGTTATGTGGTGCCCTCTCAGTCAAGCCAGCCCTTACGTACAGGTCCTCAATCGTGTTCTCGTACATCTGTAGCGTAGTCCTCCTGTCAATCGTGCCTTTCGCAAGTCTCTTGATCGGATGATCGCGCGTTGTAAGCAGAACAAGATCTTTCTGGAGTTGGGACTCTTCAATCAGAGTCTCATTTGCGGGTTGCAGAGCTGGCCATATCCGTTCTATGGTATCTGCCTCTGACAAATCGAGAGCTTCGAGCTCGGGCGTTGGCTGGACAATCACGAACGGCTTCAACCTGTTGTCTCCAGCGACCAAAGACAGCTGGACATCAGAATGCCTATTGATGACTTCTTCAATTAAACGACCATTGAACTTGGTGAGCGTGGCAAGCTTGACAAAGTCATCCGTTCGGCCGCTCATCTCCCAAAACCCCTCATTGCCAGGCACCCGTCGGAACAGGTCTTTGGTATGGTAGACTTGCAAGTTCGCATCTGGGCTCATCAAGAAGCAAGGTCGATGTTCTTCTTCTAGTCGATCTATACATACTTCGTACAGATCGTCTTGGAAGTGCTCTAAGCGAAAGTTATCAACACTCGGGTGCATCCGATGGTATTTCCAATCTTCTGGCGCATTCAACAGTAGTGGATAGATGCCGGTGTCGGTGGCAGCCAACAAAGACTGCACTCGGGTGTACTTTGAAAGAAGATCTCCAGTGTGGTAGTCGAGAGGGGCACCAGCATAACCGATCCAGTCGTATCTCTGGAATCCAACCAGGGCTCCGGGCGTCTTGGCCAATTCTTGTATCGTGCTCGGCACAAGTAACATGCCGTTCTTTGGCCCTTGAGGTGCATACCGCATGATATCTAGAACATACTGAGTCGTCATCGGCGAGGGCATGGTGGCCGGTAGGATGATCGGGACCATATTCAAGGCCAGTGGCCAGATGGTGGCTGCGGTGAATCCGGCGCCCCAGCTCATTGGCCAGAGCACAGGAACATAAGCGTTTTCTATCAGTGCAGAATAGGCAATACGGCTACCATCCTCATTCGACACCGTTTGATGATGCTGGATCTGCACGACATACATGTTCTTCGTCGTAATTGGCTTCGGGTCGCCGGTGGTCCCTGTGGACACGGTCAGGTGGGTTTTATGGCGACCGGAGACAGGGACAGCAAGTACCAGAAGTCTGTAATATGGCCCAAGTGTCCATTCGAGATCGCTAAACGATCTCGTAAAGGGATATGCACATCGAGGAATGGCTTGGAGGAAATGTGAAAGATCAGGCATCTCGATGATTTGCAAGTCAGGCATGGTTGGGACCACGTTCTGTGCAGCATGAAGCTGATCTCCACTAGCAATCACAAACATGCAACTCTGCGCCTTGAGTAACTTGGCGAATCCTTCTGTGGTATTAGTAGGAAGTGGAAGCATGATCTGGACATCTGTCATCAGCTCCATTCGACTCTCGCGGTGGCCTACTCTCACCTTACGCTTCGTCTTCGGGGCTGCATACAGCAGGAGGGAGTATCTGTAGTCGTTCTGTCCAGCGTACGCGAAAGTTGGCCAATCTCGCTGGTCAACGACTTCAAGCTGTTGGCCGTCACTGAGAATCTCATCCAGCCAATATGCTACATTATCAACAGCGCGAGCCAGCTGACTGTATCGCAACTCTTCGAAGCCATCCTGCAGTGTATGGCCTTTGGGAAGCAGCGCGACGACCTTGTCGGGTATAGTGCGTGCGCGATACATGACAGCGCTCGTCAACAAACGCTCTTGATATGGTATGTCTTCCATTGCTATGTGGTAAGCAGTATTCGTCCTCTCGAGGACACATCAGCTACGAGCAGATCTCGAGCGTATATATCATGATCTCAAGGCATGACGTCGTTCGAGTCCGCCGAACTACTGTACGAGCATAGATGTTCCAAATTGTGTTGTTGCTAATATAATGCGCACTAGCGGGCCTGTTGAATCAGCCGCTGTCCGTTGATCCACCGTAACACCAGTGTTGGTGACACAACCTAGGCATAGTAGCTCATCGAAGGTGCGCAGAGTAAGCACCTGCAATGCTCTTGGTCAGCTTAGAAGGAGCCCACAGCCCTATCTCAATTTCTACTGAGGCTTTGATGTTATCATATCCTCGAAGCTCGGCTTATGATTGTACAAACATATCACCTATGATATTCGTCTGCCAACGCATGATCATCGAGTACAGTATGCTTGTTCGTCCTAAACGCTAGATCCCTTCCTTGTGCCGAGTGAAGATTCTGCTTCCTCATGCCGTCCGATTTCGCAAGTTCGCCCAACAGATGAGACACGTAGTCAGCTTGATTATGCGTCCCTTGAATTTCACCTACCGCTCTCTGATGGTGTAAAAAAGACAAGTCTGCCGAAAGCAGCAAGATTTGGATTCATGGTCATGCCAGTAAGTTGTTGTTGGCTTTCACAGCGTCTGTCAGCAGCGCAACAACATCCTTCAGAGCGCGTTGTTCTCTCATCCTGGCGAATCCAGTATCGCCGCCAATGAGGACTGCTGCAATCGCAGAAGGACCACATCTGTATGTCATCCGCTCGCTGATGTTGCACGCTGCTGATGAACGGATGCAGTATGTGTGACAGGGAGGAGCTTTTCATGACGGGTAGTATAATAGATATGAAGATAGGAGTCTGTTTCCGATCACCGATCTGTTCCGAAGTTTCGGCAGTCTCCGCCAACCCATGCCTCGAGATCGCGCTCTTCTTTCCTGCACGATGACATGACCAAAACAACACAACCATTGACCTGCCGCACAACCCAAAAGACTACCCCGAGCACTCTCACTGCCATCGCCGCCGGGCTCGCATTTCTTTGCCGCCGCCCAGTCGAGCTCTTCGTGCCCACCCAAGCAACACATGATGGCCGAGGCGTTCTGCCTCATACCCGCTACCGCGGAAAAGGAGCAGAATATGTTCTTCATCTGGTAGAGCGGGGCCAGCTCGTGAGAGGATTGATACCCCTCACCTCCACGTTCTATACACCAAAGAAAGAGGTAGGAGAGCTGTTGGCAATTTGTTCCTATTCATATCCATCAAGGTTCGAGAGTCTTGTGGTACTTATAACATACCAGCATCATGTCGAAGCCGGAGACCATGCGAGCCGTCGTGCTCAAAGGAGACTATGATGTACGATTTGCGAGTTCAAACGCATGCTGCCATCAATGCTAATGCTGTGTGCAGATCGTTGTCGAAGACAGGCCATTACCCAAACTGAAGAACGCGACCGATGCCATCCTCAAAGTCTCCAGCACGGCACTCTGCGGTAGTGACCTCCACTTCTACCGAGGGCATCTCAAATGTCCTCCGAACTTCATCTGCGGCCACGAGTTTGTGGGAGAGATTGTCGAAAAGGGCGATGCTGTGAAGAAGTTCAACATTGGCGACAAGGTAAGCTAGGGAGATCATATCAGGAGAAAGGCACAAACACCTGACAAAACCATGATGTAGGTCGTAGTGCCTTTCTACACAGCCTGCGGAGAATGCTACTACTGCGTTCGTGGCCAGGCTTCGCGATGTGCCAAGGGCGAGCTCTTCGGCAATTCTGCGCCCGCCAACACAATCGATGGAGGCCAAGCCGAATACGTCCGTTGCCCACTCGCCGACACAACGTTCGTCAAGACGCCATCGGGCATCCCTGAAGAAATGCTCGTGCTCATGGCAGACATCTTCCCGACTGGCTATTTTGCTGCAGCACGTTTCCTGAAAGACCTACCACAACGTGACAGAGACGAGTATACTGTGGTGTGCATTGGTTGTGGTCCGGTCGGCATCTGCGCCATCACATGCGCTTTGACAATGGTCAAGACAGTGTATGCCATTGACAGCGTGCCTGAACGATTGGAGCAAGCGAAACAGCTAGGTGCAATCCCGATGAATCTCAACGACAACCCAGTGCAAAAAATCAAGGATGCCTCGAACGGAAGAGGTGCAGACGTAGTGATGGAAGTTGTTGGGCATGCAGATGCGTGGCAGATGGGCTTCGACATGATTAGGCCATGGGGCGCCATCAGTTCCATCGGTGTGCAGTACGTTACCGCTCCGCCTCCCGCCCGGCTCGTGGCTTACTACTAATATTTTCGCAGCACCGAGAAGTGGGAAGTCAACGGCCTTATGCTGTACGGCAAGAACGTAACGATGGCTTTCGGGCGATGCCCCGTCCGATCGATCTTCGAGGATGCACTCGCATTGCTGGTTCAAGAGCAGAAGAAAGTGGCTTTCTTGTGTGGAAAGACAATGTCGATCGAAGACGCGCCACAGGCTTACAAGGATTTTGAGCAAAGGAAAGTGCATAAAATTGTGTTCAAGATGGGCGGGCATGGTGAGGTCAAGCAAGCCGAGATCAAGGCCGCCGCATGATGCAGCACGCTGGACGCCAAGCTGGGTGGATGTCAGCCCGCACACGTGTCTGCCCTCTCGGATGCGAGTGCGGTTGTGACTGCATATGCTGATCTTACAGATATTCAACCGATTTCGACGCAACTTTCGAATCGCGTCGAGCAACAGCAGCTGATTCGCATCAATAAAACAGTGCACATTGTCGGCGTTTCAGCCTCCATTCAGCTTCAAGCCACGCCACGCGAGAGAATCAATTCAGTACGACTCTTGACCGCGGTCAAATCATTAGACGAAGATGCACATCTCTAGTGAAGCCACAGTATGAACGCCCGTCGCCTTACTAGCAATACATCGCATGCCCTGCAAGCCATGTCGAGGTGAGTATGCGCAATTCCGTGGTTCTAATATGATGCAACGCAGATTCATCGCTTACCACTTCGCCCATGCTCGCTACGGCATATTCTTTTCCTCGTCTGGTTCCTTCTCCACCAGCAATGATGTCAGTCATGCGCAGCTACTACCAGATACTCTGCGATCGTCCAGTGATGCCTGCAATCCGATACTGGCCGAGTCTACGGGTTGCGCTCGATCTTGTTATCATGCCATGCTGGGAACTGCCATGAAGTCGGCGAGATGGCAATTGAAGAAGGCCTGCCTTAACACACTCGCTGATGACCTTTTCTAATGAAGGAAGGAGATTGTTGTGAGCTCAAAGGCCAAGATGTGATCGGTGTTTCATGTACCATGGCGCGCGCGTCTCCAAAGCGTGACGGCAGATGCGCGGAACCATTCTTGGTGTAGCACGAATCCTGGTTTCATCACGTCAAGCGCTTGGAGACATGGGTGTGCACGATTGACCCACGTCCGCTCATTTAACGACGATAGCACCAATACACCTGCACTCCCTTTCCATCACAATTCACGTTCTTTACCTGAAATTCAGATCACGTTCGCTCTACCAGAAACAAGGTGCTGGCCGCCCATACACTCCTTCAGGAAAGACAGTAACATTCGCTGCACATCTTCGCATACACTTGAAACATATCGCGTTGCGACTCGACCATGACACTCACCATGAAGACGATACTGTTCGCACTCGCAGCTTCCGCAGTATCTGCAGTGCCAAATCCTGGCCATCGCCATCACCACCATCTTCACGAACATTTTCACCGTCATAATGTCGACTTCACGCAGAACTATGTCCCGTGCCAACCAGCAGGATGGACTGATGGCATGCAAGCTCAATGGAAGGCCATGCAAAGTCAGGAGCTCGCCGCTCTCAAAAAAGAGACTGCCAACGAAGCCGCTTCACACACCGCCGCGAACGAGTACAAGCAAGCCGGCCTTGGATGTGATGCGAACTCTGCTTTCGCACCTGCTGACCCATGGGACATATTTCTCCATTGTCCGCTTGCTCGCGCGGCTAATGATCGTCAACGTGAGAATTACCCAGCATTCGGATCCATGGACTTGACTGCCGAGGATATCGGAAATGTCTACGCACCGGCGATCGAGGCCGCCTCCGCGAAAAGTGGTGTGCCCAAGGACATGATTGTCAAGATGATCTGGATCGAGAGCAAAGGTCATCCGCTGGTCAGTAACGGTGGATTGTGTCAAATTGATCCGGTCGCCTGGGGCCAAATGGTTGATGCGCACGATTGTTTGAAGTACGGCAAACGATATACCCCAAGGGACAACATCATGGCTGCGGCGCTTTACCTTGCCAGCAAAGGAACGTGTGATGACATGTCGTGCTGGAATGACCTCTACGTCGGCCAATACCAGGGTTAAAGCTGCAGCTGTCTCATAGATGTTTCAACCTGTCTATCACCTCAGGCACCGCAACTTTGTAAATTGCTACGACTTGGACGAAATGCTTGGACGATTACGACCAGAAAATACCGGCTGACTAGTGCGGCCTGGTGGACATATTCTTCCGTGCGCTCTGTTAATGGGCGCGCGCTACAATCTGTAGCTCTTTCGCTGAGAAAATAAATGACTGAAGTCTCTTAAAATCACCACTTTTAGCCGCTTCGTACAGACTTTCAAGATGCTTGTCCAGGGTCCATACCATTGTAGCGTCGGTGAGTATTTCAACACAATCTCTCATGCAAGATCTGTTGGTTCTCCACACACGAATGAATTTTTCATCTAATGTCTGGCATGTGCTACATCATCAGCCGGTACTCGCTCGCGAAAAGCATGATTATGCCGGAGACATGATTGCTCAGGACCAGCAATTTCGCATCTTCCTTATGCATGCACCTCGAGGGCTTTCCTTCAGTACAGATCAAACATTTGCAGTTGACAAGTTCCGCTTTCGAGACCATGCATGGCTTCGCCCACCATCAGTCTCTTATGCTTAACAAAGCAGTCGCCGATCACTACATGTACGTGATGTCTTTTCGCTCTCCGCAGTATATTAGGCACCGCATACCCAAGCAAGATACACACTACATCGCCTTCTTCTGTTTCTTCCGGCACAAGACATGGCTCATCCTGCGCAGTAGCGCTCAAAATGCGACCGTACAGAAATTTCAATGCCTCTTAAACGAAAGTGTCTCGCAGACCGAGAAGAGCGCTATCGATTGCGAGAGTGTGTTCTCTCACATGGTGGCTCTCCATCTCTCGCAGGGAATGGCCTTGAGGTCTGAAATCACGATGGTTTCGGTACCATGCCGTGAACGCCGCAACAGGGATCACCTCGCCTACGTTTCCAAAATCTGGACGCTCTTCTGCCATCAAAGTCGCAGCAGCCAGGAAACCCATTGGACCCGGGAGGGAAATGCCTTCCACCGCGGTAGCTGCAAGTCATTGTACGACAAAAGGTCTCGACCAATTCTAGCTTCGCCTCCGTCGCCAAGCCACTACCATTTGCGTCCTGTGTGGATTTTGTCCATCTGCCAATATGAGAAACCTGAAAGCTAGATGTTCTCATAAAGTGAGCACCATCTTCTGACTGTAAGAGAATACATCAGGTTTCGCTGTGAGTGAGGCTCGAAATTGGAAATGGTCACGAGGAAGGAATCACCACACGCCCCCTATCGGTCGCAATCGTTCCGGCAGTGTCCATTCTGGCGGCCAGCTCGGGAGTCCAATCATCCGCTGTGGAAGGTGCGCAAATGCAAGGACGAGTAGATCGCCCGTGCCTTCGATGAGCATCTTTGCCACACCGACGAACAAGTTCAGGGCCGGCTGACTGTATACTACAGGAGGGACTGGTCTATCAGACAGCTTCAGGAGTCATAAACTAGAGAAGATGGAATCTCGAGGGTCGGTTTGCAGAGGATTCGGGATCTCACCGGCGCTTCTTCAAGCTTCGATCTGTGAAAGCGACTCTTTGAAGACCACCTGTCTGATGCGATCTCCCACGCACGGGAGATGCGAGAGCGATCTTGCCCTGGTTCATTGGCGTTTAGAAGAGTCAAAATATCATTTTGGCTGATGTCTTTGCCCATGACCATCATGGCCACGAATCAGCATTTGCGATGACCGTGAAAAGCAGATCTATGGATCTCGCTGGCTATTTTTTGGCATTATCCAAGCCCTTTGCCAATGCTCCAGCGTCAGCGAGTAAGTCCGCTCTCGTCGAATACTTCGGCCAAGGCACGTTTGTGCCCGACAATCGAAGGATTGGCTGATCGTTTCCTATTATCGAAGTCGTCCATGACACCGAAGCTAGCAGCGAGGTTACCCAAGTCGTCGAAGAGCGCGTCCGTCCAGTTTTGAGGTCGACCAAGCCAGACCGTAACTATAATTGTAGAGCTGGAATTTTGTCCACGATGGCAACTTGGGCTTCCTTTTCCTGGAGATCATGTCGATTAAGTCAAAGAGCACCTGCCCACAATAAGCCGCGATGTTCGTAAAGGTCTTGACGGTGAAGGGCCAAGAATGCGGATATGAGGCTACTGTCAGGCTGGACAGTACCGCATCCTGGAATATTCTCGGAACCATGCAACAGTTATCTTTGCTACAACAGGCAGCTTCTGCAGGGTTCAGCTCTTGCCAAATGTAGGATCATGCGATGCAGTGAGGCTACGAGGTCAGCATATGATAGCTGAGAGCGCAGTGAAGGCGCAGGACGCCAGCGCACCTATAACAAGACCATGCGGCCTCCATGGTGTCCGAAGGTGGATCTCGTCGGGCGGACGATTGAGCGAAGTGTTTACACGTTGTAGCGCTGGGCTCCAGGGAGTCGCGATAGTCTTCGAGGATGCTATGTGCGCGACATGATGAGTTGCCGCTCGAACTACGCTCCAATGACAGGCAAGAACAGTCGCTGCTTGGAGACGGAGCCTGACTTGCCTGGACATGCTAAAGGGACATGTGCGACGTCTGTGTAAAAGCGGAATGAGGTTCAAAATGACGCGAAGACACGAACACGCACGGTTATACCGAAACAGCGCCAAGACGGAGCCGGAAGAATTCGTCGGTGTGCGATACCCCTTGCTCGTCCTCGATCGCAACTTACACATATACAATTTCCTTGAAGAACATTGAAGCAAACACTACAGACCCTCCAAGACTTCGCCCCCGTTTCAAGACAACATCACGATACTGCCTAGCACACCATATTGTTTCCATCGGCACGAACTTGAAAATGCCATGAGCCGTGAACGGATGGCAACGCCCAGAAGCGATGCGCACAGAAAGAGCTGCTGTAAACCTAACAGAGAGAATATGATAGGGTCTACGCCGCCCGAGGTATAGTATCCAGAGACGACGTCTCTTGGATGAGCCTGTCCGTGGACTATGGTGCTTCGCATCTTCGTGATGTGGTCCGGACGATACCGCTCCGCCAAGCTGAGCACCCTGGTCTTTCCGTTGCGCTTGTCGTGAGTGGCAAGAGATGAGATCTGGGTCAAGTCTGTCAGACAGCAGCATAATTGTTGCACATGGTACTCATTGTGGTGGTTGAGGAGTGTGTATACTGCTCTGCAGCAGACCTGGCATGGGCTTGGGTTCCAAGATGGCCCTAAACGGCTCAGCATAATATCTTCGCGGGCAGTCAATCTGTACTGCTCGTCCACTTTGTATACGACAGTAAAGGCAATTTTCGCGTCATGTTGGCAGAGCCATCGAGACGCGTCAAGTAATTCGTCAGCGAGCGTCATGCTTTACAGCTGGCTCGGCGCGACCCAGAATGCAGTGCTCCTTTTCACAAGATGGTATAGTCTATCGACCCTGCATTGAGCAATGCCACAAGCGACCTGCTTGCAATGCCCGCTTCGAACCAGGTACCTGATTAGTATGTTGCGCTGGCAAAAACCTCAAACGAACGCAATATTGTACTGCGTGGACGTCAGTGTCGGCGCTGTCTAGCATCTAACCCCGCGATATACCATGACAAAGTCGAACGGTGTCACAACGGCAGTATGACATCACCTGGGAAGGCAGATATCGTGGGCTGCCACACTACGCATGCTACATCGGTCTTCGAGATACTGCCAGTTGACTCATGATTCTGCCGGTCCAGATTTTTCACGAATCGACCGGAAAAGCAAGCGGCAAAGCTAGATCTTCCAACAAGTCATGGAAGATGACGAAATGCAGGTACCGCAGCCATAAGTCTGGTATCGACGGAAACCATTGCCGGAACGTGGGTCGGTTTGTGCTTCGCAAAGAACAGATCAGCCAGGTGAAGTTGTGTTTCACTGTTAGACCCTTGCTTGAACTTCACGATCCATGCCAGAGCGCTGCACTGAAACAAGGCACAGAGCCATCATGAGCATGACCTCGCGCTTGCTGGTCATGAGACGCAGACTCTACTGCTCCATGACGACGTCCTGACAGCCCTTTTGGGCAGCAATTGCATAACGGCGGCGATGTGGGCGGTCAGACAGATGGCGATAAAGTGGTCGTCCGAAGTCAGATGTTGCTTCTGATCGGATCGAAGGGTGAAGTGGGGATTTCTCGAGTCGTGTCCTGCCGATCTATACGTATGGTTTGTGGTTGTGAGTGTTCCTGCATTGGCGTCGTTTGTGCGGAGAGCAGATTCGGGAAAGCTGTACAGCCAAGACTTTGTTCCGGCGGCCATTCAATCAGCACGACACACCGCAGCACAGTCGCACATCGCCCTATAACTATTTCACTATTTACAGACAAGACCAGAATCACGATGTACATAGAAAAGAGCGCTGGCCGTTGTGCATGATGATGGAGGTGGAAGCTGATCGAGTCATGGTCAGCTCTATTCGAGGTCGGCGATGATGACACTTGTGGAGGCGCCTCGAGTCAGGACTTGCAGCTGTATGCAGCTCCCCCAATCGACGTCACGCCTCGGATCAGAGCATAGAGCATGAGCGATGGGTATATTTATGCCTCTGCGCATCTCCTCGATACACAATTCCTCATCAAACATCTCGCATGAACCCAGAGTCAGCAACCTTCAAGCCGACCAACAATTTCCACTTAACTGCATCGACAGTCAAACAGACAACAAACACATCAAACACACGATCATCCAGCAACATGGGTTACGGCAACGACTACGGTAACTCTGACCGATCAAGCGGTTACGGTGGCTCGTCAGGTGGCGGCTACAGCGGCGGCGGAAACAACAACAACAGCTATGGCGGCAGTTCCGGTGGCGGTTACGGTGGCTCATCGGGTGGCTCAAACTACAGCAACAACAACAACAGCAGCAACAGCAACAGCTCCAGCGGTGGCAACCGACCAGGTCTCAGCAGCGAGAAGAAGATGGATATGGCATACGAGACGGGCTACAAAGACGCCATGGACAAGGTGAAGGAGGATCTTATGGGTCAAATTGGAGGTGGCAATAACAACAGCCGCAGATAGTGATGATATCGACAGACGATGGAGATGACAGAACCAGATGTATTGAGAGAACTATTTATTGAGTGCATTTAGCGCGATGGCATGTATTATATTGGATTGCAAGAGCTTGGAATGAAGAATCATATCAAACACTACACCTCGCCTTGATCGAGATTGGTTTTCCCCTTGCTTTTCTTCACTGTGAGTCGAGCTATCTTTGTATTTTCAGAAGTTTTCCCATTGTTGCCACTGCATGGAATGTTTTTGGCGCGTACACTCTCAACACCCGTGGAGGTCCCACTGCACATGCACTAAAAGCACAATCGTGACTGCCAAACATTCATTTCAGTTCGCATTCGCCATGGACAGCTGTCGCGACCATCGTCGAGGTCGCTCAAACTTCCGCTCTTGCTACGTTGCCATGTCGATTCCCTCGCTCTTTCCATGTAGATGTGCTTTGAAGGCGCCAAGCACATCGACATCTTGGCATCCGGTCAGAGACTCACGAAGCAGGCTGTAGCAGCATCGGTATTCGGGAGCAGAGCATTCATCATTTGATGTGATGAGCCGAACCGCCGCGAACTAATTGAAGAGATGTAGTGCCTTTCGATTATCTCCACGCTGCCGTGTATGTGCCCGGGAGCCTTAGGTTTCAATGAGCGCAGACGCTGTAGATCGCAGCTGCACGAGTAAGCAAGGAATGTTGGACAGAGCGCCGCTACATGTATGGGACGGGCTTCCGCCAATATGGAAGTACATCACGACCGGGCAGTCGTTGCTACCAGAAGACCGTTTCTCGGCTGGCGGTCACGCTCTGCAGCACTCTTTGGGGGCCAGGCACAGCCAACCCATACAATGAACCTACCAAGCAGTCAGGGTCTCGTGTTCTTCCTGCAAGCTCCTTTCATCGACATTCCATACCAACATCGGTATCGACGTCAATATTCCAGCAGCATTCTCAACAATCATCATGGCCAGGACACGGGGTGTTGTTATCTGCCTACGGGTTGTCCAAGTATGGATACCCCTTACGGAGAGCTACGACCACGCTAACGCATTTTTCTCCAGCTCACCTGCGCGCTGGCCGTGATAGTCTCATCAATCATGCTCCTTCAGGCGATACCCACACGATACGCGGGGTTGCTTTGGAACCTACGGTACGGACTGGGCTACGCCGCCTTTGCTGGTGCATTTGGCTTGATTGACGCTATCGTGGGATTGATACGCGAAGACACTGAACCCTACATCGTCATCGGACTCGACGCTCTGACAGCAATCATTTACATCCCGGCTGTTGTGCTCCTCTCCCTCATACTGTACCAGTACATCCTCTCCGGCATTGCCCCTGGATTTTGGATAGAGGAGTCCAACAAACCAATTCTCACGACCATGACCGCATGGCTCGCCACAGGCATCACTGGCACCGCCGGTGTGAAGATGGCCTTCTTGGCAACAATCGCCGTTATGATTCTCACCATCGCATCTTCGCGCTAAGGAGAGCCGGTACAGCGATCTAGTGGGCTGAGTGACTGGCTTGAATGGAGTGTTTGGCGTGATGCAGAGACGCCTAAGTGGGCGCGACAGACACTTAAAACAAGATACCTATCGCAATCCCTACAGCTTCGCAGCTCGCCACTTCGCCTGCCTCTTTTCCCGAAATGCTGACAGACCCTCCACGGAGTTCTCGCTCTTCATGAGCTTGTCGTAGTAGTTTTCGTGCGTGATCTGGAATGCACGCTCGACACTGCCATTCTCCCATGCTTCCCGCAAAGCCGCTCGGGTCACGACTATTCCATCGGGAGACACTGCTGCGATCTGCCTGGCCTTCGCCATACACTCTTCCACTACTGTCTCTGGCGACTTTGCGATTCCCTGTATTAGTCGAAGTTCAAGTGCCTCCTTGGCTGAGATACGTCGACCCGTAAGAGCGATATCGCTAGCTGCCTGCATACCGAGGTTTCGAACCAGTCGAGGCAAACCACCACCATAGGCGTATACGCCAACTAGAGCTTCAGGGAGACCGAACTGAGCATTTGGTGAGGCAATAGTAATGTCGCTGTAACATGAAGTCAGTCATCACTGCGTGCTATGCCCATACTGGCGGAAGTCTGTGCCGGAGCATTGGGTTTCGCCGGGACGTCAGGAAGAACATGCGATCATCCGCATAGTTCCCAACATCTATGCCACACCTCTGATGAAAGCGCGCTCTTCATGATCGAACGACCATGCATAGAATATCAGAAAGAGCGCACCGTCTTGCCGCCAAGTGGAAGGACAGACGTCCGCTGGCACGGAGAGGTAGTTCGGCGCCAAATACATACCTATTAAGCACAATCTCAAACCCTCCTCCAAGCGCGAGTCCATTCACGGCAGCCAACATCGGTTTCTTGCTTTTCCTTCGGCTTACACCTGCAAATCCACCCTTGGGATGTTCATGCAACCAAATCTCGGACTTCTTCGGATCCTGGTAGCCCAGCTTCGCCTGCTGTGCTTGCTCGATTTCTTTCAGGTCCGAGCCCGCACAGAATGCTTTGGTGCCGGACCCAGTAATGATGGCTACTCGCAGTGATGACTCGTTGTCGTACCAGTCGAACAGGTTCTCGATTTGCCAGTTCATGGTGTGGGTGATTGAGTTCATCTGCTTCGTCCTGGAGAGGGTGACGAGCATGATATGCTCTTCCGGGAACGTGACCTCGACGCCATCACAGGCTGGAGGCTGTAGTCTGGGGCTTGTCATGATTGCGAGATGCTAGATTGTTCTTTTGTGCGGTCGCATGGTTTCTGGATGCTCGTGAGCTCTACTGAACATGTCGATTGTTTGCCGAGGCAGGTGTGGGGCCGGTTATGCTAGGTTATCCGGGGTTAGTGACTGTTGAGAGACTATCACGATTTCGAACGAGTCGCTCGATTAGATGCGCGACGCGGAATATGAGGCCAGCGTGATTGTCGAAAAATGATTTCAGTAGCATAAGGGACGAATAGGCCTCTTACGATCAGGTTCGTCTATCTGCTTCGGGGCATGTTCGCTAGATCTATAGATATGCCAAGATCACTAGGCTTAACCCGGCCCGAAGCATCCTGGTGCTCGCGTTCGATTACATATACACGTTACTGATAGACCCCGTCCTCTCCACGATATGGGTACAGTGCCAGCCTCCCAGGCAACATAAAAAGCGAAACGTAGTTTTCGATACTGGATGGATCAGATACTCCCGACGTGTCCATCCATAAGAGGCCACTCTCCTGCGATCATGAATCCTGCGTCCTTATCTAAAATGCAGGGCTCATTTTGTAAGGTAGAGGTGCGCTTGACTACTAGTAGGCCTGTCCTTGCTCTTCACGGGTCTACCCGCGCCAAGCTCATACGATGCCGGGAACAGATCTAGCGCAAACAATGGCGGGGGCAGGGGGAGGGGGGTAAGTTCGATCCCCCTCAACAAATGACCAAGCATTTTCATCATCCATCATCTGGAGATGACACTCTCGGGCATCATGCTGTCTTCAGCTCAAGCGCACCTGCTGCATTACATACTCCATACAGCTGACCATGAGCACCCAAAAGTGGATGGGTAATGTAAGCCCGGATTCTGAAGACGTCATCCCATTCAAGGTCGATATTCCACAGGAAGAGGTGGATCGCCTCAAGCGCAAGCTCAAAGATACTCGACTGCCACCCAGAGAAATTGTGCCTAACGCTGGCAAGAAGTATGGTCCGACTTATGAATGGGGTGCACATCTTTATGATCGCTGGGTGCATGATTTCGACTGGTATGAGCACCAGGATCGCATCAATTCAGCTCCCCACTATCTTACTAGAGTCGACGGCATTAAGATTCACTTCGTTCATGCTGCTTCGAGACGTTCCGATGCTATTCCGTTGATTATGATACATGGCTGGCCAGGCACTTTTTACGAGTTTAACCGAGTCTGGAACGAACTCGCCAACCCCCCAGACTCAAGTCAGCCTGCATTTCATGTTGTAGTGCCATCACTGTTCGGGTTTGGCTTCTCAGATTGGCCACCACGGCCAGGATGGACTTTGCAGGACAGTGCTCACGTATATGACAAGCTCATGAAGAAGCTCGGCTATAAGCAGTACTACTTCCATGGTGGCGACTGGGCTCACTGGATAGGACGTGAAATGGGCTCGAAACTCACTAACTCCTGTAGACTGATCCACTTTAATTTCGCGCCCTCACCACTGCCCGAAGGTGTGGAGTACACACAGCGAGAACAAGAAGTGCAGAATCGGGTGGACGATTGGCTCGAGAACCATATGGGTTACGCCATCGAAATGCGAACACGACCGCACACGATTGGCTTTGGCTTCAACGACAACCCCATGGGAATTCTGATGTGGGTTGGCGAAAAGTACAACGAAGCAGCTGGACCGGAAAATCAGAAGACGCGGTATTGGGATCAGCATATCCTGGCCACTGCTAGCATATACTACTTCACAGACACCATCATGCCCAGTATGCTTTGCTATTACGAGAACGTAAGACATGAGGACTTCGCTAGCACTGCCATTGCGCCCGAGAATCGCATTACTGTGCCCTTCGGTTACACATCATTCTACTGGGATACCGAGCCCAGCTCGAAACGAGCTGTGGAGAGGACTGGCAACTTAGTCTTCTACAGAGGTGGGGCGGACGTAGTGAGCTTAGTAGCAGACGCTTGCTAACATGACACCACAGAACGCAATGATGGCGGCCATTATGCTGCTGCGGAAGATCCTCAGGGGATCATCGGTGACGTACGAGCATTAGCTGCGTCGCACTGGTCCAAACCCCAGTCCGGCTCAAATAGTATTGGAATAATGTCTTGAACAGCGGACCGCTATGCTCCCGAATCATAAATATCCCAAAACGCGCTCCGAACTTATCAGCACTAACTTCCACTCTATCATCGCCCACGTGGCGCAATACAGAGTGTATAAGCTAAACAATCCTCTCCAACCAGCCATATACCATAATTACATATCTTCGATCGATCGATCGTACCACATTTGGCGAGACAACCGCTGTAGTACCGACACCGAGATGTCCTGACTAACAGCTGGTGTTGCAGCCCACCCGCGCTTGGCGAACGCCAAGCACTACCTACTGTGACGGGAAATGCTAGGCTTCATGGCCTGATTTGGCCACTCCGGATGTCAGCTACAGTACCTTACGCGATTACGCAACAACATCGCGATCACTCTCCATGATCAATGCGGATCGCGATGAGAGTCCGTTACACCGAACAAACCATATTGCTTGTCGTTTGCTCCAGGAATTCCACCATGACCTCGAGCAAACGGATCCTTTATAGAATAGCATTCTGTGAACAACGCGTCTCCATGATAGACTCTGATATTCTTGCCAAATTCCGACTCTGGCCTGCGTCCCGCCATGTAACATGTCAAGCTGCGATATGACTAGCATGAACTCGACCGAGGTACACCGTGTGGATACGCTCACCCACAAGAGAAGTGTTGGCACACTTGCACATCGGCGGCGCATCAGCTGGTCTGAGGCACTCGCACTGTACGACAATGGCGAGATTGACGCAAGCACATTGCGCTCTATATCCACCAGCTCCTCCTCGCAGGCAGTATGTACTCACCACGCATGCAGTCCAGTGCAAGACTGACCCGACCGGTATCGCAGACTAGAAATTCGCAGCCTTGCGCACCACGAGAAATATCATATAGCAGTAGCACAGCTTCTCGGGACGCAAAGCCCGTCGTGACTGAAACCAAGATCGAACCAAGAGCCGATCACGAAGCAACTACCGAGACATCAGCTAAGGTAGCAAGAACGGCAATGACATGGAAAAGATTGCGGTGTTGGCGGCCGAAGGCCCAATCATGACGCCGCAGTCCCGACTGTACTCAAATAATGCGAACGCTGAGCGTCATTATCTGTTAGCAGTACTGGGGGTTCTGGGAACATACAATTTAGGGAGTTGGGCACGACGGGATGAAATGGATCAAACAAGACACGAGCACGCCAGGAGCATGCGCAATAATTGAGTGTCCACGACATGGCATGGGCCCAAACACTGTCGACAGCCTGACGCAGCCTCGAGCATCTGCGAATGACACAACTTCCAGCAGTGTCAAGTCGTCACGGACTAGTGTGTAAATCGTACAAAGATATATCTGGTATCAGTCAGCGCTGCTTGCGTCTGTTCTGCTGCCAATTGCCATCGTTTGCTCCAGAGATGAAGTGAAATTGCCACCCATCCAAAGATGTGGATCAAAAAAGCTCGTCGCTGTCAACGTCGTGAATGCACAAGCTTACCCGGTGCTGTTGTTGATAATCTGACCCTTTACTCCCAAAGCGAGTGGGCCAAACGAGCGTGGCGGAGCTTGGGACAGAGTTCTCAACTTGGCCTTCCATGGATGCCTGTGGGCGGTGACTCACACGCAAAGCATCCGTCGTTCCGGTACGTGAGTAGAGGTTCTTCGCCCTCAAGGGGTTCGAGCTCATCGACAGGCCATTGAATCGATGCATCCACGCACGTTGACACGTCCCGATTCCATCCTGTTCCGAGGTTCCGAGTCGATCTCACATGTCAGATTGCAGAATGCAATACATGCATCAGGGTCCACAGACTTTCGTCTCGATCGCGAGGCTGCTCCTTGTTCCATATAAGTGCGCAGATGAGTCTTTGATCGAGAGATTGAGAACGTTCGAGTTTAGACTCATGTGAGATGCTGTCGGCTTTGCCCGAAACTCAATTCCGATCAACAACAATTTCCTCGGACATCATATCTTCGCAATTACCGCTTTCATCGTACAACGAGACACCACCATGACTACACGCGAGCTGGGACTCGATCGCAATGCTGGACTAGTCGGAAAGTTGAAATGCGCGAGGCCGAGCCTGTGTTTTAAACGAGGACACATCTACCACCACGATAACCGCGCCTTGTCTCGCATCTGTACGCCGCCCATCTACAACCTGCCGACGACCTGCGAGGACCGTACGAGCAATTACGAGAAGTTCGCAGATCCCGAGAAATACGCTGTGAGGTGCACAATAGTAGGATCTACGACCAGATGCTTTGGCATCTTCTGCTCGTGAAAAGTGTAGGCTTCGAAAGGTAGCCTCAGCGAACATATGCTTGAAGGCAAGCAGCGATATCGAAATGATAGCATCGCTAAGAACACGGGATATCGCCTTCGCGAACAATCATAAGAAATCATGGGCGCAACACGATTGTGCACTGACGCGTATTTTGGAAGGCGCTCGACCAGCCATTACCGTCTCGGGCTCGGTCATCACTTACCATCTCAAACAAAGGCCTTACTATGCGACCACTTTTGCAATGTCGCGATACGATTTCTTTTCTGTTCACCAAACAAGCTGAGAGCTCTAATCTCATGGACGCCACCTCATCTATGCTGTTCTTTGTACGACATGAAGCATAATCTTGAGCTTCGATAATCAAAGAAAACTCTCTGGCAAGCTCTTTGTCCCGAAGAGTGCGCCATGTCGGGCTCTCGCCAGGCATAAAGCTACACCGTGGAGTGTAGCCTGATAGCATTAGTACTATCTACAATTCTCGCTATACAGCTCTTGAGGTAATTTGGCAGCAGGACTGCAAAAGAAGGACTTTTCAAGGCTTTACAATCGCGAGCAAAAGACACGCTTACATTATGAAAGATCAATTGCAGCTGACCTTCGGAGTCGAGCTCGAGTTTGTTGTTGTTTACAAGCCGGGCGTTTTCGACACTTTCCACCCGGAACTTAGTGGTGGACCAGGCTTGAAAGTCGACGGATATTACACTACTGACCTGAGCGATGTTACTCCGGCACAAGTGATAGAATTTGCGTTGGAGCAAGAGGGCATTGCAGCTATCCACGAGGACGATGCGGAACTTGAGCTCATGTCGCTTCAAAGCAACATACCAACCAATACAGCTGCCAGATGGACTGTTTCCAGGGACTACTGCGGCTTGACTGAAGACGAAGAAGTGCAAATGCCTAATGGATGCTGGCAAACGACAGTCGAGCTGTCCAGCCGCATCTTCGGCTTTGACGATCAAGACTTCCAGCACGAGCTTTGCCGAGTGCTTAATGTGCTGGAAAAGATCAAGCAGAAGTATGCATGTGAGATCTTCACTAACTCCTCTACAGGTCTACACGTCCACGTGGGTCGTCGATACGGCCAAGATTTGCCTTTGGCTGTCTGCAAGCGAGTCTTGCAGCTGGTCACTGCACATGAGCGTACCATCGAGCCACTTCACATGGCCAGTCGTGTCGAAGCACCACTTTCGAAGGAAAAGTTCGCGGATCATGGCAAACTTTACGTGCCACCCTCGTGCATCCACCGGAACAATTCCGAGGATGATGATGATGCGAACGTGTTCGAATGGTTAGCGCGTATCGAGAATACTCAGACCAGAGAGCAGTTGCAAAACTTGTTCTCGATCACGCTCGACAAGCAGAAACATCACGCGAAGTTCTCTGCATACAACTTTGCAAACCTCGGAAACAGCAAGAACACTATCGAGTTTCGCCAGCACGTCGGTACGCTGGACCTACCAGAGATCTGTGCTTGGGTGTCTTTGCTCTGTCGACTGGTCACATACTGCCACAAGACGCCAGATCCCGAGTTTCTGACGCTGTTGTGCCGCGCTACTGATTTTGACTTCAAGACTGTCGATTTTCTCGTCGCTCTTGGTGTACACGAGGACGTGCTGATGCACTACAATCGAGCCGGAGGTGAAGCTCTTCTTGGTTTCCTTCCACACATTAGCACACACTACTTCGACGAAGAGTTCGACAATTTGGTCGCCCAGAACGACTATGAGCAATTGCGGAACGCGAGCTCAGCTGCAGTGGACTCTATCATTGCGCGAAAGTGCGACCCGTGGTCAGCCAGCGGTGTCGGCTACAATGGCCTCATCTACGACGCTGGTGTCGTACCATTCACTGACAGTGTTCAGCTTTTGCTGGCAAAGGCTTACGAGCGCGCCGAGTGCCTCACCCATGCACAGCATCCTCGAGTCGCTGATATCGGATGTCTGATGTCAGACGCTCGCGCCAAGCTGTACAGCAAGATGGCATCCATATACTCTGTGCAGCAACCAAATGCCGGCATGACACAGCGAGCTGTTCGGCATCACCTTGGCACATGGTTGGCAGAATAAGTACATTCCCTTCATTTTCTTCAGCATAGCCTTCGATAAGAAATCGCCTACAACATTCCATATCGTTGCCCTCTATTTCTTTCCCTTGTTTCCGTTCCTCACTTCTTCGGCTGCCCATTCCCAATGTGGTAACACGAAACTGAGATGATATCTCTCTGCAAATACCTCACCGCATTGACTGCCAACAGAATGGCTTATCTTCTGCTCCAATTCGATATCGGATACCCTTCCGACAAGAAGCGGCTCATGAGTCCGGTCTAAGAAAAGCCAACCGACATGGGACGTATCGCACGTGTGAGCAGTGGACAATATTTCCCGATTCGGACGCCATCTCCACACCACATCTGCCCCACCATTACAACTTTGGAGCTGCGACACGTCCCACCATCGACGCGACCACAGAGTAGATATTGGCTGCATATTCACATATCATCACACTCACGACTCTGCCGTGAAGACTGACGCTCTACCTGGTGTTTTGGTGTTGTCGTAACCTCAACATGGCCTCTCAGTCCTACCTCATCATAGGCTCTGGCGTCTTTGGCGTTTCCACGGCCTATCACCTCATCAAAAAGTATCCAGATGCGCAGGTTACAATCGTGGACCGCGATGCTTTTGACGCAGACAGCAGAGTAGCAGCCTCATGGGATTGGAACAAAGTCGTCCGCGCCGATTACGATGATATCGTATACTGCCGTATGGGACTCGAAGCGCAGGATGTGTTCAAGAATGATCCGCTCTGGAAACCTTTCTTCCACGAGACGGGCATATATTGGATGTGTCGGGATGATTATGCTGGCAAGGTTGTGGAGAATTACAAGAAACTCGGACGAAAAGCGGACCTGGAAGCAGTGCCGGTGGAGAAGGCGAGGAAGCTTTTCGGAGGGTTGTTCGATCAGGCGGATTACTCTGGTGTGCATGATGTTCTCGTCAATAAGACGTCGGGCTGGGGCGCGGCGGGCGATTGTTTGGTAGCTGTGACGAGGGAGTGTTTGAGGTTGGGGGTGAAGTATGTGGTGGGAGAAGTTACTTCGTTGCTTGTGGATCACAACGGGAAGACGTTTGGAGTCAGAACGCATGATGGGAAGCAGCATCGCGCAAAGTATACGATTCTCTCCACCGGCGCTTTCACGCCGAAGTTGCTGGAATGGAGCGCGCAAGTCACGAGCCGGAAGGAACTTCGTGCTGAGGGCAGGATCGTAGCCGGCGGCATTACTACTGGAATGACCAAACTATCCGATGCCGACTATTCCACTTTCGCGAAGATGCCAGTCGGCGTACAAGGCTACACTCCCACGATGGGTGAGTGCTGCCCTCTATTATGTTCATCACCACCTACTCCCCCACAGCTTACTGACAACACCAAACAGGCCCCTTCATCGGCTCCCTTCCTCCAACGCCCGACCACGAACTCAAATGGTGGGGCCAAACAATCTTCCAAAACAACACCGAGCTCCCAGGTCTCCCCGGCCGAATCATCTCCGCTCCCCCCTCAGAGCCCGACTACGCCCAGTGGAAAGTCCCCAAAAAACTAAAACAAGACATCGACCACGCCAACCACGTCTTCTACGGAACCAAGGGCCAGCACTGGCACTTCGAGAAATACCGAATCTGCTGGGACGCCTTCACCACCTCGGGCGACTTCATCATCTCCCCCCACTCCGGCTCCAAGGGCCTCTACGTCGCGACGTGTGGCAACTTCCATGGGTGGAAATTCTTTCCCGTCCTCGGGAAGTACGTCGTAGAGATGCTGGAAGGAACACTGGAGGAGGAGTTGGTGCAGAAGTGGGCTTGGGATAGGGAGAGGCCGGATCCTGCGTTGTTTGCGGATTGGCCGAGGCATGAGATGAAGGATTTTCAGGATTATAATGCTAGGCTATGATCGGGGTGGGGGTCGCGAGGGATGGTCATGGATCAGATACGAATTTTTGGGGTCTGATGCGTGTTGATGGTCCAATTGAAGCAGCATGTGCTAATGGCTATTGAAACAGTAGTGAGCAAGTGCTGTACTTGTGAGTGCCGTAGGCCAAGAGGTGTAATGTGTCAGATAGATTTGTCATCGAGAATGAACGAAACGTTCAGGCTCTTGTGGAAACTACATCGATATCCCTCATTTAGTCACGATCTTCTGCGCGGGTGACCTGCATTCCAAGACCACGAGCGTCCAACCACAACCCAAATCAGACTTCGCCCCATCATCCATTGTCTAGCATGCATGAGAAGTATGACTCCACAGACTTCAGCGCAAATGTGTCCAACGTCAGCTACGCGTGATGAAGCCATCACAGAGATGCGCTTTCGGCATGATTGCTCATATTCGTTTCGTGGACCGTTGGGCATAGAACGCGTACACCTGTCGGATTTGCCGGATTGGACGCCTGTCAGTTTTGCCAGATCCGACGAGTTGCAGAGATTGCATGCAGTATGGGCCTTCCAGCTTCAATGAGAGTGCACCCTGTCGTGAGCAATCGGGACAACTGGTAAGCGAAATGTTAGTGAAACAGTGGTTCTCACTCAACCTGAAGACCATCACGTAATATGCCTTCGTACTTCTTGTTCATAAGGTGCAGAATCATCTCATCCAATCCTGGTCCAACAGCGCCGTGCTGTATCGTATTCTCTTCATTCATACTGTCTCATCACTGTACTAGCCCTCTACTGCCATGGCAGAAGCTCTTTTGCCCGCCAGAACGCCTGCGCTATGCCTGGAAGTAGTTATGACCATCTCCTCTATCATCATCCACACAACAGTCCTAGAAAACACCATTGCCTATCGGTGCTTGGCCCCACTGGTTCTTCGGCTTTGGCACTTCCAACCCCGCAAGCGTCATGTTCACTTTGTGCAACCTCAGCAGCAGCGTCCTCTCAATTTCATCTGCAGTCTTCTTCGCTTCTTGATGTGTTGCGTGTCTCGCCTCTTTCTGTGGTGCAACCAGAATGCCGTTGACAGCATCCAGTCGAGCATCGAGCGTGCCACTCTGAATCATGTCCAACACCTCATTCTCCATAGCTTCGGGTGCACTCGATTCTGGTGGGAAGGTCGCTGCGAGCGAGGCTAAACTAACTTCACTGAAGGATGAGAAGTAGGCGGTGATGCTGCGTTCGCGGATCTTGGCGATGAGGCGGTCGACGTGTGAGCCGTTGATTGATCCGCTGCTGTTTCCAAGGTAGATGTCGAGGCTCCAATCACTGTAGTATCGGCGAAGCGTCTCGATACAAGACTGGTATTTTGCGGTGGTGTAAAGAGTGATGGCTTTGCGCATGTGTGGCTCCTGCTCGAGGAATGTACGAAAGGGACCACCAAGCACATTCTCATTCAGCTCGTCGCGAGACATGGTCGCCAGAGCGCAGAGACCGCCATAGATAGCGACATCATTCGAGCTGGCGACTGTGCGCTCAAAGTCGGAGCCATGGACTGCGCCCAAGTTGTGGTACTCGAATGGTGTCTGCAGAAACGACTTCGCCGCCGCCTGGTACTCGCCCAAGCCCAGATGCGCGATGCCCGCCACGACATACGAGATGGGCGTCAGCTTGCTCTGCTCCTCGTCCTTGACGCCGGAGCCTCTCAGTCTGCTGGCCTGAGTGAGAGCACTCGAAAAGTGCTGTGCGCCAGAGCTACCCATTTGTGAAGTCGTGACTGCGTGGACAAGTGCGGTGTACATGAGGCGCAAGGTCATGGCGTTTATATGCGTTGGGGTAGTGCAAAAGTCACGCATCTTGCCGAAATGCTGGAAAGCTGCATTATAGCCAGCCGAGCTCAGCGACTGCGGGTTCGCTGGATCTGGAAGTGGCCCGCCCGTGTTCAGCAAATGTGTTGCCAGATCCTCTTGCCCCATCCGGATGCTCTCCCTGATGAGATTGTTCTTGTATCCTCGCAGTTCGCTTTCCAACCGACTCTGTTCTCTTCTGTTGCTCTCGCTCGTCTTCGATGTCCAGTCCGTATCCACAGTCGCGAGATCGGTACAGTCGAGGCCATGCGCAAGTTCGATGAGGCGAGTGTAGATGTGCGCATCTTTGCCATTCTTTGCGGTGGTGATTGCGAGTGAGAGCGCTTGTTTTCTCAAGGAAGGGCAGCCGATAGCGATGTGTGCGAGTCTGAGCAGAAGAATTGGGCCCTCGTAATTGCCGGCGTATGTGTCAAGGTCGAAGGTCGGCGGTGGAAGATTCCCTGAGCCGTCAGCTTCCACTGTGTCAGCGTACGAAATTCTGTATCTCACCTCTGATGTTACCTCGCGCCATGGTGTGTTGATCGACAATGTTGATTGCGCGGGATACTTGGAAACAGAAGTTCGAGCTCAAGTCGAGCTCCATGCCTGACGCGCCGAGATGACGCGGGGACGACAGGGATGTTTAGTAACACAATTGGGATGCCTGAGGCGAAACATTCACATGTGAATCAGATGGAATTTCCTACAACATCTCGAGGTGCAGGTCACTTTTGATGCCCCACAATGGCGGCAGGTGAATCTAGTGCGGAGCGATGCTTCTATGTATTATTAAAATACGGCAAGACCATGTTCGACCACTGTTGCGACCCAGTGCCAATACAGTTTCCAGTCTACGACTGTTGCTCACAAGCAATTAATCGGATATCGCCAGCTCACTTGAAGTATTTTGTCCAACGTAATCATGCACATCAGCACGATTGATGCCCTTCGTAAGTCGCAGAGTAGCTCGAACGCTACCTTGTACACGGACTTCACGGCGCGCTTTACCAACGCAACGTCCTCGCTCGCAGTATACACAAACGCAGCTTTCCCAGTCATGCCATTACCAGAGCACTTGCCACGACAGCCTCTCCCTCCTCCGCAGCAGTCATACAGCAACTGCAAAGCACACTCCGAATGGCCTCGCTCCTAACCGTCCATCCTTCTCTTTCTCATCCTCATCCTCTTCACCACGAACCCACAACAGCAACTCCCCAAACCGATCACGAACCACCGCCAACAACAGCCAACAACCACGACCAAACTTCAAACCACTGCCGCAACAAGGCCATGGTCCATCCAAACCCTCTCGGCTCACACCCACCCAACGCCGGCCCCGGCGCTCCACCGAATTACGGCAGTGGCACAACCTACGGCCCCAAATGGTGCGACTGCGGTTGCAAAGGCGACCCGAGCATGAAGCGCAAGATGACGCTCGAAAAGGCCAAGTCAGCAGATGCCGACAAGCCGAGAAGATGTCCGATGATGTGAAAGTGAAGGATCTTGTGCCTGGTTAAAAGGTGAGCTTCCCAGATGATGACGGGATATGGTGTCCATGTGTGCTGATAGCATTTCCAGCAGGCAGATCAGACGGCCGTGGTGATGCTAGCATCACGGGCTCGGCAACGGCGATCGTGTTCGGACATTCTGCTTTGCTCGACTTGCGTGGCGTTGGATGGATATACCCCACGAGTGAGTGATTTCGATGCTTAGTGGTTGAAAGCGACTGTGGTAATGGCTTATGTGGTTGCGAATGTCACAAGTCATGGACGAATCGAGTATTCTGGACTGCTTAGCTGCGGAGCCTTGCCAAGATTCAAGCTACTGCTTGCTGGAGAATTTGCAATGATGTCAAGGACGATTCAGAGTCTGTGTGCGACTGTGGAGTTTTCCGCTACCAAGCATCATCTCTCGGCGGTACAAGCTCCGTGGAAAAGGGTGCACTGAAGCACGCGAAGCCTTTCACTATCGGGTTGGACACCTGGTCCAGATATGAAGAACAATGCGGCTTTCACGAGGCCGTATGGCACATTCAAGCATACCTGAACCGCCGTCAGACCACCATTTCAGCCCTCGGCGTGCTTGTAAACGGGTATCAATGAGGTCAAAAGGATGGCCATCCGAGCACTGTTATCAATGAACAAAAGTGATCGCTCTGCAGAATATTAACTATGCTCATCAGTAAGCAGGTGGTGTGAATGTCTCATTGGATTCGTGTGTGTAAATATGCCACTGTTATAAAAAGTGCCAATATGATGTCGTCTCGCATAATAATTTTGTCTCTGCTGCTTGCTCACTTACGATGCAATGCTATGGGTATCAAATTGTGCTGTGACTCCTGGTAATGCTGCCGCGCCAATATGCTCATCCTGGTCTCCTTTGCTGCGGCGGACTCTTTCTTCTGGTGGCCTGTCCTTCTGTTGCCTCGGACCCAATTTCACTCTTCGGCACGTCCTATTCTTCTTGCACTCGTACTATTTGCCAAGCGAGCCGATGCTCGTGTCAAGTGCACACCTCTGCGGCGTTGCCCTGCGGATATCGTGGCTGCTACTCACGGTGTCACAACATCATTGGTACGTCTTCCAATTTGCTGCAGACTCCACCCTCACTGGCCAGACCATGTTCGAAGTCTGTCCAGCTCGAGGCGTCGTAGCACGATCTTCATACAACTGAAGAAGCGAATCATGGTCCTCACCCTGCTGATTTTGCTTCTCGTCGTCGGTTATTCAATCATCAAGCTCGAGCAGCTTCCGCAATACTTTGATCTCCGTGTGATCTCGATAATTCTTCATCCTGTGACACCAAACGACTTGTCCTTCTTCAAACATGAACTCTCCTCCAATCTGCATGGGATGTCCTCCACGTAGCACATCTCGTTTCCGAATACCATCAGGATCTGCCAGGCTGGACTTGATCGTCTTGACTTGACCAGAAGCCCAGGCGGCGGGACTAATTTCCTTCATGTATTCGGGTCGTTCTTTACCAATGTTCATGTTCACTCTCATGCCCAGCTTCTTGAAAAGCGCTCTCGTCGGATCGGCGAACATCGGGTACGGGCAGTCGGTGAACTTTTTGTAATGTGGAATCAGGTTTGCTTCACCACATCCGATGACGATGATTGACGTTGGCACCGGGATGGTGAAGTACTCTTGCATGGTAATGCCTTCGGTCAATGCTCTGAGGTACGCCTGGCAGGCACCGCAGTAGAAGTGTCGGACGAAGAGGATCAGTTGTCGTTGATGTGTCGCCAACGCCGGTTCGTAGAGAGATCCGAAGGTGCGTTCTTTACCCTCGGCGTCGTATATGGGAATGTTGTTGACTGCCGCCAGAGTCGCTCGATCCGGGCATTCGTCTGATTGTAGGAGATCCAGATCGGAGTCGGAACGAAATCGAGCAAACCATTCGTCGGCAGAGAGCGTGTGCATGTGGCTACTGTCGATGCTTTCTTTACCGAGGTATGGAAGATGATCGTCTGACGCAACGGAGGTGGGCGATGTTTCGATGGTGTCTGCTTGCGAAAAGGCCGAGTCGGATGGAGGTGCTCGATGGCGGTTCATGCTGAAAGGCAGGTTTCTCGTGCTGGCCGGGGAAGTGGTGGTGGAGTTGTGATAGGAGCGTGGCTCGTAGGGCGCTTCGAATCTCGATGCGCCCAGAGGCGAGATGGATCGACGTCGGTCCTGGGCGTACGCCATGTTGAGCGCAGGCGGAGGGGGAGAGGGGTGGATGAGACGGGATGGATGGAACAGCAAAAGTGGTTGGAGGTGGTACAGGTCCAGCAGAAACAGGAGAGCATCCAGATGGTCCACAGTTTGTACCTTCCTTCCAACTGTACATATTAAGTGAGTTTGATCTTAAGCGGCATGCCGTGCAACCCAACCGACGAAAAGTGACAAGTCCATGCTTTCCTCCGTCACGCACCAGATTCGTCGAGAAGGCGCCACCGAACGTGCCAGGTATAGCCCACCTGCGCGACCAACGGCTTCTAAAACCGACCGTCATGCATCCTCACGTGGTGTGTGCGTCTCTTGCGCATGACGACGTGGCCAAGCAGAGAGCTCTGCAATGATGTCGGTGGGTGGCCGAAACCCGGGCGATAGTAAGAATATTTAGATGCATTTCATGTCAGATCTCCGCGCGTACGCGGTGCCTTCAGGAAATAGACGAGGATTGCGAAGATGGACCCTGGTCGAAGATCGGCGTCCCCATATCCGACGCCGGACCCTGCCGTCCGCTGCCCCTGGTCGCGTTCCCGTTTCCCGGGAACATCGACGATCGGAAAGATTACACATACGAAATTGACGGCGTTGGAGCATGACGATGGACATGAATATGCCAAGTCTGGAGACTGCACCCATTTCGACGAGATGAAGGCAGCAAATTGGTCGCCCACGACCAGCAATGCTGCAAGGGACCCGATTTGAGTTAATGAACACCGACTTCGCGTCTGCACGGTACCTATTCAGGTATCTCGCCGCTGCATCTCGAGTCATCCTGAGTGGGTCGCCAATCTTATGAGCTACAACGCGTTCTCTCGAGAAATTACCATCATGGCGCATTATGCCATCTTGAGCCGTGCCAAACGCCTGCCTTGCAAAGACGGGACGGTGAAATGCCACCCCTCTATGCGACCACCACTGACGCCCGCGATGCGAGCTTCTGCAAAAGTTCTCGCGACCGACATACGCAAAGATTCGCACTTGCGACATCACAGAATGCGGGAGTGGGCTGGTCCACAATGATGCTCCAGCCGGCTGGCTTGTCGCATCATCGCATGGCCCTGTCCGGAACGGCAGCCACAGCCGGACCCGTCGTCGAGAGTAGTGCCGTCGATAGTGGTCTCACCAGGAGCCCGAACGCCCTCCTCCAATTTCTTCTTCTGTCCGCGGAGGATACAGTAGCGGGTCTCTGTTGGTCTAATAGAAGTCTCGACCAAGCCATCTATGCAGCGCCGTTGCATCAAACAGTGTGCAGCGGACGTCTAGCAGTCCTCAAAGCTGAGCATAACCCCGTTCACCACGTCTGCAGAAGAAAACACCTCGAAATGATCCACATTGCAGCGTCAGGAATTTTAAAACTCCGACGATGCGAGTGTTGAACGCCGGCAGAGGGAGTTCTCGTGATAGCCTCCGTATCACCACGGTCCCGCTTCAGACGAGTCCAATCGAGAAATTGGGAAGCACAAGGTCATACTGTCATGGCCGAGGGTGCACTTGCCGTACAACTTTGTAGATTCTCGTCCAGACATCTGAAGATATTAGACCACCTGTATTGGAGAACGCAGGCAACGGAAGTCGAAACACCGATGAATCTCACAATGAATTCCATGAGAAAAGAATGCCAACCTCGAAGGAAATTGACGCGAGTGCATGGCCAAGTGTTGCCGACCATGACTTGGACAGATGCTCACCCCATCACTGCTGAATCACTTATGTGTAGTGCAGAAGATCTAGTCAGCCAGACGAACATCGGAAAGCTGTGGAAGTGAGGCCACCAGAGACAATTGACTCCATAGACAGAAGATCCTACTTAAGACAAGTAAGCCAAGTGGTGCCACTCTGTCCAAGTCAAAGATAGTCCCACCTTCGGCAGCAGTACGAATGCCCCTTGACAAGCACCACACTCACAGCTCGCAGGAGAACGAAGCCTTAACACTAGCCGCTCGCCAGCATATAAGACGCCATAGGTATTTCCAGCCTTACATTTAGTATCATCAACAACATTTCACTCCGTCCCGTCCTCATATCACCCTAAAACACAGCCATGAGATTTACAATTCTTGCAAGCCTGCTCTCGATAGCTCCATACACCTACGCGTGGTTCGTAAGTAATCCGCTGGATCAGAAAAGATGCACGACACCGCTGACCCACATTACAGAATTGCGATCCCGCTGGTACCGGCACGGGTTACAAGGGTTCTTGCATCGGCAACGGCCCAGACGCCGGGATTTATTATTATTGCCGTTTGGTAAGGTTCTCGCGATATGCAAACCGAACGACGGGGTGAAAGCGCAAAGCTGACTAGAGTCTGCGCGCAGGACCATCCGTGCAAGACATTGGGAAACGGGTGTTATATTTTTTGGAGTGACCACTCAGCCAACTGCTCTTAAGTTCTGACCAGTTCACCAAGGCTTCGACTCGCCATTAGGATGCAAGAAGCGCTAGGATATGACCGCTCACGGATACGAGTAGAAGTCCGTTGTGCCGCCGCCGGTGTAGCTGCATGTACTGCAGGCGGTTCGGTAATCTCGGACGAGGACACTCTGACAGTAACATGGCGAGCTTTCTCGACCTCGCCATCGCTCTCGCGTTCAATACCGCTCTCCTTGTCCGTGACGTGCATGTCCGCGATCTTGACACTGTTCGACACGACGACGCAGAAAAGCGAGATCGTAACAGTCGGAAGCAGCCGCGGGCCCAATACGAAATCTCGCTCAGTACCAGTCGCAGTCATCGTGGCCAGCAGCGATAGTCCTGTTCCGACGCATGCCATGAACACGAGTCGAATCCAGAACATCTTCGTGTGCCGTCCCTTGTTGAGTGCCGCCAAGAGGGCGCACATGACGACGAAGGCTCCGGTGGCCACGAAGAAGTAGCCAAAGGTCAGCGTGAAGACATTGAATGCTTTGCTGATGTTGCCGACAGCGTCGTTGTACCTAAGAAGAACAGTGTCAGCCACATCCCATGCTCCAGAAAATGCTGACAAAGGGATGAGCATAGCAGCAGCGCCTCTGAAATGCCGCACCGCTCGCTGAGCCTTCCGCAGTAGGGCCTCGAGATCTCCCACCAACATACCAATAATCCCTCGGAAACCCACGAAAATCCAACCTCGAACTCAAAACCTCCACCGCCTCCGTGCGCTCTCCCCCCGACTCCGGCGCATGAAATCCCGCAATTTCAAAAATCGTCTCATACAACACCCCCGTAAGCCACCAAATCGCATTCCCCGCAGCCTCGCCATCCTCAAACCCACTCATAACAGCAGGAACAACCGCCTCACCAACCTGTCTGAAATTCCCCAATCCCTCCGCCGTCTCGAGCAAACCCGACGCACGCTGCAGCTGACGCTCCAAAAGGACATTCGCGGTGCGATTCAAATCGTGCGCCGCCCTCTCCCACTCCGCCGCCGAGGACCTCCGACTCAAAGATCTTTCCCATCCTCTCACCTGCCCCACGAGCGCATCGCTCCTCCTCACCGCCGCATTCCACGTAACGCATTGGCTCGCACCCTCAACTGCCAACACCAGCGCCACATGCAGCGGAAAATGTAGCACGGCCCAGATCTGCTGCCTAATGGTCCCGAACCGCTCTTCTTGGATCCAGTCAAAGTAGAGCATGTACATGAAATACAGGTTGAGGATCGCACAGGCCAATCCGGCGCCAACGGAGTCGGTGAATGTAAAGGTTCCGCGGGAGTCGACGACGTCTTGGCAGGCTTCTGCGATGGCGATGGCGCCTTCGCCGAGGATGATCAAGGTCAGGAGGGACATGCGCTGGACGAGGTGCGTGCCGCGGAAGCTGATATTTCGCCAGTGGCAGGACGTGGCCGTGATGAGGAGGGTTTCGGCGAGGGAGACGCAGTACCTGGGGTGGCGGTCAGGGTTGTGAGAGTTGGGATGAGGAAAAATGGGCTTACCATGCGATGTATGCGTGGTTCTCGCCTGATGTCCCGGTGTGCAAAGCCCAGAAGAGGCTGAGATAGATCGTTGCCGACGCGATGTACACGGCTGCAATGACTGAGAGCGGCGTCATGGCGCGTCTGAAGTCTCGAGCATGCCATAGGGTCTGTACGTACTGCAGCACCAGGGTGAGTCTGCTGATGACCAGCACAACAGTCAGTGCTTTGAGGTACACCGTCGAATGTGTTTCACCCTGAATTGCAGATTCTGTCTCTTCTTGTCCGACCTTGAACTCCGGAGCACAAATAGCGAAGCCCACCATGACCATGAACTGCACTGCTTTGCACGCTCTCTCGAACACGCTGTCCATGGCGAAGCGGACATCGTACATGCTGACTTGGTACCAGGTGAACCACAGTATACTGAAGAAGCCGACGTATTGCTTGAGACTGTCGGCATCGTTGACCTCGTGGACATACATGAAGACAGTGAGATTCGCCACAAAGAAGAGGTCGTAGAACAGCTCGAGATCTGTCGATTTTGCGGAAGGTCGGAAGCGTGGACATTCGGTGCAACTCTATTGCGCCAAAGCGTTAGTAGTGGGTGCACGAACAAGTGCCGTGAACACTGATGAAGGGCATCGATGTTGAGATCTTCTTGTTGGCTACGCCATTGTAGACTCACCTCAATACTACACAGAGATGCATGCGAGATGCCATGGCTTTGACTCGATGTACTGCTGGCGTTATCTTTAAAAGCAGGGTATTCACGCTTCATCACAGGGCTTTTGATTAATGGCAGGTGGCCCTCTTCGTGTCCCAACATGTTGACAACCATGCGATGTCTGGTCCAAGCAGCCTCGATGTCAGTTCGCAGCAGAGTTCAGGCAGGTAGATCTGTATATTGTCGAAGCTTTACAGTACTGCTCTCCGGGCCAGCGGGTCAACGCTATTGTGGATGGCGGAGTCGGAGAGGCCGGAGTACAACTCTGTATGGCAGCAAGAGCTTCGGAGACCGATTGTATATGCTGTCGATCACGAAAAAATGCCTGACGCGTGTGCCCAATATGCCAACCTCGTTCCCAAAAGCATGTCCATCATACTGTGCGGCCATGACTGCTTTGTTGGCTGTCACCCCAGCGCACGAGACGTGAGCGGCTGTGGCTTCGCGAGGTGGGTCAAAGATGGACGCATCGCTATCGATACTTCTGTAGCTAACAGGAGATCACTCTCATCATAACTCCATATTGCGCTTGTGTTGCGCTGATTGGGACCGAATAAGTCGGCTGACAGATTCAGCGGCATAGATGGACTTGGCAGCTGGCGAGTGCGCGTGCTTCGGGGGACCGATGCTTGTCAGCGTTGCTGTGCACAGAATCAATGCTTATCAAATCTGCTGTCACTTGTCACCTCTGCCATGCACATATCCAGGTCATGTGACCGGAAAGCGGCATGCTTGAAGACCCCTATAAGAAGTCGCGATGACGCAGATCCTGTGGAGCTGAGGGACATTTCGACGGCCAAGAGTTCCAGTCGAAATGGGATAACGAGACCACATACATTGCAGCCATGCCAGCGCAGGAGAGAACGCTCGTGAACGTACCAGGCGCACCGAAACCGAACTTTGATGCTTACAGCCTAATCGTTCGTGCCCAAGGCGACACAATTCATGTGGCTGGCTTCATGGGTGACGATCCCGAGACTGGCAAGATAGTTGAAGGTGGAGTTCGAGCGCAGGCGGTAAGTACCGTGAAACTATACAGGTAATGATCTCGCTAACCGAAGTACAGGACCAAGCGATGAAGAACATCAAAACATGCCTCGAGGCGGCAGGATCAGGAGTCGAGAAGATTGTGCGCCGTCGAATGTATTTCATGGATATTAACAAGGACCTGAAGGCAGTCATGGATGTTTGGGACAGCTATGTGCCGAAGCCTCATCCGGTGAGCACGGCAGTCCAGATTAGTGGGCTAGCGAAGGAGGGAGCGCTGATTGAGCTCGAGGTCGAAGCCGAAGCATGATCTTCGATGTCACAGCTGCGAATCATGCCGTATGATGTGTCGACATACGCGGTGTATGTGCATTCAAGAGTACTACCCCATGCCTCACGCTCTTGCTGTCTTCTCCTCGTAGAGCATTTCTAATTCTGTGTCTTTAACATCGCCACCGTTCGAGCGGCTGGCAGATGGTGTGAAGTCGTCAGGCTGTCATCATAGGTATGCGTGAGATCCTGGCTTTCGCTGGCAGGAGTATCATGTGTCCGTGTTGACAATATGTTCACATATGCGAGGGTGGAATGGCGACTTTGTGTTCAATAAGTTGTTCTGCCAAGTGCAACGGTGTGAGATACCAGACCAGTATACCCCCAGATTGGCTGGTTCGCATGAGAAAAGCAGCCGCCCTCGCGCCGATCCGACGGCGATGACGGGACTTTCCGCTCAATTGGAGCATTGTGCATCATCATCCATGTTCACTGAGGACATGAGACACCAATCATACGTGCACATACCTTTCTACAGGCACATATCTTGCAGATAGTCATGACTTCAATCCTACAGATCTTGCCATCGGAGCTCCTGGCCCGAATCTTCGCCTTTGTTACCACCCGTCACGATGTAGGAAACTGTCGACTCGTTTGCAAGACATTCCACGAGCTCAGCTCACCGTTCTTGATCACCAAAATCATATTCGCGCAAAGGCTTGACGAGTTGAAGCGCTTTCAGGATGTTGTTGACCATCCCTACTTTTCCCGATACGTCACTGACCTCATCTACGATGCCAGCAGATACGATGCAGCACTCGCCACCAATTGGAGTGGTTACGTATCTCGCTGCAGTGAGGCACCGCGGAATCTCGTGGACCAGGAATGGCTTGATCGCAAAGTGCGCGATCAAGAAATCCTCGCCTCATTCAGTGCCGATCTAAATGCTCATGAGGAGCGTGAGGGAGGCACTGACTTTGACCCTCTCGGCATGAACCGGTACTACGAAGCAGTCTATAAAATGGGATGTCAGCGTCACTTCCCAGACTACTACACGCGCTACAACAACCAAATAGCGCTTCAGCGGAAGCGTATACCACATAGCATGCTGCTTCGAGCCTTTACAAAGTGTCCTAAGCTGCGAAATGTTGTCTATACGGACTATCGCGGACTTGCAAAAGACGGAGAGAGCTATGACTCGTGCTGCCGCCGCCTCTTCGATCTGACACTTGAGCCGGACCACATTGGGAACGATCATGTGTTGAGCTGGCACCAGCTGTTCGACCTGTTCGAGATTGCTCATGAAGCTGAAAGCCGTATTGAGTCACTGCACATTGGCAGTCATCCGTTCGTATCGGCCAGAGCAATCTTGAACAGCGAACTGGAGTCAGCTCAGGCTCCTGTTATGGTACCTCTTCCACGCCTGGGTCGTTTGCGCGGAAAGCCGTTTGATATCATGCTAGCGTCTTTCTCGAGGCTCGAATCGCTGCATCTGTCGTACAACGATGACAAGCCGCAAGACAACGGCAAAGCGGTATTGACGCAGCTGCTGGCAGCCGCTGGGGTTGGCAATCTCAAACACTTGACCATCGCCCGTGGAGTTGACCGTAATAACGTTGCTGATGTAGTTGCTCCGGGTGACCCAGAGAACAAACACGACTTTCTCGCGCTCAAGTTTCCACACTTGCGAAGTCTCGAGCTTCGTCATCTCCAATTGATCGACATGCAGCCTCTTCAGGACTTTCTTGAAGCCCATGCGGATACATTACAAGAAGTTCGATTGATTGAGCACTGCGTGACGGATCGAGCAGGCGAGCAGGACAATTTAGCTCGATGGGCGGGTGAGAACCTAGTTCTTGCCGGTGTTGAGGTCGTTACAGCTGCCGACCTGCAGGCCTTGCTGGCAAATACAGAACGACGCAGGAGTTCATCGCACACAACACGGCACAAAATCTCATCACGCACTACACGAAGTCGTGCTGCGGCGGCGCAAGTCCTCCGAAATATTGAAGCGCGCGAAGCACTCTGGCTTCGAGGCAAACAAAATCTGCTTCGCCGTACGGTAGATATCACAAACCCAAGAAATGTCTCCGATGTGGAGAAGGACTGGTGGATGCGTCCCGTTGATCAGTAATCACATTGATCTAGTCATTACGCTCTTCCACTTCCACGGCCTCTGCTGTCAGCGGTTTGTCTTGGCGGATTTCTCGCCTTCGGAACCACCAGACCAGCCACGTGATGCCAAACTGCGCGATAAATGCGCATATCGAGAAGATGAAACCTTTCCGAAACTTAGGCGAGTCTGATGTCGGGTATGTCAAATATGGTAGCCACGCATTAAAGGCATATCCAAGACTGTTCATCAAGCCTAGAACGATGCTGCGCTCTTCAGCGTCTGCACCACAAATTTCGCTGCGAGGGGTGTCAGTAAAACATGGACATGCATGTTGAGAGAGACTTACTTTGCCCACGACATTGCAATTGGTCCATACGGCACACTGATCTTGTACATTTCGAAGGCAGACCACTTCAACCCAGTCGGCACATTCCAGATCGCAAGGATGATGCTACAAAACACACCGAAGAATGTCGAGACAGACATCCAGGCCGCTCTGTTCCTCCAGTGGTCGCTGAAGATTGCGAGAGACACCGTCGCAACGGCCTGTACTGCATACTGCGAGGTCGGAATGATGTTGATCAGCGAGACCGAATAACCTTCTGCTTTTAACCACAAGGACATTGGCTGGACGCTTGACGATGGTCCAGTATTAATGAAGGTGATGTACAGCACGCTCAAAAGGTACACGTGCCATCGACCGAAGATGCGCTTGAACACCGACCAGCCCAGCTTCTTTCTTGGTGCACGGCCGACTTCATCCATTCGCTTTTGGGCGAGCAGTATCTGGTCTTTGCGCAAGTAGAAGGCTCTCGAGTTCTCGGGCAGATCTGGGATCAGAAAGAGCCCGGCAATCGCGATGGGCGTACTGATGATCCCATCCATAATGAACAGCCACTGCCACCCGGCCAGACCCAGGGATCCGTTCAGACCTTTGTACACACCAGCTTGGAGATAGCCACTGAACATGCTTGCAATTGCACTCGACGCATGAAATATGCAAGCTCTTTTGGCCAACTCGCTCGGCTTGTACCATGATCCTAGAATCATGTGTGCGGCTGGATAGAAGATCGATTCGGCTAATCCCACGAAAAAGCGAATGGCGACGACTTGATCGGGTGTCTTGACGGCAGCAATGCAAAAGGTTAGAATCGTCCACACCAACTCACAACTTGGTATCCAGATGCTGGGTCGCACCTTGGTCAGAATGATTTGCGACGGGATCTGCCCTACGACGTATCCACTGGTCCACGCCACGTCGATTAGGTTGAGCTGGTTGGCCTCCATCTTCAGATCCTCCTTCATGCCAGAGACGTAAGCATTACTGATGTTCGTCTGATCCAGATTCTTGATGAAGTACCCTAGTGATAAGATCACCAGCACGGAAACATCCAGTCTTCTGATGAAGGCGATCTCTTCTTTTGATCTGCCTGGTTCATAGTCCCAGATCCAGGCCCACCACGGTACTTTCGCTTTCTCCGCGCTGGTGGTATTGACTCCGTTCGACTCGATGTCGCTATCATCCTGGCCTTTCTGTAGAGCAACGGCCTTCTCAGGCAACTCGGCATCTAACTTCGACATCGTCCTTGGTCCAGGAGAGCCGTTTTCCAGGCTGGGTCTGAGCAGTGCCTCGAGTTCTGCGTGGCTTGCATCTTCGACATGCCGCACACGTCTGACTTTTGAGGAGGACATCGCCGCTCCTGCCACCTTGGCCGACAGGCGGGCCCGGCGACAGAAATGTCTAGTCCTGTAGCACGCAATACATGTCAACCTTCTTTGCACCTTCTGGGATGTCAGCACGGCATTGCTGCTACGCAGTGTTACTGCTTGACGCTCCACGGCCACGTGTGTATTGCCTGCTGTCGCTTGCACAGCATGTGGATGCCATGCTATCGCTCAACGATGCTGCAGCCAAAGAAGGGCGCTCGCGTTTCGCTTGAGACGCACAACGTGCTCGACGTTAACCATGGCGTGACCCTATCTTGCGCGGAAAATGCATGTCACTACGCGAGACGTTTCGGCATGACTTCGGATAATCACATGATTGGACAATGCATCGATCCTGCATGCCTTGGCGTGAATTGCAAGCTTGCCTAGCTGGATGGCGCAATGCTTCACGTCCTTCGCCGAGTGTCTAGTATCAGGGACATAGCATTAGCAAGTCGTCTCAAAGTTGCCGTCATGGCGCTGGACCTAGCGTCACTACACGTGGTTGAGTCCACCTGCTGATCAAATCCAGTCCATGCATTAGCTGTGGGCAGCATTAAACAGTATCGCTCTCGCTCGTTCATCTCCTCTCTTCAACTATACGAAATAGCATATAAGACGATACCATGGCATCAGCGGCGATCGTACCAGAAGTCATCGACTATGTAGCGCCAAGAAAAGATAAGCTACGCTCACCGGGCCGGCAAGAGCTCGACTTAAGAAAGCAGGCATTGAATAATCAAAGGGCTG
The DNA here is from genome assembly GCA_013248845.1 of Passalora sequoiae. Lineage (NCBI taxonomy): Eukaryota > Fungi > Ascomycota > Dothideomycetes > Mycosphaerellales > Mycosphaerellaceae > Passalora > Passalora sequoiae. Next base: position 626,878 of record WSQC01000022.1, read on the forward strand.
TCCAGTGAGTTTGACCTGACCGTAGGACTTGGAAAGCCATCCCTAAAGACAGCGGTATCGACTCGCGGTGCTCTTATACCTCCAAGATGTCTACACATTCGCAACGAGGACCACGAATATGCTGATGCAGGTACTTGAGCCGACGCTAGCAAGAGGCTTTCCTATCTGCCGCCAAGGAAGTCGACCAGCTCACAAGTCACATTGGCATCCCAAAGATCTGACGTATCAATGAAAAGAAGAGCTGGCGTTGCTCATCGCAGAGCGCAGCGTCGTCTCATTCCGAGACCAAGACCTTAGCCCGCAAGCACAGCTTGAACTAGGCCGCTACTACGCCGAGGGTGAAGTACACCCTCAAGAGGCACGTTCCGGAATTCCCGGTCACGGCCGCGATCTGGCCACTACTAGCAGCAATAGATTGCGCAGCCGACTTCGGCAACACGGTCGGCACTCAGAAGTTGTACACAGATCTCGTGCACGAGAGGTAGCCTGAGGGCATCACTCAGCCTCACCACGATACAGTTCTCGGATTTGGAGGTGATACAGTGTGGTAGTCTGGAGATACCGCCTGCGTAAAGATGTCGCCCGAATTCCGCAATATCATTGATGGTCGCTATACTGTTTATATATGCACTCACTTCCCGGTCGTGACCACCCTACAGCGTGACTCAGATACACTGAGAGGTCGCAATCAACCATGCGCACGCCTCGTACGACTGGGTTGACAGCATTCTACCTCAATCGTGCTATGACAAACCGCATCGGCGACCTCGACAGTGGTGAAATTTATGCTATCTTGCAGTAGTTTTTCAAGTGTACAAAGGCGATATTCACATTCAGTTCTGTCTCAAGTAGACGCCTGTGATGAGTGCTCTGTGGAACGGTACAAAGTCAATCATACAACGCGGTTTTGCTGTAATGCTGACCTAGAGCAGGATTCACGATGCATATTGCTTCTTGTCATTGCGAGATTATCGCTCTACGGCATGGAACCGGAGTAACGAGCTTGGCGGAGAAGCCGTCTCTCGATATGGATCCGCCGACGAGAGGACAAGCGCGGGTTGGCTAGGCAGGTTTACATGTTAAAGCGCTGCATATTGAAGCACTGCATATTGTCGATGAAGAGATTGTGCGAAAAGCCACTTCCTTGACCATCGTAATTTACACTGTTGGCTTGGTACAATCAGCTGGAACGGACCCAAGTGAAAGAGGCACACTCCCCGGTCTTAGTGGAGTGGCGGCATGGATGAAATTGGGCGAGATGATGATGACCATGCATACACGATTTCAAGGTTAAGCAGAGATATCACTCTCGACACTGAGGCGCCTGACAGTAGCGAGTCATTTTCCTACGTCGGCAATGAGTTTAATACATCCAGATCTCGAAAGCGATCCACGGCTCCTAGACTTGTCATATACCACGAGTCATGGATGTTCCGGCTTCACTCGATAGTCTTATGTCGATGGGCTCATGGCCCTGATCTCGAAACTTGCCAAATGTCTCCATCTGTGCAAAATGCTTCGGATAAAGGACAGCGCAGTATCGTTTCACTGGGTCATTTGAAAGTCTCCCACACCATATCAAAAGAAGCATGCACGCAAAATGTATCGTTTGGGACTCCACCGCCACAGAGCACCTCACAAGTCACGGTGCCATCCGATTTCGCCTCCGATGACGACCTGCAGCGTCTTTCTGGTGCTTCCCAGTCGCTACAAAGCACTGCGTAACAATCGCATAAAGGTCAAGGGTAGGGACTGTCAGAGTTGGGAACACGATGGTCCATAATTCATGGCATACAAAATGCTACCCAAACGCCATGGCTCAGGCCGAAATACTAACCCAGGAATCATCATGATGCGCCTTTACTATGCATAGTTTGCCATCATTCATCAATCGCCACTCATCAGCCACTCATGTTCCTCCATCAAGCCCCTACTGCCCCCCAAAGATTGAATGTGGTCCCCACCCACCACCCTGCATACTTCCCCATCGAGTCATATAGTTCCTATGCTGGAACGTGTAAGGCGACACCCCACCGGGTCCAGCGAACGGACCGCCGCGAGCCAAGTCAAGGGCGCCGAAGGTATGTGGGAGCCCGGTGGCCGTGCCAGGGTAGGCGTGGCCGATCAGGGGTGTGCCGCGAGGTGAGGTGAGTCCGTAGCGGTCGGTCATCATGCTGGGGAGTCTGGTGCCGTAGCCGGGCCAGTACATACCGGACATGGTGAGGGTTTTGGAAATGAAGATTATTGGTTGGTGTGGTGAGAGTTGGTGATGAGCTTGGTGGTGTTGGTTCGTGAGGGATTGCGAAGGTGTTTCGGGTCGTGGAAGTGGTAGAGGTTGGAAAATGCGGCTCTTTTGAAGAGGCACCTTGTGCCGACTCGCGATGGTGAATAATACATGACGCTGTGTGTTGACGTGACGGCGAGTGGACATACGTAGTGATGGTGCCGATGATCAGTGCTGAGGGTAGACGCCCTCGACCTCGCCTCAACTGTGGCCAGCAGTGTTGAAGAAAGCATTATGTGAGTATATCAAAGAACAGGAGCACGTACCGCGAGCGAGGATTCGGCTCATATGTGATGGATAAAGGCATGGGGACGTTCTTCTCCGCGGTCTCGCACGATGCGAAAAGAGCGATGAAAAAAGGGGGAGCAACATCCTGCCCACCTTGCCAGATGGAGGCAGAGCTCTCTCCCAGCATACAAGCACGTGCTGGAGCTGGATGTCTGGCGACTCGAGACAGACGCGTGCTTGCACCCACACCATATGGGCAACATGACCGACACAAAGCTTTAGGACTGCTGTGCGACAACCCGACACCCTGGACTTATGTGTGTGCCATATCTGGCGCCTTGTGCCGGTCATCGCTGAGAAGAAAGTCAGTTTGCTCTGTAGATCAAGCGTCGAGTGCCTTTTGGTTGCCCGAAAAAGGCTTGACAAGCAAGAACGCCAGTGAGTCAAGCATCGATGTCTTTCGTGAAGGACGTGATAAGCAAGACTCCAGGTTTGCTTGCGCTGCAGTCGCCAGCCTGCGTATGCGCGTGATGTCGCGGTCCACCAAACTTTGGCCGAGAGCGTCTTCACTGGCAAGGTGAAGTGCAGCTCTGCCGAGTTCCACTCATACGTATGACTAGACGTCGAGTGTATGAGCGGCGTCCATTTAACCATGTCGGCAGTTTACACAGACTCAGCTCCGTACATCTCTCGTTGCACAATTCTGTCGAGAGCTACTGCGAGCATGAGACCCAGCACGGGCTGGCGCCTTGTATGAACAGTGGTATGCAAGTGGTGTCGCTGCCGCGGTCTGTCGTCAAGTATGCTTATGCTCCACGTGCGGATGCGGAATTCTCTCGAGGCCTTCGACCCAAAGGTCGCACGCTGGCATGGCGTGGAACAGTGCACATCTGTCGCGGTGGTCGAGCTGTATGGCATGACCGTGCGACAAAGAGATGGCGGTGTTGCGAGAAGGAAGAAGGAAGGAAGAGAAAGGAAAGAGCTGGGCTTATAAACGAGAGATCCACGCGAGAACGGGTAACGCCGCGACTTATTGCATTTGCGGCCCGGTGGGATGCCTGAGGCGAAACTTGGAGAAAAAAAGTGAAGTGAAGTGAAGTGAGGTGCAGCTCAACCGCGCCACATCAACCTCAGTCCAAAGCAATGGACCTCGTTCCAAGGCACAGTAGACTCTTCTATTTTAAGAGTGCATTGAGAGGGCATTGTGCTGTTGTCAGTGATCGCGCTTCGTGATTGGCGCAGAGTATAGTCGAGCTCAAACATTTGCATGAGAGACAGGGCCAAGCCCTGCTAGCGCGGCAGGGATTGGAAACACATGTTTGTCTTTGCACGACGTGCTTCAATAGAACCTTCCATGCCACCAATACGCCTAGACCACATATTACTGCATAACGCGATGTCGGTCAGCGCAAAGCCTGCGCCCGCACTGCATGTGGCGACGACGATAAAGAGACACTTACGCAAGAACACCACAAGCACGAATCGACCTGGTGCCGTAGTTGTGAATCGCCGATTGCGTGCGTGCAACATCTTTGAACTCGAGATCTGCGACTCTGCAACAAGCACCGAGGATATCTTGCATCAATTACAGGAGGAGGAGGTGCTCGATCTTGAACAGTATCGATACGTTGAATTCATTCCGCAGCCAGCAGCAATACGAGCAAGCGAATCGGTCGCATTTCATATGCCAAAGATACCCAGAACGCAGTCACAGATTGGCTGCAGCGCCCGGATCAAGGGTTTGCTTTACAGATCGGTGCCATAGTGACAGCTCGAGCGGGTGATGGATCCTACTACGCCGCTCAAGTAAAAAAGCTCAAAAGCGAGACAGCCACAGTGTTGTTCCTGGCCTGCGGCAAAGGTGAAGGCAAGGACAAGAATCTCGATGTAAATGTCAACGAAATCAAAGTTGTCACGCCTGCAACGCCTCTAGTGCTGGACTCGAACCGTAGACCTGTATACGTCCAACGTGTCAAGGACTATGGTATTCCCACCGTCAAGAAGCGCAAGAACGTCAGTGCAGGTCGATCAGACCGATCGCGCAAGCGGAGAGGCGAAATATGGCCGTAGATAGACTACGACTGGACCGACGACGAGAAAGAAAACCGACCAAACGAACCTCATGCCATCACAGATATCCGAGAGCTCGCGCAAAAGACAGATCGCTCTTTTACGATCACTGCTTTTCCCATGCTGCGCAATATATATCTCGATACACCGAGATGGTTCATCAAAATGCTCCCTGCGAGTCGTGTTCGTTTCTTGGCGGAGTTCCTCTCAGAGTGCACAAGAGAAATGAAGAGAGAATCGGGTGAGAAGATTTTGAACAAGGAAGAGCGGCTTGCGCTCGAATGGCTCTATAACAGAGCTTTACGCACACACAACGCTCTGCTGGATGTTAGAACCACCTCAGACTGGACACACCATATAGAAACGTGCCTGGAATCTCGCAAATTGTTCACCGCTCAGCCACCTGCTCTTACCGAACTTGGTTGGATTACCCAAGATCATGGGATCTGTCGTCGCTGTCCAGCAGAGCTGCTGCAGCCTGGGAAACCTGTTCAGCCTCAGTATGGTTTTCGATCGCCACTCGTGTGCGACGATTGCAGTTTTGATGGACGTCTTGAGATAGCACGATCCAATGGGAAGACAGTAGTCGAGCCAGCGACAGCGGAGCGCGTGGCGCCTGTACAAGTGGGATGATTGTTTTGGGGCCCTGCTGTCTTTTCTTTGTAACTACGATGATTACCTGCCGCCGGCAAGCGGCCATAGCTCAATACCATTACTCGCACGTGCTATCAATCTCCACTCAGCCTCTCTCGCGACGTATCGTTGTCACCTCCATGCTACTATGCACTGCCCAAGAAGGCCTCACCGCCGTCGTATTCGTTGGAAAGCTAGTGAACGCTATGCGATATACCCTTACTGCCGCGCTGCCACCGTCTCGCAGCGCTGTCGCGGCCACCGAAGATACTGCAGGACACGACGCCACTGGACACTGTGGAATAGCCTGACGCTGAGGTTTCGTGACCTGTCGGCGCGCAGTCGCAGCCTATTCATAGATCTATAGCTTTGGCAGAAATAACAAGTCAGGTTGTATGAGCGTGTCTTTCAACAGTCGTATACAGGTCAGCAATGTTTCGCCGCGCGAGCGCAACCCAATCTAGAAGAAAACCCTTCGAAGATAGTGCCAATTATAGCTTAATGCCTATTACAGTACATCGGCGCATGTATATGACCAACAGACTGCCGCATTATTCACTACATATAAAGTGCAGGTGAATGACTCTAAGTCGCTGGATCGCCCGCATGCGCCTTCTTCGCGCGTAGGTCCATATAGATCAATCACGAGTATCCAAGTATTCTACATGTAGCCAAGCGCTTTGACGCTCTCATAGACCCTGGTGACTAATACATGAATTTCTTGGCGCGCATGTGACATTAGCCGACCACAGTCACGAGCCGAAGCTTTCTTTATTGCAACACGTCACGCTCGAAGGATGAGCACAGTTCCGTTGCCCAAGTCGTAAACTTCTTTCTCGTCACCTCAAAACAACCACATGGACGATGAACTCGTGGTGGAGTCAATGGCCAACAACGCGATGGATACACTTCGACAGAAGCGTCATATGGACGTCGATAGGAGGCCACACGACTCGAAACGCCGCAAAAGCTCGCGCATCCCAGTCAGAAGCACTGGTAAACGCATACAAGTACTCAAAGGAAGCAGACCAGAGAGTACTGCAGAAGCTCGTCCGGCACACACATTCACCACAGTCGACTACCTGAATACTCTGCACGCAGAGCTCATATGTCCCCAGCAGGAGCTCTTACCCTTGAGCCAAGAGACCGTCGCTCATATGCAGTACGACCTGTCACGTGCACTGGACGCAGGCAAGATCAAGGCAGATGAGCTTCGAAAAGCATACATCAGCGTCCTGTTGGTGCACAACTTCAACGCGCAAGCCATGGGTCTAAGCTCACGAGAGATTGCCGTCAGCGATGATCTCCAGGCATCAGTGTCACAACTGCAGTCACAGCTGTGCCAAAACATATCTGCGACCACCTCGATTACGATGTCTCAGAAAACTGCGTCTCAACGTGCATCTGAAATTACAGTCTACGATGCTTACAAGCAGAGACTTGCTGAAATCGAGCATTCCGAAGCCAACGGTCCTGAGCACAGCTCAACAAAAGCCGCACAGCGATTCCATGCTGTCTCGTGGGGCTACATGCACATAAACCGGCCACCTTGCTGGCAGCAGACAATCGAACCACCGCAAATGCTGTTCATCCCTTACAGACTGTCGACGTTGGACGAGCAAATCGACGCATTGCTGCGCCAACGCATGGTTACAGAACCTGGCTTTGGTGACCATATACGCATGCTCATGGCTGGGAAGGGTACTCCGGAACAAGTTCATCAGCTCACTGTCACATGGCGTCAAGACATCGCGCAGGCCATACTTTCTCAGCGAGATCATGCAATCCATCACGTGCCGTACAGCGCTTCTCAGCAGCACGGCTTCGCGTACCAGGCTAACGAAATGCACTTTAACAGCATTCCAGCCACCGTCTGGCGGCATGGTAGCGTGACATTACCAGACCCGAAATTTAGGCCTGCTCCATCCCTGCAAGCGCCAGCTCCTGCTTTGCACAGCCGGGAGGTCACGCAAGCGGAATTGAACGACTATCTTGAGCTTCTTGCGCATCAAAATCCGTACTTTCGCGAGCTCAAGTATGCTGTCGAGCGGGCTGAGGTCAACGATGAGCAATTGCATCAATGGCATGCAGAGATTGCGCGCGGCAAGCGACTCCTCGGGTTCATACCTGCTGCGGAGCAGAGTCCACGTGATGCCGTTTCCAAGCGACTTAGCGTCTCTGAGTCGGCTGTCGATACCACAAGGCGCACATCTCATACGGCTGCGGATGCGCGTACTGCAGCAGCGGGCACTCCTTCGCAACCGTATGCCAATGCTGTGTCGCCAGTATCAGGCAGCGCGCCGATCATCGATCTGATTACAACACCGTATCCCAAACGTACCGCGGTAACAAGCAATCCTCCACCACTGCAGACCAACGCTGCAGCGCCAGGAGCAGGCGACGCGCCGCTCATCGATCTAAGTACACCACCTCATCCAGCACCCGCCTCCATGGCCATACAGTCCGCCGATCAGCACCAGCGTCATACCGAAGCGAGAAGAAGCGCCGTGCAGACAAGGATTGCAAATGGAAGGCTCTACGAGCCGTCGTACCTGCGCTGAACGATGCAGATAGCCGCGGACTGGCCGGGCAACTACAGGAAGCAGCGCACTATGTTGATCTTATCTCTGGAGCCAACGGCGAGATCATGAAGAAGCTTGGGATTACCGACCAGACTCTTGCTGTGACTGCTTTTCTTGGTGGAAAGTAGCGCTTCAGTAGAGATTTCGTGCGCCCGACGACAGCACTGAGCGTTATAGCAAGGACCTCAACATGAAGACGCTGATGTGGCGCTCGAATATTACGTCGCTACTGGCACGGTGTGTGCGCGTGCAGTAAATGGGATTCTCTTCGTTGAATGTAAAGCAAACTCCTCCAGTTCTGACCACTTCACATGCTCGGCCCACCTTCCCAGCTAGCTCACGCTAGTGGGAGAACTTCGGCGCCAGCCATTCCAACTACATGAATTACTTCCAAATCCTGCTTATTCATCAAAAAGGCGTAGTGGTCTAAATGGAATAAGATCTTCAACCCGGCGGTCGCGCATTGTACGAAAAGCGTTCGAGCTTCTCTGACCTTGGGTCAGGATGGAAGTCTTGCATCCTCCAGGTTCTTTGTCACCATGCAAGGGAGTGTACCGAACTTCAAGTCCAGTTCGAAGCGTCCGAAGTCCTGCAATGGAACTGAGGAAAGTGAGACTCTCCCTTGACGTTCCTTCGGGGGTGTTAGTGCTGGAGCAAGAGTCGAATCACCTAATCTGCCCAAAGTTTACCCCCGTGGAGGATGGTGATAGGCGTGAAGGATGTGAGTTCGAGCCTCACCTATGCCCGAATCATTTTTTTGGCTTTCTGTTACTCTGCTATTCCATGAGAGATGTTTGATGTGTGCATGATCTGGATCCGCCGTTCTTTTGACTATATAAGATTTTTCGTGCGCCCTTCGACCTTAGCGACAATGTCACCACCATCAACGCTGAATGTTGTTGTGGCTTAAAAAGAACCTTCATGACCGCATCCGCAAGGCCATTGAGCCATACGCATTGTTTTCACAGCCAGTTTAGAGCTGCAGTCAAGACGTCCTTGCACTTGCACAATCTTCCTGCACGCGATCGCATTGTCACCGAACCCCTGAGTATGACGAGCCTGGCAGTGCATCCACCACGCGTCTCTCTCTCTACGCTCACAAACTGCTGAAGTCGACCCAGATCCAAAGAGACATTCAGTCACCGACACATACGCGAGCACTCACCCATGCTCCTCACGGGTACCAAGGCCTGAAGTTCGCCACGGTCGGGTGGCACCCAACCGCAGTACACGCAGCGCACGAACTCCCTCTTTCTCCCCACCAATGCAGATGACATCTGGCTCACCCGCCCTCATTCGCGCCCATTACCAGCAGTCGCCCCCATACCCGCGAAGCAGCCCGCAACCAAATCACCAAGCCGGCTGGCACCGCTAATATCCCATACAACATCAATCCCGATCAAAGGCAAACGCAAAAACGCGGACCCTGATGGAGAGAGTCCTCCGCATCCAGAAAGTCACCCATAGCATGTATATGAAGCGTTCAAGGCGTTCAAAGCAGGATTGGGACGTACGTGTCGTGGCAGATGCCAGCCATGCGAGTGTGTCCTCTACCCAACATTGCGGTTATGCATCTTGCTCTGCCTGATTTGCGGCGCGCTCACCGTCAGCAGCACTGCGCGTGTCTGCGTGATTCGATCTAACGCAGGAACTAATGAACGAACGCGTGCGCTGTGGTGATAGTAGCGGTAGCGGTATCGGTATTGGTATCATTCGATGCCCAAACCGCAGCGCAGGCGGTCGCAAAGGACGATGGTTGTACTAGGAGTACTTGCCCACCCGTTCAGTTCAGTTCAGATACAACACAAGTGTTCCAGCTGAGTAAATCTCGTGGTAAGGGGTTGCCGTCCGTGCCGGCAGGGCGTGCCTTCCCACCATGTGGTACGCCGGATCACCACTGCCACTACCTCTTCCAAAAAAGAACATTCTCTATGCTCGCGCGCGCCATGCGACGGCAAACTTCATCCCAACGACCAACGACCGCCACGGAATGCTCGCTTCCGCTAGTAGCCACACAGCGGCTAAGTCACCAGATACTGTATCGATGGTCCATGAGATATAGCTTCGCCAGAAAGGAAGGCAACAGTTGCTGAATGAGTTCAAGGAATCGTCAAAGCTGGTTCTAGGACTTGATCAAAGACGATCGTACCCATGTACGTAACTTCTCGCGCCCCAGCTCGAAGACGAAGAGTCTCAACCTCACCCTCATCGAGCGAGCACTACGATCCACTTGTTCGGAAGCGATCGCAGAGGCAATCAGAACCGGGGACCACTGGCTCCCACCATGCTGAATCTCACTACCGGGCATATCTTGAGCTATCTGTCTGCACTGCCCAGACTTGACGCTGCTATGCGTGGATCATGAGGCGTTACCGAGACGCTCATCGCGCGGAGCTCTATAGCATGGTGACATTCCGATCTCACCAAACGTCCAAGAGCCAAACAGGGCCCTGATCATGAGATACGTGCATACACTGTACTAGATGCTTCTTCACTTTGCACATCCCTCCCCACCAGCCGCTGTCTCGGCTCCACTATCGTCATCGCAGCAACGAAAGCCGCGGGATTCGTGGTATCCTTTTCTCATTCATGCATGCCCCCGAAAAACGCCAAATTCGCCGTCGCTCAAGACAAGCCATCCGAGCAAGATAGACAGAACGAAGAAGATGAATCAAGCCCAAGATCACGCACCATAAACTTTCGTACAAGGCAGAGAGCCTCAGCACACAACATCTCTCTCTCTACATCACATAAACTCACCTCCCTCCATGCTCGACGAGTGTCATCGTCGAGAGTCCCTACCATGCTCCTCCAGCGGCGAGACAGGCTCTCGCGAAGGAATCGTCGACAGCGGCGTGTTCGCCTCATTCTCATTGCCGAACGGATCGCCGAGACTGCCACTTTTGCTCTGATTGAGAACAGGCTGGACGATCTGTGGTCCGCCGATACTCATTCTTGCCGCGCGGGCGGAATGCACAGAGGCTGTGTCGCTGTAGAGTGTGCTCGTGATGGACACCGCCGAGCGATTCGAAGGTAGGGGTGGATCGGAGGGCAATGCAAGAAGGGCTCTTGCCGATGATACTGTGCCGGGAGTAGGTGCAGTGGGGTGTGCAGAAGTTGGAGGCGTGGGGAAGTAGCTGAGATCTGCCAAGCCGGTGTCTATGGGTGGCAGTGTCGGGCCGTTGTGCGGTCTGGCATGGTAGACGGGCGGTGGGACTTCAAATGTGGTTCCTCCTTCTGACATTCTGCCTGGCGCATATTCTGCGCTCCTTCCTCCGCGACCTGATTCGGACCCTTGCGACGGTGTGTCTAGACCAGTGTAGTATGCGTTGTTCTGGCTGTTGGTCACCACCGGCTGTGCTCCTCTTGCTGCTTCCATCACTGTTTGATGGGATGACGCGTTGCTGCTCCGTAGACTATCCCATTTTTCGCGAATTCCTGGCAAGAATGCGACTCCACTTCCGCCACGGCCTCTGCTCTTTTGCGCTCGTCTTCGATGCAAGAGGAACGCGATCAGAAATAGCGACAAGACGGCTAGGGTTGGCAAAACGATCGCCGCAGCTAGCTCCCCATGCGACAGCCCATCATGGTGGTGTGCATTTGCCGTGATTGCCTCGGTATTATTGCTCACACCGCTGGGTTTGGAGGTCGCTGAGGTGATTGCATGGCTTTGGTACGCAGATGAAGTCGAGGGCGTGCTCAGGTTTGCGGCTGGGGTCGTTTCGGTCGCAGTCAGGAGTGATTGTGTTCCCGTGTACGACGAAGCGGTCGGGCTCAAAACGTAGTCGGTGCTGGTCTGCATAATCACCAGCGTGCCTCCATCGTCGTCCGTAGAAGACGACGGCTCATCTCCCGCGGATGAGGAGGTTGCTGCTTGTTGTGATACATTGGAGGTGTCTTCGTTCTCGGGGTATGGTTGATTTGTCGCTGGTTTTGTCCTGTCGAACATGTCGTCGCTTACATTCTCATCCTGCTGCGGCTCGCGCTTCCGATACCAGGCCATGATAGCTGAATTACACGCAGAAGTCCTGCTGCGTCGATGATATGTAGAAGATAGCGAGGCGCGCTCCTGGCGCAGCCTGTGATATGTACAGACGACAGACCACAGCGGGTTGCCAGCGTGAGAAGTGTCACAGTAAGCGGACGAGAGTGCTCAGCCGGCACTGATGAGCTTTGGGTGGAGCTCTATGCATTTAGCGTCCGCTGTGAGCAGCTGAGAAGTGGAGATGTTCCGAGGTCTGCCGGGGCGTCCCTTCCTCGCCGGATCTGTCATGAGCTGAATCCAGATTGAGTTTAGCAGAGATGCCGCATCCTGGGCGTGCAGATCAGCTCACCCTCACCAATTGGTCTACAGCCACAGGTCTGGATGCGCGAGAGTTTGCGACAGGTTTGCAATCAAGATGCCATACCATACGTGTACAGTAAGCACCCGTAGCATATGGAGTGTGCCGGAAGACAGTTGTACAGAGCGAAGGAAGAAGAAGAGGAGACGCTCTCGAATGTGCGGAAGCGATGTTGCACGAGAGGAATATTCTTCTTGTGCGGTGGTACACAAAGGGTATGGTCAGCTCTTATCCTGTGCGCCCCCGGCCGAGAGATGCACCTGCGGGAAGGCAGATATGTGGTTCTTGATGCATGGCGTGCATCGTCGGTACGAAGCGCAATCGTATTATTGCTATTTGCATCCAAGACAGATGGCCATGTCAGCATGATCTGATGAATATAGTGTATTGACTACGATACGCTTCATGCGTGCCATGGTGCTGCAACGTGCTCGCATCGCCAATCTAATACACGGACATGCTCATCTCGTTGACGTCAAACGCTCCATCATCATACATGTAGAGATTCTGGGGAAGCGTGGCGTGGTCATGCCTTGGCGGTCACGTGTCGAGAGTCGAAGTCTCTGCATCGCGCTTTCTCCTCCATCCGAACCACCAAAACACCGACCTCCGACCTTACATCCTCCTGCAGCGGTTCGTAAGACTCACCTCCAACTGACCTTCAGCGCGCAGTATGCAAACGCGAGACTATCGCCATTTTGCATATGCTGACCCAAACTCTGATCATTTCCGGCAGCTTGCTACCAGAAACAGCCATCGAAATGGCGCAAACGCCTGTTCCATGCATGTGCGTCACTTCAACGCCCGTCATCTCTCATACCCAGGCCAAGGCTGCACTGTGTCCATCGTGATCATGAACAGTCGGTGAGCTGTGCAGTCCCGAACATATCGCTCTCCCACCACGCACGGAGTCCGCCTCGCGGCCAAGTTACCCAGAATCCATGTGCTCCGCAGCATCAACAGTACATGGGCAGCTCATTGTAGGCGTCTTCCAGAGCATCGAATGCCGTCTAATCATCAGAAAACCTCCAGAACGCGGGCGCACAGGTTGCCAAGGACAAGCGCACGCTCTCGCGCTATGCAATGCCGTTTTCGCCGTTGCTCAAATCTGCTGAATGAAACGTTTCCGTGGAGATATGGATAACATTGCCGCGCTGTGGGATAATCTCGCAGACTACTCTGGTTATTACCGTGTGCCTGAGGCTCCAGCTCACTCTTCATCGTCTTCGTCGCTCGCATTCTCAGATTCCGTCGAAGTGTCCGGAGCACTTGCAGAAGAGCCCGGCTCCACCTTCACGCTTCAATAATTTGCATTCACGGTCTCAGATCAGACTCTCCGTTGTTTAAGGACTTTGCTAAACATTCTGCACTCAAATCTATCTTCTGTCTCTCGACTCTTGAAAACGGCCGCTGTCTTCTCAGCAAAGGACGGGACTTCGTCTTCATTATGCATACTACACAACGACATGGTCGAACTTTGGTGCCGTTGATTACTGCACGACGCGCTCGAGTTTGCCACGTCTGAGCTGCGCATTGCGCGACGGACGTTTCTATACAGCAATGGTCTTTGCGACTCTTCCCAAACTCTTCCCGCCTACGACAGTCAAGATGGAAGCTAGGACCACGTACCATCTAGGCCCTGACTGAACCTGGATCCGATTTCGATGACGCGCAGTATCGAAGCACAAATGCTGCGTGTGCTTCGTGGAGTACATGTTGACGAGAGAGTACGAGCCTTCTTGGTCAGCGCGAAAGAACAGTCTATCAGGAAGACACGAGGCTCCATGTCCCTTCATGTACTCTTCCACCACAGCCGAGACCTCTTCTCCTTTATTCGTCTCGGACGCCGTATTACCAGCATCTGTATGCCCAACATTCTGTCCACGCGCAACGACCCACCACTCTCACAATCCTCGTCTGCCTCCCTCCTAACCATTCTTCTGACAAACCCCAAACGTCGTATTGAGCCCAAACGTGAGTTTAACAGTGCCCCACGGATAGTACCCATTGTCCGCATTGTACACGCGCTCTTTCGTGTCCCCGTGCGCACACAAGCAGATGGCGTGCATTCCAACTCGTTTCTCCTCGAAGAAGTCTTCGTGAATCCGGACCAAGGAATGGCCGCCAATGTCGTTGCAGAGAAAGACGAGCAATTGCTCCATGAGAGTTGCATCGCAATATTTCCCAGAGAACGTGCAACGATATTGGAGACTGCCAGCTTTGTTATCGCCATGCCGCGCCGCGGCAAGGCCAGCTAGAGCGAGGAGGGGAAGGGTGATGGTCTTCATGATAGGTATGGTGAATATGCTTTCTCTCTGCCGATGTGTGTGGAGATTGTAAGCAGGAGCATCTGCAAGCCGGAACGCATATTGTCTATTAATACTTCCTGTGCGACCTTCGCCAACTATACATTCGCTGCGACGTCTTACGGTGGGCTCAAACGATAGACTCTAATTCGATGGATGGTACCATGACTGCAACAGTGATGGTGCCATGTCGCGGTCATGATGGTGCCATCCGTCGATAGGCAACGCTATCGACAATGCCGCGGGAAAGCCATTGATGGCTTCCACGATCCACTCTGCGGCACACCGACGAGCGTGCAGATGTAGCAAGCTGATACTCATCCCTTCGCCCAATGTAAGATCTCAAGTACATCAGCTTTTGTCTTCAATGGCCGAGGATTGGTGCTGCACCACTTGTCTTGCAAAGCATTCTTGGCAAGCTGATCGAATTTATCCTGTTGCGCGTCAGCTCGCTGCTGCACAGATACAGCAGAGGCATGTAGAAGCTTCACTCACCTCGCCGATACCCACGGCTTTGAGCGTGGCCGGCATGTCCAGCGCATGGATGATAGCCTCCAGTACGTCACCGAGCTGATCGCTGTTGCGATTGAGTCCTTTCGACGTCAAGAGCTCAGCCACAATGCTATCGCTCCACAGTAGCTCACAGACTCGTTTTTGCTTTTCTTCGTTGACACTGACATTGTACCTGCAGACTGTGGGCAGAAGAACACAGCTCGTTTCACCATGTCCTACCCCCATAGGACCCAGCTGATGCCCGATACCATGACTTGCACCCATAGGCACACCATGCTGCATGCCCACGCCAACGGCAGGAATGACTCCTTTCTGACAAGTGATTCGGGCATCGAGGTCTGTTGGGTTCCGCTTCGTCTTCAGCAGGCCGGGAACCAGTAGTCGCAGTCCCTTCGCAGCATCTTGGTCACTTGCGGCCGTTGATTTCAATGAGCAGAGGCCTTCGACGCAATGATCTACCGCTCTGACACCCGACTGCAGCCATATATGCAGTGGAGTACTGGTCGTCAAAGCTGGATCGAGCACGACAAGAGCCGGACCTTTGGTTGGATGCCCGAATCCATACTTTACCTTGGTCTCGTCGTGCGTCCCACCGCCGAGGAAGGTATACTCGCCGCCACTGAGACTAGTAGGCACTGAGATGATGGGAATCGTGGGTGGTTTGATGTCGTGCCTCGTGTATGACCAGTCCTCGCCTGAATGCAGCTTGTCCAGATCTTCAAAATTACGGGCATCGTTCGCAATAGCTGTGGCAACTATCTTGGCGCCATCTGTCAAAGAGCCCGCACCTAGCGTTATGATGAGATCCGCCTGTGTTTGTCTCGCTGCTGCAGTGATCTCTAGAATCTCCGACCAGTAGGTATGTGGCTTCATGCCAATCATCGTGCCTGCCAAGTTGTCTCCGAGAGTGTCCTGCAGTCGACGGACATAATCTGTGGACTTGGACAGCGATGCTGAGGCGATAATGTAAGCTCGCGATGCATTGAACGTGTTTCGGACATGCTTGGCACAAGCTTCGTGGAACGGCAGGCCGTAGGAGATGTAAGGATAGCCTGTCGCGTAGGCTGCTTCGTATGTCTCCCCATCGGACTGCTTCACGGTAGCTGTTTGGTCTGTCATCTTGGAGAAGGACGGTGCAGAAGTGATCGAAACCCCGGCGGAAGCATTTTCGCAAGATTACCCCGCAGCATGTTCAATGTAGTATGACATTATGGCGCTTACATGTTGCTGCAATTCCGGGCTTGGTGCGAGGAGCTGCCCTGAATACACGTGAGTCCATGTGGTACTGACACGCGGCGTTCCTGGGCTCCCCGTTGGCATTCCTCCAGCTGGCGGCCTTTCATATGTTCGAGGACCAAGCTTGTGCTACAATGTGACGCTCACTGCGTGAAGGCAACATTGAAAGGATGCATTCTTTCGGTGTTCGCGACGCTAGAGTACCATCGTCTGAGCCTGCTGTCGATGACTCTCCATCCTGGGTGTGCACCGGCAGCCCTGTGAAGGCAGTCCACGTCTAAGACCAATGAGGTGCGCTTGGTCAACACAGCTGCCTCTTTCGTGACATGCCGGCATTTTCCATCGCGCAGCACCACACCTCACTATGTCTCTGGCCTCGAGTGACCCCAATCGGACTCCTCCACATTGTGGCAAAGTCGCAATGGGATGGCTCGCAGTATTGCCCTCGGAAACGAAGCCGAGGAAATCATAGTGGATGTCACGGTGCAGAGAGAAGTTGTTGGAGAAGTTCCGAGAAAGCTTCAGTCTTCTTTTGCGCCATGCCCGAACGGGACGCGCGGACTGGCATCTCCTCTGTATGAAGGAGGCAATACATGGATCAAAGGCCGTGTAATGTTGTAAATCGAGGTCTTATTAGCTGTAGGGAGATGCGTTTTCGATTTAGAAGCATGCACGAGTCGCGCCGAAGAGCTCCAGCTGTCTCCGCAAACTCTCTTGTCGGAAGGGACGCTCATCAGCCGACAGCTGTTCAGCCCCACTACCAGTTGCCGTGAAATGCCGTGAGAGGTCTCGGCGAGTATGGAGCAGATTCTGGAGTTCTCCAACAACCACACCACATACATGCACTTCTCCACAAACCGACGACTATTTCTCGCAGATGAATGCTGTGCTTCATGCGCTCCCTCAAGCCCGCGACAGCCCGGAGTGTATGGCAGCAATTTCGATACTTCGCGTTCGAAGCGAACCTTGGGCATACCCGTCGGCGAGAACCTTGCACACACGACAAGCCTGCCGACCACGTGGTCACTCCAGCTGCTGAAAGCCACGTGTGGAGATGCAATGGCAAAGAACCCATATATCACCAGATCTGCTGCAGCAATAGCTTATGCCACAGTGGTGCGAATGTGGCCTGCGCCCAGGGCCACTGTGGATATTTGACAATACGGACATAAGGTGGCTGGGTTGTTGTACAGTAAGCAGCGGAGTTGTGTCCATCACACACCCCAACAAGACCCAGGATTGTGGCCAATCGATACGCAACAATGGCAAAAGGCATCCGTCCCGCTTCGAACACACGCTGTAGATCGCAACCTTATCCACATCCCGAGACTCCGCAATCAAACGCCTTCAAGGTTCTCACGTCGGCCAAGACACCGAATCCTTGTGGCGAGCTTGAACTACAATATAGCCCGCATGCCACCACTTGATCCAGCAAACGTCAGGCCAGGACGTTTGTTCTCCCCGCCCATCATGAAGACCTTAGCACGAGTCTCACTGCTGTCTTTGCTGCACAGCCTTGCTGCTGCACAACGCGGTAAGTACTTTCACTGTACCAATTGTGGATTCTATCAGAACACCAAGCTGAAGACACGACTTGCAGCCATTACTGCCGATGGGACGAACTTCACCTTGACTGCAAAAGGCGCATCATACCTCTTTCACGTCGATGTGCCGTCGGGAGAATTGCTCTCAGACCACTGGGGAGGTCCCGCAACAGACTTCGTGACACCGGCACAGGTATCACAAGACGGCTGGATACGAAACGATTATCCGAACACAGGTCTGACAAACCTTCGTCGAGAATTTCCAGACATAGGACGAAGTGACTTTCGACTGCCAGCGATTCACATTCGACACGCAGATGGCAGCACTGTGTCCGAGTTCAACTACCAGTCTCATCAGATCGTGGCAGGCAAGCCTTCCCTACCGGGCCTGCCAGCGACCTTCGGCCAGAGCAGCGACGTTTCGACATTGCTGGTCAATCTTTATGACAACTACAGCGATGTCAGCGCCGTCCTGTCATACTCCGTGTTTCCCGAGTACAATGCCATAGCTCGCAGCTTCCAGCTTAGCAACAACGGCACGCAGAAGATTACAATCGAGCGTGCAGCCTCCTTCAGCACCGACCTGCCAAACCTGGATTTGGAAATGATCGAGCTGCAAGGCGACTGGGCTCACGAAGCCAACCGCGTAAGAAGACCGGTCCAATACGGTACGACTGGGTTCGGTAGTACTGCTGGCTACTCCTCGCACTTCTTCAAGTCATCCTTCGCATTGGTCTCGCCCACCACAACGGAATCGACCGGCGAGGCGTGGGGCTTCGACTTCATCTACACCGGAAGCTTTGCCGCAAATGTCGAGCGTTACTCGAACGGCTTCGTGCGTGTCCTGCTCGGGCTGAATCCGATCCATAGCGAGCTGCCACTTGGTCCAGGCGAGACATTTACATCGCCGGAAGCTGTCTCTGTATACTCCTCGGAAGGTGTCGGCGGCATGTCTCGATCTTTCCATGACCTATACAGGCACCATCTCTCGCGCTCGAAGAAGACCCTGGAGACTCGCCCAATCCTGCTCAACTCGTGGGAGGGTTCCGGATTCAACTACAATGATACGTCCTTGATCAAGCTGGCCGGCGAGGCTGAAGCGCTTGGCATCGAGCTATTCGTCAACGACGATGGATGGTTCGGCGTTGAGTACCCTCGCAACAACGACACCTTGGGTCTCGGTGACTGGACACCGAACCCCGCCAAGTTCCCACACGGTCTCCGTCCATACATCGACTCTGTCAATAAATACACTGTCCTCGGTTCGAACAAGCCACTCCAGTTCGGCCTCTGGTTTGAGCCAGAGATGGTCAATCCCAACTCGACGCTTTACCACGAGCATCCAGACTGGGTCCTGCACTCCGGTAACCACCCACGTACCTTAGTCCGCAATCAACTCGTCCTCAACCTCGGCCTCCCAGAAGTCCAAGACTTCATCATCAACACAATGCAACGCATCCTCGACTCTGCCAACATCCAGTACATCAAATGGGACAACAACCGCGGCATGCACGAATTACCCTATCCAGCAGCCGGCCACCAATACATCCTCGGCCTGTACCGCGTGATCGACCACCTCACGACCCGCTACCCCAACATCCTCTGGGAAGGCTGCGCCTCCGGTGGCGGCCGCTTCGACGCCGGTCTTCTCCACTACTGGCCCCAATCCTGGACCTCCGACAACACCGATGCCTCCGCCCGGCTCACCATCCAGATGGGCACGTCCCTCGCCTACCCACCCTCGTCAATGGGCTGCCACGTCTCCGCCGTTCCCAACGGCTCCACCAAACGCAATATCTCGATCACATATCGTGCCCACGTCGCCGAAATGTGCGGCTCCTTCGGGTTCGAGTTGTCGCCCTCGGAGCTGTCCGAAGACGAGAGGGTCCACATACCCGGCATCATGGCTGAAGCCCGTGATGTCAATCCCATCGTTATCACTGGTGACTTTTACCGCTTGCGCTTGCCGGACGAGAGTAATTGGCCTGCGGCGCAGTTCATTTCTGCGGATGGGAATAGGGCGCTTGTCTTTGCATTCCAGCAGCAGGCGACTGTCAAGCCTGCGGTGCCGCCGTTGAGGTTACAAGGGTTGGATGCTGGCGCGAGGTATTATAATGACCTTGATAATGCGACGTATTCGGGTGCGACGTATATGAATGTGGGTATTAATGTGGGGTTTCCGAAGGGAGACTACCAGAGTTCGCTGATCAAGCTGTACAAGAGTCAGTAGTCATTTTGTGTGCACGAATGAGATATTTATGAAGCGCGTTGCGTGGGCGCTGCCATGCTTGATTCGTAATTCGAGCTCCATACGCTGGCCTTTCACTCTTGACGTCGCGCGTGACTTGTGTCTCGACTCCTTCGAATATTGGCCAATGCTCCAGAATCGAAGGCTGGTGGCTTGGAAGATCAAAAGTTCAAGGATACATGCTTTTATGTGTCGCTTCTCGCTGCCACGCAGCATGCTTCTGCTGACAGGCTGACTTCCCATCTTCGTCGTCGTCGTGGTCATGGAACGTGCAAAGTCCTCCACTCTTACGCCAGCCCGGGATCAGGCTCTGTGTACAGCCATACGGCGAAGGTGGCGAATGTGGTCAGGTCCACTTCGAGCCAGTCAGTCCACGTCAAGCAGCTGAGCGCACTTCGCTTTTACAACCGCTTCGTGGATGGTGAACGCTTGTCGTCCGTGGCCGACGAGCGACGTTACGGTGAGGCGGAACTGTAAGTTGCATGATTCCAGGATTACCTTTGCAACATACCGTGAGCCTGACTGTGTCCGGGCGCTCACTCACATATTCGATGGGAAGCTCTTGTGACGTTGTCACTGTCGGTCTTGGAACGCTGAAAAGCGGCTTCGACGCTGCACTCAGCGGCCTTTCGCTTAGTCTTAACAGGACTTGAATTGTAGTCGGGCACGGCATGAGGGCGCTCCTCAAGCGACGGTATGGTTTGGGCGCTGCTGGAAGCACACCTACTGTACCTAGGCCGCCTTGTGGAACAGGGAAGTGACGCGTAGCTGGAAGACGCATTGTCACGCGTCGGTCCCGCGGTCCGCTCAACGGCAAGGATCGGAGCCCAGTCCGTGGCAGGGGCCTTGGACGGCTCTTTCTCTTTCTAGTCCGTACCTTTCTTCTCGTGACTGCTCTTCGAATAGCATCCAATATTCACAATTCATAATCAGCAGCAACGGGCGCAAAGTTCCCGGTTGTGCCGGTACCCGTAGACCAGCGCCGTATCACACTTTGCGAACATGTCAACGACCAAATAAATGTCAAGGAAAGTGATGCACAAAGTGTTGCTGACAGTTCTCTCAATTGCTTCGTATTCATCGCACATTGACCTGCTCCTACTACCAAGGCTTGTCACATCCTATGCTTTTGATAATGTTCTTTACATCCCTCGTCACATCCTCCACTCCTCCATGTCCCTCAAATTCAAGACATGATCGCGCCTGGAGCGATCGGCCCAGTCGGCCCTCCGTACAACGAGAAGCCAGGGCAGGCAGTGAGCGCAGACTGGTTGACGCTTCCGATTGCAGCGCAGTTCATGCCAGCAGTGACACCCTTGAGGGTGGAGACAAGCGGTGCGAGAGTGGCGCTAGTGGTGTCGAGCCCGGTGATGAGTGGCAGCTCCGCCAGGGCGAATTCACTCGCGAAGCAGAACGGGTTCTCAGCGGCCTGCTGAGCAGTGTATGCGCCGTTGGTCAGCTGGCTCGGGTCGAGTGGCGAGAAGGTGTTGACCTTGCCCTTGTTGCAGCCGATTCCAAGAACTTCTGGGACGGTCTCGGCGAAGTAGAGGATGTCGAGCTGGAAGTATGGGATGCTGTACTCGTCGGCCACGTTACGCTTGTACCAGTTGTCGGGGATCTTTTCATGACCTGGGTTCCAGTAGAGAGCGTTCTCGGGACCCTCGATGGCCATGAAGGACTTGAGGACGTGCTTGTTCAGGATACCTTCTGGATATTCCGCCGACTTATTGGCCATGAAGCGGTAGATGAAGGTGAAAGCCGCTTGGGAAACTTCGACACCAGAGAAGGGAAGATCTATCACGTGTTAGAAATATTCGTCGAGTGATGTAACGCGTGTGCTTACATGAGTAGTATGGGTTCTTCTGGATCGACTCGTAGTATCTATCCTTACGGAAAGCACGAAGGACCTCAAGATTGTAGTTGGCCGTGCTGGCATCTGGCTGGCGGTTGTACAGGTTGTAGAACTGGCTCATGACGAGACGAGTGTTGGTGCCGTACTGGTTCAAGTCCGACTTCAATGGCGAAGAGTCGGCCTCGTAGTCGTTGTGCGAACCGAGAATACCGGTATGTGGCAGACCACCAATGGACCAGCCGAGGCCGTTGCCATCGACGAGAGCACCGTAGACAGCAAGGAACCCACCAAGATCGTTGGCCATACCGAAGACTTGTTCAGTAGCATCGATGAACTGCTGGATGGTAGCGACACCGTTGTGTGGCAGGTAGCCGCTGGAGAGTGCGTCAATATCATTCTCGACGTTGATGTTTGTGCTTGAACCTACTGGTTGGCCATGGCGTTCAAGCCTGGGCACTCTCCTCGCTGATCTGTTGGACCCGGAGGAACGAATTTGTACTGGCCCTGATTGCTGACATACTGGGCCGCTGCATCGAAAGGTGGTGGTGTTGCCGGCAGGGCACCAGTACCTTGTGGTGATGCAATAGCTTGTCTCGCCTCGATGAGGCGCTCGGCGGCGATGCCGTTCAGAGTCTCCAAATCAAGCAGGTGTGGGAATGCCGCAGCACTGGCCACGAGGCCGCTGATCGACAAGAATCTCATGACGAAGATGTGGCCGAGTGCGAGAATGCTAAGAGAAAGTGGTTGTCACGACCGTTATCCAGGTCATGATGGGGATCTGTGCTGATTGATATAGAGTAAGGACAAATTCACCTTCCACAATTGGCTCACCTATGTCATGGCTGTGCAGACTGGCCGATGAACGAGACAGCAGCGATGGCTGGTGTGCCATACACAAGCACTAGCCCAAGGCTTCAATGCTCCATCGAGCTTTTACCTTGTGCACTACCAGATGGTTGCAAGGTGGCAGGGATCGGAGCTGGAACAGACTCAAGCTCAGACCAATCGAGATTTGTCCGTCCGAGAGACGGGGCGCGTGAAAGTTGCAGCTAGAGGTCATTCTGGTCAAAGCTATTGAGCATTAAGTGTCATAGAGAGAGCAGATTGGTCGACCTGCGTGTGAAGAGCTCTCGATGCTGCCACCGACGTGATATCGCGCACCAATGGCGGCAGACGTGCCTGCATCGTGAACAGATGACAGCTGCAGCCTTTACATCAGCCGCACCCTGTTGGTATGATGCTGTAGCTGGACAGTCTTTGCGGTAGGGATGATTAACTTGACCAGATATGCGTCAAATTGTGCATTGCTTCTCAGTCATGAGCAATGACCAAAAGCACGCATGTCGTCGCTGCGAGGTCCAGACCAGATCCACCACCAAGCTGCGAGCTGCGAACAACCTTTTGATGAGAGACACGACATTAGTAAAACTGGGGATCGAAAGCCAGAATGATCCGAGGTGCTTTTTGGTGCAGTATACGGCCGACCCCACACAAGCGTGCAAACGGTACCATGTGGCTCGCCCGTTCTTATCGATCTGCCGAACTCAAATCCTACGAGCGTCGTCAAGCTGACCACTCTTTTGCACCGAACAGCGCCGAAGGAGTTCTTCTCCTCTTGTCTTGCACAGCCCTCAAATTCAAACACAGCCCTGGAGCCATATGAGCCGAGGAGCACGGCATAGAATGTTCATGTCCGCACCACTTCTCGTCAGACACCAGTTGAATCTACCTAGAGCTGGATTGCAACAACCCTCTACTCGTGAAGCCTCCTCTAGAGCAAGTTTCATGCAACAAATCATTGTCCTCTTGCAATTTTAGGCCAGAATTTGCACATTTATCGATAGCCTGCCAGCCGTATGGAATTCAGGTACCTCCCAGACACAACGGATCATCCACATATTGGAGCTCGTGTTGGTTCTGCTGCCACATCAGTCCTGGCGCCACAGTTCGGAGAATAAAAAGATATCGACACGCTGTGTGCCTTCATATTCGAGACTACCCACCTGCTTATTACTCAAGCAGCCCCCCAAGCCGCCCAGCACTGGCTGCGACAAGTCCGAGACTGCTACGAGACCGAACATTGCCATGTTATTGATCTTCATATCGACGGTTCTTAAGTAGTATGTACAAGCTGGAGCTCGTGTCGATACACGAAATGTCGAACTAGTGCTTCCCGTTCTGAGAGCGACTGCGACAACAGGAAGACTGCGCACGTCCATGATTTATACCTCGTCACCTCTCTGCCCGATTTTCAATAGCTTTCATTCCGGCGGTCTTGGTGGTGGTAGTAAGGGCTTCGCTGATGGCTAGCATCCCGAAATTCGTCGGCGAACATACCGCGCTCCTCTGGGTTTTTGGCAGGGCAGTGCGATCGCCTCATTTATTGAGCAAAGCACTGATTCAGTTCCGGATCAATCTCTGATTCCCCACAGATTCGATCGTGCCAGTAAACCATGCCCTCACGAGTCCAGAGGCCATTATATCACTGAGATTCTCCAAAAGGATTTGCGTGCAGGCTACGGCTTTGGAAAAAGGCGGCCTACGATCGAAAGCTTATCGCGGCCGAGTCTTGGCCCGGCAGATCGACAGTGCTCTCTCCGAGGCAGAATAGTTGGAGATTGCATTGCAACTCGCGCTCGGCGCGGCACTACTTCACACTGCCATGGAGCGAGCGCTGACAGACTGGCTTTCGAAATGCAAGACACACTCCAGCTCTTGACTGTCTTGCAGATCAACAATGGTCTTGGGCTATCACATTTGAAATTCTCCACGAAATAACGTCACAGTGCCGAGTCAGAGCAATGATCGTCGCAGCCGCGGTGCGACGCGACGCAACTATCGTCGGTCAGGCCAACATTAATTGACTCTTATCAGCATCATACACGGCATATGAGCGCAAGTCAGCGCAAGTCAGCAAGAAGATAGATTTCCTCCTTTTCATGCGTCGTAGTCATCTCCTCAACGTAGGATCGCCTGTTGATCATGCTGCCATGTTGTGCTTCACACTCTCTGCGGACAGCGATGAAAAATCCCAGAGCTGCTGATTTACGCTGTATATGCTTGAAGTGCAAGCTTGGCATGAACTGATTTCCCAGTACTAAGCGCGATACATCAGCTTTCTCTTGCACTAGGCAGTAGCCTCTTGTCGACAATGTACCTCGATCGTCTCTACAGTATGTTTGTACTCCCAAACCACGCCTCGAGATAGTGCGATTTCACTCGACCTGAAGTGATTGGCCCCAGGAAAGGTCTGTCCCGTTACTAGGTATGTACATGCTCGACAGCTGCTGGCCAGTGACAATATCACCATTAGTTGGCAGCGTGCCCGAGGGAAGTTCTGACTTTGTTAAGGCGTCGGTAGTAGGGCCTACTGCAGAAGCAACATTTCTGCTGCCAAAGCAACAGCTATGTTGCCAAAACGACAGTCAAGATGCAAATGACAGTGCTTGTGATTCACAAGTCTGGAGTGCTCGATATTTCAAGCTCGTGACTGTTTCCTCCCTAGCACAAGTCTCGTGGGTGTGTTCCTAGCTCGAAGACTCCCTGCCGGAGCACGATAGTGCGAGATCATGGACTGGACTTCAGTAGCAGACAAGTGGTGTGTTGTCCAGGACAGAGTTGTCCGGTAGTAGACGCCATGAATCATCGCAAGAATGATGACCATCGACAGACTGAGGCAAGCATCGCGCTAATCAAGGCATGCTGCATCTGCTTCCCATTCCATGCATGAGAAGTCGAGAACCTCGTCACCGCCTTGAGTAACCTTTTTGCCAAATCGCAAGGTCGCTCATCAGCCGCGACAGTCTTTTCTTCAACTTAGTCTTCCAAAGTGCCCACAGCGGTCGTCAGCATCACTATCTATCTCATACCGAGGTTCTCCGTCACCGAATACATGCGCTTTGCGGCTTCGCGACCAGGAAATCTTTCACACCTCCTTGCGGTATCAAGTCCCTCGCCTAAGAGAAATCGATCACGTCCCTCTGTTCACGAACTGCGGCTTGGCCAGGTCTTGTCTTGACTGTTCGAGATGCAGGGATTTGCCGTGGTCGCGTCGACTGTGTTCTGTTTCGTTTCGAGATGCCGTCATCGACAGACTCGATCCCTGATCGTTCCAACCTCTTCACAGCCATACTGGAACAGCATGGCGCTTCCGCCCTGATGAACGGCTCAGCTGACAGGTTTGTGAAGGAGGTAGAAACGCGTCTGCTCGGAAAGTTCGCGTTTCATGGCAGATCCTCGGAGACGGCACGGCTTCTTGGGCGATTCTTCAAGTTTCACCTCTCGTCCAGGCTCTCACCACCTTCTGACCCATTTTTGAGGCACAGAGAACTCATCGTCTTCATAAGACCACCAACGAAACGAACTTTGATCTCGTACCATGCCACACGGTTGAATATGACCTTGGCATACGACGAACACGTTCCCGAACTCTGCCAGAAACACTGAGGACGAGCAGTACTCAGAGAATGGCTACACTGATCATGATGATAGTGATGAATGGCCGATGGTCGTATGTTGCTATAGAGAAGACGACTCCACTGTACGGGTATCGATGGACAGTATTCGGGAGCATGAGATGGCATCATACCCGTTCAAAAGATGTATTTTAAGATCGTCAATACATGGTCGACATATATGCCCGTCACCATCGCAATCTCAGCTCTACGAGCAGTTTGCGTAGTCAACCTCGTGGTCACGATTGGAATCGTGCGGAATACATCTGTTCGAAGTTTAGCTACTCGCCCTCTACAGCGGAGACGAAATCGCAGTACAACGCACCCGTTGCCATCCACCTTGCACGGATGGTCCTAGGTCCGGACATCAGTGTTCCTACTTTCTGACTCCGGGGTGAACAAGTTCGCTTACAGAAGAACAAACGACTCCATTACCGGCACTTCTCGGGCCCTCCCAACAAAAGTTGCTCTGGGTATCGCATGTCTGTACTGCCGTCAGCCACCATGTCATCGACGACTCTCTGGCGGTAGGATACGAGCCCAATATTTAACGGCGACCGTGCCGGATGCTGAGGCAAGAACCGCCATGGAGATCGCGACGAACTTCATAGCTGCGAGGAAGTGGTGCTACAGCAGTTACAGTTGGACAATGAGTCAAGGTATTGTGTGTGCTCGCTACTGATATAGCTTGCTTAACGTACCTGCCAATCCTGCCGAGACTTCATCTGCGTTAGCATGTCTGCCCGCAGTAGAGAGCTAGGTGTTTTAGAGGTGGTGCCTCCGGTTTGGTCGGCTGCATATTCTGTGACGCGAACCTGAGTTTCGCCGGTGGATTGTACACAACGATGTTTAAGAATCGACACTCCGTTGCCGATTCGTGTCCCGAAAGAAACTGTACAAAATGACAGTGCTCGCACTGTCAGCGCGACCTTCTGGTCGGTACTGGTGCGACAGTTGACTTCCGAATTCTGGATTGTAGTATCGTGGCACCATCGCATCCTCGCGTGGCGCCTCGTCGCATGTCACATCTTCAGATGATGATACAGCCTCACGAACGACGTGCTACAGTGAACATAGCAATGCGTCAAGGCGTCTTGGACCTGCACGCAAGCGCGTGCTGTACACCCTTGCCATTCAAATAATCCTGTTGCATCCAAGAGACTCCTTTGGTATCCTCAAGCCGGCATACTGGATCTGAGGCCCCTGGTTGACTATGATCAGCACTAACATGCTTAGGTGTCAGACTCAGCAACCCACCTCCGTCACCGTATCGTGGATGTTGCATACTCGGATCATCACCATACCGTCCATCGTCACACTTCGTGGCATGAAGCATCACTCTTCCATCGCAAAATTGGTCAACAGCTCTTGACCTTCGACCCACCTTTGTCATATGTACAGCTCTCGAGGGTCATGACGGGTAGTGCGCAGCCAATGGAGATAACCTCGAGCGGCAAAGGGGACCATAGTGTAGTGGGCACGGCTGTGGGCGCGGATCCCGAGTCCGAGCACCAGGACGCTACGAAGACTGTGGAGCCAAGCTACAAAAGATCCAACCAAAAAGACGAATGGCGGTGGTCGAAGATGTTCACTATATCTGCAGGACTGACGGGAGGGCGAGTAAGATGTGCATTCATCTTGTGGACTGATGGTATATGCACACAGGACCCATCGCAGAAGTGGAAAGCCAACACAGTCAGCAAAAGCCTCCCGAGAAAGAGATCAATAGGATAAGGTTTTACCAGACCGAATTTGCAGATAGAAGCCTCCTTATGATGACCCTCCAGCCAACAAAGGTCGTGCTCTTGATACTCGAATTGTGCCGCAACATTTATGTCCCGATCGCATTCGTACACAGGGAGCAGTGCCTGCCTACCTGGCTGCCTGATTGAGTCACGGATGGTCTGAGTGTTCCACACATAACCCATCATCAATGTGATAAAGTTCTTCGCCATTCAGAGTATGTGGGAATGGGCAAGGGTGCCTACAATGCAATGGCATGCATGACATGTCTGTAGTAACGCAGTCTCGATCTGTATCGATTTCCAGCAGCTCGGTCCATGGAGCTTTCCGAGCTTCCTTCTTCCAGTCCTCTATCACATCTGGCTTCATTATCCAAGCTTACAAGCTAGCATCGCCTGGTTGCAAATTCAGTTCTTTGTGTTCTGCTACATTACGCCCTGTCGTTAGTTTTATGATGTGCATACCTTGATCATTCTTAGCAACCTACCCACTGGCTACGACGGCTACGGAGGCGTGTTTTGGCGGCCGGATGCTGGTGTGCGCCGGATGGCGCGGCACAATGCTATGAGTACTCGTCCAAGCACAACGCCGTACATGGCTACAAATACGCCGAATGCGACCAAGGTTGCCGCCGATAGTAAAGCGAACAGCAGGTACGAGGGCTTGCGGATCCTGTGCAGTAGGGAGGGAGGATTTGCCCAGAGTGTGATTTTGGTGGAAAGCTTGCTTGATGTTGCCTTGATGCTCTCTCGCGAGCTTCCGGCTTCTTCGTCGTTTGAAGCTGCTCGCATCGTGCTGTGCTATCGTTGTATGGGTGTTTCGGGCCCTGGCGAAGGTCGTCTTCATGGTTGCGAACGATATCTTTTAAACGCAGTGCTCGACTGCTCCGACATGGCAGTCATGCACCACATGGCTACGTGATCGCCCCACTGCCACCAGGCCCTGGGCGTTGTATTACCGTGTCACATCTTCGGGCGCAAATATCGACTGCAACGATCACATGTTCCGCGGACTCTGTGCTCTGCTCCTTGATGACCGATTCAGCCAGTAGCCTTCTCTTCGCCGCATACTGTCTCGTATGATACCGTCGAACGATCGATAACGGCACTCTGCAGATCACGCTTCGCGACATTTGTATAGGATGTGCTGAACATCTCATGCATGCAAACGGTCGTCGATTGTGCTCGTGAAGGTGGATCGTGACCAAGATCGCGGGCAGACTCGTGAGACTTATTGTGCGTGATTGAGAACGAGGCAGCGCTCGTCGAGGTGTTTAACATCTGAGTATGGAGTGTTGGCGGACAGCTGCCGCATCTCAGCTGCCTCAAAGTATGTAGACCGCGAGTCGCGGCGTCAGGTGTCTCTGGACGCGTCGCAGATTGAAGAAGACGCGCCGACGCGAAACAATGACGCACTTCTCTCGGCTTGAGGTGCCCACCTTGCCGTGCCCGTGGAGTACCGTAGCTCATGCTGACACGTCTAGTGTTTGGGTCGTTTGCATGAACAACATCTGGGATCCGTTGTTGGCGACGAAATGACCTCTCTCGGAGGTCCCAGTTTTCAAGTGCACAATTGTGCGAAATCATCATGGTATTGTCGCGGATGACACACAGGCCACGGATTTACACCGTGGCTCCCATGTGCCGATAAGCTTTGCTGACAGGCAAGTCGGGATATGCTTCGCATGGGTCTTGACAGCTTGACAGCACATCACGTCTCCAAGCAGAATGATTTGTATTTCGTCTTGCGTACGGACACAGCACCATCGGTCACGACAAGAAATTACTGGCACATGTGTGTTCTGCAGGCGAGAAGGAAGCCTGTCTCAGGGCACGAGCAGCAGCGGACCTTCCAGGTTAGTAGACATCGTCGCTGCGTCGAGCCTCTTCTGGAGACCGATTTCGTCTAAGTACGTCCATTCATGACTATAGCTCATATGTGCACGGCGCGACAAAGTCTTCCTAACATCGGCGGCATGGAACAAGCTGTTACTGTATCGCTACGCCCGCAGAACGCCCAAAAATGCAAGCTCATGAACTCAATGCTGTCCTTGCCAACAGCTATCATGCCTGTTCATCTGGACCCCACACCGAGGTCTTCTGCTCGGCCAACGGCCTGCGATTGGTCTGTACAATGCCATGCGTATTCCTCCATTCCTGCTTCTCCGTCTCTTCCTCAAAGCCCAACAAATGCCGCCAACCCAGCGATCGCCAATGCACCCAAGCCACTTGCATACGCATCGATCGCCGGCGCCGCACCAGTCGCCCGTGCTTCCGCCGCGCTCGCCGATGCGCTCGCCTGGTAGTAATTTGTCGGGTTGCAAGTCTGATTCATCCCGCTGAAGCAGTCGATGCCCTGCTGCAAACTCAACAGAGTCTGACCACTCAAGGCCGCCGCAACACTCCTATAATCCTCTGGCACCAAAGCGCTGACGGCTGCCGAGAAGACCATGGAAGCATTCTTTTGCTGGTTGAGCGACATCACTACGGTCGACGCGAGGCCCCCTGATAAGAATTCTGGCTTCTTCGCGATGAGTGCTGCGATGGAGGCGTTGACGGCGTATGCGAGGTTTTGAGTGTATGGTCCGAGTGCGTTGGCATCATCATCGTTGAAGGGTTGTGCTGTTTTGGCGTCGTGTGTGGCATTTGCGATCTCTGATAATACGTTTGCGGTCGCAGTATTGATGGGGAGCGCCAGCAGTAGCGAGCCATTGAACGCATTGATGGCATCTGTCGTTTTTTGAGTCAGGTTCTGAATGGTTTGGATGTCCCTGATGACCAGTTTTGCGGAATCCGTTACGGCTCGCTTGACTATAATGCCATCCTGGAGGGCTGCAGCGGCGGCGACGAAAAGTGAAATGGCCGATAATCTCATGTTGGCGGTGTGTGGTGTATAAAGGCGTGCCGGCGAGGTCTACTGTGGGCTGTCACTGTCGTGAAGTCGCTATGAAGTGCGCCGCAACAGAAAGGCAAGGATGTGGTCGGAAGTCAAAGCACGAGATGATATCGCAGAACAGTCCAGCAATCTGGGCTATCATCTGCTGCAAGTGGTAGAACTAGTTCCTAGTGCGACCGCTAGTTTCATGCCTCGGTATGGGATAGACTTTGGCACATCCAATGTGGATGCTCAGACGACGATCTGGGGTAGCGCGCCCCAAAAGTTGGCCCCTCGGTAGCTTGGGTGGCTGCTCGAGCGTTGCCGTTTCAAGAATCTTCGCCGTCTTCTCCAATACTGTACCTTGTCCATGTACATTCGCCACGAGGCTCGGCTGGAATCCTCGTGACTTGGCGAAGGCACGATGCAGGTGCGGCACAGTCGGAGAGTACCATAACTGCGGAGCAGTGAGTAGTAGCAGGAATGATCAGTCACGGCTCGCATGGCCAGGCCGCGTCAAGAGAGGAGGAAGGCCAAGCACCGCGGCACTCTCTCGAAAGAGCGGAAGATTCGGACACCAACACTCACCGTCACGCCCGCTTTTTGAGTGGATTGTGTAATGTCGCACGATGTGGCACCCAACTCGATCTTCTGGCATAGTATAGACGCAACGTAGGATGTTCTAGAGGCAACGCACGCTTCCTGCGAGTTGAGCCTGTCGAATGGCTGCAGTTGTACTGGATATGCTATGGCTTGGACGTACAAGTTTCAACAGGGCCGAGGAGATAGTGTTGACTCTAAATTGCTCCACTATGGTGATGCGTTCATTCATTCATGCTAAAAATTTCGTTGCTGTTCTGTACACCTGTACAACATCACATGCCTGCATGGCAATGTATTCCCAGCTCGTCTACTGAGGACCCTCAAACTCTTCCATGTGCTTCCTGATGTCCCGCAGTCCGAGGGAGCACACAATACACACACCTCCAAATGCAATCGATATCCAGTACGGCCATTGGTATGCAATGGCGAATGCTTGCTGCACGCCGTTAATGATGACATTGTATGCAGTCTCCGGATCGACTCTTATCGTCGGGCTAAATTGAATCGCCTCTCGCAGTTGATGGTATTGTGCGTTTGAAGCGAGAGTAATCAGGTTGACGAGCTCGTAGTAGTCGTACGTCACACCAGCCTCTGCGACTTGTGGTGCGGCGACAGTGTTGGCGAGGCCGAAGTATTGGTGGAAGAAGACGTTGTAGTAGACAGTGAAACCGACTGCGCCACCAACATAACGAATCGAGAGCGTGATCGCAGTGACCGTGCCAATGAGTTCCGTCGGGCACATCACTTGCGCAATGATAGAGCAAGGGATGATGACCGCTCCCACGCCGATCGACGCAAATGTAAGGATCGGATAAACGGTCGGCGTGAGGTTGTAGGTCCTTGCCACAGACATGGCTCCGGTGAAAGCGGTCATGAAGCACGTCCAGAATATCATGAGGATCGTGGTTCGTCCTTTGGTCAGACCGATGAGGAACAGCGCAAAAGCAGCGCCTCCGATGATACCGAAACCGATCGGGAGTGTTCGAATACCAATCTGGACTGGGTCGTTGCCGTACATGTTGTAGACCTGGGTCGGCCAGAAAAGCAGGAGCACAAAGAAATTACCTCCGCTGAAAAACGTGATAAGCAAGATAAGGATCATGCTGCGCTTGTCCTTGGAGAAAAGCCCCCTTGGGCACATCGGGTACGGTGCAACGAACTCCCAGACAAAGAAGGCAATGATCAGAATGACTCCCAGGATGAAGGGTGCCAGAACGTGCGCACTTCCCCAGGAGTACTGGCGGGCGCCCCACTGCAGACCCAACATGAACAGCGTGATGCCAGAAGTGCTCAGGATACCGCCAAGGTAGTCGATCTGCTTGAGAACTTGCTTGGCCGGGGGGCGCTCGCGAAGCGGGTCCTTGTATACGAGAGCCACAAGAAGGAGACCGATGAAATTGAATGCAGCCACCAGGGCGCCGACATATCGCCAATTACCATAGTTCTTGACGATCAGCTGCGCCCACATGGGCGATGGGCAGAACGGCAGAATGGTGAACACGACCGCACCCACGTAGCCAGCTCGTTTCCGCACGGGAACCATCTCGGAAGTACCAGCAAGTGCGATCAGCTCGTTGAAACCAGCACCGAGACCGGAGATGACCATACCGCCGATGGCAACATTGATGTGGTTTGCAGTAGAGACGACAATGGCGCCGACGACAAGCATTAGCTGGCCAAACGACGCGACCGCTTTGCGGCCGAAGATGTCAGAAATTGCTCCCACGAAGGGACACAACGCCGACACTGGGATGAGGTATCCGATGACCATCCAGAGATATCGTCCATTGGCACCACCAATCTCACTGTAGATATCTGGTAATATACTGCCGAAGAGATAGAGCGGAATCTGTGATCCAATCCAACAAAAGGACATGGCGAGCAGACCCATGGCCAGCTTGAAGTTCATCTGACGACATCATTAGTCTAGCTGTTGAGCGCGTACAGGCACGAGGAGCACATACGTGTTGGTGCACATTGGGGTCTTCGGATTCCGTGTAGACCTTGGAAAGGCCACCGCCTGCGGGTGCAGATTGCTCGTGCGTATCGTGATGGCCATATCCAAGCTCCATGTGCTCGAACTTCTCCACAAAGTCGTGCGAAGCGCCGCTATGGCTGTCGCCGGAGGCAGAATGGCCATTCATGGTGTGTGCTGCCTTCTCGTCCGCGTGGTGGTCGAGTATTGCCATCGCACTGCCCGGGTGGAATCTGTACTGCAGCAGTTGAACAGAAACAGAGACAGCTCCCTTCAGGACAGAGACAGTGGTCGGGAACAGCGACCAGAGTCCGTTTTGTGCAAGTGGTCGTTCTTGTAGCGTCGATTGGCAAACCTTAAAAGCCTCGGTGATTTGAGCAGCAGTCCAGCAAGTCACAAGTCACACGCTGCAGCGCTTCCCACTCTTAGCGGAACCAAAACAGAGCAAACTCCGCGCGCGAGCCACCGACGATTTGTGGCTAGTGGCTACTGCCGCGACCGTTGACTCCTTGGCGCGTTCCTGCGCTCGCCTGGCACTTTGGGACGAATACTCGACCGCCTCCCCAGCAACTTCCCTGAGTGGGCTTAGCACCCCGCGTGTCGCTAGCACGTCGTGCGCATGTCTCCACTGACACCAAACTCTCATCAGACCGTACGAGCATTTGCCTCGGTGGCGATCTGGGCCCATCTACCAATCAATCGCTGTTAAATATCATCACCCGCGGTAGGCAGAGGCCATGGCTCTACGAGCTACCAGAGTCTTCCCTTCTTGTTACCAGCCCCAGCTTGAAGCATCGCACGCTAGTCAGCTTTTGGATTCCAAGGAATTCGAGATCTGGAGTTCGAGAATCGAGATGCGCCTGACGCTACATGTACAGTAGTGCATCTGCGCAACATTCCGGAGGCTCGCTCGCTGCTAAGGTCCAGACAGAACACTGGTAAGTCGAAAAACGTGGCTCGCATGCATGTATACAACAGTACTTCGACTGCGACGCTGCTTTCATGGAATGGCACCGTGCTCGATCGTCAATTTCGCCATGTGGAACCTTGACAAGCTTGCCATGCTGTGAAGACCCGGCCAATTGTGCTGTTCAAGCCATGGAAGACGACACAAAAGCAGGCTGAATCGTGAGGAACATGCCGCGCGCACCTGTCCTGCGTTTCAGACGGCGCAAGCGACACCAAACTTGCTTCGAACCATGGGTCGTCCTCGATGAATTCTGACGTCAAGGAAGCTGCAGTCTCGTTCATCATAAATAATAATAACATGATCGAAGTCATCCGTAGGCATGCACTTTGCAATTATTTCGTACTGCACAAAAGCGACTCGCGAGATGCACTAGTCAAAATTCGCGCCAGGCATAACGGCTGCTGCAAATCGTGGGCCCTGACGATCGTCAACACAATGCACAACGCTCGGCGCTATTCATCTGGCTTGTGGCTTGCATGCAAGCGGTTGTGTAGCCATAAGAACACGTATTTTGCAAGCGGTCGTGCAGCCAGATATCGATTGATGCTGCGTACACAAAGAACTCCGCAAGCCACGCGTGCTTATAGGCAAGTCCGTCCCCTCTCTACTGCGCTGCTCGAGAACGACCCGTTGATGACTGAGAACTCCAAGCCTCGGCACTTTTGCGAAGGGCTAGAAGCTTGCTTGTCAAGGATTTCGAAGAATGCCCGACAGCTATGTGGTAGGTGAAGGCTTATTGCAACAGCCGAGCTGGTTCGAAGCCTGTGCCCAAGCTGTACTGCACAACGGCTACGCGGACGGCAGTCCATGATGATGGCTGGCAGGTCAGACTACAGTGAGCAGCATGATGGCCGCGTCTGCAACAACCCTTGGCTGTAAGATGCTGGCCTGTAAACCACCAGAGAAGCGGTGGTGACCGCGATCGTAGCAGAAACTGGGAGAGACGGCGAATTGTGGCGGGAGAAGTTCGATGAAAGCTACCAGGGGAGCATATTCGCACAGGCGACACGTCAAGGTGGCCATCCATCCGCTCACACCAAGCGCTAAGCAAGCCCGGACAATGGAGTGTGCTCCCAGGAACATGCTCGCGGCACGAGCACCGATGACAACCCTAGGCCGGTCAGGAATAATGCCCCATCGCGCTGTGAATATGGGACAATCTAGCAGAGATAGCTGGAGGAAGCTCTTCCCGGTAGTGCACGACAGTAGACATTTCACTGTTCAGCGGCGATCTGCCGCGTCGAGAAGATTTCGCAACAGCTCCGAGTCACCAGGCATAGTTGGGAAAGCAAGACCTAATAGTTGGCTGTTCGTCGAGACCAGGTCATCCATTCTCCGGGCGCTCGGCGACAGCCGTCCGGAACTCGTGTCTGCATCGTGCACTAGGCCGGACCCAGATATGCTCGTATTTGCGCAAATCGAGAAGAAGGCGCCTTGGGAGCATGTGGAATGGCCGCACAACCGTCATTGAGACACCGCAGCTTCTCTGAAGCTCAACTGCGATCTGCAGCAGTCTCACATGTAGAATACTACGGGCTGCCAGCATGCGAAAAGACCCCACTCAAAGCCCCGTTCCTTTGCTCCCGGGGTCACGCAAGATATGAAGCTCATGTTTTTGTGGTCTCACTTGGCGTACGACAGCGTCGTGTTCCGCCTCTTCGTACCTGTGGCACAGCAAATGCGCCGGAACCACTCATAGCCGCTGATGGAACGACTGTCCTCGTCTTCTAAAGTTATCGATTTGGGCTGCTGGGATGAGATTTGACGTTCGTCGCCGCTGGACAATACGACACGTTTGCTCGTTCTGCTGCTGCTAGTGGTCACAATCGAACCTGCAGGCCGCGTGGTGACCTTCCAAATCACTTGCGTGATTGACACCACAGCATCAATTGCAATGCTCGTGGGCTTGGTGCATTGCAATTATCAAATTAAGCGACAGAAGTGTCGCATCAGAGTCTGCGTGTGAGTGTCTATGGATCATGAGCATCATCTTTGCGGCGCATGCTCATTCGCGGCATGACAGAAGACGCGGTACAGTAAGCACACACATTTCCGCGTTCTTCTCGCGCATCCTTGTTTTCCCACATGGGCCGGAAGTTGCAACACGAAAGTGACGCGCTAATTTCTATGCTGGTTGCAACTTCCCGCAATCACCCAACAAATATGGTCGAGGTCCTGTTCGACTCAGCTACGACTGTACCTCTAGTACGCCTACGTCAACCTCATAGCACATGCTTGGACGCGTAGACGGTCACTGTCTCCGCTGCGAAAACAGCTGCTAGTTCAGACAACACACCTAGGCGGATTGCGCCGCCATCACGACACATGGATCAAGCACATCCGCGCGTTGGTGAAAAGCGTTCAGCAGATGCGAGCGAGGATGATCGCGAGCGCCGCAGACCTCGATTTGGACATCCTCAAGGCGCACCGCTGGTGCTGGCATATGCCCAAACGAATGCCGACAATGGCAATCACCGTGCGCCTTCCAACTGCCCGAGAGCAGAAGTGGCCCGTCTTAGTGGCCACGAGCCTACGCAGCTCTCCCTCGACGACACCGCCTACCAGTCTGCTGCGATTCTACTGAACAGGCACAGCCTGCAACACCCTTTTGCACAGTCCATTCTGTCGGAGCTCCTTCGCGTCTCTGCTCAGCCGGGACTCGATCCCTTCTCGGAGAACTCTGCCGTAGCTGTACAGCTTGTCAACTGTCTTCGACGGCATGGCCTAACTGCCGACAAAGCGAATGAGCTCATCGCCAGCTTGACCGCCGCCGAGCAGCAAAGAATCCTGGGCAGTATTGCCAGAACCCTGACAGATACAGCTCAATTAGCAGGCTTCATCGGTAATTTGGCGTCACTTGTCCGCGTAGGTCCTGTTAGGGCACTGCTAGATCATTGGCGGAGTGATCCGCGTTTACAACGTGAGATGGCAGCGCCCGATCTGGCGCCGCCTCCGGGATTGCAAGATCACGACAGGAGTGGCCGTACCACGGTAGATCCAAGATCTTCTGGCGAGGCCGAGTCCAGCGGAGCACCTCAGGGCGCTTTTGCTGGCGGCATGCTCGGCGCGGTCGATAGCACGAGCGAAAGTCCCGACCAGATCCCAGCCACCACGCCTAGAGGACTTGTGCAAATCAAGACCGAGTTGAGGAATTTTCAGCCTGCGCAACCACTTACCTTCACGTCACCTGACATCGCCAAGCTACTCCAGGCGAGTGATCAACAGCGCATTCAGGGCTTCAAGAATCGGTTCGCTTCACCACTCGACTTCTTCGCGTTTCATATCAGAGAAGCACGAACAATAGACCCAGTCAAATGGCCGTCGAGTAAGGATGACTTGCAAGCAGCTGCAAGGGAGCTTTGGCGCATGCTCTCAAACGAGCAGAAGGAGACTTGGTCTATGCTACACCAGGGAATCCTCGGCAGTGATAGTGAGCTGCTTGATTCGCGACTCAGCAGAACAGTACTCGAGCAGCAGTCGCTATACGATCGTGCGCGTGGCGACTTTCCAGCCCATGCTGGCTCATCGAATGAGGGAGTTACATCCGCTGCTGTGGCCGACGAGAAGGGCAAAGCGCCATGTCAACAGATGCCGTTCTCTGCCGCAAGACCAATCGGCTTTGGCACCCAAATACCATCGCGCGACGGAGAAGCCACGCCGTGGATGGCGGCTTTCGTGTCCCGGGCCGGCGTTGACCATACCCCTCCGTATCGCGCGGGCACAAATGCTATTGCGATTGCAGAGAGCGACTTGTCAGGAGGTGAAGCAAACGACGAAGCAGATACTGGAGCAGACACATCGACTGAGGCGACCGAGGTTGCAGACCATCCAACTGTCGAACCAGCCAATACGATGCCGCCAGCAACAGCAGCAGCAACACACCAGCATGACAACATGGACGCCATCATCATATCCAACACCGAGCAACGTGACAAGGATTTCATTGCCTTTGTTGTGGACACTCCTGACTGTCAATTGACTGGGTTGTCACGCCATGATTTCATGGGTGCTTGCGGGGGCGCATACCGTCAAAATGTCTTGCCAAAGTCATGTAAATCGATCAGCCGGCACATTTGGATTGTAGCTTGCGCCTCCGCGTTGGCTGCTTCGACGATTCTGGAGTCGGGTCGAACAATTCGACAAAGGGGTGTCGTGCTCCATCCCGAGAGACTGCCGTCACGACCGTCAAGTCTATTCGTAAGCTCGAGCCTGTTCAACGGTGTCCTGTTCGAGGAGGAACTTGCTCAGCGCGTGGCAGCTATGGACGAAACAGCGACCTTGATTCGACTACCGGTGGATCCTGCGTTTGCAAATCTTGGACGCCGATATGGCATTTCTTTCAGCGAGATGAAGCATTGGGTTCGATTCTATCTGCCACTACTACGATCGAATGGTCGAGACGTGTATAAGGCCCGCTTCGACCCAACTGAGAAGTGCCCGGGTTGCACGAGGGCTCATGCGCCTGGCCAAATATGCTCACGAGTGGAGACGGTGACTCGCTAGAGGCCCATCATGAAGCTTGACGAAGGGGACAATCGTGTTGCTGAGGGCAATCCACTTGTTCCACTTATACCTATAGATAGACCTCACTGGGCTTCACGGACTGCAGCATAGGCGCCGCACTTTGGTGTCGTCATGAACTGATCGATCAAACGAACATGACATAGATGTACGGCCACGGCTAGCAGTGGCTGCAGAGAAAGTCAGCTGGAACTTTGTGTCTATAGCATGTACGAATGACTTTAATACTTTGTAGATGGATTCTATGCAGTATTCGCGTGCCATTCAGCCTTGTCACCAACAAATGGATGTGACGCGGTGGATGTAGCTTGTATCATGCTGGGCCATTCTCGCCAGTGGTATCGAAAGCGAGGCAGCAGCGACCGACGTGAGACTCTCGCGTCAGTTTCGCGGATCCCTGCCTAAATGTGGCAACCCCTCTTCTTACCCTAGTTCCTGTCCAGATTCGTTTCCTCCGTCACATCACGTTCATAATGAAGATAATCGTGTGGCCGCATGTACCTACGGTCAGTCCTCGATGCATAGCGTGGTGAAGTGCCCCCGACCCAAGGTATGAGCTTTCGATTGCCTCATTTCGGCAAGCGCGAGGCCGACGGGGAATTGCGACTGTCGCAACGTACGACGACCGCGCAGTTCTGTTTTCGAGTTTTAGTCGTATTGTCGGTGTACTTGGTGGTCGACATGGACGCAGAGCGAGCTAACGCCGCCCACCGCAAGCGTAAAGCAAGTGCAATCGAGCATGAGCGCGACGACGGGCGTGGGACCTGAAGTCGTACGGCAGACCATCTCTCCAGTCGGGCTATCAGTCTGCCGCTTATGTCTTCAACAAGCACGCCTTCGATCACCATTTTGCACAGTAAATACTTTCCGAGCTGTTACGTATGACTGCAGAGCCACGGCTGGATCCGTTTGCGGGCAAATTGGGCAAAGCTATAAGATTGGCCGAATTTCTTCGTCGATATGGCCTTGCCGAACACAAGGTCGAGGAGCCGGTAAGGCAAGTCGAGTGGTCCGAGCAGCAGCGAGTGATAGCAAGCATAGGCAGCTCTTTGACAGACCACTCTGTGTTAGTCAAGCTTATATGAGATCTCGCGGCCGCAACCCCACCCGGACCTATCGGGGCGCTACTTGAGTCTTGGGAACACGATGCGCATCATGCCACAAGGGAGTCTGCACCAAACGCAGAAACTCAAGCACGGATCGAAGACAATCAGGTCGAGACATATCACGAAGCATATCATCGCCTCGGATTAGCGATGTGGCATCTCAGCCAGTGGCTGAGTTCGAAGATGTCATTCATAGCAAGACCGAAATGCGCGAAAGCCGACCCGATTTCTCGATAGTCTCACGTCCAAACATTGCTCCATTACTCCAGACAAGCGATGAACGGCGGGCTGCGCTATCTTGAGAACGATTTCCCGAAAGTGTTGACGTCTTTGCCTTCCACATCACGGAAGCTCGGCGAATTGAGCCAAGTGCGCGGCGTCTCAGAGAACATGAACTCAAGTGTGCTGCTCATGATCTTGGGAAGAACTTGTCGGACTCACACAAGGATGAGTGGCAAATCCTGCATCAAAAAATCTTGGACGGCGACAGTGATCCGCTGGACCCGGCCTCATCAGGACTTTTCTCGATCCGCAGGAGCTTCTCGACATAGTATGCAGCATCGCACCACCCGCCGATGCAAAGGTGCCTGATAATAAAGGACAGTCATGAGTAGCCCAGAGTCATGTAAATCCAGGTAGCTCCCGTATGCCTAGTACCCGTGGCTCCGGCCAAACCCAAGATAAGAAAAAGCGCAAGCGAAAGGATAACGGCAAGCAAAGAGCAGCGCGGGCTAACGCGTCTGTCGCACGCAAAGCTAGGAGGACTACGGAACACGAGCGATTATCTAACACAGAAAAATCCGATGATGATGAGGATGGTTCAGAGTATTAATAACATGTGGATTTGTCTGGCAGAATACGAGCATACGAACTCTGGAGACGGTCTGGCAGGAGTCCAATAGATGACCCCGATGGCGCCAGAAGTGTAGACACTGGCGACTTCGGGACACTAACCAGTGTGTCACTGTTCCCCTCCGCAAATGCTAGGATCGATATGCCTGGCTGTTGTGTCGCATTTGTGGTCGACACGCCTGAATGCTCATCGTCTGGTCTCTCATACGAACATTTTACAGCTGCCTGCATTACGATTTTTCGAGGACAGGTAACAGCTGGATCATGCAAAGCTTGAAATCAGTATATCTGGCTAGCAGAGCTCGCATACGAGAAGGCAGCATCCACTGCGTTGCGCATATCCGAGAAACATGCGATTCACTTGTTGGGAGGACAAAGGTCTGTCCCTAAAAGCCTGAGAAGCTGAGGCTGCTATCACAAGCCGGATCCAATTTCTTCGTGTCCACAGTAGCGAGTAAGAAAATAAAGTTCCACAATATATCTTACGCTCTCTGGCGGCTGGATTCGGTGGATCACTGCATATAATTCAATACAACATTGGAAACCAGCTGGAGTACAGCGTGATGTGTGACGCTCAGCGATACGTGGCGAGGTTCTACTAGCAATTCAAAAAGAACGCCCCCAGTCGCAAATCGCGTCACATCCGCTTCGAGCCTTACGAAGAAACTGCCGGGACACTTTGTCTGTCGAAGCCATCATCAGTCCGTCAACGCCTGTCGTCTTGCGATGGCGAACAAGCGTTTCACCAGCTCATCGTAAACGCGGAACATACTTGATGACGACGGGCACGGCCTCTGTTACACAGAGCTACTCTTCTACAAGTATGAGTCCTGCTTTTACATCAAAGATGCAGACTTCAGTTTGTGAGGTGCGCGCGTAGTCAAGCGCCTGCAGCAGTACGTACTCTCGAAGAGTGCCTTTCCTGTCACCCTGGAGACAGGACAGCAGTGCAAAGTCAGCAAGCTATCTCAATAGAATGGCATTGTCTATAATCGAACATCATGTGGCAATGTTCAAGAAAGTGCCAACGCAGTGGAAGCAGCAGCGCGCTCCGAAGTGCGTCACACCAAAGGACACTCGCGATCAGTCAGGGTCTGTTCGGGACAGCTGTCTTTGCATACAGAATACCTACTTCCACTGCTCCACGGCCTTCTCAATAATTGGTCTAATGACTTTCCGCCCAGCGTCTTTTCTCGTGTGCGTCCAAACCATCTGGCGTCTACCAAGCTCATCAGCCCTATGCCACGGCTTCGCGTTCAGCGTGGGCTCATCATCAATGGCCTTCTTCACAGTCTTGAACAAATCATCTGCTTGAGCTGCATCGATTCTCACATCACTCCTCACGCAAAGCACGATTTCTCGGATCTTCTGCTTCTTCCCATGCTTGTCTTCTATTTTGTACTTGTTGAGCGCGATGCTAACGTCACTGCCGACTTGTGCAGTCCAAGCAGCTTCAATAGCGAACCAGTCGAAAAGTGCTTCGAACTCGGTCTTTTTGATTTGCTCGTCTAGAGAGAAAGGGATCGAGGCGAAGCCGAGCTTGACACTTGGTGTTTGTGGTGATGGTGTATCGACCAGGTCACCCTTCCAGTCTCGTCTGAGCAGGTCACGGACCGAGAGGTCGTCGAGATCTTTCTTCGCATCCCGGAGCTCGTCATCAAGCTTTTCCATCTGATCCTCCAAATTGCGCTTGTGCCACCTGCTGAGGTCCAGGACACGTTCTGAGATCTTCCAGTCCTCGTCGGTAGCTTCATCAAGGCCTTTGGAGTCGATTGCGATGGCGCTAAGGATCAGCTCCAGCAACTCATGTGGCAGGTGATATCGCTGTGGCAGCTTCTCCCACGCGTTCAGCATGTGGCGAGCAACGAGGGTGGTGCAGCTCGCGACCTTCTCGAATACCCTCGGCTCAGCACCCTTGCCTGCGCCTCGGTCTTCGTGGTGATCAAAGATGGTGAGAATATGCGCATTGTTCCACTTTCGCAGAGGTACAGGGTGGTCTACAATTGCAATGCCTTTGATGTCTTGCGATAGCGTCTCCGGGTCCTCTGGTAGCTCGTCTAATGTGAGGAGGTCGCTATGACCGGTACTCATTTGCGAGTTCTTCAGTGCAAGCTTGTTCTCCGGCCTGAGATCTAGCGCGTCTGTTGGAGTCTGGAGAAGTGCAATCGCTTTGATGGGATTTGTCGTGTTCTGGGTCGAATGCTCCAAGTGGTATGCCCATGAGAGAGCTGCGGTCATGGAATCAAGGTCGCCGCCTTCGTTGCCGAGGACGAGAGTCCATTGTGAAGATCGCCCTTCTTGCCAATCGCGAAGGAATTCTTTCTTGGTAGCTCTGCTCCATTCACTGAAGTGGCCAACGCCAGTTTCGATGCCGTTAGCAGGTCGTGCTGGAGTTGGTCTGAAGACTTCTTGCTGTTCTGTTCTTGAAGGCGCTGCTAGCGACCGAGCCGCTAGCAAAGCGCTCGCAAGCAAAGTTGATGATCGCATGCTGGCTCTGCGATGTCTACAAGAAGGTGGTGCAAGCAAAGTGCTGCTCTGCTTTGCACGATGATGAACAATGTTCGATGCACGCCAGCGCTAGCTGCAGCAAAAGATACCCCTGCATGCATGACGCCCGAAAAGCTTAGCTGCTTCGTTGGCACCTTCAGCTGCCGACTTTGGCGCACGTTTTTGATCTTCAATTCAACACTCGTTCGATACACTGCTAAGCTTCAGCCCAAGTCCTGATTTTTCGTGGGCAATGGACTCATTAACGGGCGAAGACCCACGGGCCAATACACGCCCGCTAAGCCATCAATTTCCTGCTCGAGCGACTTCAACACGATCCAAGGTATCAAACAGCGTAGACGTTTCGAGTTACCGGATCGCACGCGCAATAACGAAATCACGGTCACAGTAGGTTCTCCAGAATTTGGTTCGCGGGATTCATGCGATCATGGATTGCATGTCGAGTTTATGGAGAAAGAAGAGGATGCAAGCTGATGAGAACGAGTGACCTATGTGCGACAATGGGACTGTAAAGCTCGTGCTGTGTATATATCGATTCTATGCTTCGGAACGGATAGGACA
Source organism: Passalora sequoiae (assembly GCA_013248845.1). Lineage (NCBI taxonomy): Eukaryota > Fungi > Ascomycota > Dothideomycetes > Mycosphaerellales > Mycosphaerellaceae > Passalora > Passalora sequoiae. Next base: position 670,884 of record WSQC01000022.1, read on the forward strand.
GTATATACTCCCACGAGGACCTGGTAAGACGCAGCAGAAGCGTTATATCTGCTCGTCAAGAACTACATAATCACGCATGCAATGTTCGTGCATGGACGACAGCATCAGAATAGGAACTGTTCATGCTCATAAGCATTATGCGATGTGCTCATCTGGGCATTGGAGAACGGTCGGCTGAGTCCCTACACGTCACAGCAGCTTCATGCTGATATGCTCAACCACCATTTGACGCAAAGCAAACTCTTGGATAGACTGTCATGGATTCCACAAGATATGCGAGTGGCTATAATTCCCACCTGCGTGCGGTCCCTGGGCCTCCGACGATACACATCTTTCAGCGCCACAAGTCAGCCAAGCTCCTGTCAAGATGCAGGCAGAGTTCAGCACACAGGGAGGCTCTGCTGCCTTATGAGAGGAGCTGGATGCGACAGAACGTCGGGCCATCGGTAAGGACTTCAGCACCGCCGATGCGGAAGTTTTGCTCTTCTTCCGATCCGGGAGGAACATCCGAGTATGCTTGGCCTTGAAACAATACCGAGCAGGGTTGTCAGACATATAATGAAAATGTACCCTGCATAAGGCGCTCTGAAGACAATGCTAAGGCGAGAACATCGACCTCGCAACCCTTTCAAAGACGTCCAAGCGTCTCTCGCGATGGGAGTCACGAATTCAGGCAGCTTTCAGCGCGGGCGCTAAATCGTGCGAGAAGTCACGACGATCTCTTCCAAGAACTATTGTTACAGTAGTTTAGAAATCATTACCTTCATCTTCGGATGGCCGATGGCTGTTGGAACCTGGTGCCGTGGTGAGCCTGCTTACTTGCGACAACGAATCAAACTTCGAACCCGGTCATCGAATCCCAGCAAAGGATGCAATTTGCACTCAGCTGCCTCCAGAATCGCCGCGAATACCGCCCTTATGACAGCGCCACGAGATTGTGTGACTTCGTTCAAAGCAGCCGCCTTCAGACCTGACAGATGCTCGCTTCGGAAAGAGGAACAGTAGTGGTCGTTACGGATGCCTGTCCGGAAAGACATATGCGTCAAAGACCGGGCTGCAGAGCGCTCGAAGAATTTGCCAGAACGGCTGAGCTTATAGCAGAGGATGAGCCGACTGCAGGAATGGCTGAGATTCGTGAAAGACGCTGGCTGCTGCCAACGGCTGACTCTACCATGTCTGTTCCGGTAAAGCACCGTGGCAAGTCCTTGACAACTGATGTCCAGACCTGTGGCAAGCGCAATCACGTAGCAGTAGGAGTAGTTGCTACTGACGTGTTCTCTGAGCTCGACACTGGAATTGTGCCTGGGCGCGGAGTCTGCTGCGGCGAGGCTCTCGACGTGGCTTCGTCAGAGGCTGCTGTATGAGATGAGCAACCGACTGAACGACCCTGTAATGTTCTGGCGCGCATTTGCACCACCTTCTTATTGTATTGGGAAATTGAAGGGCAACGCGTGGAAAGGGCACATTGCCGTTGTGTAAGAGCCAGAACCTAAATGCGAGCCGGTTGCGGTAATAGCTTCAACACAGCTCCCTTCCGATCGAGTCGAGCGAACATCTCTTGCTTGTTGCGCACCACCCGACAGGAGGGTGTATATAGCTCCGCGCAAGAATCTCGTCGCTGTCCCTCGTCGTCATCAACCAACTGGGCTTGCCTCACGTCCCGTGACTTAGTGCCATCCCATCTGTAGTGACTTTGCTCGATATTGCCATCCATGGATGGGAGAAGGTTGTCAATGACATTATCCCTGCATATGTTGAGCATACTCAGATAAGGTTCAACGCCACTCTCCGCAAAGTGAGCGAATCAGTGCTAGTGCGGGCCAAAATTGGTTGCATCGGTGCCCTCCATCTCCGAGAACCAATGGCGCCACGAGTCCCACCAGGAAGGAATGCTCGACCCTGTTGTGCCTGCGCTGTACGACCCGTTCACTCCTTCTTCCAACCACGACGCCACCACGCTTCGAAGCAGTGAACATTTCACCATCTCACCCTCGTCGCTCGCTTGCAACTGAACGTGAGACGCCAGCATAGATTGGCAGACGGGCTCATCCGGACGCTCGGCGGGGAACGCTCGCGGTGGGACATTTGACCGGACTGACATTCCTCGCGACACAGCTGTCAACGAGCAGGACACGACGGCGAAACAACGACATCACCATCGCTAGCGCGCGACAGACGACCGGAACCGTCACGAATCGGCAGTGAAGGACGTTGGAATCACGACCTCGCACCTGCATCACCTCCGCCGCCAGTGTTTCATGTGATTTCCCGCATCGCCAACGAGAGCAATCGCAGCAATGGGCCTCCGACGTATTGCAGTCCTCTCGTCCCTTCTCGCCGCCTTAGCGACCGCTCAGCAACAGGGCGTGATCAGTAATGGCAACAGTCGGCTGCCTCAATGCGCAACGTCATGTCCGTTGCTCGTCCAGGCAGCGCAAGCTTGCACGGCTACCAATACTGCGACACAATCCAACTGGATCTGCTTCTGTCAATCTGCATACCTGACCAATCTATATCAGTCTGCTACCGGCATCTGCGATTCTTCGTGTACCAACCCCTCGGATCTCGCTCAAGTTTCGACGTGGTATAAGAGCAATTGTGGCACCGACAAGGGCGCATCGGAACATGCAAGTGATGGAAATGAAGGCGGTGCTGCCTCGACGACAACCACCGCTGGGCAAGCTGCCGCGACACCGGCATCGAGCACAAAACCAGCGGCGGCAGCTCATACAACCGCCAAAAGCAGCTCCTCCAACACTGGCGGTGGTGCGATCGAACAACAAGGGACCTGGTGGGAAGAGCATTATGTGAGTACGCTCGCTCTCCTCCTGCGATCTGTAACTGACATGTGTCTTTCTTAGAAATGGATCATCATGCTGATCATCCTCGCCATCTGCCTTCCACTCATTGCCGTCCTCGCAGTCTGGCTCAAGCGCCGCCACGACCGTAAGCAAGATCAGATCCGCGAAGGCTTCAACGCCGGTATTACGCAACGAGCGGGACCCATGAAAGACGTGGCAGCCAACATGTCGGGCAGTGTTGTCGCGACTGGAATGGGAGGAAGCGGCAGAAACACTCCCACCAGGACCCGGGAAGCATTCATGCCGTATGGATACGGGTATAATCGAAGCGAGAGTCGATTGGGATCGAAACAGGCAGTCCATCCTGCTGAAAGAGCCCTGACACCTGTGGAAGATCTCGAGAAAGCTGGTCCGAGTGAAGAGCTTACACCTGCGAAGAAAAAGAAGGTGCTCGTGCGGGAAATGAGTGCCGAGGACTCGATTCAGAATGAAAAGGATACCAGGTTGTAGTGTGACCCTCGCACACTTCCGTCAGATACTACAGCACATCTTGATGTCGACGGCGTAACGAGTAATGGACATAATCTTCTTCTCCCAAAATACCAAAGCTGTTCAGATCATTCCCTTCGCAGTGGATCCTGGGAAAGTGCTGACTGTGCAACAGTGAGATATCGTCGCAGGAGTCCGAACGAAGAGAAAAGAGTGCAAGCAAGGCATGTTACGTGGAGCTGTCATCGTGACGCGCCGCGTCGTTAAGACGGTCTGCTGGGTTCTTCCGCTGCGCTTACAGCTCAGGTACGTATGCATTTCCTGTGTTCTGCACAATCTCCCATGTCCCCTTCTCCAGAACCCCTGCCGAGGCTCGATACTGCGCAAAATGGCAGTTTTCGCAGAAGCCTGCAAGGCCTCCACCGTTGCAGGCTTAACGCTATGTGGACACATGTCCGGAGCTCACCGATCGCCTCTATGCTGGCTATAAAGAGATCCTCCGATTGCCATAGCTGCTGGACCTCGTCCATTTGGATTGGGCCCTCCATACAACCAACACATACCCCAAAGATTGAGCGCCCCGAATTCGAGCACGATCGCATTAGCGTGACCGACACGCCGCGCAGGAATGTCACAGCACGCTGGCATCGGAGTCTGAGAAGCATGCCACCAGTGTCTCTCGACGAGCATTGCTGAAAGGAAAGCTGGGGTTGACAGTAGTAAGGGCCGAAGACACGAATGTTTTGAACCGCTTCTTTGACCACGACACTGTCATCTGCAGGCAAATCAGCGACGAATGTTCTAGTGGGGTTCTGTGTCAAGTGCCCGAGCCGCATCGATGCCTCCTGCAAGCTGATGACTCTTCGACATGAGGAAATCCCGGCCAAATCGCACTTAAGCATACGAAGAACAGGTCGGGCGCCCCACGTACCACGCCAACGAGACCTTCTGCGACTCCAAAGGCCGTCTTGCATGCGGCAGCGACTTCCTCGGCCGACGCATTGCGGAGAGCGCTCGAGGATCTGACGTGGACAGCAGGGTGAACGAACCACGTCCAGGCTTGTACGGAATCCACGTCGTGAGGCAAGGCGCCGGACACTGACCATCTTGAGTGTCAAGCATCACGCCTATACGCCGTACTGCTATATCAGCGCTGTGCCCGCAGACTGTTCCACTATGGTTCATATCTGGTGTGGCCACTTCGTCCACAAAGGCATCGGTCTCTTAGTCTTAGAAGGTTGCTAAAGTCTCTCAGAAGGTTGCTAAAAGCGTGCTCCATGATTGTCACTGGATGGCTCCCTCGTAGCTCGATGTGTGCCAAGCGGACTTGGGACATCTATCTCCGTGCCTCCAGACATTTGCATATGAAGGGTCGGTGAGATTTTGCAGGTGCTTTGTCGAGAGATCGGTTCCGGAGGAGTCTTGCGCGGCCGTGCGCTGACCACGACCTCGCCGTGGCTATCATGCCTGGCATTCACCAAGTCTTTTACCAGAGGATGCTGCTCTTATACTGGCCTCCGTGAGCTGCGTCCCGAGAATGAGACGCACAGGGTCGGTGCGTTGCTCGCTCACGTCGTTCTGGCGAAGTCGTCTACAAAATCTTCTCTGGCCTTCGAGTGACCCTGGTCGGCTTCGTCTTCGTCTTCGGAGAGAAATCGCTTAGGAACACTTGGTGTACTTGCTGTACAGCAGGTTGGAAGTCGCTGGATACCGGCAAGGCGGCTGCGAGATCGCCGAAATCGATGGCTGACGGCGCTTGCGTGCTACATTTGCGTTCTCAGACTCAGGCTGAGGCTGAAGGGACGAAGAGATCCCATCCTCTCTCTTACATTGTGCCCCAGCTTCAGCCTATGCCTCCGAATTGACCGACTCTGCACTATTGGCTCGGCGTTGTTTGCATTGTCCCGCGGTGGACGTTTTCTTCAGGGCTTTTCTTCGAGCTTCACGTCATACCGCCAATGCTGCTTCCGGATCGCTGTTTCACGTCAGCTACCTACCTACCAGAGCATCGCAAGCTACAGACCCGTATCGGGAAACCTCCAGACCACTTGACTCGCCCCTTTGGATGTGCCCTTTCTCGACGTGTATTCGTATACCTGCAGCACACTTCCAGATCTTCCTCGCCTGCTCGCCTGTGCAGAAATCACAGAACTTCTCGCGCTTCTTGATCACTAGAAGCCCCTCTGTGGGCCAGTTATGCGCATGTCAACTGTGCAACCCACAGCCACACATCATGACTTCATCGATGCCATGGTACGCAGTATTCTCCTGATCGAACGACAGAAGGCAGTCTTTCTGTACCATTGGTATGAGACTTCTCAACAGCGGACATCTGTAGGAAGCGGTGACCTGGCCCTTGATGCTGACATCCTCGGTCGTAAATTGGCTTTAACCTTCGCAGGCTCAGCATCCTCGGGGCCCCCTGCTGGAGCCGAGATCCTGGAAGATGTCCTGAAGCTTGATCGTACATTCGAAGTGGGCGCCATCGAGCTAAACTCGCACTCGACATATGCACTTTCAAGGCGCATCTGCCATTGAAGCGGTTTTGCAGGCCTTGCGTACCGGTACGCATCGTCCACGCATCCCCGTTTGGATGCCAAGCTGGTTCGAAGAGACAACTTGCGATATCGCCGCACCTCGCGTTGCGTGAAGTGGACAAAGCGTTCTTACGGCATAAATTATGCACGCGCTATCCTATTTAGGTGTCTAAAGAAGTCTGCGCTTCATGTCCTGTTTCGGCTGAACGCACTCCCAATCCGGTAGGTACGTGTCAACTGCGTGGCCCAGCTCGCGTACCGGTACGCAAGGCCTGCAAAAACGCTCTACTTGCACTGTCAGCTGACCAGCCTGTAGACATCCAGGGTCGAGACATAGACGGTAAGCGGATGACCAATGCCTTTTATTCCGCTCTAGCCTCACAATAGTCGCATATCTACCCACAGTTCTTGATGATCAGTATACCTTCCGTTGGCCAGCCGTGGGCATGGTCGACTTCAGTGCAACCCATGATAGCACACTCTAATGGTTGTGAAACATGATATCTGGAGAACTGCTTTTCCCTCCAAAGGCATGGCCAGGGTCAGCTGCCTGATAAGTTGTCATAACAGTGCCGGATACTACTGCTGGCATAGGCTTCGAAGTATCCACATACCGTCTCGGTCGACGTCGCCACAATGTACCGAATTTTGAGGTGCGCACCAAATCGATAGATCGAAACCATTCCATTTGCACGAGGGACGACTCCTGCGTATCTACACATTTGAACATATTTTGAGTGGAGCATATATTGAACCAAATCCGCGACATCGTCGAGCTCTACAGATGACCGGATTGCAAGAAGCTGCCCAGCCGATCTCGACAAGTTTCGAGCATGACAAAACATGCTCGCTAATGCTTTGCTGTCTTGTTGTCGTGGGCATACTCACACGTACAGCTAAGGGACATCTTCCTTTGTGGTGCTGAAGTACACAGTCGGCAAAGAGATTCCACGGTCACGGCGGTGGAGCAGAAACCGGTCCCACTGGTCTGCGTGGCAGGGACTTGCAAGAACATCAATTTCGACGCTCGCTCGAATATGGCCATGGCTTTCCGTCCGGGCGCGTAGTCGCCTACAAAATGCTGGACCTGCAAACTGCTGAATCGTCGTGTGTCATAGTCGAGGAGGACAAAGCACAATGGATCGCATGGACCACTTCTTCCGCGGTCATGCCCTGCACAGATGATAACTCTGCAACAAAGATCCTTGGCGGGGTTCGGGCCAGGTGGTGCGGACGGATGCGTATAACACGGATCCTCATGGAGGTGCGATACGAGTTCTTCATCTGCTCGTCGGTCTCCGAAGTCATAGAATCAGGACGCGTGGACCTTGAAAACCACGTTCTTCGAGCCTGCCTCAGGTCCGGATAAGGCTTCACCAAATGCAGTGGTCATCTCATCCATTGTGGCTGCGCGCACTTGCGAGTGCGGAAAATCCACATGTCAGTAGAGTAAACCATGCTTTGCCTCGCATGTTACTTTCCAACTTGGTTGCATTAGTGTCTGTGGCAACCCATCGCCTTTGAGAAATTTCCGAAGGAGCAGTCGTCAATTCAGATCGCCGGTTGCAGATTGCAGTGCTACAGCAAAGACTATCAGAAGAAGGTCCTCGCATGTAACAGATACGGGCAGCTTTGACTCCCAATGCTGACGCACGTGCTTCTCGTAATCTTATCAGTGCCAGGTACAGCCTTTTTGGATACCCTGGAGGCAAGGGCAACTCGAAGCCGACCTCATCACGAGCGTCATTGCCGGAAGTCTTGTACGATGAGACAATCTTTGTACAGGAGATACCATCGCATAACTCAATATTATGTCCCTCGTGCTTGCTTGTAGCTGACACTGCTCACCCAGCATAACAGCATGTCGGCTACACTCGCAGCCTCCTTACAAACCCCGCCATGAGTCCATCCTGACCTCGAAACACGCGGCGTAGGGGACAGGCGAAACAGTATCGCTTCACTGGCTAACCTGCATTTATCCAAGCCAGACGGTGAGGGCAGCGCACGTGACTATTAGCAAAGCCTCATGCGCCACGATTACTCGGATGATCTAGATCTGCATACTAGCTGAATCCGGTAAGAAGTTGGAGCCGAAGATGTCTAGGCTCAAACGTTATCATCATGAAACCAATATCCAGAGAACGGAGACAATGATCCAAACGATGGCGTTCGAACATCCCATCCTGTTCTTCGGATTCCAAAAAAGTGGCATGAAGCTCTGATCAGCCACAGCTGTACAATTGGGTCGTGATCGCCATTACAGATAGGCACAGAAACCAGTGGGCGAACAAAGTAGCAGGCAGACTTTAAGCCTACCAAAGTTACTGCTGATTGCATTGGACAGACGATCGGCGTTACATCGAGAGTTCTGATTGATGGCATACTCTGGTAGCATGAAGCACAGATCATTTCCACAGCACTAAGCCCCGAGACGGACGAAGATATGTGCATTGGACATTGAAAACCCTGAACGTGTCCCAATTGGAAATGGAGTACACGGTGATGGAGAAGGGTCTGTGAGACGCGATATAGTCACATAAGTCTACTCCTCGTACATATACTCGTTGCAGCGAGATGAATTGATCCAAACGCCGCAAGTCCACTACAATTCCGCCATTCCATGTTGCTGCCACAGCCCCTGCGCCTCAGATTGTTGTCATTTGTAGCTCAGTCACATTCAAGAGGCAGATCCTCCACCCGGTGGTTCGTAGCTAACTGGATGCTGCGTGAGGTTGGCTATAGTAATATTGGCGGTCTGTTGAGCCTTGTTGTTCATCTCATGGTTGGTGTACCACGCCGGCGCTTGAGATGGGTCCTTCGTCCAGCACACCTTGCCGTGTACTTTGCCGCAGAAGTCGCACTTCTTCCCCTTGTGGGCGTTCGTGCTCGAGGTAGAGCCCACGAAGCTAGCTTTAGGTGTAAGGGCGATATGAGGTATGCCATCGTCGAGTTGCGAGCGGCGAGTATCGTCGCGAACCATCGCACATGCCTTTTCGAAGGTAAGGTTCTTCAGGTCCAGGGACAATACTTTCGTCAGCGTGTCGTGATATGGAGCAATACCAGCAAGGAGGGTCAGGATAGCTCGCTTGTCGGCATTCAGTTCGATATCGAAGGATTCGATGCGTTCGTTGGTCGTCTTGATCTTCATGATGTACGCATCCACGTCCTTGCCATCGAATGCGCGTGGTAGGTCGAAGAATTCGCGCCAAAGAGAGAAGTACTCCGTCTCGGTGTCCGGCTGACAGAGTCCCTTCACCTTGTTCAAGAGCCTATAGCCATCGTCGAAGTAGTCGGCGGATAGCTTGTGCTTGATACCATCGGAAAGGGTCAGTGTGATAATGTCCGCAGCATCCGCGATCTTCGAATCGTAGTCGTCTTTGAGGGTCGGGTCCTTTTGCGCGTCGGCCTTGCTGGTTTGTGTGTATTCGAGGAGCTTACTACGTCTTAGCCAGGCTTTGATGTCTATGGACCAGGTGTTGTAGTTGCAACCGTCAGGCTGCAGTTTGCGGATGGTTGAATCGGCCATTTTGTGTTGGTGTGTCGCCGCGAGCCCTGCTTCCCTAGTGAGTGTTGCTTACGACAAAGGGTCAGCTTTTTCAGTACCATAGAAGATGCAGAGAGCTCACAACCCGACGACGATCTTAGCACGTTGTATGCATTGGGATGCATCTATAAAATGTTGCCTTCAGGCACGGACCCGACGGGATTACACCAAGTGGTCTACCTGGTCGGTTCCAGGCACGGGAGGCGCTACGAACGACTACATGCGTACACGTCCTCGTACACTCGGTTTTACATGTATATGGAGCCCAGCCACTGTCAGGAAAGCAAAGTATGTGGTCCTCATGAACAAGCCTTTACATCAGAACGGAGTCCCCGAGACGCTTTCGAACTCGTCGGAACCATGCTGCATCCGATCCGTGATGCGAATTACAGTATGACTGCCTCTGCTAATTGCTTGTCAACTTTGGGCAGGCTCGATAGTGCAACTATCAGGCTGCTCAATATGGCATCATGACAGGGCACTGTATACGGCCGAGAACTGGTTGAAGCATGAAGGAGATTGTCTCTCCACCGACCGGCAAACTTTAGAGCCCGGATTACTCACCTTGCTGGGCTCATGCGCAGTTGGGAATGCGACTTCTGTGAAGAAAGCAAAGGCGTATACACTAGATGCGATACCGAAGACAACCGATTTCCCTGGCGTACGTACGAGAGGTGCTGTCCAGGGAACAGGACCAATGTACGAATGGCATCGCAGTCGTAAGTCAATCAGCATGAGCTGCAGCTCGCAGCTGGTCGTAGAGATAGTGTCCCTGTAACGCCCTCGAGCTTCTGCATACAGCTGCGAACACGTTCCCCTTGCTTAGTCAGTTGTGCGCCGACATGGATTACGACGATTGGGCAGCACTGTCACTTTTCAACATACCGCGATAGCTATGAAGTAATCCAGATAATTGCGCAAGACCACAAAGCGACGGATTACACCAGTGTCCGATACCGAATCGATCCCTGTGGACTTATACCACCATCGCCACCGCCACCACCTCGAACCGGCAGCGAGCTGACCATCCCATTTGCTGATGCCATCATAGGGACCATTGTAGACGACTTTATGGCGGGTCTCGTGTCAACTCACGATCCCTCTTTCGTGCTTCTGGGTCTCGGCTCGGGGCATGACAAGCACACCATCCAAGCACATATGCTAGCGCCAACACTGAGCGCGACACGATGGGCTCGCATCAAGATGCGGATGATGTCAACAGCGTGGTGTCAGAAAGTCCACTCCTTCTTCCGGACCGACCATCAACACGATCCCGCTGCAGCTACCACTGGCCACACCTTCACGCCGATCGACTCGTGAACGTATCTTAAAGTGGCAGCGCCATCGAAAGCAAGTGACCACAGCTAGTCCGTTATATGAACAGTATTCGAAAGGATTCCCTCTAGTATCGTGGTACAGTCACGGCTACCCAGATGCGCTCGTCCCACGTTCGCCTTCCAACCTACTGCGACCAGAGTTTCCATGAGTCCAGAGATGGATTGGTGATTTGCTACATCATGAGTCAGCGTGTGTGCCAGAAGATCGATGACACCGCGGGATACTGGCAGGCTCCTAACCGCGAATGCAGAGAGGAAGGAATAGCACCGTCCTAGCAACAAATAGACATACTTCGGCTTTGCGGTGCTACTAGGACTTGGAAACCACTGTGATTGCGGTCTGCCCGCTTCGACTTGGAGATGGGCCCATCATCGGGAACAGTGGGATCTGGACGATTGAGTCCATTGATCAGTAAGAGGGAGCTTCGGCCTTTTATCACATCATGAACCAGGCTCTGCAGCTTTGTGAAGACTGCATGGTCGGCATCTGGAGACAAGGATTGGCTGCATACCTTCCGACAAGGAATCCCAGATATCAGACATCCTGCTTTGAGTGGGTCTTTGGTTGGCGACAATATCGGAACTTCACCTTGAATTTTGTCATCGGAGCAGATGGGCATCTTGGAGGCGTTCGCTGTTTCGAGCAACATACCATCGATGATGCCTTATACGATACTTTGCATTGAGTCTGGTAGCGGGGCAGCGCTGGGTCAGCTGGAATTTGACCAGCTCTGCGAACAATAGGCCTATGCAACCGGACTTTTCTTCGTCATACTGCAATCCGTGTGATATAGGCAGCCCTTCTTGTCATGTACTCCGACAGCCACAGTATTCGACTTGCTACTTTGCTGAGAGTTCAGCACACCAAGACGATGACACGGTGGCGCTCGTTTTCACAGACTATGATTCGGAGTACAAGCAACACATGTCTCGCTCTCTTGTGAGATGAGGCGAATCAAGTTGACAATATGCCGCCGCCAGATAAGGTAGTACGAGGGCTTCTTCAGCGAAGACATAATCCTCTCTTATGCTTCTAAGACAGTCGGTGCGCAAGCGTATGAGAAAGGCGTCAGACTCCCGTCCCGGGAGAATCGATGCCACCGATCACCTTCCCACAAACTCTGCCCAGCAGCTCCTTGTCCTCAAACTTTGCTCGAAGCCACCGGGAAATATACCCAGCTTCCACATCTGCCAATCGGGCTGAGACCCGCGCAATGTGCTCTTCGGTGACTTCATTCCGCCTCAGCTCATCGACGACACGATCAGTCTGGCAGATGTAGGCAGAAGCCGCTAGATTCGGCTCTAGTGCATAGCTGATGAACGTCTGTTCCGCCCCAATGTACAGTTCGTGGCCGGGTGCAAAGTCTGCAAAGATGACGAGTGCCATGCTCATTGCTGCATCATCCGTTGGGATGGCAGTTTGTTTTGGCTGCGTTTGTTTGAGTGGCGCACGCTTGATCTCTAAATTGGATCCTAGTGTATTTTTGGACTTGGTTCTTGGCGAGGCGGTGAATGAAAGAGTCTGGTTGGCAGACTCTAGAGGGACTCTCTTCATAGCAGCGTGTTGTTTTCCAGTAGCTCTCTTGCGGACATTGGGTCGTTGTGGCATACATGCGTTGACGTCCGAATCTGTCGAGATGTCGCACGGAGCCGGAGGACCGTCGTACATGACAGCCGGCTCGCCTTCCTCTTTGACTTTCCAGAAAAACCTCGATCTGACATTCATCTCGGCTTCTTCGTGTGTAGTAAGCATCTTGTCAATGTCTGTCGGCGTTGTACTGCCGCGACTTCAGTTACAGGAATAGAGTCACGGAGTTCGATTGTCTGCAATTTGTTTGTCTGTCTGTTTGTTTGTTTGTTGATGATCTGCGTGTGCTAGACGAGGATACAGTGGCTGTGCGGGACTATAGCCACACTGACGGCGATATATTGCGCGAGACGACGACCATTGCCAGCAGACCTCGCTCCGCGTGGAACGGGACAGTTTGTCTGGCGATCACTTTGACGAGCGTCTGTGCTCCGTGCAGCGAATACCGTCCGTAAGACGAAGTTGAGTGAACGGACACAGACCATCGGCGGCGGATGTTATCCTGAAGCGTTAGTTTTCGTCGAAAAGCAGACGAATGCCTGGCTGCATATCATCTCCGCTGCATTATTGTTGAATTTCCGTTGCTTGACATTGCTTGTTACCCCGGTCCATGCACTCATGGGAGCACCTGGTCTAGTTCCACGCTTGCGAACCGAGACGTTCGTGCTGACTCCCAATGAACCCAACATGCGTCTGCACTAAGTGCACTTATTTGGGAATGGGGGAATGTGCACGACCCTTCAGTGGTAAGACAGCCGTCTTTGAAGCATAGATTCCGTGTACCCGGTGAGACCATGCCATGGCCGGGGTTAGTCTCATCTCTCGAATATCGACAGGTCTACGACGATGCCATGCGATGGCGGTGAGAGCGCGCTGGGCGCAGTTGTAATGCTTCCTTGACAAAAGTATCGTTGTGGAATTTGCGATCGATTTTGCCCATTGTACAGTTTCTCAGAGTTTATCTGTATCAAGGCTGGCGGATTCATTGTGCTGCCTCTTTATGGACACCTGCTTTGTAACAGGGATAGAGTGTGTATCAGACGAAGAGAGCTTGATACCCCATGTCCGTCGCGTCTGTATCGGGTGAGAGTGAGTGCCTTGCACTACATGTTGAGACGATTGCAACCATTGACATCGAGTAGATGATAGGCTCTTCGTAACGCCTACAGCCTCGCTTGGTGCCGATGAGGAGAGCGATGAGCTGTACAGGCTGACGCCGGATCTCAGACCTGTCAGGACTGTGCCTGCTAGACCAGATGGTCAGCTCGGTAGTCTCGCCGCATTTCGAGCACGAGCCTCTCGATACAGTCTCTCACCAGCTCCCCGTATATCGTCACGATCTCAAGCTCATCGCACAACGCCCTTCATTGAGGAGTCTTCTGGACCGCGCTCGGATACACAGTCATCACAAGCGAGTTTCCCTGGTTTTGTCCAAGAGTTTGACGCAGGCGAGCGAGATCAACCTGAAGATTTGGACATAGAATTGGACGTGCAAGATCATGGAGAAGCGTTCCTGCCTGACATAGAGTCGCTCGAGGCTTCCGTCGACCATGGCCCGCAACTAACGCCCGAAATTGATGATCGTGATTGGCCCATTGCTAAGATCGTACGAACAAGGACGAATGTAGATGGTGTAAGAGAACGCAAGATTCGATGGGAACCCACGAAACATATTTCCAATCTGTTGCGAATCGACAACAATGGCCAGGTCACCACAAACATTGCTGGCGTGCGATGGGGTGGCATGCGTGAGCAGGAGATGAGCTCAAGCGAAGTAGACGATGATGGCCGCGTGCAGGTGATGTGGGCAACAACCTGGCATCCTGATTGGGATTTGCCCAAGTCTCTGGTCGCAAGCTGGGAGCGAAAGCACGGCGAGCAGGAACCATCACATGCCCAGGAGAAGCGAGAACCAAAGTGGTGGTTGATACCCGAACATCCCGACAGGTATTTGCCACCGGAAGACGAACCGGATCCCGAGCTCCGTGCACTTATTCCCAGCACAGAAAGTTTTACTCTCGAACCATACAAAGACTACACCATCGACTTTCTGGAGGATCGTCGACGGGAGTTACTAGGCCAAGCTGGACCTAGTATGGTGCCCGCCTCGTTCAGCATACGATTCCTCAACATGCATGTGAGAAATCGACTGTACATCGACGATAGATTCGCAGAACATATCTTTCGCATGAACGAAAGCCTCGCCAGAACATGCATAATCTATATCTTTGGTACTGCCGTTCGAATCTTGTGCAGCCATTGCCGCGACAACGGAGGTCCATTCCCGAGATGTGTGATATGGACGAAAGAACTCGGTGGCGCGTGCTCAAATTGTGCATTGTTACGTCGTGGTGTGCATTGCGAGTACCATCTTGAATGTGAGTGATCGCTATTTTTCAATTCAGCAGAGAGTTGGCTAAGACTTGTCAGTTCGCCATTATAAGGTCGATAGACTCGTTGCTGATACTGAGGGCATGGATATTGACGAACCGTCCGAATCTCCAAGCGATCCTCCTTCATCGTCGCTAGGTCGTGGCGGACCATGGTCTAGCAGTACATCCGGCACCAGTGGGCCTAGCTCGCCGCCAAGAGATGAACGAACACCTTTTGGATGCGACGACATTCCGGATGCTGAACCATTCCGTGGCCGTGTCGCTCACCCATCGTCTCCAGGGCAAGCAGAGAGCAGCAGACACGCTGGTGGCCTCAACACCTATAGAGATCGAGATGCTTCGACAGACAGCATCAAATCCGAGGTCTTTGATCCCGACTACGAGCCTTGGACTGGAGTAGCTGTCCGTCGTCACAAAGAATGCCCCGAGCCACCGCAGCCTTGCCAGCATCCGATGTGCGGTCGAATGCTTACCGAAGAAGAAAAGAACGATGAAGCAAATCGCGTGTACCGTGGACAGAAATTCGAGGCAGGAGAGCTCCGAGAGCCACAAGTCAAATATATTTTGAGCTTTTGCAGATGTAGGGCCGCTGACTTCCTTGAACGTGCCTGGCAAGCATTTCGCACCGTGGAGAGGAGAAGGCAGCAGCCGCGTGAGTTCGCCACAAGAGAGGAGTACTTCTCGCAGCATTACGCCAAAGAGCTAAATGATTGCATTGTATGGTGTCCCGTGAAATGGAACTTCACTGAGGCAGTGATCGACCTGACTGATGACTGAGATTGAGCAAGATTGCTTGCCGAATGCGTTGGCGCTCGGGTTAAAGGTGCGAGTGACATGACTTCGGACAGCATAGCGTTCGATCGCTTCTGGTAGCCTTGGTCCGTGATCAGCCGTGCTCCGTACAGTATCTGAAGTCGGGACACGTATGGAATGGTAAAGAGTCGTTCAGCCCGCAAGAGGGATTTCGCATGCCAATACATGCCAATTCAGTAATACTGACTCGTGTCGTACTCTGGTCTGAGATCTGTACTTTGATCTTTCGCCTATGCCTCGGGGAGCCTGTGCGAATTACGAACATTTTGGCAGCGAACAGGCGACTCTGACTCCCGTTTCACGTGCTGAACAGAATCGGGGCTGTTGGAATTGGCTCAATGTGCAAGAAACCGAACCGTTGGCCCTGCCGCGCGGACATGCTCTTTCCAGTCCAACCACTCCGAGGCGCACCTCCCAGGCTTAGCCAGGTAGTACGCTTCGCAACTCCTCGTCAACTCATCAAAGCACCTGTGAGTCATATACTTCTTCTTGGACTCAAAAGGTCGCATGCCCTTCTCACATCGCACTCGAAGATAATCTTATCGGAACTGCTCTTACTCGTCGATTCTGAAACATGGACATCTTGACGAGACGTACGTGACCTGCCTGGGAGCCGCTTGGCCTTTAACAAAATTCTCGTTAGTAGACCATTCTATCGTCGTCGATAGATCGAAAGTAGCCCATATTTAGGTCACGGCGTTAACTGAGAGAACTGAGAGGAGTTCGCGTTGATGGCGCCCTGGCTGCGGCTGTATCGACTCCAGATTCTCATCGGTCCTCCGTGAGCAATCAGGTCGAGCTTTTTCTGTAGCAGCAGACATTGTCCTTGTGCGAACTGTAGTCGTCTCGCTCGTGGTGGTCATGGTTGTACCTTCTTCGTGATCTTGCTCACGCTTCTGATTAGTGTATCGATATCGTGCTTGTCTGCTACCATATCCGGATTGTTACGGTCGTGCTCTGCTTTTGCTGATCATCGCAAGTTGATGCGGTCATCTTGGCGAGCACTGATATGCGAAGTGGTAGGCGAGCCAACACCTGGTGGGTCGTTCGAGTCCGTCGGCTGGGCTGTGAAAGTTCCCAAAGTATTCTAGATGATGTCTAGACCATCGTTCTCCACATCAGGACCGTCGTCGTAGTCATCCCTAGGCTACTGTCGGTTTCGCGCGCCCCCTTTATGCTCGAATCAGTCTACCGAACGGACGACATCCTCCCCGAACTCTGTTGTCGGCTCCTCTTGTGTCGGGATCGTACGGTTTGAGAGAGGAGTCACGACTCCTTAGCCAGTAATCGCTTAGAGTACCAGCATATCTTGAGCTGGTCTCGTGATTGATTCGAAGGCATGGTGAATTGTGCAGAGCGGACGGTCGAGCATGAAGCATATTTCGTGGCTTATGCGGAGTCATCTATGTGGCTACAATATGGTCACAAAGAACCTGCTTGCAACTTCAGGTAAGTAGCCGTTTTCAGGGCACTTCAGCAAAATGCGATATTGCGCACCGTATCGATAAGGTGTTGTCTACACCTGAGCTCTCGATCTCACTGCCGTAATGCCCTCGAGCTGCGTTGAGATGAAGTGAAGTTGCACAGCGCGAGGCCCGTCCTAGCTAGACACGTTGTCCGTGTAAAGCCTGCATTTGCCAGGACCCTTCCGGTCCGCGCACAGATCGGCTCAGACAGACCATGTCACATTGGCCCCCGGACCGTAGAAAGATGGAATACGGGCCCTATAAGCCAATACCAATAACAAACCGGCATCAATGATTTAGCGGTATTTGCAATACTTGACGGCTTCGAACAACAATCAAGATGTAGTCGGGTCCCTCGTCGGCTGAATGGTGAAGAAATGCGAGAAGATTTGTGACTTCTGCGAAGGCGAAGCGCGAAGAAAGCTCCGGTCTATTGCGTTTGCCATTCGCTCTTACCTTCGCTCATCACATATCGAGGAACGACCATACAAATATCTCGCAGTATCTTAGCTTTGGTGCGGCATTTCAAATAATTATGTCGAGGCATTGCTAACAGTGCCAGGACAAGCAACTCGCACGAGCGGGAGACAGGGGGACAGACGGGACTGTGACAGTACTATGGCTGTTCAAAATCTTACGAGAGTCCAAAACGCAAGCGAGGTATCACCTTCGACCCTCTTGATTCTGGTGCATTTAGTGGCGTCAAGATTGAGGAGCAACCTTCCGATGTAGCAAGACCGAATCCTCTGAGAGTTGCGAAGAAGGGTAGGTCATCCTACGCAAGAGAGTCGGGAGAGAATGCTTCAGCGCTAGTCGAGGAGTCCGCGTCACCAGTCGAGGCTCCGCTTTCGAAGGACGTTGCCTACAGCGCATCTTGGAGGACCAGTCCATCGTATGCCGTATATCACAATGCCATGAAAGTAACCTTCGACCCGTCTCTTGCGGAATTACTCACGACATCGAGCAAGCTCCGTAAGCGCCTCAAGAAAGTGTGCGCGAAACTCGATCATCGTGGCGCTTGTAGACAGCGGGTTGGACTCATTCGCTTGACCCCGCAAGAGCAGTTGAAAGGGCATCTTGTGTCGCTGTTAACGGTCGTGGAACCAGCTCCCCCTGATCAGACTGGACTTGAAAAACCAGCATCATCGGGGTCGAACCGACAGAGCACTTCTCGAGCCTAGACGGTGGAGCAAATAGATCCTCCTCGCTCGAAAGCCACTCCAGATAGTCAAGCCGGCCAAGATGATACTGGAATCGCTGCGCCTAGCGAGTGGGAGAGCCGAGGTCCAGGCAAACTGCCGAGAAAGAAGAAGGTCAAAGAACGTTCATCGCAGGATGTTGTGGTGGAAGAAGACGACTATTCCAAGCAGGCTGCCGAGAGTTGAGAATTCACAGTCACAGAAGCCACCGCCGAGTCCGAAGGTCGTGATGCACCCGAACGTAGCTGAGACCACGAACAAATCGGCAAACCAGCATTCCAAGAGACGTGCCAATGCGCGGATGACAACAAAATTCATCGATCGGGTGGCTCCTGGACCTGCTAGCACGTTCTACGCTTTGCTCCTGTTGGTACCTCGGAGACGCCATCCCCTAAGACCTCTCCCTTCGAAGTAACCACCGCCTGCAGCCGTACATTTGGGCGGCATTCAGGCTTCGTGGAAGCGGCGTACCCGGAGTAAAAGTTTTGGTTTGCATCCTTCGAGAGTTTAGAGCAGCTTAAGGCCGCGTACACCAAGGTCATCGACCTACGTGGCTTCATGATTGCGCCTCAGTGCCTGCCCAGGGAGCCGCCACAGACGTTTGTCGCGGATCTCCCAAGCAGTGCAGGGCTGAACATGACCCAGGTCAAATTATCGGTGTACAACGCTCTGAAAAGCGTGGCACGAGAGCCAGTACTATACTACCAGCCAACGCTCACGGTACCTGGGAACGACCGAAAGCTGATTGTACACTTCAGAGACTGTCCACGCCTCCTTCGATTTTATATTCCGGTCTCTGCAACAGCGCCGCCAAGAAAGTTCATGCTCCGCTTCATTCCGATGGACTTGATGAGCGTATACTGGTTATGCAATGTGAAACATCCGGATTGGTGGTGTCCCGAGACTGTGAAGATTCACAGACCAATATGAAGATGTATCCAGCATGCAGTAATGTGCCACCGACGTGCAACAGAATCCGTGCGGATGGATCAGATACGCTGGTGGTTGAGATGTCGGGAATGTTCATGGCGATATCTCCGAAGGAGGTCGTGTCGAGCATTATGGTGGATTGGTCAATGTCCGCCAGACATCGCGGTTGGCGAATCTGGCTTCGCGAGATGGCCGTGCTCTCATCACGTGATATGAATTGGTGGGGGTCGCTAACGATACGTGCTGTCTGATTGGTCGGGAATTCATGCATCGATTTGCCTCTCTTCACTTTCAAGGAGGACGTGATTGGCGTGGAACGGACACATGTCCGTCGCACGAAGGCCCTAATTCGATATCGGGTCCTTGCATCACGGCTTCTGTCATGACCAGCAAGTTCTGGCCATGGGCATCAGTCCAACGCCACGACGGCCTTCCCACGCCTTCTCGAGCGCTCCTTATCCGCGTACGTGCCCAACACCAGTATTTGCCGTCCACTAGCTGCGGCCCGAGCTGGAAGATTGACTCGCCGATATCCTCCACGCAATCCTGTTTGCCACAAGCCGCTGGCGATGACATCGATGTGATGCTGACGGCCCCGCATTCAATTGGCAAAAGCAGAGAGCCCCCTGTCCGAGAAGATGGGACATCATGTTCATCTGATATGGTTTCGAGGGACAGAAGCAACGCTGTGAACGGTACCGGGTAGATGAGCAACTGGAATATGGCAGACCGTACGACAGCGATACTATAGATTCGAAAGTGCGTCCTGCAACGCAATTGTGAAGATTGCATTATACGATTGAGATGGCACCTACCAATCTACAAGTCAGGTAGGCCGGGCCTATACGAATTATTGTCAATGCTCTTGGAGCATAAGTCATAGTATGCCGTAGC
The DNA here is from genome assembly GCA_013248845.1 of Passalora sequoiae. NCBI lineage: Eukaryota > Fungi > Ascomycota > Dothideomycetes > Mycosphaerellales > Mycosphaerellaceae > Passalora > Passalora sequoiae. Next base: position 690,875 of record WSQC01000022.1, read on the forward strand.
ACACATACCACCAGCACAGTCCGAGAATCCCTACACGACCCGGCAGCGCCGACTGATGGCTGTATCGTGACTCTCATTACACCTCATGCGCCTCGCGCCTGCCAAATGACAATTGCCAGATTATCATGTCTGAGTCTTACGGTACTGGGTCTGAACGCTCCTAGCGCGGTCGTCTAGTCACTGCAGATCGACTTCGCGCAGCTGGTCAAGGTATAAGCCTCTCAGCGCCCACATTGCTCCCATGGCCGCTTCATGGCCGCCACTCTTCTGGAAACAGTGAAGGACATGCTTCGAATGTCCTACTGTCGATCGACAATGCGCACGTACGCGCGCGACGATAGCCGGCCGCTTTGAGCATGAACACGACACCGAGTGCCATGTACTATGCAGACCGTTTGCGGCAACCCTGTATGTGAGTCCTACGATGTCGATACCAGCATTGCTCCTAGATGTAGCGAGGACCGTCCGGGGCGCAACTTTTGGTAAGTACGACGAGGGTGCATCGTCGGAATTTTCTGTGCTGGCAGACAGCACATCGCTGTTGCCAGCATTAGTGATAATCATCAGCCAGCAAACCGATATCCACGTCAGAGAGCCAGTTGCTGACGATGTCCAGGTGTGCCCCGTTCGGCTGGAAATCCATTGGCAGAATACCAAGTGTTGTGCCAGGCTTGCGGAAAGACCACACGGCCCGCGCATGAGGCGCGGCATAAATCCAGAAGACTCATTCATTGGTCAGAGTCGACTTTGTGATATCGGCATGCGAACTCCACGGCAATTTGTCTCTCGCTGTCCCGACTTCAGCTCACGATTGACAGCCATTGCGATCGCGCACACTTACCCATTTCCAGCCATGCCATTGAGCGCCGCACGTTCGTGATAGTCTGGAATGGCCGACGCCCTACTTGGCTCCTTCAACAGTTCTTCACAATCGATGAAAGCACAATCTTGCGAGAACGGAACAAGACACCAAGGCTTGTGCTCGGATGGGGCTGATACTCTTCTAAGCTAGCATTTACTATCGGACTCTCAGCATGGCTGGGCGCACCGCCGCGGACGATATGGCCGACATAAACGCGAGGACCGCCACCGATTGAGATGTCACTTAAGCTGCCGGTGAAGTCGTCCGACACGTCTGTGCTCAGGCCGAATTCTGGTTATTCGTCAACGAAACTCTCGTTGCACCAGAGGCAATCTCCTCTTGAAGATCGAGATTCCACATGCTCTGCACCAGGATAACTTGGCGCACAAATTCTCCTTGCATGGAACGAGACAAAGTTTGCTTGGTCTAGGCGCAGTCATGTTTCGAACAAGCCCGACATTTAAGAGCAACGACCAACTTCTTTGTCCAGTGCGGAGCCCTTCGGAATGCGTGAAGGCAGGCCAGGGAATGGCAGAGGCTACCTACGGGAAGAAGGGAGGGATGCAGTATGGTGAAGATGTCGCGTACCAATATCGCTGGCGACAGCATCTCACCCTCTAAATGCTTCACGCTCTCTCTCTCTGTCGTTGTGCCTGTTCGTGATACGATTTGCTCGTAAATATGTCTAGCACGGTCTACTCAACCATACACAGGAGCCTTCGCGTAGCCCGGGAAGGCGCCCAACTGTCTAGCATCGATGGCTCGCAGCTGCGGACAATCAAGCCGGCGACTGATGCGTTCGACCAAGCTTTCCAAACGAGTGATCGGACCAAGTAAGATGTCTGGCTGGGCTTGGAGAGAAAGCTGGTATCCGAAGCAGGCCAGGTTGTTACCCTGACGTAGCGATCTAGTATCATAGACGCCGCCAGTCAATTGGTCGAGGTCAATGCCGGTGAAAGAGTTGGTCTCACCGGTATTGCCGCCAATGTCAAGGAACTTAGGATGGACGAGTGCAGCATTAACGACGTCTAAATCGAAATACTCGATCTCGTACGGATACTCATATGGGCGCCTGTACTGTGAAATCGTTAGCGATGACAATCTGCGGCTCCAAGGGCTGCGACCATACCCAGTTCTCAGGAATGCGCTCATAGCCCTGCCGGGCGCGGTAATCACCATTCTCGCCTTCGATACCAAACCACGACTGAAGCGTCTCATACGTCATTTCACCATGAGGAAAGTCTGCGGAATGGTTGGCCATGAAGCGGAAGATGAAGGTGTACCCAGCTGGCTGCACAAATACACCGCTGAACGGACCATTGAAGAAGTATGGATTCGAGGCGATCTGGTGGTCGAAACGATAAGATCGAAAATTCGTCAAAGATTCCATGGTGACACGACCGCCCGGCGAGAAGTCAATCATTTGCTGGAATTGCTCCGATATCGTCTCAAAGTCGTTACCAGCCTCATACAAGTCGGGCCGGGTTGGTGAGCCATCACTTTCGTACTTGTTGTGACTGCCGACAAGACCGTGACCGAGAACACCAGTAGTTCCTCCCTGGCTCAGCGAAGGAGTCCCACCCATGGACCAAGACACAATGTCGCCATCGAGAACACCACCGAGCTCGGCAAGGAACAGGGCAAGGACTGGTCCCATGCCCACTACCGTTGTTACAGCCTCGACGTATTGCGCGGTTGTTGCATAACCATCGCGAGGTAGGAAGCCGCTGTTTTGGTATGCATTAGCATTGCCTCCATCGCACGGCTCGGCGGGCTTACTGGTTCGCCAAAGCGTTGAGACCCGGACACACTCCTCTCTGCCAATCTGGTTGCGGTGGTCTCCACTCATGGCGACTTCCTCGCGACACATCGATATACTGTCTCTCCGCATCGAAGATCGGCAAGGGCTCGAAGAGTCTCTCTGCTGCGTTGGCGCCATATCGATCACGAGCCTGTCGTTCAGCAAGAAGCTTGCTCGTCTTAATCGCCCTGGCCTGCAGATCCGGATCGTGCATTGCGGCCTCCAGGCCTGCAAATGGGAATGCATTGGCGAGTGGTGCTGCAGTGGCCAAGAGTATTGGCGATAACCTGAACCTCATGGTGGCGGCATGCGAATGTGCTGCTATCGCTCGATAAGCAGAACGCTCAGTCCCTTATATCACGTCAGTTCTCCCGGGGCTTGGGGGGCAATGTGGATGAAACGACTATCACATCGTCCTGACTGCGCTCCATAGCAAGTGCGTCGACAACCCAGCCGATAGCGAAGGTTGCTCTCGCAGACTTTACCGTCTCTTTGTTTAGCACGCTGCGTGTGCAGAAGGTCATCCGTGCATTATTTGGTGTACGTTCTCAAATTGAGCATTCCCCACGCGTTCTGTCGCAGAGTGGTGTCGGCAATAGGGCAGTTCTTAGCTCGAAAGTTGTGCGCACGTGCACCGGCGCTGTTCTACAACGCGTAACACGTGATCCTTCAAGATACAACTGGCTGGTACGTGCTTCGGCAAGCACTCGAACACAGAAAATTGGATGTTTCAGTACCGAGACCGGAGCTTAAAATGGTAGAATGGGCCGCACGTGTACTCGCACGGTGCCGTAGAAAGACCTCGCCGAGGCACCGCCATCCGCGATAGTCGATGATTTACAACAGGGTCTGAAGCCACTTGGAGACATGAAGGATCTGTGCGGACAGCCTCTCGCCATTTCAGTCCAGAGAGGTGTCGCGATATTGATATGAACAGCGTCCTAGCGTGCGCACATATATCTCCGTCGCAATCGTGGCGCCTACAACACAACCGCGGATGGTCGCAAGAAAGCGATATTCGATATCTGGCACCGCCGCACGCTTGCACGACGGCCGTCTTGGTTCGCATAAAACTCTGTGAAAAATGTGCCATCGCCTGTGGAATACTAGATTTTCCCAAAGCGGTAATTATGTCAGAGTGTGATCGACGGCGCAGGGGATCCGCCTTGGTTTTCCTGGCCTGACCTGGTGTGCATAGTTCGCATCCAGACCATTTAGGACAACTGATCAAACGAGACTCCGATTGCGTAGCTGGCACGCATGATCCAGGCTTTGAGATGTATCTTGGCATAAGGTAGCTTGTCGTTATTTCAGGTTTGTTCACGCATCTATTGCGTCTCTCGGAAAGCTTCGTGCGAAGTGCTAGGTTCAAAAATTCCGACTCGTTTACGGAGTCAGACAGGGTTCGTGACAGGGAGAGTTCAGAAAGGGAGCTTCTGCTCGGAAAGTAACTCCTCCCTCGAGATCTACCTTGAAGCCGAGATGGTGGCTCTTGGGTGACAAAGAAAGCGAAAACATACTTAGGGATATGAGTGAATCTGATATTCGAAGGTGTGATGCTTTGGTTACCCAAGGTCACTCTTGTACGAACAAAATTCCTGCTTCTAGAACCAGTTTGTAGACGATAGCCACAATTCGCGAGATGCGCGCAGAGACGAGCGCGTGCGATAGTATACTCACTGTGGATGGAGCGTGCCGCTGTTGTCATCGCCTGAGAACCCGTTCCTGGAGCTCAAATGGAGCTAGTTGTTTCGGGGCTGTTTCACAACGATTACATGGACTGCGACAACCTGACAGTGCTTCCTGTACACAGCGTCTTGCGCGTTGTTGTAAAATCCCATTCGAACATACTGCTGGCCTTTCGTGCCTATGGTATTCATGAACCTATTGCAAAGTCTCCTTGATATTGGTGCGAGAAACGGGACAGCAGTCACAAATGACTCGAATCTATAGGCGATGCCCATGCCTTGAGCATATGGAGCGAAGACTATACTTGTAGCACTCATAGAAACCTTCGCATAAGTCTTGTTATTCAGTTATGGCTAGGTACAGTGGGTTGCCCTACGGCAATTTCAGGAGTCTATATGCAGGTAGCACTTTTAAGGAGATCAAGAATTCCATCTACATCAACGACGTTCTACAGCAACGAGATTCTACAGCATCAATACTGTACTGTAGCAACTCTCCCAAGCAACGATATTCTACAGCAACGACGCCTTACCCACTCTAGCATACTTATACATCAAAGCATACGCTCGTTCTACTATGGACAGCCTGTCACGTCCGAAGTCATCTCGAAAGATGAAGTTGCCCGTATCGAAAAGGCTGTGGGAACAGCGGTAGACTCATACAATTACGCGGCACCGAGCATTCCCAATGTCAATATCTCTGTCGAATATGACCCGAAGTTGGGCAAGATTCAAGGTAGCCGGAAGTTCTCGAAAATCACCTCTGCCGCAAAGCCGGACTACCAAGTCTGGCAACGGGTCGTGTACGCAACGTCGAACGTAGTTAGAGTCGGTACAACCAGCGTTGGGGACGATCGTTGTAAACGTGGCCAGGTCGTACCCTTTCCAAACACGTTGGGTTTGTACCACTACTACGACGGGGACAATGCAGTGCTTCGTTGTGATCTAGCCAATCTTTGGCCAAACGGATTGAACGACGACACCGACTTCGATAACACAAACGTGGCTGTACACTAGCTTCTGATTTAAGCAGTGGTTAAAGATAGGCTGCAAACAGGAAAGACAACCTCATAAGTGGACTTCGTCAGTGATGGGAGCCTAGCCGTCGGTAGCAGCGATCATGATGCTGAAGAGCTCAGCTGACGAGGGCTTTATGGTGCTTTGCAGTAGTTGGGCAGTCCTTGGAAGATTGGAAGACCGTGCGTTGAGGGAGGTGAAGAGCTTCTAGCAGGGAAAGAGTGGAAAGGAGTCCGCATTCGGTCAGTCGTTACAGTGATAGCTTCGCAACGAAATCATGCTTGGAGATTTCCCTTCGCCCGTCGATGACATTTTCTTAGTAGGCCTGCATGGATGCGCAGACGACGAGAGTCATGCTCGGCAATAAACAATTTCGTGAGCTCAAGTGAGCACATATCGCCTGGAAGTGGCGACGCTTCCTTGTAGTACCTTTCATCGCCGATCATGAGCCGCTGATCGGTGTCACGATTCGGTGGACATGCACACGTGGCTCATTGCTAGAGCCACATGGCTAGTCCGTTTACACATCACTCGCCAGAGCCACAAGCGTTCACCTAGATGACCTCGCCGAGTGACGAGTCAACACAACCTGTTGTCCTCCATTTCTGCAAGCAATATCCTACGAAAGCTCCGTACGCGATACACTACCGTATACTTGCGTCTCGAAGCGTCCACCCTGCCGTCCATGTAGCCCTTTAAGCATTTGCCTGCGCCGGTTGTGTCTCAGGCTTCACATGCCTTCCGAACCTTACAGCGTTTCGGGACCGCAAACAGGCTCTTCAGCTACTCCATAGCGAGCATGCCGGCAGGCCATGCTTTCGCTCGTCGCAACATCAGTAGAGATTCTTGTTTTGGGGAGCGCAAAGAGTCATCATGAGTCACTGCAATTGCCCACGCGCTCGATAGAGTCTCCTCAGTCCCAGGAGCTAGCAAGATCCAGGCGAATGATGCAGGAAGATAGTTTTCCACATCTCGTGAACCGAATCTTTTATAGCACATGTGTTGGATGTTCCTGCTTCTCTCCGATCTGTGCAGAATGTGTAATATTTGTCCAGTGCCTGTCTTAGCTTGGCAGAAAGCGTGAATGATCACAGATATCTCTCGGACCACCAATCGACTCTCCCGAATCGTCTTCCTGTCATCCAGCCGCGTTACCTGTCAATAGCCTCCTAGGTGACGAAGAAAAGCGGAAAGCTTCTCGCGAGCATGTGCGCTCAACTCACGCTCGACCCACAAAGTGAGGGCAGCGTCCTTGCGACAGACGCAGGTTCCAGACTCGAAGAAGAACGGCCAGTGGAGATGATAGCACGCATGGTACTACTATCACGTGAATGACAAAAGGAACGTCTCAAGCAAAGCACGCCAGAATGGGACTCTCCTACTCCAGACCGGAATACTGAAAAGAGCACGCTTCCGCTTTCCAAGCGGTTGATCAATCGTCAAGCACCGATCCAATGTCCTTGGGGTCAAGCATGGGCACACCTATAGCCTTGTTCTAGTCAATGATCACGATTGGGTTCGATCGTGGCTTTTTGTACGGTCATAGCATTCCGTGAGAATAATGTGCGGTCCAGTCAGCGTCGGGAAGCGTGAACTCCTCGTTGTCGTGCTCCTGGTCATGATATGACACTTTGCCGTTCCCAACGCTCACCGTGTCAGCATTGGAAGGCCACGATGCTGCCCGTAGGCTAGCTATTGCTAGACCCGCTCGCGCTTCGAGACAATATCATTGTGTGCAGATGCTATGAGCTCCGATGATTACCTGAAAGTCATGGTTATATTTTGTGCTTAGTTGCGTAGCGTCGAAGACATTATACGGTGAGATGCGCCCAGCTCAACCTCGAGCTGGGCTCACCTTTTTGGTGGTAACACTCAATGGATCAACCCTATGCTATGCAAGTCAGCGTGCCCTGGCCTGAGACTGGTAACACTGCGCGTCCTACCCGACATGACGGCGATGTTGTGAATACGATCCGAGGAAGGTGAACTTTGGCAGATCTAAGGCATTTGCGACCTTGCAAGGGAGAGAGCGCTGATGTGCAAAGACATGCTGTAGCCGCTCAGCTTTATTATGATATACACCCCTAATCGTTCCAATGGGTTGAGCTGTATCGCGTGCACAAAAAAGCAAGTAGGGAATCATGGCTTCCGGGGACAGCTCCTGTATTTATTGTCGTGGTCCGGGTGAACGGCATGGTGTAATCCTTGTATCGGCAACGGGCGGCGCCAAGTCCGTGACTATAGTGTCTGATCCGCATTGCTGCTCACTTTCATTCACAACCAAGGCGCTCAAGTGTATCTGCCGTTGCTTCCATCGCGAGACGTGCACCAAGTAGCAGTGCGCCTCGTCATCTCATCTTCAGCAAACAGGTCTACGCGTCTTACACTCCAAATCCTCGCCTCGACGATATCTTTAGAACGTGCAGGATTGCCAGACGGAAGAAAGTCGAGGTGGCCCTCCGGAGCCTGGCAAACAAGGCGATTTCGAAGCTTCTACAGATGTCTCGCGTTCGCGACCTGGCGGCACAAAGCGGCTAGCAGCTTAGCACTCGACAGTGGCTCGCCGTAATCAACGACCGCCGACGCAGGCAGCGCCAAGCGCGAAACGAGCCCTGATGTCCGATGGCATATTGAAGAGTGAAGTGGCAAGCACAGAGCCGAGGAACATGTTCGTGAAGAGGAGCACAAGAAACAGGTGAGGCGGACAAGCAACTCTGCCGTCGAGGTCTTACTTCTCCGCGCAAAGTTGGACGAGGAGATCCGCCAGGGGTATTCTGGCGATTGATTTCGCGGCATATTTGATTTCCAATGTAGGTGTCCTACCGCTGGCACACTGGCTCTTCACCTGAAGTTGCGCGCAATGCTGTGATACGCCGTTGATGACGAGGGCAAAACGTGGCCAGCGTGGGGTGTGTCAGGCGCGCTCCTCACTGTGTACATGTACCTAGGGGTACCTGCAGACCGCGACCCTGACACTCAGTATCGTGTTCCCAAGCGTGGGCCTGTGGGCCGATATGTACGGCTATCTTCTCATACGAGACTGCATGTGTATCAATACCATACGGGTGCTGCAGGCAAGAAGATACTTTCACCATTCATCGTCCAGAAACGAACACAGTAAACGCGCCGCCCACTGTTCTCCGATGTCGCTGGCCACGAAGCGCGCGAAGCGCCGGCAGCTGCCGGCGAAATTGCCTCACTGTATCGACGATCTCGTGACCCACGTCAAAAAGGCACTGCGAAGCACGAAATGCGCACCCAATTGCTCGACGACACGGAGGGAATCATCGGAAGGCGAGATTCAGACACAATCAAATTCGGCGGGAATAATATCAAGTCGCGCCTTCCAGTCGTCCGCCACGAGGGTCCGAGGGTCGGTGGTCCCTGGTACATACTTTCGGCCTCCTCCCGAGCTCTGGCTCCACTTCTCGGCGAGGAAAGCGCGCTAGCACAGGCACTATCTAATCTGATTTGATGGCCACTCACCATCTTCACCCTTGCTCTAGCGGACGAGCTTTCTTTTTGGCGCCATCTCCGACCGCGTTCGCCTCGAGTGGGATGATGAGCACTGCAAAATTCTGCGCTCGCGGAGCCGACATCCCAACGAGCGCCTGACGCGCGTGGCGGTCGCACTCACCTGCCCGGGCATATCTTATCTCCCATCTCTCTCTGGGATCTACCCGTCTCAACCTTCACTTCATACTACACGTCGGTGTTCGGTTCTAGTGCTGAGGTGTACCGTGGCCATTGCTCAATCCGTGCTGACTGACCGCACGCATCCGTCAATATGGGTGTCTTGGACCAGATCCGCAACAGGCGGACGAACCAGATCGCTGCTGGCACCGATGGGGATCGCAACGACTACAAGGACGAGTCGAAAGTGTCGCACGAGCAAGACTTTGGCTCGGATAGCGACAACCTCAGCTTGGAAGCCAGGAACGAAAAGGAAGTGCAACAACATCCGAATCAGGTGACGGAGGAAGCTCAGGCGGGGATCAAAAAGGCAGAAGCTGCTGCACTTGTCTGGAACAAGCCAACCGTCCTCGCCATCTACGCATGGTGAGTGCCGGCATTGTGTCAAGCGGGTAGGAGACTGACGAGAGCAGGATCTGGGTATGCTACTTCATGCTCGCCTTCCAGTCGTCCATCCAGTCCTACGTGACCGTCTATGCGTACTCTGCTTTCACCACTGCTCCAGCCTACACGACCGCTCTGATCCTGGGAACCATCATCGGAGGAGTTCTCAAGCTTCCCATCGCGAAACTCATCAATATCTGGGGTCGGGCCGAAGGCTTCTTGTTCTTTGTTGGCGTCTACCTCCTTGGCTTGATCATCCTGGCAGCCAGCGACGGACCAAATACGTACGCCGCAGGCTACGTCCTGTACTGGATCGGATACGATGCCATCTACCTGATCCTGGACATCTTCATCGCCGATACCTTTGGCCTGCGAAACCGAGCACTGGCATTTGCCTTTGCGTCCACGCCGTTCATCTGCACCGCCTTCACCGGACCGCTGGCCGCGGACTCCTTCTTGAGCAACAAAGTGACCGGTGCAGGCTGGAGATGGGGTCTCGGCACTTTCTGCATCGTCAACTTTGTCGTGTTTGTACCCCTTGCCGTGGTGTTCAAGCTGTACACATTGAAGGCCAAGAAGATGGGCTTGTACAAGGACGAGAGTAGCGGCCGGACGACCATGCAGTCGGTGGTCCACTACTTCCACGAGTTCGACGGTAAGTGCGGATATCTGCTACGACACATACCGAAGACTGACTCTCGGCAGTCCCTGGCGCCATCATACTCTGCGCTGCGTTCGTCCTCTTCCTCCTGCCCTTCTCACTCGTCTCGTATAACCGTCTAGATGGCTACGACTCGGCGGGCTTCATCGCCATGGTCGTGATCGGGCTGCTGCTGTTTCCGGCTTTCTATATCTGGGAAAGATTCTTCGCCAGGGTCCACTTCGTCAGATGGGAGCTGTTCCGCAACCGGACCGTGCTTGGCGCCTGCATTCTGTCCGCCGTGCTCTACTTCTCCTTCTACGCCTGGGATCTGAACTTCTACAACTTCGTCATCGTGGTCTACGCCCTCCCGGTTAGCCTGGCAGGCTACATGACGCAGATCTACAACGTTGGCTCTTGTTTTTGGTCGTGCGTGTTTGGTGTCTACATCCGGTACACGAAGCGCTTCAAGTGGGCAGCATTCTTCTTCGGCATGACTCTGATGATGCTCGGCTCTGGTCTCATGATCAAATTCCGTGGTCAGGATGCAGATATAGGCTACGTCATCATGTGCCAAATCGTAAGTGCAAAGCGCGGATCTGTTCGAACGATCGTTCGCTGACCAGCACACAGTTCATCGCTTTTGCGGGCGGTACTCTCGTCATCTCCGAGGACATGGCCGTCATGTCTGCCGCTGATCGTGAAGGCGTACCTTTGATGTTGTCTATGCTCTACCTCTTCAGCAGCATGGGCGGCGCCATCGGTCAAGCAGTCTCTACGGCAATCTATTCGGGCACATTCGTCGAAGCGGCGCTGTCCAAGCTGCCTGCAGATCGGGCTTCCAAAGCCACCGAGCTTTACCTCGGGGGCTACACGGAACAGATCAAGTTCCCGCCAGGCACAGTGGAGCGTGAAGCCATCAACTATGCCTGGGGCCGCACGCAGTACTATGGGAGCATCGCTTCGACTGCCATCCTCGTGCTTGGCTTCCCAGCGATTGCGGTCTGGAAGAATTATCGCGTGGACCGCCAGCAGAACAAGGGCACCATGTTGTGATGTGTCGGAACAATCCGAGCATTCGAAGCGTTTTTATGGAGCCTCATACCAGCGCACAGCTGAACAAAGGAATGGCATGATAATTTACATAGAGATGGAAAAACGAGCGTGCTCTAATTATTGTCGAGACAGTGTTCAACGTGGCACTCGTGGATACCCGTCTTCACGGATGTCGAGCCGTTTCTGAAACACGCCCGGCCACCGAAATCGGATCTGGAGCGAGCGTTCTTGGCAATCCAATGTCTTGGCAACTGTCATATGAACAACCACAATTCTCCACGAATCAGATGCACACGCTTCGCGATCGTGAGCTTTCAGACAGAAACAGGGATCGTAGTGCTCGTCCAGCAGAACTGACAACAGAGCCAGATCAGATACGCGGCTCCGAAAACCACACGTACTCCCCTGCGAGGTATTCCTCCGGCGGGTCACGCTGGACTGCTGGCACGCACCGTGTATTCGCGCCTTGTCTCGTTGGGATGGTTGCTGGCCCTGAAATCCTCGCCGGTCTCTTCGACGGTCAGATTCACGAAGTCCATTTAGTAGGTGTCGTCCATAATTTCGTGCCGCTCTGTGCTCTGACTTCAAGCTCTAATCAACGACTGAGCGTTGAGAGCCAGGAATGGCAGAACTTGCCCGGTAGACCTCGTCGTCTACTTTGAACTGGGAGGGCTGTCTTGGCCGCGGCTCCCGACTGAACAATGCCACACAATTGGCCATTCTCAGCCCACCGATTGAGCCGCACTTTACAGGACATTGTTATTGGACTGTGCTAGCAAAGTGGTCTGGTTGGTGATGTGGGTGCGATGCGGAAGATTGTCCTGAAGTACCTAATACCTTCGATCCGCGACACTTCAATCCTCGCCCCTACGGCGTATCTTTCCCTTTTCACGAGCAGACGCCCGTCGGTCTCTGTATCGCCAGCTGCTTCTACGTACTCCAAATGATGCTTTGCATCTCTGATTGTCTGTAGATTGTGCGGATGATCTTATCCTCGTACATATTCTGACTGGGAGTCAACGACGATTCTGCAATATGATGACGACGAGGGGCAGCAACATACTCTAATCCACCCCGTTTCACCGTCGTTGAATCTCGGCTCAATTTTCGCAGCGGCTTCTGCCTGTACCACCGCAGGTGGTGAGTTCGACTTTATCCTGACGGTCTTGACCTTTGGACATGTTTGATCTGATCAAATGTGCTAGAGTGTGAGTTTCTAAGATGTTGTTGGGGTGGAAGAGAAAAGGATTTCGAAGCTCGTTGTATGCTGTTGAGCAGGATCTGGATCATGAAGTGTGATCCTTACTTCAATAGGTAGTCACGAAGCATTCGCAACCTACATGCTGATGACTCAGATTCGACATCTTCTTGGAGTCCTGTTGGCTCTCCACAGTCTGGGCCGAGCCTGATTTCACGATCCAGTACTGGGTCCTGCGAATCGCTCACCGGCCCGTGGCCGTGGTGACTGTCTCATAGGCTCACCGAGTCGTGGCCGCGGTTATGGTGGCTCTGGGAGCGGACAGCAACATACATCACAGAATACTATCAACAGTCTTCTTGTGCATCAGGATAACTCCCTTGGCCGTATTAGGAATTGCCTGCGTGTACATATGCTAGGCCAAGGCAGTGGTTTTCAGACTTCACATGACTCCTAACAAGCTGAGGGCTCATGCTTGGCAACGGACTGATCCCAACCTTACTGATCGTGAATGGCGACGCTCGAGTAACTACTGCTGTATATGGCTGTAATGAAAGATCCACAAGGCAAGGGACAATTATTTTCGAATTCAGTACGGACTTTACAAAGCCTGGGTCATTTCGTGTCATCACGATGTGGATGTCGTATCTTCATTTCATGCCCGTCGAACGAGCTCGCGTCATCGGTCTTGCTCCGCTTATGTTGGACCTTGTCGCCAAAGAATGCAAGCAGCGCCCACATGATCAGATCGATCAGCAGCAATACCGTCGTTGCCCAGGTCATGGCCATGAATTTGCCACCTGTCTGTGCAGATATGCCGATGCTATGCCCAACAAAGTTTACCAGACCGGTCACTGCCGCAGCAAGCGCATGCGAAGCTGCAGATCCGACACAGACGAATATCAGAGCCAGGATGGAAACGAGAGCGTTGAGTGCGGCAAGCCTGCGGCCGAATCGGACCGTACACCAGACTCCCAGGACAAGCGTGATTCCCGTGAAGATGATGCCCAACCAATACAATGCCTTGATCATGCTCAGCGGGTTCAACGCGGAGTGGTTCTCACAAGAATAGACCTTCTTATGCAGCGTCCCATTCGCAGGCTCGGGCGCGGTCAAGCTGATGGTGTAGTTTGTTCCGTTGCCATAGACATACTCACCGTTGCAGGTAGTCGTCAGGTGCACGGCATAGAAACCCTTGAGATCCAGGTCGTCAACAAAATCCATGTAGGCGTCATCGACAGTGTGGGTGATGGACGTCTTGACGGCTTCCATTGCGGATTGAACTTTTGATGCAACGGCGGCTTCCACGGCGTTGGCGGCAGAGGTGGCTTTGGCTACGGCTGCAGATTCGAGCGAGGTCACTTTGCCACCTACTTCCGACTTGGCGTCCGCAAGGTGCGATGAGATGTCACCCACAACATCGTGGAGGTCTCGTTGAACGAGCACGGGTGCTGGCGTGATGGCGGCGAATGCTGCCACGAGGGGTGCTTGTGGCGGCTCTGGGACGGTGCGTTTGGTGAGGATGTCGCTGACATTCCAGCCATCGACTTTGTCGTCGAACTCTTGGACGAGGTTTTCGCCGATGCGGGAGGTGTTCAGGGTGAAGACGGCATACTCGGGCATGAAGGTGGGCTTGTCACCCGCGTAGATGAGCAGAAATGACAGAACGAAGGCCGCGGCCGTCACCAGGACGGGCACGATCGCCAGCGGCTGGAAATGCTTCTTGCTGCCGTGGTCGTTGGAAAACGGCATGCTGTCGTGTGTATTTTTCTCGATACTATCGGCGTATTATGTCGGCGGTTGTGATGTATGGTCGTCTCTCGTGATGCTCGTGGTAGCCGCCAGCGACTTGCAGAGCAAAAATTAAGGGTGGGGGGAAAAGCAGTGTGGAATAAGGTGGGAATGCAAGAGATGTATTCACGAGAAGCAGAAGAGAATGGAAACAAGACCGAGCAGCTGGGCCATGTGCAGGGTCGGGGCTCATTGTCGATGCCCAGTTTGTTGTCTTTGTCTGTCTGCCTAGCGTGGGCGTCCATTGTCGGTAGAAGAAAGCGCCTGCCAAATTTAGCCCCAGCAAAGAGGTGGTGGAGCGGAAGCAAAGGGAAGCTCCAATGCCAGCCAATACCTCGCGTGCGTATAGCGTGTCTATCTTCAATGCCCGCCAGTACCTCGTACGCCTCACGCTGCCATTGGCTCGCATGGAAGTAAACTTGCGGGAGCGCCAGGTCGTGTACGGGCCGCGACATGAAACAAGCCTCGGCGTTTCAGAGCCCCTGTCACGACGTCATCTCAGATCGCGACGAGACGCTCACACCTCGTGCACCCATCGACCGGAGAGTGGTGTGGTATAGGGACGTGGTAGGTGCAGCTGGTCGAGTGTGCCGCCGGGCGCATCGGCGGCAACAACAGGCTGACCCGTGCGCAGCATGGGATGATTCGCATGACCCCATCGACCGGCATCCATCCGCGAGTTCGTCTTCTCGGTGCTGCGCGACTGCTCCAATCGTCTCTGACTGTTCCGAGATGCAATTGCTCCAAGATGTAGGCCGCGTTCCACGTGACGTGTTTCGTCGCCGAGAGAAAGCAGGTATGTGCCGATGCTCCATGGCGGAATCGTCGGTGCACATCCAGACCAACTGGTATGTCTTTTCCAGCTCCTGCTCCGGTGCCAACATTGTGCCCGGCGCGCACCTCGCCCATCACGTTACGTCTCCCAGCGCTGGCCGTAGAGTTGGGAAGTCCATGCCGGATCGATGTTCAGAGCTCCGGACGCGACGATCGAGCGGGCTCATGGGTAGAACGCGAGTCCGGGGATCGAAGGGGAAAGCTCTGTATGCCATCGCTGGAGTCTGCAGAGCGAGACGGGGAGATGGGTCATGGAGAAATGCGCATACGTGAAGCGGCGAACGGAAGAGAGACTCGCAGCGATCGTGCAGACGTGCCGAGCATATCGTTTCGCGGGATGGATGTTGGAGGATGGGAAGGTGTCGGCGTGAGAAGTGGCGGTTGAGCTCGCCACGCCGCTCTCTCATTGGATGACTCCGCGAGATGGCCAAGTACTGGAAAAGGATACCGTTCTACTCGACGCCGACTTCTGCTGCTGCTTCGTTCAGCTTGCCGGGGTACCACCTCGACAGGTAGCTCTCCTTCGTGCGCCCCGACGGCAATGGTACCTCGTTCAATCGCTCGAGTCGATATTTCCAGATCTGACGCAGAAACTCCGCCCGATGACAGCTGCTGCGACTGATGAGCCATTTCACTTCCGTGTCGCTGGCTTCGCCTGCTCCAAACACCCGACTCGGCTGCACAGCCCTCTCATCCGGCTGCAAAATACGGTAGCTAGCCGACGGGCTGATGCAAGGAGCGGGAGCCGGGGGACAGCCAGTATGTCGAAAGTTCGGTCGCAGAAAGTCGGGACACATGGCTGTTGCAGCATGTCCGGCCACACTCGAGCCCTCTGTCTCTTCTGTCCATTCTGGCGAAGACCGAGCCATGGAGGCGGCATGCAAACTCGGACCGGATGATATCGATCTCTGACGTCCTTTTGCTCTCATCGCGCCGGCTCGAAATGCTGTGACCCAATCGACACTACTCGCGATGTTCTCGTCTTCCGATTCAGTAGATGAAGGGCGAGTCTCCTCGACTGCTCCCCAGCACCCGCCCGATTCGAGTGCTGACGCAGTCAGTATACTTTCGCCTCGAAGACTTCGTCAGACACGTACTCGAAATGTGGTGATTGCAGATCTTTGGCGTGACATCACTAAAGATGCTGTTCGCACATGCCCCGCTCTTCGCACCGGACGCGACAACACACAATGGGAAAGCTCCATTGCCCTTGTCGCAGTAATCACATAGTCGACGTCTCTGGATGCCGACGAGATACATAGCCGCTCCCAGACGATGACGTTCTTTCCTTGAATCGAAGATTCTGTCCGCTTCAACGAACCGATTACGAAATACGAGCTGGCGCAGGACTGGTCTTCCGAGGAGAGTTCTTATTGCCCGGGTGCCTTCGGCCCACAGCATGCGGCGAACGCTGGAGGTGTAAGCACGACCTGCTTTGGGCGTGAAGATCGGCGGGGGGACGTGAGTCTCGGGGACACAGTTCGGGGTCTTCTGGTTGCTGCATGCGGCCATGCTGTCCGTAGGACCATGAGAAATGCTCATCACAGCGCTCGCTCGTTCGGATTTTGCAGCACTGCGGGAAAAGAAAGCATCGACTACTGCCTGTGGGAGCTCATTCGCGGTGTGCCATGTCGGCTTCCACTCGATCAAATACTCATCTTGTTCCTTGCCGGATTCGTCGACGAGCGCATTGCACGACTCGGCTTGGAAGTCATATCCTTCACAACGAACCACGGCGATTCCTTGGACGTGGCGGACAAAACGCCTGGGGACCTTTGTATTCCCCCGGTTCGCCAGAAACAATTCTCTGCCATTGCGTGTGCGTCGTTCGGAGATGCTTTTGACAACAAACCCTTTCCCTCCATAATCCGGAATATGATCTTGATAGCGATGCTGACGCTGGGTACGGTCTTTGTTTGTCTTGACCGAGCTCGTTGCAATTCCTTCGCCACACAAGGCCGTCTCAATGTGCCTGTCGCGAATTCCAGTCCCTCGTGACTTCGGTAAAACCACATCACTAGTGACACCTTCAGAAGTGCACTTCTGTTCTCGCTTCTTTGCGAGTCTCGATGAACGGCGTACGGCCATATCAGCAGCACAGCTGAGCTCGTCGCAGACCGTTCGGTTTGATCAATGAACTGTGAGGCTGGCCTCTCGTGTGTCGTTAAAGCACTGTCAAGTATGGCTCATGCAGCTTACGCCAATCTACTTACTGCAATCTCGCGAATACTAATCGCAAGCCTGGATTGTCCATGCTTTCACTTGAACCACCCTCGGCAGCACTACGCCCTGTGCTCAAACAAGGGTCTCGCAGGTCGTGCCTCAGCCGAGCAACGACCTGGTCCGTTGAATTGACGTCTGACTTAGTCCCGGGTCAATC
Organism: Passalora sequoiae; assembly: GCA_013248845.1. Classification (NCBI taxonomy): domain Eukaryota; kingdom Fungi; phylum Ascomycota; class Dothideomycetes; order Mycosphaerellales; family Mycosphaerellaceae; genus Passalora; species Passalora sequoiae. The sequence continues at coordinate 708,219 of WSQC01000022.1, forward strand.
TCTAATTCGTTGTATAGCCCAGTCTCTGTCCGACCGTGCTTCTACCAGCTTAAAGCATACCAAGAATGCCAAAGTCTAAAAGCAAAGCTTCAATGATTGCAGGCCAGGATGCAAATCTTTGAGCCAGGAAACTTTGACTGTACCACGCCAATGCATAGAAGCACTATGGGCAGCATGTGGCTGATCTCGTCCCGGACAGACCGTCATCAATCCATGCTATATTACCACTACACAGCTTCTTTACCATAATACCATTCTGAGCATGAGAAACATCATGAAGCGCAAATCGAACTATATCGATGAAGACCTCGAAGCGGAAGCCCGCCTACGCCGCGACTTTTATCGGTCCTTCCAGTTAGAAGCGTCACCGACCCCAGCTCCGCCGTCACTATCGCCGAAACCCCAGCAGGATGATGGAGTCGGAGCTCGGATTCAAGCCGCCTCACCCGGTGCTGCGGGAAAAGACCAAGGGAGCACGTCGAAGCATGTCGCCGCTGAAGCGTGTGAGGCAGCATCGCTGTTGCTCAATGACAACGACTTGGAAGACGTAGCATGCAAAGCTGCTGCGGCGCGACTGCTAGAAGTGGATCTGGGACTGGATCCTACGGCATGGGAGCTCGCGAGAAAGACGGAGCTGATCGTTAATCTATTGATGCAGCATGGTTTGGCAGCGAAGAGAAGAACCGGTGTGCTGCAGATTCTGGTGCGTGCAGAGCAGGAGCGCGTCGCAAGGTATGTTGGTGGCAGCTTTCAAGATCTCGCGACGCTTTCCAAGTTTGTCACAGCCTTGATCACTGCTGTGAGTCCCATGCTCAAGGTGCCTCTTCTGCGCACATGGCGGCAGGCCCTGGAGGATAATCCTGCCGAGCACCCCGAACAAGTTCTACCACATGGCGATGCGACGTTAGTTCCTGGAGCTGCAGTCTCGTCTCTGCCCGCTACAGTAAGAGGTGCCGCACTTTACAATCATGTAGCGCCTGCTGCCTCGCTTCCCGATGGTCCCGACGCAGACTCTCAGAGATCCAGACCGACGCCTCACGGGGCGGTCAGCGATGAGCTTCGATCAAAAGCATTGACACGCAAGCAACGTAAAAAGCTGAGAAAGCGGGCCAGAGCCGAGGGGCCACACGAAGCGCCACAGCCGCCGGTGAGCTCCTCTGCGCATCAAAAGACTGAAGCGTCATCGGAGAACATTGCTCTTGTGCGTTTTGATGGCCGTGTGCCTGCAGATAACGAAGTGGCTTTCGTTGTTGGTATGCCGGATAGCGCTCATACGTGCATTACGCCGAAGAAGTTCCAATCAGCATGCTCGAAGCACCTGAGCCGATGGCTCACACAGGCATCTAGGACCTCGTGTATCCAGTGGAATCGGAACGTCTTCGTAGCTCAACTGGCCAGCAAGGAAGCTGTAAAGACTGTTCTTCAGCAGCAGCAGCAGCAGCAGCGGTTGATGCCCCGCTTATATGGACAAGCTCTTGCGCCCGAACGATTGCCGCCACCAGATACGCGACTCTTCAGATGCTTGATACCCGCGGGAGAGCAGATCTCCAGATACGACGTGGTCTCGCATGTCGCATCAGCCTCGGAGCTCTTGCAATTCGGTATTCGACTGTGGCATCATGCCGAACAGTGGTACTTCGTGACCCTGACGCACAGGATGCCATGCCTTGCAAGGTTTTATCTCACCATTAGGACGTCGAAACGCGACTCGCCATTCACGGCTCGGTTCGACCCTGTGGATGTCGGAATACCATGTACGTTGTGCTATAATGTGCATCATTCAGTGTGCCCCAAGAAGGCAAGATCATTGGCGTTGCCCCTAGCGTGAAGTAGAACGAGATGTATATAGTGCAACAAACTTAACCTATCCGCTTGTGCACATGTTTGAGCAAGACAAGTGCCATTTATTGAAATTTGGTGACTGCGCCGATGCTGCAACCGCACTTTGTTGCCCACCATTGGAAGCCTTGGATGGCTTGAGGACCTCCATTGGCCGGGGCACAAGCCCTACAGCGAGTTACCGCGACTGTCCATCGTGATGCCTAGCAATCATTGGCACTTCCAGGCATTGCTCGTACTTCGTGCATGCTGCTAGAGGGTTGGGAAAGCGAGGTAACAAGACACAAAGTCTGACGCCCCTTGTTAGATACTATTTAATGTAGTCCTCGAAGGTCTCGCTCAGTCTTCGGTCAGATCAACGAGTTCTTTGTCGAGCGCCGAAGATGCGGGACATGCAGATTCGACAAGCATGTTGAGTAGTTCCGGAAAAGCATGTGACAAAAATTCTTCTTTGCACCCGAAGGGCATCTCCACGTCGCGCTCCTTCGTGCTTTTTACACAATCTTCCCATGCTTCGTCGAGTACGATGGCGTTGCGACAGCTCGCACGACTGATTATGTACCTGATCTCGTCGTGCGTTGCTTCTCCGGCCTCGAAGACTCGATCGTTGAACACGACATTAGGCGGATATCTGGCATTACCCTGGACCTCTGGTAAGATGCAGCCAATGATAGGGTGTCTGCAGGGCTCATCTGCATGGCCGCATGTATCGGGATGCACCACTTCGTCATGAATCGGTTCGGTTTTCACCACCTTGGTCCGCTTGTTCTGTTGTTGGTCATAGACGGAGACGTCTTCCTGGTTCGCACTAGCACTCTGCGGCATCCGCGAGTCATCGTCAGTCATGTGTCGTTTATATTTGGCACGACCTCTATCTTGTGGACTCCCTTCTTTAGGAGCGGCCTTTTGAGGAGAACTTCCACCATACGCCGAGTCTGGGCCGCGTCCGGCATTATCTTCGCCAATTGACATGAGGTGTGGTCGCGTAGCAGTGCCCTGGGGACCCTGCCCTCGACGGATGGCCTGCCTATGCTCATTCTCCATGAAAAAGATGCGATCTGTCTCGTCAGTCGCCGCCTACAAGAAGCAAACGCAGAAGGTACATACTTCTGTGGTGATACGAACATTCTGCGCCTTTGTGCAGATACACGCAATTGGAGCAAGCGCCGGCAAAAGCATTGAATAATGTCACACATTTCAGGTATGGCCCACTGTACTTCGTACAGCATTCGCACGGTACTACGTTGGCGAACCCGATCAAGTACACGTACACGGTCCGAATCTTCTCAGGCGTGCTTAATTGGAATCGATTACCAGAGTCCGGGAGGAAGAATCCCGGATTGACCTCAAAGAATTGACGAAGAGGCTGGTTGAGCCATTGGTCCGCGGTAGCGATCTTGCTCCGACCCGGATCGCCGCTTTCTAGTTGCCAAATCTCGAATGCCTTCGTATAATCCTTTCCGGGGTCAGGCACGAAATTGTAGGTGTTGATATCCCCAGGCTCCTTTGATCGTGGCCTCCGCTCTGGTTCCAAAATCCACTCGATCTGTCGAGGCCAATCCCAGAACGGTAGCTGTCTATCATGATCTCTTCTTGCCCGTCGCACGTCTGAAGCTTTTCCCATATCGTACGTACGCGCATGCGCAAGCTCATACTCAGTCACAAGATCCATAGCGTCAGCGAGGTCCCACAGAACATGCCACGATTCCTTCCATTCCACAATAATACACGGCTGGGTACTGTCACTCTGCGATGCGGCAGTGGATGTTTGCACCACAACCCACGGACTCCCCTCTACGGAAACGGACAGCTGACCATTGTCATTTCGGTGGAGCACTGCATCGGGATGTGTGGTAGCCGCCCAGCTGACGAGATATCGAAAGACACCATTCTCGATCCTTTTATTGATGATCCGTATGACTTCCCAATCTCGGTCTTCGAGCGAAGCTGTCCTATTGTTCTCCGTGGGAATGGCAGATGATGTCTGGGAACGCGAAGCCGAAGACGCCTGCTCTGCGCTAGAAGTTGATCCCCTCGGTATCATGTGATCCGATGTAGGAGCTCTGTCAGGCTTTTGATTGACTACTGCAAATGTGGACATCATAGTAGCTACTCTTTTGTCAGTTGGCACGCTTTGTTAACACGGCCGCTACACACCTTTCGCTTGCTGTATCCCCGACGTCGATGCCGCGTCCCGATTGTCTGGGCTTGGACAAGAAGCTCGATATCCTCTTCGCTGCACTACCGCAACGGCGACCTCACTCTCAAATTCCAAGTCCATTTCTTTACGGCGAAGTCGATCAATTTGTGGGTGCTGTGCCGCTCGTCTCCACCGGTCTGCCCCGTCCATTAATTCGTCCGTGTGGTGTAGGGACGCGGCGTCATGAGTTCTGTGCATGAGCAGACGCGACGCGTTGTTTGGAGCTGGGCCTTGACGCTGCACGGGCCCTTTAGGTGACCTAAAGATCGAATCAGGATGCAGTCGCTGCCCTGGGATCTGCGGCCAGGGCTGTCATCTCGGCCCGACCTTCCCATATGTTAGTCGAGCAGCTCTTGGGAAAGCGCAATAATCGTGAGCCTCTGAGATGCCAGTACTATTAACTTGTTGAGATGAGAAGCCAAGGGCAGGTGAAGCACAATCCATCGCCATCAGGTGGTTTGAGATTGTTACTGCTGACGTGCTCCTGGAGTCGTCCCTTTGACAAGAGTGCGGGAGGCAAGCTCATACATGAATTCATCGTCAGCAAAGGGACCATACCACATCCTCGACGTCATGTCGAACGTACTCAAAAGGAGATTGCCTACCAGTGCACAGCACGAAGCCGTGATGGCGGCACGAGAGAGGACAATGCGCCGGTACCCCAATTTACGAAGTACCGAAGCGATGGTCAAGCTTGAAGGAGATGTAATCCATGATACGGCACTTCAGCCGAAGACTAGTCCATCTCGAGCTGAACACTTGGTAAACTTAGATCAGGATGAGTGGCATGCGGAGGCTGACGACTTTGACGATGGAGATGGGTACGTCGTTCGGACTGGAAAGCGGAACAGGATCTCGAAAATACCGTCTTCGTCCACCACGCAGAAGAGGCGCGGATCGAGCAGCAACCAGAACGCCAAGCGAGTAGCCCAGGGTAGCCAAAGGAGTGCTCTACCACAAAGAAAACGCAGCGAGCGGCCTTCAAAGCCGGCTCAAGAACAAGTAGAAGCTATGGGAGGTGCTCGCGACCTCTTCAAAGTTCAACAGAGTGAGCACGAACAAGAAGAAGCTAGCGTCCAGGACCTCATGAGTAAGCAGCTCTCCAATGGACAAGGCTTCTCGCTCGACGGCAGATCACCTACCGATGGGCAGGGTGGACGACCGAAGCGGGCGCGCTTGATGCTTGGCGCTAGCAGCGAGTGTAACGACAAGCGCTTCGCCTGTTGGATGCACATTCTGAAGGAGATGGACCCAAGCGACGATACTGTCCCAGCTGCTGCGACCGGACTGGTGCGTGCGACTTTTGAGGAGACACAATCATTCCCAGAATTGAGTGCCGAGAGCCGCGTCCCAGATATGATGGCACTGCTTCGTGACCGAGGCTTGGAGCAACCACGAGTCGAGCTTTTAGAGCCAGTTCTAGTCCAAGCTGAAGCACAGCACATGGCCCGTTACATGATCGACACTGCACGTGATCGGAGATTGCTGCAGCGCGTCGTGAAAGCGTTGTATGAGCAACTGTACCGCACGTACGGAGGTTCGCCTTGCGTTCGCGATCATGGAAGCCGCCAAAGCCATCGTCAACAAAGCTGTCCTGGACTCACCTGTACTCTAAGCCTTGACCTGCCGCATACTACAATGTGTTCGGGCGATGATGCTGCTGCGAGAGATCCGGCACTTCCATTTGCAGGTAATCCAGTAGATGCCCGAGTTCGAGCCATTTCGTCGTCGTCGTCGCCGCCGCCGCGACTATCATCATCGCCAGGCCCGCGATCATGCGTCGCTTGAAGCCGAGATGTTCAGCCGGCTTCATGATTCAGCAGTGCTACACGACAACAGGCCGGTCCGACAGTATTATTGCTGTCTCGAGGACCTATAGCAGGATTGCTCTAATGGTGCTTCGCTGTGCCTCCTTTCCGGGTCATTACATGCGTATGTTGACAGGGATCGATCGGAGGAGTCGCCAAACTAACGCCCAGGTATGTTTATCGATTCCCGCGACTGCCATCGTCTCGTCTTATGGTTTCCGCACATGCGCATTGTGGATGAGATTTGGATACGTCGGACAGCACGATGTTCGAGACGTGGTGACGCTAGTGAGGGGCTATAGGAAGTCGGAGGCGTGAGACATCATTGTGTCTGAGAGGATCGTTCTGGCAGGCACGGATCGTACACAATGACCGTGAAGCACAAGCTGCAGAAGTGCAGGTAGCTAGAGCCGTAACGTACTCTCCTATATCGTCGTACTTTGCATCGTTACGAATCGCATGGTCGCAGTGCGCTTGTTTCATCTGCATCTACAATCGTTTAGGCAGCGCCAAAGCAGCATCTCACGCTCCTTCGACGGCATACAACGGCTGTGCTACCAGTGTTTCCTGGACGATGCGATCTGCCTTGCTAAGGCTCTGCAGTAATGCAGTATGGAATGTGCATGGCCGAATCCGAACTGCTCCATAATGGCTAGCCTCTATTGCGATGAGTCCGGTGTATATTTTGACTTCACTACTTGTAGTCCCGTACTGACTGTGATGTACAGAGTCACCCATGTGTTCATAATTGAGTCGGTGAGGGCAACGCGATAGCCGCAGCGGCATAAGCTCGAGCTCAGCAATATGGGCCTGTACCTTGTAAGCGCTGAGCAGCTACCTCGCATTCTGCGGAAGCGTTGTCGTGTCGACCATGTCACAAGCGGTCCGACCGGATGTCGAAGAACATATAATCATGGCGACCCTTCCTCTGTAGCGTGTTCGACTTTCGTGCGTTCACCGGCCGTTGCTCCTGCTGTTGGATTTAGACCAATCATCGACCACACGTTGCACAACTCTTTCACCTGTAGCACGAAATAAGTCATCGTGTTGCACTGCAAGATGATAGTGTCGCGTCGAGTTGTGTGTCACGAGGTGCCGTGCGATGCCGGCTGGCGGGTAACAACACGTGACATCACGGCCGTCTGCTTAGTGTTCTCAAAATGCTCTCAGGTTCTCGCATTGTGCGCACAACAACACCATCCATCTGAACACAGCAGTCAAACCGCGAATCCTCGCCTTCGCTCGTAAATGTCACACTTACTAGATCACCGGCCGAAAACCGAGTCGAGCTTGTAGAGCAATGCGGCATCACACTAAAAGAGACAGAAAGACCACCGTCGGTATCGCGCAACGATGAACAGGCGATACGCGTCCACGCCGCTTCCACGACCCATGGAGATCGCGCAGTAGCAAGAGCATGACAGCATGGGTGTGAGACTCGAGAGCGTACATATATGAGATCTGAGGCCGCCTGTGAGTGCACTATCTACGAGTGGCGGTCGATGCTACCCGTCGTCCATGAGGGCATCTTGCCGTCCTTGCGCTGTACACACAATTCGCACAAGCACCATCGAAGAATCCAGGCAACATGATACACTCTTGGAACGGGCCACGCTCGGCTCTGCACCCATAACATGGCTCATCTCGCACCCTTCCTACCAACTGTAAAGCTGCCGCATGACTTGGTCTGCTGAATGACAAGTCGAACGAGTTCACCTTCCTCACAAATGAGTCCCGGAATGTCAGGTCCCTCGCATCTGGCTCGCAAAGCAGCTTGTCCACATCGCCCGGCGCATTCTGCAGCAATCTTCTCACAGCTTCGTTGTATGCATATCCCCGGGCTGGAACGAATCTTGATGCATAGACGAGGGCCTGCGGCCGTGGCGTAGGCAATTTTCTTTTTCTCCGCGACGACCGGGCGCGAGTCGCCGAAGATCGTTGCTTCGCAGACTTTGTAGTGCCTGAATGCACTAGTGGCTGCCTGCGAAAGGCACGCATTTGCCTCGTTGCATCGAGCAGGTCGCCTTCTTCTTCCCACGTTGCCTCCCAGTCGATCACGAAGCTTGACTCAATTCCGATGTGCATCTCTGGACTCAGGGGACATTGAGATCTCACCGCACAATCTCGTCCTTCGAGTCGGATCACGGGCTTGCCATAGACGTACCGCAACAAGCGCGCAGGCACTTGCGACGGTGTCCATTTCACCTTGAACACTACTTTCCCGTCGCGTCTGCCTTCGGCAATAATCTCCTTCACACTGCGTGCACCTCCGCGCTCCTCCGGGCTCTCCCCTTCGTCGCCGCTTCTGCATGGAACGCGCTCGAGCATATCTAATGCTTCATCGAAGGCGACAAGGTCATCATCGTCGTACACTTGCTGTCGCTTACTGCCGTAGAAAGCCTTGAAACTCGGTACTTGCGCTACGAATGTCAACAAGAGCAAGCGACGAACCCCGTGCTCGCTTACTCGGTGATCCGAACTGATTCTGCACTGCTGAAGTAGGGGTTTTCCTCGCTCTAGGTGTTTTTAGCGAATCCAGCGGCGAATGGGTCGCGGTAGGTGACATTTCTTCGAACATAGTGTCATGCGCGTGCTCATCGTCACTCACACCAAAGGACTGGTGGCGGTCTGTTGAGCCGTGTCATACAAGACCGATCATCCTATCCAGGGCTGTATAGACCAGGTCCATTCGCATCGGCATATTGACGCTTGGTTGTACGCCGGATCCCCCCAAACGCCAGCAAATTGCGACCGGGCCCGCGGTCAGGAGGTTATGAGCAATCTTCGAACCCAGCTTCCGTGGACGCTCGAGCAAAACATGAAAAATCAGAGTTTCAAGAGCACTTGGGCTGTATCAAAATTGCAATGCCGCAGTAAGGACCGTGAATCAGAAATGCTCTGCTCTCTCATGGAGCTATCAAATAACTGCAATTTCGAAGCTGATTGTCAGCTGGGTACCACCGCATGTCAAAATGCGGATGGAGACCAGATCCCCCGCCGCCAATACGAGCGAGCATGCGCGATTTGTTCCACTCATTGTACTCTACGTTCATTTCTTCACTGCTGTGGCAAACATTCAGCTGAGTACGACAGCAGAAATACCGTGGCACGATGTGGACTGTTGGCTCTGTCCTGGAATTCGATAGCATGTCGACGAAGCAATTCAATTTGCGATGATTGATTACTCCTGGCAGACCCATAGATGGTCACGTCCCGCATGCAGATTACGCTGCTTGATGTCGCGCGGGCGTCAAAATGGACGTCAAGTGCTTTAGTCACCGTGCTCGATATGCTGTAGGTATTTCAGAATGAGGAATAACAGAGACGGCCCTTATCACATGGCCATAGTCTCTGCGTCGAAACTCATCCAGCGCTCCACATCGGTTGCCTCATCACTTTACCTCACAGCGCGTCATATGCTCTGCGGAACCGCAAATTTCGGAGGCGGTCGCACAGCTTCTTCTTTCCCTCCTTGAACTCCTGGTCGGCGAGCCATGTACCTGCACGGTTTGCTACTGCACTTTTGTTGATGACGTTTTCCATCTGCTGTCGATCTTTTCCGTCGAATATTGACCACTGAATACCACTGAAAGCTTTGCCGTCCCGCATTGACTGTGTTGCATCGAGGTGTATGTCAATCATCGCAATCGTGTGACTCGCCCCTGCGGAAGGGTTGGTGTGCCCGACTCTAGTAGTCGGCCTGTCCTTCGGCCTGAAACCTCGAGACTTAGTCGATGGTGTGTGCGAAGGTTTCGAGCTCAACTGCAGTGGTTCTCGGCATCGCGTTAAGCTGTAGTCACTGCCTGGCCGGATCTCTGTACTTGGAGGACAAATGGCGCGGAGTCTTCAACGGCTTGCAATACAAGTCACGTCTTTCTCTAGCAGTGTGGGAGGTTAGGCTGTCTAGTTGTCGAGGCAGGTCAGATGCATCTGGGCAACCTCGAAGACCAGGCGAGACATTGTTGCTTACCTAGGTAGGTAAAAATCTCGGGATGTACTTGTATCTGGAGGTTGCCAGCCGGCACTTTTTGTAT